>CM019179.2:15735437-16935437 GCA_009739505.2 Apolygus lucorum
AATTAGTAATTGTCTAGACAAACAAAAGGACGAGTTCGTTAGCCAGAAATTTTGGACAACCCAAAGTGGTTCAAATTTCAAAAAAGTCCAAAAAAAAACAAAAAAACAGTAGAACATGAATATGGACTCCTAACATCTTCAAAGCATACCCAGTGCATACAGCATGTTGGTATGGTATGCTGAAAATCGAAAAAACCAACAATAGCCGTGTGGGTACTCTATGAGTTTGTGGAGACGAGTAGAACGTGACTCCTACCATCTCGAGGCATACCCCTAGCATACAGTATGTTGGTATGGTATACTAAAAATCGAAAGAATGAAAAAACTCGTGTAGAAAAACTTTCTAAAAGAAATTGCAACACCATTGTTCCTTTCCTTAACCACACCTTCAACTGAAATATTTCTTTGAAAATTCGCTCATTAATTCATGCTGCATGAATGGTATTTTCTGTATAGATCACTCACCTGCAAAGAAGATAGATTTGCCATTGTCACTACCAATCATAGTGCTACCTACCTACTTCACAATCTAGTTATTTGGAAGAAATAAACGTTTCACACTCAGTTCGAAGAAACTGGTTGCTAAGAACGCAAAACTGATTACTTTCAACTCAAAGAAACGAACAACGATTTTGGTCTGCTAAAATTTGAACGGAGATCAGGGCTCTTTTGCGATTCACACTCGTGTGTTTATCGTATGTCCAACCCTTAAGTTCTTATAGGGAGCAAGCGATTGGTCCTACAGAGCTCTGGGTGGTCTCATTCGATTCTAAAAATTCAATAATATTTTAAATTGATGAAAACCATACGTTTTCATCAAAAGTTTGGCAGCCCTTATTTTTCAACCCTGAGAAGTGACTGACATTAACCAAAAGCTTTGGGGCACAACTAGACACCAAATGAAGCCCATATACCAAATTTCATCAAAATCGGTTCATGGTAACTGAGGAAAGTGCCGCGTACGGCGGACGGACATAATTTTTGATCGATTTTTGGATTTTAAGTACCTTGAATCGTAAACCATCAAATTTTGAGGGGGGGGGGGGATCACAATTTTTTCCTTGTCCATTTCAAAGGTTCATTATTGAAAATAATAAACCAAAATTGGTCTCTAGGGAGAAAACTCACCTTTCCTTTGCAGAATGACTTGACTTCCTCTTCTGTGAGTTGGCATCCATTCAGCAGGCGAATGCAAGCGCACACCTCCTCTCCCATCCTCTTGTCCGGAACTCCGTGCACCTGCTCGTATCATCATTAATTTATTCATCGTGTGTGTAAGGCCTTGCTTCAATTGATGTGGGTAGGTTGAGGGTGGATGTGTTTCGGCGATATCCTCATAAGTGTTTATAAGTTGAGTGCACTTTCGCTAAACAATTACCACCTTCCCAACTTAATTACCTGGAGTCACATCTTCAACCTCCTTCCCTTTGCAGTTTCCCACTGATAATACTACTAAGCTTAATGATACCAGGGTAAACATGGTGTAACATCTATGTTCCTGCCGTAGCCTAGGGATTGATTCTACAAGTAATTTGTGACTTTGTCTCTTGACTTTTTTTAACCCCCTTAAAATCCGACTTTTTTCACTTTTAAGATTTTTTCGTGTTCTCGACCTTGTATCACTAAAATGTTAATAAATCCTTCAATTTACTAGATAAACTCAAACTTGATGATACCTTTCAAAATATCATCTTGAAAATCTCAACTTTTTCAACCGCTCATAAGTCCCTGCTTTCCAGCGTGTAAATGCTTGCCTGTAAGCCTAAAATTTGCACCAAATGCTCACCTTCCCAACGGTTTAGTCAATGTCATTTTTAAAGTAGGATTTTTGAAAATGAGGATTTGAGAAATTTGTGTTTGAACGTGGAAAAACGTGAATTTTTTTCATCAGAATCGGCGCTCTGGCTGAGACGATCTGAGGGTTTCGCCGGATCTTGCTCCGCCCGCCTTCCCCTCCCATCGACAGCCATGACTTCTACATTTCCAATCTGATTTCGATGACATTTTCAGGAATTAGGTATGCGAGTTGAGGTGGAGATGGTTCCCTATGAAAATTATGGCCACCAGATTGGAAGTATTTTGTGCGCATGCGCAAACGTGAAATCCTTGTAACAGCCACAACTTCAATTTTGTCCAACAATATTCAGAGACTGTGCGGGATGACGTGTAGATGGTCCCCTATGAGGGTAGTGCATCAAGAGAGAGTGCACTTAGAGATTGATGTTTTGAGATTATCTACTATGCATCGGATCATCCGATTTTGAATTTTTCGGATTAGCGGAACATCCGAAATTGAAATTTTCTAGGATTGTCCAGATTAGCGTGTAGATGGTCCCCTATGAGGGTAGTGGTACTTAGAGATTGGTGTTTTGAGATTAACTACTATGCATCGGATCATATATACAATCGGGTTTTGGATACGAGGAAGCTATGTGCCACACCCACTTGGTAGATGTTTCTTTCATTTTGAGCAGTTTTTCATAATTTTTAGGAAGAATCTCTTTGAAAGATGTTGCATTTGTAGAGAACGCACAGATGGTTGTCATAGCTGGGTATCACAGATCAAGGTCTGTGAACCACAGTCAAGGCCGTCACCCATTTCCAGCCTGTGATTTACAGGTGCGCTGACATCGATAAGAGTGGGTGTGGATTACATGAATTCTAACGAATGTCCATTAAACTGGTTTTGTGGCTCGTCGATCTTATTTCGATCTTTCTTGGTTTGGTTTCTCGGTTCTTCTGCATCAATTCTGGATTCGGATTGCGATTTTTTATGTTGAGAAAAAAACCTTGAAGATCAATCTCAAACAGACAATTGATCATTAAATATCTGCGCGGGGTGTGGTTGACCATACATACTATCGCGGATATTCTCAAAGGGTCTGAAATCTCCAGTGATTGTGCTGCTTCCTTCATCTCCAATAAGAAGATAACTTCTGTGGACTTAAAATGGCCGTTCAGAGGGTACAAGGCGATTTTTCGTCCAGATCGTCTTTGCTTCACTTTCGAACACTTGAAGCTCCAAGTCGTGGCGAACAATTTCGAAATGTGAATTTCACACTTCACCCTTCTTTTTCAACGCAACAGTTTTTTTTCCTTCTGAACAACTGTTGGTTTGAGCTAATAAACACTTTTGAAAATATTTTAACATTATTACATTATTTACCGCATATTATAGGAGCATAAATACTTACATATATTATTATGTTTAATATTTAGCATTTTTTAATAAATACAAATTCGATACCTAACTAATCAGGTGGTAGTATAGCCAAACCAATAGGTGGTCCCATTCAAATGACATCCCAATAAGACCAAAAGTCTCTCCTGAGCACAATCAAACATAACAAACTTGATTTTTCTTTGAATATAAATTTCTCACTAACATTCAACCCCTCCTCACCCTACAATTTCTAGCGACATGCGAGCCAACTTAAATCAATCCAATTTAAACGACATTTTAAAATCCATGATCTGCAATACCTAACAATGGTACCAGCCTGGCACCACGGCGGTTTCACGTTGTAATGTTGAACTTTCATCTGTTGGTTTTGGTAGGTAGTCCGGAGAAGAACACATCAAGAAGAGAAGAAGAAGAACAAATACTTTCAATTTGGGGGCCGTGATTTTCATTGGGGAAACACCACAAACCAAATAATCCCAGACCATTTCATGTCAAATGTGGAATTTATCGCAGTTATAAGGAAAAACACGTTTGCGTATACGCAGTGGTTACCCAATGATTTTCATAGGGGACCATCTTACACCACAATCCCTGAAAATTTAATCGAAATCTACGTAGATTCAATTAATCGAGATTAATTCAATTAATTCAAGATTTAATCGAGTACACGTAGATTCAACTTACGTGAACTTCTTGGATGGCGTGATGGGTTTGAAGAATGTTTTCTACTTCCGAAGGCATAATCTTCTCGCCGCCTCTGTTAATTTGGTCTTTCATCCGCCCTACAACGGTGCCATATCCTTGTTCAGTCAAGAGTAACTGATCACTGTAACACAAATTGCACATACTAGATTATTTCTAATAATTATTGGAAAAAGCTAATTATAATATTACTGGAAAGAATATTAGATCATGGATATGTTTGGAGGATTATATAAAAATACGAAGGTTTGAGAAAAAGACATTGGTAGCTCGTTTACAGATCATCTCCTTTGCTGTCTTCATGCAACCCCTTGAGAGACTCAATTTATCCCTTCCTCACTCATCCCTGGTTTCCTTTAAACTGCCCATCCCTCTTGGCAGACGTTACACTACCCGTCCCGTTTGGCAAACATAGTCCGAAAACAACCCTTATCTCCCTCCTCGTCTTGCCAAAATACATATACACCTACTTCTAATCGGAAGGCAAGATAATCCCTACCCTGACTTCAACCAGCCGGACTTGGTGATCACTTCTGCAGTTCGAGTCTCATCGTCCCAGTAGCCCAACATGGTGGAGTAGCCGCGATACCAGACCTCACCAGGAGTTCCAAAAGGCACCATTCTCCCATCCGCATCAACCACCTTCACCTGTAAGTAGCCGTAAAATACAAAATTTCATCAGCAACAACGAGGCAATTCAAGTAACAAACGATGGTCACCTCAAAAACGCATTGAAAGAAACATTCTCTTCAGAAACCTGCGTTTTAATGGAATAACATTCTTTAACGTTTCCCTAGACCGAGGGTTCCCTTGATGACTGCGTTCACATTTCCCTTGAGTGAAATGTGAGTAGTTGTATTTGTTCACTCTAGGGATGAGAACGCCGTATTTCTCCGTCTACTATTAATCATAACAATATTGTCAGTCGTACTGCAAACTAAAATAGCAACAATAGCAAGAATCATGAGTGTGAATCGTAAAATTTTTATGCAAATTTTTATCCGGGATTTTATGTATTTATTACAACAAGTCAAGAATCCTGGGACACATTAGGGAGATTAATTATTATCAAGGAATATATTATAAAAGAACTCTGGACAGTGTTTGCGCCGCGTGTGGAGGTGTAGTGGGTATCCAGGAGACACGCACTCCATCTTCCCAATCGCCAGTTCTTCATCAAATTCCATAGATAACCTGTACGTTGCCTTGCTCTTGGACCCACAGCGACGCCGTTACAATAGCATCAGGACATCAGCAGCCTGGGCATTCTTCAGCTTCCAAGAGATCGTCTGCTCCAATATGAGTATTTGGTCCAACCAGCTTTTTCAACCATCTTAGCCTTCAATATTCAACACAGGTAATTCAAGTTTTGTATCTTCGGATTGGGGCTTTTGAGGCAGATTAAACGAATGTTGCTGTTGTTCATCATCTTGTTGTTCATCAACTACTGGGGCTAAACAGGATGGATGGATGCTGGCTTCTCACCTTGGTATCTCAACAGAGCAGACCTCGCCAGCAAGACCTCACCAATAACGAGTCACAACTTTCGATTTCTCCTTTAAGGGAGTCTCAGTCGGTCGCCGTTCTTTCTTAGTATTTCACGAAATCGAAGGCGCAAAAACATAAAAATTTGTACTTAAATTTAAAATTTTAAAGGATTTTAGAAATTCATTAGTGCACGGACCTAGGGAATTGAAAAACTGAAATATTGATGCTGAAATCATCAAAATCGATCACTAATTGCCACAGAAATAAGGAAAAAACATGGAAGAACCCGTTTATTCAACAGTTTTTCCCATTTTTCTTTGGTTGGCAATTATTGTTCGATTTTGATGATTCCAGCGGCAATATTTCAGTTTTTCCATTCCCTAGGCCCTTGCACTAATGAATTTCTAAAATCCTTTAACATTTCAAATTTAGGTACACATTTTTATGTTTTTGCGCCTTCGATTT
The DNA here is from genome assembly GCA_009739505.2 of Apolygus lucorum. Taxonomy (NCBI): domain Eukaryota; kingdom Metazoa; phylum Arthropoda; class Insecta; order Hemiptera; family Miridae; genus Apolygus; species Apolygus lucorum. The sequence continues at coordinate 15,741,277 of CM019179.2, forward strand.
CGTGAAATACTAAGTAAGAACGGCAACCGACTGAAACCCCCTTAAGCAAACTATACTTAAGTACCCAAACAATTGTGTCGTAATATGCAGCGCTTTTCCATCCGTTCCCTTACGTGTTAGTACCATCCCTTGACTAGCCTAAGAAGAGACACTTCCGAACATTGTACGGAGGTTCTTGTCTCCGTTGCACCGTTTTTATTTTGCACAAATTCATATCTTATTACTTTAGATTCGAAATTTTAATAAATATATCACGAACTTCTTGATGGTCGGCCACGAATCCAACTGTAGAGGTCCTCTGCTCGAAAGTGTCTTCATGGGTGTTGGTGAATGTAATGGGGCTGGTTTCTGACATACCAAAGGCCGACTGTCAACATAAACATAGCAATAATAATTTTTAAATGAGAGAAAAAAAACACTTTATTGAACATTTTAGAAGTAAAAAAAGTTGGACAAGGACTCGAGTGGTTGTCGAAACTTAAGGGATTTGTCTAAAGTTCAAATTGAGTTGCGAAAAATTCAAAGTGGTATGCCAAAAGTTTGCCAAAAATTCGAACAATAGATTGCTTAACAATAACGTAACTTGCTTTTTCGTGGAAGAAAGGACTTTTTATGCCGTATTAGCACTTTTATAACAAAAATAAAACGTCAATTTAGTATGAAGCTCACACTTCTGAAACTTGACATCATAAGTGAGAATGAAGTTGATTATCATACGTAGAAAATTATCGTGACACTTTAGTTGAAGACCTCGTGGAGGTTTTATATGATGAGAACCTATTTGAAGAACGATTAAGTCATTGACAGGCTTTCATCAACTTGAGAAGTAACGACTCCTACACTAAAGGTGATTTCCGAGGATGAACATCTCAGGATTCAATGGGAGAGTGGCTGGTGGACACCAATGTTGGGTTTTGTGGTAAACACATTCAAATAATCGATTTTTGCATGCATAATTATAGTTTTGAGATTTTTTATCTCGGATTGAGGAACAACTTTTTTTTCTTTACTTACTTGGAGGTTGGTGCAGTTGAAGGTTTGTGAGATTTCAGAGAAGAGTTGAGGCGTGCAGAGGGCGCCTCCACTCACCAAAACTGTGAACCCCTGCAGGCCGTTCCTTAGTTCTTCGTTTCCTTTTACATTCAGTTCATCTTTGATTGCTTCGCAGACGTCTACGTACATCGTGGGTGTACCGTAAATAGCTGTGCATCTTAAAAATAATAAATTGGATGACTTAGCATAATCATTGAATTATGAGAAAACAAATTTCAATTTGTTGTTTGTCGACGAGGAAGTGGTTTTGCCCTTCTACGGTCAATACCGTCACTCAATATTCCAGCTCAGAAAAGTTGGCTTCCGTTCATGTTCATTGGGTTTGATGCGGTTTACCATCAAGTTTCGTAATATGAAAGTAGTAGTAATACTTCATTTCATCAATAAACTGTCTGGTATTCCACTTCCTGCGTCCAAGAGTTGATACCTTCTGCAATAAGAGCTATTGCCAGATGTGACATGATAGATGTGAGATTGTATTTCAGGCTGAAGTACTTGCAATTAGGGTCTGCGCTGGGAAAATTCTGCGGAGGGAACACCGAGGTTTGCATGTCCGCTTTCTCTCGGACAGCCAGGCTGCGACCAAGGCTTTAGCCGCTTCCTCCATTAACTCAAAGTTAGTGTGGGACTGCTTCCAAACTCTCTGCTCCCTCTCACAACACAACAGAGTCTCTCTGGAGCGGGTGACAGGACACAGCGGAGTAACGGGAAATGAGAAAGCAGATGCGCTGGCCAGAAGGGGCTCACAAACCCCGTACATTGGTCCCGAGCCAGCCATCGGCATTCCCAAATCTTCCTTTAGGGCGACCATAAACCGGTGGGTCACCAATGAAACCACTAGTAGATGAGGGCACGTAAACACATGGTGGCCAAACCTAACCCCAGCACCACTGAAGAGCTGCTGCGGCTAAGCCGCAAGGAAGTCAGGTTAGTGGTTGGCCTGTTAACAGGCTTCACTCCACTCCGATTCCATCTCCACCGCATCGGGGTAAACCAGAATACAACCCTCTGCAGGCTGTGTGGAGAGGTTGAAGAAAAACTTCCCACATAATATTCAATTGCGAAATGCTTGTTATCGCATCTGCTCAAGGCCGTCCTTATTGAGCTCTCACGAAGTGCACTGCACTTGAAACAACAGGTCCTCGTACATCACCTCTATCCTTCCCTAAGAGCTCCAGTCGCTGTTTGCTCCTCAACAAGACCAAACCATTCGATAACTCCGCCAATTGCACATCTAAAGAGTCTTGACTCAAGCATCTCGAGTGCAAATTCGAATTTCTACCGGACTGATTCAACATCCTGATCTGATCGCCATCTACTCTACCCATTTGCTTCATAATAGTAAGTTTTCTGCAGTACCGACTAATAACTGAAGCTTGTTGGTGTACTTACTTCACATGGAAGAACATCTCGGTACATTCTTTTCATTATTTTCGTTGCAATCGAAGATGAAGAATCCCCTCTTGGATTGGTTCTGGACTCCCATCTACCACCGTTAGGAATCGCATCAAGAATCTCGCCTCTCTTCGCCTACTACCTCTCTTCGCTATAATCGGGTCAGATTTTCCAATTTAATTTTCGACCAATTTCGATCAAATTCTTATCTAAAATTTCCTTTGATACTTACAAATTGTAAAAAGCTCCATAGGTTTCTGTTTTTCCATTTAATTCGATTCAGCCAAAGCCAATCGCAATTCTATCCATAAATTTTCCTTACAGTCCGCTTAAATCTACTATTATTTTCCATTGTAATTGGCCGAAAATATAACTTTCTATTTCTTTTCCAATTTGAGGAATATTTCGGTTATTTATGGCTAATGCGACTTTCCTCAATATATAACAACGCTATCAAATCGCAGGTTTCACCTCCTCGGGTCACCTACACCCATGGAGGCTTTTCCCAGCACAAATCTAGCCAAACCACTACTGGCCCTTAACAAATAGCTAGGACTCTTTGACTAGCAACAGAATCCGCGGAGTAGCACAATAAACCACTAGGCTTCAGCTCTTTGGGCTCCCATCACCCTGATCCACGGATTCGGCTACAATCTATAGATGTGACCTGCTAGCAATTCTTTGATCCTAAATATTTAGGTAAACCCACAAAAAATCCATAAGTTTTGTTGATGAATGTTTTTGTTTTGATATAAGAAAATCTGGTCGCTGTGTTCTGGGACTTGGAGTTGATGAATACATCAAGCTGTTGCGTTGTCTAACAATAGTTCTTGCATTCTTTCTGGTGAAGTCAGTGGCAATTATGATTCATATGTTCGTCCAAATAGAAGCCTCATGTTGAAGAAAGTATACGTCTCTTACTTATGTTTGGCTAGTGCCCGAACTGTATCACGCTTGTTGAACGATGGTCCAGGAAGGACGAGCGTGGCTGCATGGTCAACTCCGCTCACGATCCCCAAAACTGTTCCGAACACGTGGAAAAACGGCACTTGTAGACAAATAGATGAAGCCTACGCAACAACACGATTGATGAATCAGAACGCAATCATAAATACAGGTTAATTTGTTGATTGTCTTTACAACTGGGTATATTGAACAGATCGAAATTTAAAAAAAGTTTTGGATTCTATGAAACAGAGGAAAAGTATTATGCACTCGAATAATTTGCTTCCTGTGGCAGGCTGAGTAATTGTACCTTTCTTGAGTAACTTGGTGTTCTAAATCGAACAAAATTATGAATTGATGACGAGGGTAAAATGAACAAACCTGGTTGTGAAATCCACACCGTTTGCCGAAGAAATGGGCGTTATTAGCAGCCCCGAAATGAGATAATACTGCAGCTTTAGGGGTACCCGTTGTTCCCTGAAATTAAGAATGTGAGCTGGTAGATTTACAACGATACTAGACTACTACTGTACTATTAATTTCCTGCCTAACAATCACTAAAAATCCGAATTGTGCAATGACATGGAAAACGTTTACTATACAAATACCTATTCTTTTGGTTTATTATTTTCAATAATAAGCCTTTGGAATCGAGCAAGAAAAAAAAAATTTTAACCCCCCCTCAAAATTTGATGTTTTACGTTTCAAGGTACGTAGAATACGAAAATCGAATAAAAAAATTTCCGTCCGTCCGCCGTACGCCGTACGCCGTACGCGGCACTTTTCTTAGCAACACTGGACCGATTTGGTTCAAATTTGGTATATGGGCTCCATTTGGGGTCTAGTTGTGCCGCGAAGCTTTTGGTTGATGTAGGTCACTTCTAAGGGGTGAAAATTAAGGGTTGAAATTTTCAAGAGTGCCCTAGCTCGAAAAGTCTCGAAATAAAGGTATCGTTTTTTCACCAATTTTAAATAGTATTGAATTTTTAAAAATTTTTGAGACCACCCGGAGCTCTGTAGGACAAACCGTTCGGTCCCTACGAGTACTTGAAGGTTTTCCTTCGATAAAACAGAATCATGAGTGTGAATCGCAAAAGAGGTCTAATCTCCATTCAAAATTTATCGGACTAAAATGCGATCGCTGTTCATTTCTTCGATTTGTATACATTTTTGCCTTCTGCGTAACCAGTAATCAAATCTCCATATGAAGCTTTCTATTTTTCCAATCGAGTGTGAAGCGTTTAGTTCTTTCTAATAAACTTGATTGTGAAGGTGTGAAGCGAGTATGTTGTGGTAGGTAGTACCTAGCTGGTAGGTAACAAAAAGTTGGTAGGTAAAAAAAATGTTGGTGGGTAAAAAACGCTGCAAATCATTGCTTAAAGGTTTCTTCACTCTTCAGATCACTGATCAGCTGAGTGAGCTCCGAAGCCATTTTCAATCCTATTGAATGGAAGTGCTCTTCCAGGCGTCTCCAGCATTCAAGGAGATCTTCTTCACTCCTCAGATCACTGATCAGCTGAGTGAGCTCCAAAGCCATTTTCAACCCTATTGAATGGAAGTGCTCTTCCAGGCGTCTCCAGCATTCGAGGAGATCTTCTTCACTCCTCAGATCACTGATCAGCTGAGTGAGCTCCGAAGCCATTGTCCAAAGCTCACTCAGCTGATCAGTGATCTGATGAGTGAAGAAGATCTTCTCGAATGCTGGAGACGCCTGGAAGAGCACTGATCAGCTGAGTGAACTCCGAAGCCATTTTCAATCCTATTGAACGCAGGAAGTTGAAATTTGAGAGGGAAGGTCAAGGGAGAATACAGATGGTGGTAGGTGCTATTGATGGAGAACCAGTGATCTATACAGAAGGGTGATCTATACAGAAAATAATAAACCTTTGAGCAATGATTTGCAGCGTTTTATTTTTGGAACTGTTTTCACCCCATTCAAAGCCACCATCTTCAGCCAATCAAATATGACTTCGCCATAACCTTACAGAATCAAGTCACCATTACATATCTTAGTACTTCTTTGTGTCCCGAAGGTCCCCCCAGTACATAAGACATCTGAAGGTCAGATTGATGACAATGTGGCTTGGTGTCTAAAGTGACTTCGCCTAGATTCAGGAGTTGACGTTAGTGTGGGTATAACCTTTGCATTAGTATGACCTCCTGAGCCTCCAGATTGTAACATGTATCTTACTTCTTCAGATTGACAAGAAAAAACTAGGATATTGTCACAGCATTTCCTACTCCTGGGAAACCAATCAAAAATGACGAGTTTCCCTCGTTTCTCCCCAGTTGAGGGTCCTGGCTGGGATATTTTTACCTTAGTAAACCCTCTGTGGCTTGGAGACAAGGCTATTTAAAATTGACAACTATTTAAAATTGACTCTAGCCGTAAAGTATTTTGATAGTAATAAAGAAGTGTTCAATTTTTCAAATTTTCCGTCTTAAAAATTTATTGGGCAAATTGAAGATGATGGCTATTGACGCCATTCCTAAACCGACATATGAAGTAACTGTACTTTTAACTCACAGAAGTAAACTGAATGTTGAAGGGCTGATCGGGATCCAAAGTTTTGCTGACTTCTTGGAGACTGCTGGTGGATTGTGTTGAATTTAGGACGTCTTCGTATCTGAACGAGCCACTATAATACAAACAAAAATGTATAAATAATAACAGTGAGATACACCATTAGGTTTAAAACGTCTGAGATACGAGTATAGTATAAAACGTCGAATATTATGCCTATTACCTGAAAGTACTCGTAGATGAAATGAAGATCAGGGACGGGTCAGTTCATCTAAACCACACCTTTCAAAGAGCCTTCCAATCGAGTTCGGGAAAATTTATTCCTTTAAATTGGCCCTGAAACACCAGTAGATATTCATGATATGCACCCATTCTTCCCAAATGAACTTTGGCTAACGACAGTATAAAACTAATTGATAGGCATAGAGAAACAAAATGTTAATGAAATCAAAATCGGGCTACAGGTCTCGGGCTATCAAGATCGAATTCATTATCAAACCGCTGGCTAATCGCTCAAGTCTTTATTCCAAAATTAAAGAAATAAATAAATAAAAAATATATATAAATAATAAACAATTTAATAAGAAATAGTACATTGAAATAATGGAGTTCAAGGACTGTACTGTGGAGTTCAAGGTATCTAAAGTAATATTGTTTAATTTTTAACATCGTTTCATGTTTATTAGTGTTTCATTAAGACCTCAGAACTGAAAATGTATGGAAATACTGCACATCTAGTGGTATGGCTCAGATGAACAGTTTTTTTTCCGTCCTGACCTCATCTCATCCCTGATCTTCATAATGTTAGTAAAGTTGATATGAGGGCGCCTACTATCAAAGCTATATGCAACGAGCAATACAGTTACGTTTTGCTTGTTGAGTATTTTGTGATCCATACGGCTCTTCTGATCTTGTAAGTGAGCACATATCGTCGGTTGCCAGGAAAAAGTGGTCGCAAAAACCAAATTTTACGCCAGAGCGGTTCAAAGTATTTCAAACCTTCAAAAGTATCGTTGGCTGGAAAAAATTATCAAGTCTGTTTTTTTACTAATTTTTTGGGACTCGATAACTTTTTCCAGTAGGTATGAATTTGTGGGAATAATTACAATTCAACAGACAAAAATTATCAAGTGCAGAATGGGCATTACCCTTCCGTTTACCTCCTTTGTACCTAGTAAATTTTTTCCAAGCTAAGATGGATACATTTTAATTTGTAAAAAATAAGTGACTGCTTAGGCTTGCTTTATGGAAAAAAGATTTAAAGAAAAATTTATTATAAAGGTAGATTTGAGAAGGGATCAAAATAGGTAAAGCAATAATAAATTATATTCAGTCATAAAAACGCTGCAAATTATTACCCAACGTTAATTATTTTTCCAAACTTTAAGTCCTCATATTGAGTCAACGGTTTGACCTACAGAGCTCTGGGTGGTCTCATTCGATTCTAAAATTTAAATTCTATTTTAAATGGCTGTAAAAATAATGCCTTCATACCGAAGGCTGTTGAGCTAGGGCATTTTGAAAATTTCAACCCCCATTTGTTTCCCCTTAGAAGGGATTTACAATAACCAAAAGCTTCGGGGCACAACTAAACCGCAAATGGGACCGATATACCAAATTTCATCAAAATTGGTCCACGAGAACTGGGCGAAGTGCCGCGTACGGGTCGGCGGACGGACGGAAAAATTGTTATTCGCAACTACTAGTAATTGTAATGCCTTCGAGGAATCTTTTTTATGAACAAAATCCAACTGATGATCGGTAGGTATTTATTCGTATTTTCACTCTAAATTCTACAAGAAAGAATAATTCAGACGAAAAATGTTTTGAAAGTGCGAGATCGGTAACTGGGAATCAAAAGCTTAGCAAATGGTGGCTTCGGCTCGCCCAGTTGCCTACTCCTACTGGACCAATAAAAACAACAGTCAGTTGACAACCTGAGTATGGAGTTGATAACTTGTTCCTTTCGACTTGCTCTGGCAAATATTACCACTTGATCATGGTTCAAAGAATGGTTTATTGGCAAAAAGGATCAAGTTGTACTTGATAAATTTTACCAGGAAACTGAAATAAACGGAGAGAGGGGTGATTTTTTCATGTTCCCAAGGGGTAAAGGGTACATAATAATATCCATGTACAAGAGTTCCTTGTTCTATCATGCAGGTGAGTTCTAGACGAGTCCATTGATGCCAAGAACTCAATTTCGCAAAAAGTGGACGTAATCACTTTTTCTAGGCGACCGACGATATTATGATTCAATATATTTTAGTTAGGATTGAATCGTTATTTTTAAACTTTAAAATTATTAGCATTACAATTAATTAAATATTATATTTCATTATATTAAATGTTATATTATAGTTTAGGTATCCCTAGGGACGGCACGATACCACCGATATATCGGAGTATCGATACTTTTTTGGTATCGATACCGATATTTGTATCGATACTTTTGATAATAAAACTCATACCGATATATTGGTATCGATACTTTTGCCTGAAATATCGGAGGTATCGATACTTTCTTGACGATATTATCGATATTTTTGCTAAAGTGGAATAGTAAAAAAATACCAAATATCAAGTACTTAGATACCATACTATATCTGCCTCTGAATAATACTCGGAATAGTATTAATCGAAACGATATATCGCTTCTAATATCCTTCATCGATATTCAGAAACTTTCCACAGTAACTCTGTAAACCTCACATTTTTTTGCGGTTTTCACAGGGACCTACTAGGTCCATGGGTTTTCATTTCTCTGGGTTTCTTGAACAGTTCGAGTTCCTTGTGACCATTGTTTTACTTTCAACAATTTTTTTGATTTACTTTTTTAAAAATTCAAGTCAAAATTCACTTCACGACAAATTTTTGTTTCATGATTCAATGATTAATAATGTAACTGATTTAATTGTATTACTGAAGTAATGTAACTGATTTATTACTTGATCCTTTCCATTTGTAGTGGATGAAAAAAATCATTTCATTGAACGGAGAATTTTTAGGAATAAGAATTGGAATAAATATAAAATTAAATGATCATTCATTTTTATTAAATTTTAAATTATTGACTTTTGTTAATATATTTATAATGTTGATATTTATAATTCTTTATAATGGAGTTTTTATTTGGTTTGCGAAATCATTTGTGGGTTAATTTGAAGTATCGATAGTATCGATACTTTGAGCCGATATTATCGAAGTATCGATATCTAATAATATCGGTATCGAAAAGATATCGAGTATCGATACTTCAGGAGAAATATCGTATCGAAAGGAGTATCGATACTTTGGAGTATCGTGCTGTCCCTAGGTATCCCGTTATAAGACAATGTTACCCTGAATGAATCAGGAAGTTGGGAATCGTAGGTAGTAGAAAATGAATAATTTCACAGTGGCTCCATCGGCAAAGGACACCAATTGATAGGGCAAACTAAAGAAAAATCTCTTTTTATAGTGAATACTGATGGACCTCGTCATAGGAAAGGACTCAGTTCCGAAAAGGCCTATGTACTTGCTTGGGTCCACTAGAGACGAGCCACCTCGTGTGAGTGGGAATCACACAAGAGAGACCTCTTCTTAATAGTGCGTTGTAATAGCCCGTCCATCTATAGTAAAGATTCTCTAGGTAGGATCTCCTTTGTAGGAAAAGCCCACTAGAGAATAGGACCTGTTCATAGTTAAGGCCCGTCGTATCGGGTATTTATGTAAGACCCATTAGTGAAAGACGGCACCATTGACTGATACGCATAAAATCACTCGCGACGAGATTGTGGAAAACCATTTTAATGAAAAACTGAGTTGAGAAGAACGTTCTCTATTTCCACGAAAATAATGAGTTACAATCGATTTCGACGGTTAAGTCATCATCAGTAACAAACGATAACTGAAGATACATCACAGAGAGCATAGATTATATAGTCACAAGTGAAAAGGAGCTTGCATCCCATTGGTCGAGAAAGGAAAAGGCATACCCAATCATATTGAAGATGATATAAGAGAAAGGAGAATCCTATTGGCTCAGAGCCTCCAAATAGCTAGGGCTCACTGGAGAAGGCCTAAACAAAGCTAGGGCCAGTAAAAAAATATCTATCCATAGTTGAGGCCAACTGGAGAAGTGCAACCTCGTAAGGGACCTCTCATTTCGTGAGGAAAACTGTCGAGAGTGGTCAATCCATATTTATATGGAGCACCGACTATCGAAAAGAACCATATATCGTTTGGGCCCACTAGAGAAGAGCCTACAAATACCTATCTAAAGACACTAACTACAAGTACTTTACTAAGGATAAGTGGAGAAGGATCAATCCAGTGCTAGAATATCATGTCTTACTAATAAACTCACGGAAGGTTTTCGTCCGAGGCGAATATGACGTATTTCAGCGTTGGTAAGGACTGACTGTTGATGGGAGCGGAAGCTGGTGCATCGCCGAGTTCTGGAACCACTCGGGACAGCAGTTGGTGATAGTTGGTCGACTTGTAGACGGGATCAGCGACGATCGCCTTCACTCCAACTTTCTTGAGCGTGAAAACTACTTCATCCTTCTCGTAGTTAGGGTTGAGCCCCGTCTGAAATGAATCGGTCGATTTATTCTCATTAGTTAAGAGCGAAGAAAATATTACTCAACCCTGGATAGCTGCACTCAAAGATGTGAACGAGTGAAGTACGTAAACATTACGTGGAGTATTTAAAATTCGTTTATCATGGGAGAGCATCTTCATCTTTTGAATTGGAAGTCTATTCTATTCTATGGAAGTCTATTCTATTATACGTTGGATTTCGTCGACAGTCAAGTCACTCGAGGTTTCCTGTAGGGGTCCATATTATAATCAGTGCCATTCAATAGAGAACGTCTTCATTCGTGGATACGCGCCGAAACAATGCACTGGAAAGACTGTGAAAGGTGGTCACACAAGGAAAAGCATTCCAAAGTCAAGGAAACGTTCACATGAACAGGTTACTACGATTAGATGACGTGTTAGTTCTTTAAACAGGCTTTCGAAACAGACCTGGAAATAACAGCACATGATTCTTCAGTTATCACTACAAAACAAGACCCTAAAGCACTCCAGGGTGGAGAAGTCTGATGAGCAAGAATGGAGGAAGAGGGAAGCAAAAATGTGCTCAAAATATTTGCAAGTGTCGTAGACCTCCTACCTTCAGATTGTGAAATTTTACTTTGGATGAGATGTACATTTGTACATCAATGACCTCCATAGAAAAGAAGAAAATCAAAATCCAGCCAATTTAAGGCACTTTGTCCAGAAAATTCAAATTTGAATTTCTCGATTGGGATCAATTTTTCTCTGGGATTCGATTGTTTGGTGCATGAATGTGGTTATAGTCAAATGAAAAGGATCCTGTCCCTATAACACCAGTTGAAGAGTTTTCTTTCAAACGGACTTATATACATTTTGAAACTTTTTGTTTTTTCGCGGATTCTGAATCTTTGGGATAAGGTTATCACCTCACGAGTTGAATTCCTTTCGAAACGGTTTGTATCCCGCTTTGAAAGCTTGCTGAAAATCGGGTTTGCCGACAAAACGGCTTATATCCATCCCGTTGATTCCAATACACAGTTTTTTTTTGTGCTCAAATTCGGTTTTTGGATTCTTCATTCCTTGATGAAGAACCATCGAACCAAAACCATCAAATCAAACCAACCACTTCCAAACCAAAAAACCATCAAATTTGGTGGTGGGTTAGAATATTTTTTCTTGCTCGATTCCAAAAGTTAGTTATTTAAATAATGGGTAAACCAATAAAAATGGGATTTTTCTTCACACAACCGAAAACTCGTTTTTTTTTCAAAGTGGCTCTTATCCATCGGTTTTCATCAAATGGGCTTATATCCAAATAAGAAATGGCCTTGTCTCCTTCAAACGCATGCCAACATTTTGAAATTCGGTCTTACAATCAAAAGTTATATGAACAAACTATCAGGAAAATTTGGGAACCCTAGACAACTTCCTTCGCCATGAAATTAGGTAGTTTTTCTCAACCTTTCCACAAAATATTCCTAGTGGATATAAGCCCGTTTGGAAAAAAACTCCTCAGTTGAGGTCTGAGAGGACCAGGCAAAGCTGTGGGTTGTCCTTTATGCTCCGAGACTCGGACCGGTTGCGGGGACGTGAGTTCGGGGCTCGCCTAGGGAGCATTTGTTCGGGTAATAGCATAAAGCCGGTCGCAGTTCCCCCTCGTCCCAACCCAGGGTGGTGAGGCCAATGGGAAGCCATGAGCTACATCATCAGAACAAATTCTGGTCTTCCCTTAGGAAGACAGCTGATGAGGTCCGCGACGCCAGGAATGGTAGTCGGACGAAAATCCAACCTGAAATGGTGGTTTACTTTACTTTTATTTAACTCCTCTATGCTCCATTTCAACAACGCTGAGGGTTGTCAGTGCTAGTCTGGGGGGGGGGGGGGGGAGTGTCATGGATCCTACGTAAGGAAAACTTGTGCTGCTATTTTCTGTGATTCTCGCAGAACTTGTCAGATCATCGCCAGTATTCTGCTTCCATTTGATTATTGGTACATATCAGTGATGAGCACTTATCTATGTCCACAAGAACAAGAAATTATTTAAATTCTGGTATCGTACTGCCGAGAGTAAATACGGAGTTTTATAAGAGGAACGCGTACGTTCGTACACTTAAATTTTTGTTTGATATAAATATTAATTTGTCATTATTTCATAATTTAACAAGTTTTAGAAAAATGTTAAATTCATATATGAAAGTATAGTTTCTCTTCTTTTTGAGTTAATATTGATATTTGAGTTAATTTCGAATTCTTTTTTTTTAGTATTTCTGTTTTATTTCTGATTACTTACATTATTGTGACATTTCTCCTTTGGACCTAATTTTTGTACGGCTGAGCCTGATTTTTGTGACTTCACCGGATGCCACAAGTTCTTAGGAACTTATTTTCTGGTGGGCTTAGATTTCTTTTCTTTTTCATTTATAATTAATCCTTTGTCGTATTTTAAGTACGACAGAGTGTTGTCACAATTATTTTAATTTATTCAAAAAATTTTTGTAATTTGTATTATTTTGATGCCATAAATAAATAAATATATATGAGGTATGCGAGAAGCACATAAGCTTACCAAAATCAATCCTGCTTTAGCGGCGGCCAGCGCAGTGACGTACCAGTGAACAGAGTTGCCTCCAAAGGCCGCTATTCGATCTCCAGGCTGCAATCCCAATGCCAACAGACCAGCTCCTAATCGGTCAGACTGTGAATGTAGAGTCATACAGGAATATAAATAACACTGCCCCCCAAAAAAGTGAGTGTGGCACGTATCCTAGTATTTATATGGCGTTATTGTACAGACAATATCGATCACGGTAAATGTGACTGCAACAAGATCCTACGTCTACAGTAAAATGCGAGAATATTTTTATATTTTAGATGTGAAATCACATGTTACCTGAATACGGGCTTCAGAGAAGGTTAAGGTTTTGTTTTCATGTAGAGAAACAACAGCATTGCGGTTTGGCCATTCAGCAGCAGCAGCATCTAACAGCTGACCGACTGTAAGTGGTCTGAGTGCTTCTGTACCCGGGTTGTGGAAGTACGACTGGCCACCACTGCAACAAAAATCAAGTCTTCCAGAATGACTCAAGAAGTGAACTTTCAAAAAAATATCATTTCCTTTACTTTAAAATACCTTGTACCCATTCGACAATTTACCCGAGTCAGCTTCCACGTGTTGGGTGTCGTAGAATTCACGATTAGTTCAGGAATCGCCATGCTTCTAAGGTTCACCATACTAACGATGTGTGTAACTGTTGTGTTGTGGGAGCGCACATCCTACATGTGGTCCCAAGCAGCTAGAAGTCCTTTGTCATCGGATGGGTTTGAGAGGGTGTAAGCAAGGAAAAAAACTTGAAAGATCATCATCCTGGACGTCCAAGCGGAGGATACCCGAAGCCTCCCGTACGGCGATTAATAGTCCCCATGCCTCCCGAACTAGAAGCCCATAAAATAATATAACACCATCCTCTACGTCATTCAACAACACGACATTGTCGCCACTGCTGGTCAGCATATCATCACCAATGAATCTATGAACATCGGCAATGTTCTGGGGGTACTTCGGTAACATCGATCTTATCGGGCCTTATACTTTGCACTCCGCTGTGAATGGAGATCTTATTTGATGAATTCATTGGGAGATTCTATGTTAACTTCGCAGGTACCTAGTTCACAAAACTTTTACAAGTTTTAACTGTACGAGTACATGTCCATCACACCTGTTCGCTTTTTAAAATCTTCCGAAATCCTAATGTGAATTCATTTTTCGTAACAACTTCTCCCCGTTTCTGCTGACACTGGTTTTGGTGGACATCATAAGACGCGAGTCTGTGGATAAGAAGGCTTAGGAATCACTGAGAAAGTAATATTCTAATCGTGAATATCAGTTGTGGAGTTTGTTCAGGTGTTTGTGGATTGGCGGTTCCTTGATTGGCCGTTTATCAATATCGTGGGAGGCTTAGGGTCTATGAGGGGAAAGTTGATCACATATCTCCGGGAGCCATGGTGTACATCACCTTTCCGTTTACCTGAACTTTGGGACGCTTCGGGCATATCACCCGTCCAAGTTACGAAAAGCAGCTATGGACCTAGAGCTATGGAGCAGACCTTCTCAACCTTCTCGGCTCATCTGGTGGTGGTTTTATAGGGAAACTTCAGTTTATCCCTCCTTCCTTCCATCTCTCATCTCTATGTCCTGCGTTGGGTAAGTTCTGGGTGTCCTCCCGATTAAATTCGATTAATCAATTTATTTTTGTGATCTGCCCCCTCCACCTAGGAGGGGAATTAGAAAAAGCTCCATAACGTTGTATTGCTTTGGTGACATAAGGATTTCTATACCTTATCATAAGGGACGTCTTCTAAAATGTATTAGGACGTCCCAAATTTAATCTTAAAAAGTATTAAGATATCCAAATTTGAAGACTGACGGCTTTGATTTGACGGACGACCAAATTTTTATTCGATTTTTGGATTCTACGTACCTTGAAACGTAAACCAACACATTTTGAGGGGGTTAAAAATTATTTTTTCTGGGTCGATTCCAAAGGTTCATTATTGAAAATAATAAACCAAAATTATAGTGAATTCAATGAATAATAAGTACCGAATAGTAGACGAATAATATTTTATTCACAGTGAATTATCTACAGTGAATGTTTTCCAAATCGTCTGAGTAGGTACCTAATAAAGGAATTAGGTAGGTGAGAATAGTTAATGGGACATCATTTGTACACCCGTACGTCAAGTAGATTCTATAAATTCACAGAGAAATTGTATAGGTATATATACAATAAGTGTGAAGGTATATAATATATTAATTTGAAATTTCAGAAAGGTTTAAGTAAGAAGGTCTCTAGAGCATTCAGTGTTGGACCAAACCTGATTTTTCGAACGATGACTAGTGGAATGATAAATCCTCTTCTTGTCAACATTGTAAAATTGATCGTTGACAATACTGGATGCCGCTAGTATTCACTTGAAACACTTTCTAATCATTTAAACAAAACTTTCAATGCATCACTCGGAAAGAACTAATGTCATAACAGTCCACTGTGACAGACTAAACGGGGAGGGACGAATTCAAGCGGTGTGTGAACGGGAATTATAAGATAATGACAGAGCTCGACCTACCCACATGGCCTTGGTAGTTCTTAGTAGACTCCACATCAATCGTATCTGCCTATCAACTCATTCAAGATATAACCGTCATATTTATCAAGTCATTCATGCATGATTAAGATATAACAGTCATCTGTCATGCATGAAGTCATCTGTCTGCAGACCGTCTGACATAAATTTCCTTGGACGGACAAACAATCGAGGTGGATTTTCATCCACAACTAGCTTGTTACCCGTGCGTTGCACGGGCTAAGATGTTATTACAACATTTTATTTGGTTCTTGGATATATGTCTGCCCAGTTGGGTGAGAATTATAGAACAAAAAAAGTCTGCCAAGTGGTTGTTGCACATAGTTTCCTCGTATCCATTTTTGGTTTATTATTTTCAATAACGAACCTTTGGAATCGACCAAGAAAAATAATTTTTTAACACCCCCTCAAAATTTGATGGTTTACTTTTCAAGGTACGTAGAATCGAAAAATCGAATAAAAACGCTGTAAATCATTGCCCAAAGGTTTATTATTTTCTGTATAGATCACGCTTCTGTATAGATCCCTCCCTACCAACCATAGGTACCGATTTTTGATAAAAAATATAAAATTAGTACCCAGAAAAGAATGCCACATTTTTTAATAATGCTCAATGACCTCAGAATAGTATCAATTGAAAAGATATATCGCTTCTAATATTCTTCATCGATATTCAATAACCTTCCTCGCATTTACGTTTTTCATTTCGCTGGTTTTCTTTTAATTTTATTTTCGTTTTATTTTTTATTCACTCATTACGTGATATTACGTGATCCTTTCCATTTGTAGTGGAAGAAAAAAAAAATCATTTCGTTAAATAAAGGATTGTAGCAAATGAAAATTTGAATAAATATGAAATTTATTATTCATTTTTATTACATTTTCAATGTTCGACTTTTATTACAGTTTTTTTGTTTGTTACGGAAGTGGGGAAACTCTTTAAGAGCGAAGGGGAAGTTAACCCCAACAGTGATGGACTCCCCATGCATTGGGCCTACCAACTAAAACCCCACTCCCTCTGCTTAAGACTCACCCCGGAACCACTTGTACGGTATTACTTCAGGGTGAGCCCTTTTTTTGTGCCAAAAGGCTGCTCCTACTTCTGGTCTCTCCTTCAATTCTATTCCTCATCTTCTTCCTCCCATCTTCCATCCAGCTTTTTTGCTTTGAGGACTGATGTGACAAATACTGCCATTGCGTCCCAGCTCGACTTGTTCTTAATCATCTCATGTATGATTGTCTGTGGACGCAACGTTCCGATGACCTCTTCCGCACTCCTCATCATACCCTCCCATAGTGGGCATGTGAAGAAGGTGTGGCAGACATCATCCTCCTCTATCCCACAGTATCTGCACTCTGGGTCAGTGGCTTTCCCGATCTTTACTAAGAAGGAGTGGAAGTATCCAAGCCCTGAGAGGAATTGAGTCAGGTAATAGTTCACCTCTCCGTGTTTTCTCTCCAACCAAGCCTTTTGATCGTCAGTTATGAGGGCTGTCCACCTTCCGCGGGTTTCACAGACAAGGTCTGCTTGCCACCTACGGATGGTCTCCTCCCGCTCTTCCTTCTTTACTATGTAATTTGCCTCTGCCTTCCTCATTCTTATCCTTTTACGCTCCAGTGCCTGGTGGTATATTGGGATAGTTCCCGCTATCACTTGTGATGCTGGACTTGAGACAGTTCCAAATGCACTACTGATTCTCAGAGCTCCTCTCCTCTATACAGCTTCCATACGTGCCCTGTACTTTTGGTACCTAAAGGAGTCTGCCCACACTTCTGCTCCATACAGCATAATTGCCTCTGCAGTTCGGATAAGGCATCTCCTCTTAGCGGGTGATGATGGGCCCCCTAGATTTGCCATCAGTCGGCTCAGCTTGTTCACAATATCTGCAGCCTTATCTGCTGCTCCACTGATGTGGCTCCAGAAGCTTACTTCCCGTCCAGCATCACACCAAGGTAGCGAATGCCCATCCACATTTATAGGTATAGATCTACCAATTCGCGCTATTACAGTTTAAATTATCGGATTTTATTATATTTTAAATTAATGGCTTTTATTAATATACTGATAACATTAATATTTCTTAATTATTGGGGTTTTTATTTGGTTTGCAAAATCTAGGTGGATTAATTTGAAAATATCGGGGGATCGATACTTTGAGCCGATATTATCGAAGTATCGATATCTTAATATCGGTATCGAAAAGATATCGGGTATCGATACTTCCTGAGATATATCGTATCGAAAGAAGTAAAGATACTATCGTGTAAGTAACGATAAGTATCGTGCCGTCCCTAATTCGCTATCAATATGTTTCAAAACTCAAAACTAATGAAACTGACACTTTGATGTTGTTACATCCCCATCGGTATTCACCGCATCTGTTCGCCTAATAATTTCCCTTTTTTCGGGACTCGGTAGCTACTCCGTACCTTCCAGAAGGCCTCCTGATAACATGATTTGATAAGAGGCGACGAGGGGGGTTGACTTCTCTTGTAGGGGGCGCCCTGTAGGGGAGGACAGGGGTTGTAAGAAAAAGGTTATCGGGTCGAAGCATGCAAATGAAAGGGGGATGAAGGGGCAGAGGGGGCCTGGCCCCCCCAAAGGATCGGTGTTTCGTGCCAGCGGGGCACAGTGCACCGCCGATCCGCGTCACGTTCACGTCGTACCCCCTCCATCCAACATCCAAAGCTTTCTGTGACAGAAAAAAAACGAAACCATGGAAAACTAAACGCCCCTTTTGCCAGGGATTCAGTCGAACGCCGACGAAATGCAACCTTTGGGGAAGACTGAGAAGTAAATATACCGGCGATTTGGTGGTAAATCGGATCATTAGGACGTGTGAGATGACAACTGTGGCCGCCGTAGCGCCATGAGCTCGACGGGCAACGGGGCCCGGAAAAGTGCCGGCAAGGCTCCCCCAGACGAGAAGGCCTCGACAGCAAGCAACGCTTCCAAAGACGATGCTTCTGACAAGAAGGATGGTAGGCCACTCCAACTATCACTCATATCACATAAATCCACCAAAAAGTGGTCTCTAGAGACCCCAAATAAATATGAAAATAATGATATGTTCTTATTTTTATAAGGTTCCTCACAAAAATAAAATTTATCAACATTTTTGGATGATTTTCTGCAAAAATGATGCATAAAATCAAACCGAAATCGAAAAAGGCTTCGAAACCAAAACCCTATTGTTGACCTTGGGAGTTACATGAAGGACAGAAGATGGTGTAACTTTACTAATATTAACTTTGAGAGCTAATTCTAAACATGTAAACACGTTGATATTGATATGCCACTGAAGGGAGCTATTGAACGACCAAAAACGAAAGATTTATTATTTTTCTATATAGATCACTCGTCTGCAAAGAAATCCCCCCTCCAAATAAACGCCGAAGGAACAGAACATTTGGTTCTCTTGACGTTTGATTATATTTTTTTTCTTCATGAATCTATTGAAGATGCAAAGTCAATTATAAGAATCACAACCTTTTAAACACGACGCTTCTGACAAGAAGGATGTTAGGCTACTCCATCTATCACTCATATCACATAAATCCACCAAAAATAGGTCTCTAGAGACTCCAAATACATTTTTAAAAAAACAATTTGTTCTTATTTTCAAATATCCCACAAAAATAAAATTTATAATCATTTCGGGTGATTTTTTGCAAAAATGATGCATAAAATCAATCGAAATGGATAGAGGCTTCGAAACCAAAAACCTATAGTTCACTTAGTTGACCTTGGGAGTTACATAAAGGACAGTAGATAGTGTTACTTTACTAATATTAACTTTGAGAGCTAATTCTAAACATGTAAACGCGTTGACATTGACATCCCACTGAAAGGAGCTGTTGAGCGACCAGAACCAAAAAATCGCTTGAAATTCCGGCTATCACGGAAAATGCCTCCAAATAAACGCAGAAGGAACTGAACATTTTGGTTCTATTGACGTTTGGAAAATTTGGTTGAGACACTGTCCATAATCTTCATGAATCCATTGAAGTTGCAAGGTCAATTATAAAAATCATAACCTTTTAAAGACGACGCTTCTGACAAGAAGGATGGTAGGCTACTCCAACTATCACTCATATCACATAAAATCCACCAAAAAGTGGTCTCTCGAGATCCCAAATACTTTTTGTTTAAATAATCTGCTCTTATTTTCAAATACCCACAAAAATAAAATTTATAATCTTTTTGTATGATTTTTTCCAAAAAATTAATCATAAATTCAATCGAAATGGAAAGAGGCTTCGAAACCAAAAACCTATTGTTCACTTAGTTGACCTTGGGAGTTACATAAAGGACAGAAGATAGTGTTAATTTACTAATATTAACTTTGAGAGCTAATTCTAAACATTATCTAAACGCGTTGAAGGAAGCTGTTGAACGACCAGAACCACAAAAATCGCTTGAAATTCCGCCTATCGCGTAAAATGCTTCCAAATAAACGTCGAAAGAACTGAACATTTAGTTATCTGGGCGTTTGGAAAATTTGGTTCCGACACTGTCCATAATCTTCATGATTCTATTGCTAAGTCGACCTTCTAAGGCGATGCTTCCGATAAGAAGGCTGGTATCTTCATTGCCTACTTGATAAAGAAGTATAGCTAGGTCTACCACATGGTGGTCCTTTGAGATCCCAGCTAGACTTTTTGATTCAGCAAAATCCTATGCTCAAACAATTTTGATTGTTTTGTATTATGGTTTTCCAGAATAGTATTTAAAATATAACAAACATTCAGCAAGAAACCATTGATCGTGGAATTTATTAGCTAAAACTCTGCAATCTACTATGACATTTTGTAACTCGTTGTCAACAATCCATTGATTGGTAACTAGGTAACATATAACAATTCACTGGAGTTGTCACATAATCCCCCACTCAAGTTCATTCATTGCTCCTGCAATGATACTTAATTAAATTCTTGATAGCAGCACAAGCTGTCCCTCCATCTTCAGACACGTACTTCACTGCTTTAGGAAATCCATTCATTTCTATAATTTCGACTATCTTGTAAGGACCCTTTATGTTTGGAGATTTCCCATTGTATCCAAACTGCACGAGTATTTTGTCTCCTATTTTCAACTCTGGTACCCGGTTAAAATGCATTTTATCAAAGTTCTTCTTCATCCTCTGTCGGTAGGCGTCCTGCTCCTTTTCATCAAAAGCCTTCTCATTCAGCATATCATCTGTGATTCCATACGTGCTATCCGCTGGAAAGAGTGGAGGAGATCCAAAGAGCTTGAAATGTGGAGAACATCCAATTCCTGCAGAATGAGACCTGTTGAGATGTCTTATAGCTGCTTCAAGATTGACCTTCCAACCACCAACCCGCTGGATAAGACGCCATGAATTGCTTGATGTCGCGAATTTTACGCTCTGCCATTCCATTGGCAGCTGGATGGTATGGAGAAGTTGTCGACAGCTGGATGCCACGTTCTTCAGCAAATTTTTTCTTCGCTCTTGAGACAAATTGAGGTCCGTTGTCCGACACTATCTTCTTTACCTTGTCTATATGAGGAAAAGTGAGAAGATAGTTCACAACTGCGACTGAACTTTCCTTGCTTGCCTTGGCAAATGAATACCGTGAGAATTCATCTACTATCACTAGGAATGATTTGGTTTGCCTCTGCGATTCGGACTTCTTGGCCAGTTCTGCAAAATCGAGATGGATGGTATCAAATGGACGGGTGGCTACTTTTGTCAAAATCATGATGTCTGGTTTAGGTTTATATTTGAACTTAGTGAGTTGGCATTGATGACAGCTTCTTACATAATTGAGAATATCCTTCTTCATATTGGGCCAATAAAAGCGTTGTTTCAACTTCGAGTAAGTTCGTAGGAAGCCATCGTGTCCTCCTGAATCACGATCATCATGGTATGTTTTGAGGATTTGAGGAACTATACTTGGATCAACAATCAACTTATTTTTGTCGTTTCGTTGGAAAATGTTCACTTGATTAACCACTGCATCTTCAAGGCACAGCCTTGATATGGCGTCCGCGTCCTCAAGTTCCTTACCACTCCGATGACTTATCTTCAAGCTGTACCCCATCAAAAATAATTGCCATCTTCCGAGCCTCCCCTCGTGTTCCTTCATGTGCATCAGATATGACAATGCCTGATGATCTGTGAGCACATCAAATTCTCTTCCCTCAAGATACGACTGGAAGTATTTTATTGCTTTTATAACAGCAAGTGCCTCCTTGTCAGTAACTGAGTAGTTTACTTCAGGTTTTGTAAACGTGTGTGAGAAATAACCTATGACTCGAAGTTGTTGATTTTTCCGCTGTGTAACATCCCGTTGATACAAAATAGCCCCACAGCCATACTGAGATGCATCTGTGCACAGCTCAAAAGGTAATGACCAATCAGGAAGCTGCAGAATGGGATTCGATGAAATCTTCTTCACAAGAGTCTGAAAAGCATGTTCAGCTTGATCATTCCAAATGAATGGAGAGTTCTTCTTCTTAAGATCATCTAATGGTCTTGCTATTTCGGCATATTTTGGGATAAATGCCCGAAAATGACCAGTTAATCCCGTGAAAACTCTCAGAGTGTGAAGGTCATGAGGTCGTTTCATATTCTGAACCTTCTTTATACTCTCTTGCTTCGTGGTTTTGGTTTCACCGTCAATTATTCGGCCTAGAAATGTCACTTGAGGCTGCACAAAAACACTTTTGTCCACATTCAGCTTGAGGTGGGCTTCCTTAAACTTTTTAACGACCAGGTAAGTTTTTTCAGCGCATTCTTCACGAGTGCGACCTCCAATAATCGTGTCATCGATGTACACTTTTATAAGGGGGTCATTCAATAGGCCGCCAAGTGTTTTACACATGAATCTCTGAAACTTTGATGGCGAGTTTTTCCACCCAAATGGGAGTTTATTATATTCAAACTGTCCAAAGGGCAAAACAAAAGCTGTGTATTTTTTGGTGTTTTCTGTGAGAGGCAACTGCAGGAAACCATCTTTCAAATCAAGCTTCGAAAAATATTTACATCCTCCCAAATTACATATTATGTCGTCAATAATCGGGAAAGGGTATGGATCCAGTTCTGTGTACCGGTTGATTTCACGGTAATCTTGACAGAGCCTCCAAGTCCCTCCCTCCTTGGGTACCACCACACATGGTGAGGCGTATTCCGAAGTTGAATGACGTATAATATTTCTACTAAGGAGTTCTTGGATTTTGATTTGAGCCCATTCATATTTGTTTCGGGATAGCCTGTAAGGTTTCTGCTTCACTATCGGACTATCAGCTCTCAAATCGAATGCAATTTGTTCCATAGGAGTAAGATCATCAACCTCAGGAAAATATCGTAGAAAATCTTCTTTGCAGAATATCCGTTTCTCCACATTCCTACTCCTAAAATTCAGAATATCTTCAGGAACATTCTGGATCAATTTGAACCCCAGAGCTTCCAATGTTGGCAAGCCAATAATCAGGTCATAAGGTAACTGATCTAGCACATAGAATTCTGAAGAAATAGATTTAGATCCACTGGTAATTAGTAATGTGGTAGACTTGGAAATGTTTTCTAAGGAGCCATTGAAACCACAAAGGGTCCGGTCAACGCTAGCGCACTCCCAATTTTGGGATTTAACCAAGGCTGCTCTGATAACGTTCACTGAAGCTCCTGTGTCCATCAAACCCTTCACCTTTACACCATTGACAAAAAGTGTGTAGATCAGTGGAAAACAACTCTTTGGAGAGTTGGGATCATGGGATGAAAGAACTTCATTGCACGATTTTTTAACATCACTCAGATGTGAAACGGGCTTACTAGCCTCTAGAGGCCGCATAAGTGCAATTTTATTCCTCAATGATTCTCTTGTTCCCAGCATAAAGAAAGTCAGCTGATCTTGGAATGAAGGAGGCAGGCCATTCACTAACATGATGTTGAACACCCTGTCTGGCAATTGACCATAAGCCAACGATAGCTTACGCTGTTTCTCATAATAATAATCCATGAGATTACCTCCTTGATAGGCATATGAGTCTGCTTGTTGACTCAACACAAGAGGATTTTGACCGAAAGCGCTCAGGAAGGATTCTCTCCACTCCTCCCAAATAAAGGGGTCATCTCTACTCAGACGGGAAAAGAACCATTTCTCCGCGATACTCCCGGGAGCTAGAGCGGCTTGTAGATTCAGAATTTTATTGGTACATGTGTTCCAGCCATTACTGATGCATGCTCTTTCGAAAAAACACATCCACGTTTCAGTGTCCTGACTACAACCATCAAACTTCGGAACTGAAGTCGCAGTGTTAGTTTGATGTAAGGTTTCTATCATGGACTTGAACTGAGCTGTCACAGATTCTATTAATCGTAAATTGCTACTTAACTGATTCGTAAGATAAGAACTGAAAAGATCCATCATACCGTTTCGAGTTTCAAATCCTGTCGGAGAAAACGTCTCCGGTGCTTTGTTCTTCACCTCTGCCGTCGCCGTAGGTTCAGTAATAACCGACTGCGCCATTATTATGGTTTTCCAGAATAGTATTTAAAATATAACAAACATTCAGCAAGAAACCATTGATCGTGGAATTTATTAGCTAAAACTCTGCAATCTACTATGACATTTTGTAACTCGTTGTCAACAATCCATTGATTGGTAACTAGGTAACATATAACAATTCACTGGAGTTGTCACATTTTGTTCAAAAAATAAATAAATAATAATCGCTATCAAATTGAAAACGGCATAGCAATGAAGTTTTGATTAATTGTTTAACCTCGAGAGTGTTGTAAAGGACAGAGGTTACGTAGTGTGGAGGCTTCAGTTAAATAACCAAATTTTGAGAATGTCTTGGTGTTCATATCTAACTGTATAAAGAAATGTGAAAAACTGTTGATTCTATCTGAACAAAAAAATAAAAAATAAAACGCTGCAAATCATTGCTCAAAGGTTTATTATTTTCTGTATAGATCACCCTTCTGTATAGATCACTGGTTCTCCATCAATAGCACCTACCACCATCTGTATTCTCCCTTGACCTTCCCTCTCAAATTTCAGCTTCCTGCGTTCAATAGGATATTGAAAATGGCTTCGGAGCCCACTCAGCTGATCAGTGATCTGAGGAGTGAAGAAGATCTCCTCGAATGCTGGAGACGCCTGGAAGAGCACTTCCATTCAATAGGATTGAAAATGGCTTTGGAGCTCACTCAGCTGATCAGTGATCTGAGGAGTGAAGAAGATCTCCTCGAATGCTGGAGACGCCTGGAAGAGCACTTCCATTCAATAGGATTGAAAATGGCTTTGGAGCTCACTCAGCTGATCAGTGATCTGCGGAGTGAAGAAGATCTCCTCGAATGCTGGAGACGCCTGGAAGAGCAATTCCATTCAATAGGATTGAAAATGGCTTCGGAGCTCACTCAGCTGATCAGTGATCTGAGGAGTGAAAAAGATCTCCTCGAATGCTGGAGACGCCTGGAAGAGCACTTCCATTCAATAGGATTGAAAATGGCTTTGGAGCTCACTCAGCTGATCAGTGATCTGAGGAGTGAAGAAGATCTCCTCGAATGCTGGAGACGCCTGGAAGAGCACTTCCATTCAATAGGATTGAAAATGGCTTCGGAGCTCACTCAGCTGATCAGTGATCTGAAGAGTGAAGAAGCCTTTGAGCAATGATTTGCAGCGTTTTTTACCCACCAACATTTTTTTTACCTACCAACTTTTTTTCACCTACCAGCTAGGTACTACCTACCACACCATACTGGCTTCACACCTTCACAATCAAGTTTATTAGAAAGAACTAAACGCTTCACACTCGATTGGAAAAATAGAAAGCTTCATAATATGAATATTATTATGGAAATTTGATTACTGGTTGCGCAGAAGGCAAAACTGTATACAAATCGAAGAAATGAACAGCGATCGCATTTTAGTCCGATAAAATTTGAATGGAGATTAGACCTCTTTTGCGATTCACACTCATGATTCTGTTTTATCGAAGGAAAACCTTCAAGTACTCGTAGGGACCGAACGGTTTGTCCTACAGAGCTCCGGGTGGTCCCAAAAATTTTTAAAAATTCAATACTATTTAAAATTGGTGAAAAAACGATACCTTTATTTCGAGAGTTTTCGAGCTAGGGCACTCTTGAAAATTTCAACCCTTATTTTTCACCCCTTAGAAGTGACCTACATCAACCAAAAGCTTCGCGGCACAACTAGACCCCAAATGGAGCCCATATACCAAATTTGAACCAAATCGGTCCAGTGTTGCTAAGAAAAGTGCCGCGTACGGCGTACGGCGGACGGACGGAAATTTTTTTATTCGATTTTCGTATTCTACGTACCTTGAAACGTAAAACATCAAATTTTGAGGGGGGGTTAAAATTTTTTTTCTTGCTCGATTCCAAAGGCTTATTATTGAAAATAATAAACCAAAAATAAAAAAATAAAAAAAGCCCCTTCACCCACGAATTGAAATAGAAACACCGGAATTCATAGTCGAAAAACATAATTATGGCAAGTTGAGTGAGCAGTACAGCTTCCTTACCTAGGCGTAAAGAATTAGTTGATTTAAAAATGTTTTGTATCGTATTTACGAGTAAGTACCTCGAATGTATCTCACGGAATGTACCGCAGTTTCCTCGATATCGAAATTGATTTTCACGATCGACTTGTTGGCTTTCCGAGTTGACAAACAGCAACACGATTGAGAAGGCAATTGAAGAACCAAGGGGAAGAACGCATTAAGTCCAATTTGAAAATTTTTCCAGAATTAGAAAAACAAAGTTTTTTGCAATGAATTTTCCTTCCTTTTCTTTTTCCTTCAATTTTCCTTCAATTGTATGATATAATTGGATTCATATAACGTTTATAAATTATGTTTCTAGTTAAAACAAAAGTCCACATCTAACAAATGGCATCTAAATCTCAGTTTCGAAAAAAATTGTACTTAGTGCATTGTTCCCCTTGGGTCTTCAATTATGTTGACGATTTTGCGTTTTTTTCCGCAGGTACCGTGGATCCTTCTGGTCGAATCGTAATAGAATCATCTTGCATTTTACTTGAGCTCTGCCCCGAAGTGATTTTCAAAATTTGAGAAAAATTGGGCTATTAGACCTTAAGAAATCGGCGATAAAAACATTTAAGAAACACTGCTATTAACACGCACCAATTTATAAATTTCATCAAAATCGGACGTTGTTCTCGTTTAGACGTCCTGGAATGACCACAGAGAGACACGAAAACAATGTTGTTCAAAATCTCTGAAACGCAAAATGCTCGTTAAAATTTTGATTTTGGGGGACCCAAATTGGTTTGATCTGGGCAAAGCTGAAGATGAATTGATGTTCGACTTCCACTGTAGAGAACTGTAAATTATCTCGTGTGTGCCAAATTACAGTAAAATCTAAACCAATGTTGAAGGAAATTGATTTAAGTGACGAATAAAACCAAAGTGGTGGCTGGTTCTTTCAAAATTTTGATGAAATAAAAACCCGTGCTTAATAATAAAAACGCTGCAAATGATTATACAATGGTTTATTATTTTTCTACATTGATCACTCGTCTGCAACTTCACCAACCATCCAACATGAAGAAAAACATCGATCGAATTTCGGTCAGCTAAAATTTGAACGGAGATTAGGCCTCTTTTGCGATTCATAGTCGTGTTTCTGATTTATTGTACGTCCAACCCTTAAATTCTCGTAGGGAGCAGAACGGTTTGTCCTGCAGAGCTCCGCGTGGTCTCAAAAAATTCTAAAAATTCTATAGAATCTTAAATTGAAGGAAAAAGAATACCTTTATATCAAAATCTTTTGAGTTAGGGCGTTTTCAAAATTTCAAAATTCATTTTTGAACCCTTAGAAGTCACCTACATCAACCAAAATCTAGACCCCAAATGGAGCCTACATACCAAATTTTATCAAAAACAGTCAATGCTAAGTGGGGAAAGTGCCGCGTACGGCGGACGGACGGCCAAATTTTTATTCGATTTTTGGATTTTACGTACATTGAAACGTAAACCATTAAATTTTGAGGAGGTGTTTAAAAAACAAAAATTTCTTGGTCGATTCCAAAGGTTCATTATTGAAAATAATAAACCAAAAAGCCTCAAGTTTGATCTATTGAAGTTGAGAAACATCATAGAAAAACCTCTTTATCATAATAGGCCAAGAAATAACAAATGGAACAATGCATTCTCCTACTCGTTTAATAAATCATTTGACCTCGAGAGTTAGATAACTACTAAACTCTTCAAACTTCGAGTGAGTCGAAGAGAGTAAACTAGTTAGTTACCTCATACTCGCATATTATCTCGATCTACAGAGCTACAGCATTTTTCCATCTTGGAAAGTATTTACTTCCCAGCAACAATTATCTCAAATTGATTTGTATTTTCCTCTTACAAAAACTCATTTTTTTGAGAGGGAGGGGCATAAACGGTTGTTTATTCGGGGGCCCTTGACTCTTTGTCTAATAAAAATTCTATTTTTGTCTCGAATTCCATTCGTAATATTGAGGGGTTTATCTTATACCTATAAAAGAGAAAAAAAAATTTTTAAAATCGTCCCATGATAGACTAAGATGAGAGACATCCTCTATCTTGTTCTTTGGTGTTTTTAAATCTGTAAACTCATCATATAACTCAGAGTTTGTCTGTTACGAAAACTAAACGGCTGGACCGTTTTAAGCCCTTCTTCTCTCAAAATGATCAGCAAATTACGGATTAAAATTTAGCGAAATCGATTTTTTTAAATTCTTTTTTATTGACTTAATAACTAAATTATTTTGAAAATATGGACAAGTATTGAAAACTAATATACATCTCTGAGTTTTGACGATTATTGTGGATGTTTTACTTCACTGCTGCACAAGTAAGCTATGTCTAGTGGTTTGGTACGCTTCAATCTTCTGATGTTATCACTTGTATCAAGAAGTTGGGCAGCTTCCTCGTTGATGTGACATCTTGGCCGCTGTAGATGTGTCACTGTTTGTCGCTTAATAGCATTGTTTATTGTTTCGATCCGAAGCTCATGATGGAGGCGTTTCGAAAGTACCATGGTGCATTGACATTCTTAGCACGTTGTTCTGGAATCTTTGGATGATATCTCGATTTGAACGAGCCGCACAGCCCTAAAACTGAGCTCCCTAAGGCCATGGGGGATAACAAGTGTGCAAGTGAGAGGGAAGATGCCAATAGTTTCTAACACTTAGCTCAGCTGTCGGTTGACCTATTTCAACATTTCAAAGTGATCTGAGTTCATCTCAACCAAATAATGGAAGCTTTAATGGCCTATTTCGGGAAAAAATTTAATCCTGTTTTCTAGGAATTGATCAAATATTTGTCAAAAACATGTCCAGCCCGTTGTATACAAGTAACTATGTAAGCGTTTGCAATCATGAGCACATCAAAATATTGGTTAGCCGAAGCGGCTGTTGGTTTTTAATTGAAAAATCACTCAATTAGGCAAGTAGCAAAGGGTGACTCTGCCGAGAGAGGACTGGGAAGAAGGTTGGGTCCTAAGTGGGTCCTAAGTGGTTGGGTCCTAAGTAGATATATAGAATGGAGTATTTCAGTCAATTAAAAAAAAAAAAATTTCATAAGAGCATGGGTCAGGAATAACGGTAATCGGGTCTGTTCGTCGAGAAAATGTTTAGAAGAAATAAGGGAACCTAATGAAAGTTAAAGATTTGAATGATGTGACGTAGTAACTTGTTGTGACGTATTAACTTGCTGACCTTGGATCGAGTCATTCCACTAATCCCGTGCGGTCTCAAACGCCTCGTGGCCCTGGATACTACAAAATACTACGCACACACGCCCGCAGTGTAGTGTGTGTGTGCATTCATGGAGGCCCGCCTTTTTTTTCAAACCTGTGATCTCTTTATTTAATTTTTCTACCACATGTTATAGTATCAATGGGCAAAAAGTTGGAGCATAGAGGTTTTCAATAGTGCTGAATCCAAATTTGAGGTCAAAAATCTGAATTTCCGACCCACCAAAATACCCCATTACTTCCAAGACTTGCTTGCCAAAAAACTAGAGAGAACCCACACTTCCTACAGGTCTGAAATCTTGCTCTGTAGTCAAAGAATGTCAATATCTTTGTTCAAGACATTAGTTGAATTGAAGGGCTAGAAGACGGAGCCCCTCTGCCATTACTCCGCGACTAGAAAAAAAAACCTTGACCACCTACACTACACCTACCTCGACGATCTACACCAACAACAGCCCCAAGATCGCACTACGCAGCGAAACAACGTTCGCCCAAATAAAAGTTGAATTATATAATTTATTGAAGAATAGTAGAATTATAGTTGATGATTTCGCCTCCAAATTTAGGCGAAATCTGGCCGTTATCTAGTCGTTGTAGCAAAAAATCCCCATCAACATCGATATACAACAACACCATTTATTAGAAACTGGTTGTTCAAGTTGTCATTTCAAGTTTGAAAACTATTTCTGCAACCAACTATATTTTTTCAAAATTTTACTGGTTTCATTTTATACGTTTTATTATTTGTAATAATAATAATAATGAATATTGTGTATTTCTCATGTCAATGGGGAACTGAATCTGAATACCTTTTTTTTAGTGAAAAGAAACAATTCAAGAAGTAAGAAATGATTCAAGGAATTCAATTAATTAATCGGAACACGATAGGTACGAGCATATCCAGAAGACCTCTCCTACCAATAATGAACTGCACGCAGCACCCCGTTGTAAATCTTTATCAACTAGATATAGCATTTCCAAGCCAAATGAAACATTTTCCAAACCAAATGAAACTTTTTCCAAATCAAATGAAACTTTTTCCAAACATAGTGTATTTCTGTAAAGTAAACAATCGTAGTTAAATAATATATTACAAAATTTCAGAAATTCAGTCTTAGAGGTTCAATCAGTTAATGTAAGTCACTACTGGTGGCGGCTCGAGGCAACTGCATCATCATGTCAAACTTACTTGTTTCCTATTCTACTAAGGTGAGATCTACTTCGATAATACTATGCCTAAAATTCATTGAATTTTCATTTTGGCAACTTCTTTGTACGATAGGTACAATTGCATCGTTCTGAAATTTGTAGAGTATCTACCTATCTAGGTACCTCATTTCACTCATTTTCTCAATAGGTTTCATTTGACTTGGAAATGCTTTATAATCCCATTCATCCTTGAGTGGTAGTGACAATTACTGACAACAACTGCGGGAACTTTCGGCGCCATCTATTTTTTGAGAATCACAGTCGCCGTCCACCATAGCCTCAAGTCCAGACTGGTTTAGAGACTTCGTTGTACGAAGTTGGCTTGTTCTGGATTGACAACTTCGACCGTCTCCTCTGTCAATGATGATGGGGAATCTGAATTTTAGAAGTAGTTCTTCCTCCTTTTTTTTTTGACATGGGCTTTCCATCTAGGTTTGGCGTCTAGAGCGAAATAGATAGAGTAGATAGTTTTCCAATTTCATTTTTTTTCCATATAGGTACCTACACGAGTATACCCATCATAGGCCCGCGCAGGAAACTGGTTATAAAATACTACTTACGAGTTTCATGGCGATGCAATCTGCAAAAGCCACGACACAATATTTTTAAAAATCCATATAAATGTCGAGGATTTCTCGATTTTGTTAAATTTTCTCAATTTAGAAAACCATCAATTCGATACAGAATGCATGGATATTAGTTAGACGTCAATTCAATCGAATAGTCCATTTCAATGCTGTTCTCAAGGATAAGAGAGGATACCGTCAATCCAACTTGGCAGACGTTATCAATCATGTTTGTTATTCCCATATCTATGACAAATAAAGCTATTATTTGGAATTAGGCCATCTATCAAGACCTGGCTCCAGAAATCCAGTTGCTTGTACGAGTAATATTCACACCTCCCGGGACCCTCTGCCGTGGGGAAACCGAAGTGGCCCAAAGTGCAGATAAATCTCTTATAAGCGATAGGTGCAATTGCAGGGATATCGATTTATAAAATAAAGTTCGGTTGGTCAAGGTTTTTCTATTAATACCCGCGAGACTTGATAAAGACCCCCATTTCAGGTATTCGAGCAAAATAAACGTTGATCTAACAAGCACAGTTGCAACGTTACAGAATAAAGGGTCGCGTTATCAACCGCGTCCACCACCTTCTGTTTCGGAAGTTTATTCAAGCGGGTCACGGCTAAACTAAATGTATTCTTACACGTAGATTTCAGGTGGTGTTTGTTAGTTCTACGACAGAATAAGAGGATCACGGTCATAGGGGACCATCTGCACCGTACATTTCATCGAAATTTGACCATAATCCTTTGTCAAATTGGTTGGGAATGAGGTCCTCAGGAATAAAACTCCTCTTTCACCGAGCTTTCGGTAAATTTATCACCTTCCTCAGAGCTCAAAGGATGTGTGTAGGTGAGCCCTGAGGAAGGTGATAAATTTGCCGAAAGCTCGACGAAAGAGGAGTTTTATTCCATAAGACCTCATTCCCAATCAATTTGACAGAGAATTGTTTGTTGGGTCGATCATCATATCGATACCTTAAAGCACAAAGGCGCTATGTCCAAAAACGGAGTTTTGAGAAAAACTCAAAAATAGTTTTCACCAGTGCACAATTCCTTCCACGGCTTATTACACTAAACTCTTTAATTTCATCAAGAAATTTTCAACCGTCAATAAGGTCAATAATAATTGTTAAATTTAAGTTTTTCTGAAAAAAAAAAGTGGATGATGAATGGACTTAGCGCCATTATGCGATATTTGCCGTTCGGACCATATTATCGTTGAGTTTTTCCAGGTCAAGGAATTCGACGTTTTCCTGTTGTTTTGCCAGAACGGTGTTATTGCGCAGTTAAGGTGAAAATAAACGGTTCCAATCCAGTAACTAGTGCCACAACACTATAGAAGATAATTATTAACGGAAGAGAGTCAAACCAGGAGAGAACAAAGTATTTAATACAAAAGAGATGAAAATCAAAGTAGTAGGTAGATATTTAATAGTAGAATCCAAAAATATATAAATTAAATTTTCAATAAACAACCATTTGCTTTTTATTATTAGTTTTCTTTAACCCTGCAGTCTTTGGAGTGGTACTCCAATTAGAGCTTGTGGATATCTTTCGTCATTTCCCTAATAATAGTGGAAAAGGTTGAATTTGAGTTGGAAAGGTTGAATTTGTTTTGGAAAAGGTTGAATTTGAGTACGAAAAGGTTGGATTTGAGTTGGAAAAGGTTGAATTCGACTTGGAAATACTATACATTTATGTATGCATCACTATAATTGACAGATTTTCATAATGAGAATCGCTCAAACATCTTCCAATATCAAGGTACATGAGAAATTGAATTGAATCAAACTTATTCATATACGAACCTGTTGGATCTTCTTGAAGTACTTCCATCAAAATTCCACATGCTTTTAAAGTAAAAACTGCCTTACGTGCGCACTGTCTTGCCGCACTGCTTCGACTGTCTAAGTGCGAATCATCTAAGGTCAACCTATTTGGGTTTTTTTTTTGTCAACTCGAAAACAGCTAGTAAAGGAATTGTGTCGACTTTATCTCACCAGGGTTCTATTTTACTACGGAGAACCAACAACAAAGATATTGTTCAAGAGAGCTTGCGAACCGTTTAGTTGAATAAATTCTTACTCGCTCTTACGTCGAGAAATGTCAGCCAAGTTGGGTGAACAGAGTATCATCAGCTCGTTGCATGAACTAAAAAATGGAAATAGAAA
Organism: Apolygus lucorum; assembly: GCA_009739505.2. Taxonomy (NCBI): domain Eukaryota; kingdom Metazoa; phylum Arthropoda; class Insecta; order Hemiptera; family Miridae; genus Apolygus; species Apolygus lucorum. The sequence continues at coordinate 15,774,578 of CM019179.2, forward strand.
GAATCAACATTAATTACATACAAAATTTACAATCAGACGAACTAATGGTTTTTTCCTTCCGAGTTTACCAAAGATGAACCACCATTGTTTACCATTGTTTTCACCTTCGGGGAATGAACAAAAATATCCTCAAATTGCCTTAAATTTTAGGTTCATAGACCTTTCAGAACAATTTTAGTCCGATTTGGATGACATTTTCAGGGTTTGTGCTGGTTAGTAAATTGGGTAAAAATCATTATTTTTTAAAACATATTAGGTAATAAATGGTATAATCGGTAGGTATCAGCATCCAAAATTGGCACTCCAACGTGCAGTACAGTGGTTGGATCTGCAGAGGGTGAACATCTTGCGGCGGTCTGCAGTGCTATTTACGGATACTAGAATTTGTCTGCAAATGCTGGCAGACCATAAGAACCATTACCCTGCCATAGAAGATATTCGTGGACGGATCCTGGATCTGGCACTGGAGGGGTGGAGGATCAAAATCGAGTGGACAAGTGCTCATGTGGGTACTGATGGTAATGAGGAGGCAGATAGGAGGGCGAAGGAGGCAGCTGCGAGAGAGGATCTTCCAGTGTGCTTCAACCTCATGCCCAAGTCAAGGGTGAAGTTGGACCAGGGAGCTCGCAGCATTCAGGAGTGGGAGAGAAGCTGGCAGGGGACGTCGAATGGGACCAACACAAAGGAATTTTTCCCAACTGTTGAGCGGCAACTGCGAGTGGACCTGCCCGTTTCCTGGAGACTGACGCTGTTGCTCAGTGGTCACGGAAGGACAGGGGCTTACCTCAACTGGAGACACATTCTGTTTGACTGTGGATTGTTTGAGCGTCAGCGGCTCGACTGGAGCGGAAGTGTATGATCGAGGCTTTTTGGTGGCCAGTTTCATTCCAAGTTTTAATTAAGAGTAAAATGGAAGATCTGTTAGTGTTTTTAAATGAAACGGATTTCGATTCGTTAAACTAAATATTATTATCATTATTGCTATATTGTTATCAAGGTGACATAATAATTAGGTACCTACAACTCACTGATTGTTTAAAAAAAATTTATTTAAAAATTATTCATTTAAGATGTACCGCCTGTAATCGACAAGGGCACAGGCGTGAATAAAAGTATTTAAAAAAAAGGATCCAAAATTGTTCAGAAAGGTCTAAAACGCAAAACGCGAGTGAAAATTTTGATTTTGGAGAACTTTTTTTTCATCCTTGAAAAGTGGAAACAAAGCTTCCGCTACCTTGGTAGACTAGGAAGCAACAGTTGAAATCCGATGGAATTTCCAGGAATCGTGCGGGTGGGCGTGCAGACGGTTTCATATGAAAATCATGGCCCCCAAATTGTATTTTATGCGCAAGCGCAAACGTGAAATCCTTGTAACAACCACAACTTCTACATTTTCCTACAATATTCAGAGGTAGGTTATCTATGCAATCGGGTTATGGTTACGAGGAAGCTATGTGCCACACCCACTTGGCAGACGTTTTTTCACTTGAGTAATCCTGGTATTAAATGTTATTTAAGGCTCTATTACAGGATTTGCCTTGAAATTCCGGAATCTAAAATTGAGGCAAATTCCCAATTGTACAAGATTTAAGGACGTTTAAAATTGTTTGTATTGGGAAAAGTGCTAGGAGTTTTCTTTTAAAAATTAGTTCATTTCTATTGGTAATTGTTTTTTCTGATAGGATGGTGCAAAATTGGCTACATGGTCGAGATCAGCGAGGGAGAAAACCACCTTAAATCTTATTGATCTTCATTAAGAAACTTTTGGTCAGCTTTCTGTTGGTTCTGGTTCTAGAGCTTCTGTAGAGAAGGCGAGGATTAGATCCTAGGGCCAAAAACCGAGTCGACCGGTTGATAGATAAAATCACTTCTACTCACCTGTTGTCACTGCCTCGTAGTTCCACCCCCGGCTTTTTTTTCGCCATCGACCAACGTCCGATCGGACGTATCAATGAGGTAATTGGCTCTTCCGCTCTGCTCGCCCGCCCATCCGATTGGCTCTTCTGCCCTCAAGCTCCGCCCCCGAGGCCGACCACCCTCCTTTTTTTGTACCATTTTTTGTTCGACCACATAATACACGAAGGTTGGGAATACCTAGGAAATTAGAACAGTCGGATCTTTCCGTTCTCCGGGCGATGGTCATTTTTCCAGCCGTTGTTCGTTTGGTGCAGTCGAATGAAACGGACTCCGAAGAAAGGATCACTCCTGTCTTTACGTGAGTTCATACTCGACCATCTCAAGTTTCAAGAAAAGTACCTCCTAATACTAAATTTTCCTGATTTTCTGAAATTAAACTTCACTACACGAAGAACAAATTAACACGAAGTTACATTTTTTAACCCTCTGTACGTTCCAATATCTGAAGGTACGTAAAATCCGAAAATCTCATTTTGAAGATAATCCGGCCGCCACCCTAGGAACGCGCTTGGTTGCTATCAAAAATGTGTTCATAGAATTCGTTTGCGTTTAATTGGGGCTTGAGTGTGTTGTTCCTGGTTGTGTCTATACAGGGTGTCTACACTTTGTGTCTACACATAAAATACGCATTATTCGTAGATTTGGTAGTGAGCATAAAGTAACACCTTTCTACTAAAAAAAAAAAAAAAAACTTCACTCAGCAGATATTCAGTGTTTTTATTGAGTAGAAAGGTGTTACTTTATGCTCACTACCATATCTACGAATAATGCGTATTTTATGTACGAAAAACGAAGGTTTTCTTTGAAAAATCCACTTTCTAGCAGTCGGAATCATTCGGAAGTATCACCATTGGATTCAGCGTAAAAAATTACATAGAAATTGATACCAAACTCGCCAAGCCGTCTTGAGATCGAGGGAGACCATAAACCGCTTAAAACACTCGATTCGCATGTAAAACACACGTTTTTTGACATTCAAACTTCATTTACTCTTCCAATTTGAATGTTAAAAAGAAAAATTGATAGACCGTTGAAAAGCTGACAATTTGAGCATGTTTTCTGTGAAGAGTGCCCATCGAAATGGGCAGGGATTTAGAGTGAAAAATTTGGTCGAAGAAAGTCAAGTTTAGAAAAATTTGTAAAGTTGGCTTTTTGACTTGATTTTTTGGAACTATTGTATTGCTGAAATATTTTGATTTTGCACTAGGTAGCTTGGGAATTTAACGCTCTTTCTAACAGTGTAGTCAGAATCGAATTTTCAGGAGAAATAAGGGAGTTATGACCATGTCAGTGCCGTAAGGTCGAAAACGCGAAGAAAAACTGTAAGTGAAAAAAAGGAATTTTGAGTGGGTTAAAAGAAAATTGCTTGGAGACATTTTTTGTTGGAAATACCTTGTAGAATCGAACCCTGAATTTATGGCCATCCAAAGTGTAGACACCCTGTATTGTTGTTTTATCAGACATCTCGAAGGGGTAGAAATAAGGTAGATATGTAATCATCTAATCGAAAAAAAACTTGGAATTGAAGAAATATCATTTATGATTTCTAAGAGTTTGCAAACAGGCTGAACGAATTGGGAAAGTAAGTAACGCTTCACGTTAATGAATTGATAAATAATAAAATGTGTCTTTTTGCGTTGAGTAGCTATTTGCAGCCTCGCTGCAGTAACAATGCGAACCATCTTGAAAAATCACCTTATTTCACTTCACAACCACTCCTGGTTACCACACTCGATACAAGCAAACCAACACCATTAGAAAAATAGTAAAGAGTGTTCGAAGGAAAATTCATGTCAAAACCTCGAAACTAGGGAAATATTACTCAGTGGGTTTTATTCCTTCAAAACTCGTTATCCTACTTGTTGGAAAACTCTCGATTTATGCCGAAATTTTATGCTGACAACTCGGTCATAAAAACAAAGGAACCATGTCAATCATGGTAAATTTTTTGTGGACAAAATTCTGGATTAACCCCAGCAATCAAATTCGTTTCAGAATGAATGAGTACATAATCACATCAGAATGGATCTGATCGACATCTGATCAATTTTGTTCAGTTTTCGACAATAATTTAATGTCTATGGCAATGAACTTATTTATGTGCAAACCAACATGATCGAAATATTCTCATTTGGAGGCTATGTTTTATATTATAGGGAAGAAAAAACTTTTCAGATCCAAATTCCAAAATTCCATTTTTTTTAATAGGTATAAAAAGATAAAAATGCAATTCCATAAAACTGTGGAGCCTACAAACTTTCCAAAAAATTCAAAATTCGATACTTTGCTTCTATAATGCACTATGGGAATGGCGTACCAGAAATGTCAGCCTGCAAGGTGTTTAGAGGATGCAAACGGTGGAAAAAACGCTGTTTAAAGAAATTAATTATTCTGTTTTTTTTTCTCTTTTCAAGTCAAATTTGGGATTGGGCCCAATATTAGGTATACTGGCACCCTATCAAATTTATTCTTCGAAATGTATCACTCATCTTCAGTTCACAGTGTTAACAGTCAGGGTATTGTGAATCTTCTGACAACAACTGAATAATTATAATAATATAAACAATTTAAAGGTTGTATTTAGTGTGCAGCTTAGAGGTTAAGGTAATCCAAAAATTGTTACCAACTCTCCATTTTGACGAATTTTAAGTTCAAAAAATTAAATTATTGAAAGTTTAATTGATGATACTTAATTGCATAGAAAACCCACGCTTGAAAAAGAAGGATCCGAAAATTGAGATCTCAAAGAACTTTTGAATCAAAGTAACTTATCATTTAGTGAACTGAAATGATAATCAAGATACTCGTAGTTCGTGCGAGTTGGAAAGTTGAGGGTGTCGACACTATTAGGATACCCGGCGGTGACAGTCGCAAGGGTTGGAACTTGACTTGTAGTTTTCCTCTCACGCTACTTCATTAACAGATGTCACCTGAGCCACGTGCCAAAAGGAAGTCCGACTTACGTTGTAGTGTATAAAGCCACCTTAACACACTTGTCAGCTCTGGCTGTACATTTGGGAGTTCACTGAATGTATTGGTTCGAAATAAGACACTGTTTATCATGACACGAAGATTAAGTAGGATATTTTAGTTCATACAAACATAAGAACTTGAGGGACCAAACCTGATGCAGTGTGAATGGATAATGCTATGAAAGGCACAAGAATGTTCACGGGATCTCGGCAAGTTTTCATTTCCTAAACGAAAGAGGCAATTTCAAAGATCAAAGAAACATAATTTTGGATGCAGTACAGAAAATAATAATCATTTATTGACAGAAAGAAAATACAAGCAGTTGGAAAAAATTTAAAAGTAAATTTTCTTTTGTCCATCAACCAAATATGTTCATATTAACTTGTGGCGGCTGGTGGAGCTGGTTTCAGTCAGTCTTCTTGCAATAAACAAAAAAACTTCAAATATAAAGAAATACTCTCTACAGGTCAATTTCCTTGATTTTATTCAAAATATTCTTTCTAAAAGGAGCAAAACTGTTGAAAGTGTCAGGGTTAACTTTATGAGTGTAAAGGAACTGAACAACTTTATTGTAAGCAACTGGATATTTGCTGAGTTTGCTGTACGAGTTTGGATGACACTGCTTCTATGGGCGGGCTTAATACCAATTTTGTATACGAGCATACTCGATTGAAATTAAAAAAGTCTACCAAGTGGGTGTGGCACATAGCTTCCTCGTATCCATAACCCGATTATACGAGTATAGATGATCCGATGCATAGTAATTAATCTCAAAATATCAATGTCTAAGTACCTACCACTACCCTCATAGGGGACCATCTACTCGCTAATCTGAACAATCCTGAGAAATTTCGTCGAAATCGGATGGAAAATGTAGAAGTTATGGCAGTTAAAAGGTGGCGAGGATTTCGTGACAGACACACAGACAGACAGACACGGAACCAAAATTGTTCAGAAAGGTCTGAAACGTAAAACGCGAGTGGAAATTCCGATTTCGGAGAACTTTTTTTTTAACCTTGAAAAGTGAAAACAAAGCTTCCGCTACCTTGTTAGACTCGGGAGCAAAATTTGCCTTACATTGAGCACATCTAACTCACGATGAAGCAGAATAGTAGGGTATCTTGAAGTTTTCCGAAATGCTATTTTGAGTACCTATGATATTCTGAGCAACTTGCAAGGATTTTAGCAATGTTTTAGTAGCACCAATCCAAACAAAAATACCATACTTTATCAAAGAAAAAACTAAGGCAAAGTAAATTGTTCTCAATTGCGACACAGACAAAAAATTACGAGTTTAGTATAGTACTGATATGGTTCGGTACCGTTCCTATAATACAGTTAACACGATAATGAAATCAGAAATGGTTAATAACCTCACAAAATTCATAGACACAGTAGACTTGCGGACCAGAATAACTGCTCCAGTTGTTTATACATTTTATACATCCAGAGGGCAGGCATCATCAGGGATTATACTGAAGAGGGATTTTACAGTACTTCACTGCAAAAATGAAAGGCAAAGACATCAACATCATCTGTATTGGTGGAGCTAAACCAGGTTCAAAGGAAAGTGAAGAAGTTACGTAACAGCAACTAGTAACAACCGAATTCACAGGAGAAGAAGAAAGACGACCCGATTAATCACAGGAAGACCTGAGCCATGTACCACTACAGCTCACAACGCAACAAATATGAAACGAGTATTGCCACAAACTGGTACGTCAGCTAAACAAAGATTTTGCTGAAGATGCCTAAGAAGTCAATATCCATGGATACCCAAAAAATACTTCTTGAGGAAGATTAGTTCCTGGATGGGGGGGAGGGGGTTAGTTCACGTTGTTTAGTACGACTGACTTCAGCCTCTTAGCTCAAATAGTAACAACACATCAGAGGTACACCAAACAGTTACAGGTTCAATAGCGGGCCCTAGTTGGCAAAATTCCCCATATATATAAACGGGATGATTCTTCTGCTGCATCCTTGATTCCTGAAACCATTAATTGACGGAACTATCTGTTAACTCAAGCTGAAGAAATAACCTTCTATTCTGCAAGTTCCGGAGCCATTCCAGATTTTATTTGATGATTTTGGTATCGTGGGAACATACTAATTCGTCGTGTTGTTGTGGGTATATTCAAACGAACTCGTGAAAGTTCGGAACTGTAAGAATATTAATTTTGCTACTCCATGAGCATTATTAAGTTAGAGTAGCTGTGCGCAGTCAATGCTTCAGAATACTTCTGAAGAACAAGACGAACAGCACATTTAGTTGGCTATTCAAGAATACCTGATGGCGAGTTCAGCACAATATCGCATAGAGCTCGTCAGTGCAGAGTCGGATAGCGGCGAATCCGCCGTGTTTCGTGGGCCCAGCAGCTTGGCAGGGAAGACCAGACGACAGAAATACTACAGACCGCGCCAAAGATCACCCGACGTGTGCAGGGGCCGGAAGAGGCTCGGAGTCTCAATCGGCATATTCTTCGCGTCTCTGGTCTTCTTATGGATTTTCATCTTGTCTATGATGACTGCTGAACTTTTCAAAAGAACTCTCGACCTTCAACGGATGACCATGCGGATCTCAGTGCAGACTGAGCTTATCCCTGAAGAGATGCACAGCTACCAATCCATGTCTAAGTACATGCAGAGGAACCAAACTCAGATCAATGCTCAGCTTATGGCCGTTTCCTGGAGGATAAACAATGTCTCCTCCGAGCTATCTAAAGTCGAAAAATCTGTCCGTGGCATTGAGGAGAAATTCAAAAGTATTCCAGGTAAAACATTTTAAATTCTAATCAAAGGCGGAAGGAGTAGTTTTCTACCTTCAACCGAATAGTTTCTAGATTAGTTACTTTATGTTTGAAAGTGATGTTTACTTCATATTACTACGATTTCACCCTCAGATGGGAAAAGGCTTGGAAAAGGTTGGTTATTTTAAAGCTGAACTGGAGCAAATTAAGTGACTCCACATATCCACCAACAAAACCCTTGAACGTGGAAAATTATAATTGGCAATATCTTACTCTTTCATGATTTCTTCTACACTTTCTAGGAAACGCACGACACTCAACTTGGATGGTTTTTCTGAAAAAAAAACAAAAACAAAAAAAAAAATAGCTGCTTTCTTAATATGTTTGAGTGCTGCTTTATGCGTTGAATTTCCAATACTTTCACGAGATTCCCCTGCCCTGCTTCCTTCTAAACTAAATTGGTCCTTCAAAGTGCCGACCGCTGGCCGAATTTCGTGGTGGTGAAGCCAAATACGCGCCCTGCTAAAAATCCTAATGTATTGCACAATTCGAATAGTTGAATGGGCCAAATGAAAGTCATCTGGAATAATAATGCAGTATCTGCCACTGAAGGACACGAAATTGAAATGAAGGAATAAGTTGGTAGGATAGTGTCCAACTTGATCGAGGAAAATGGAGTACGAAGGCTCTGTTCAAGTAGTGGTCGGTTGGATTTTCCGGGCAGCCTAATCAATTCGATCGGTTCTGACCACGTGAGTCACTATTTCGGCTTCCTCTACCACCAAATTTGGTCAGAGGTGTATGAGAAGCTTCCATATTCATTGGTGAAAATATTCATTAACTATCTTATTGTTCGATATCAACATTTTCCAGACTTCGTCAACGTCCCCAGTCAAGTTGTGGCATTGAGCTCAAGCGTCGCAGGACTGGGGAGTGAAGTCGAGGATATGAAGACTTCTCTATCCCGTTTTAGAGACGAGGAAGACACCCGCCACCAGAGTTTAGAGTCGCTCAAAGCCAACATCAAAATCCTCACTAACGACGTCATCCTCCTGAATCAGACGTTTTCTGCACTGCACGCCCCTCCATCCTCTAACAATTCGATCAATGTAAACTTCTCTTCAATCTATCATAAAGTCCTTGAAGGAATCGACCCCAAGTTTTCCGAATTGAATGAGTCCCTGTCCAGAAGACTCAGGTATGCTTTGGAGGACCAAGAAAAAGACCATAAGATGCTGATAGACCTTCAAGAGTCACTTGTCAACGTCTCGTCTCAGATTATGTCCTTAAGTCAAAACATTGACGAAGGGAGGACATCTTTCAATAATCTTGAGCTCAAAATTTTGGAGATTCGCGAGCAGCTGAGGGCGAAGATTGAACAGAAAGTGTCCACTGAAATTATGACGAGTACTTCCGCAACTGGTTACTCTGAAATGGCAAGTTCTCATGGCAGTATCGCTGATGTAAAACTATTGAACGCCACGATTTCGCCAAATCTGACGCGCGGCAGCACGCATGACTTTACAACGACTTCTGGACTACCTGAGGGATCCTCTACTACATTTACGCCTAAATCACCTGGAGGAAATACATAATTTAGAATAAGGCTATACATTTATTGAATAAGAAGTTGTATTGATGAAATAAACAAATATGAATGATTATAGTGAGTCACTATATCAGCTTCTCAACTTAAACCTTAGATCGACCGAACTTTTTAAAGAATTCGATTACTGCTCCACTTTTTGCACTTATCACTAACCTTATAATTAAAAGTCATTAAAATAATTTTGCAGGATTCTCTTTCATAGAGACTATATCTAAGTTAAGTGCTCATTTTAATCCACCAGCTGTACATAATGGTTGAGTTTCCTACGGATGCAAGGTTTGCGCATGCTCTGTGACTGTAGCTGATCGGATTTCACTGATATTGGCGGATAATAAGTCTCTCTTCGATCTATTATCAGTTGTTGGCTGGACTTTAGAGGTTTACAACAAGTAGAGAACGGTTTGAGTGGGAAGAAAATCGAAGAAGTTACATGTCCGTACCTGCGATTTGGTGTGCGTGGGAAGAACGCTGCTTTGGCAGTGTGCGTCATTGAAATCGTGACCGCTATTTCATGGAGTTTTCAGACTGTTAGGTCTTGACTCAAGGACGTACCTTGTTAAAACAGATTTCCCATCATCGCAGGCTATGAAGACTTTTGAATTGATTAGCTATTTGGGGGCGATCTTGGCTGGTATTATGAAGAAAAGTTGGAGATTCTCAACAGAGGATAGACCTCAAGCTTTGAGTAAGTAGAGTTGGATGTCAAGGGGAAGGAGGGAAGGGGGCAGTGCCCCCTCTAACACTCCCCTTCTCTGAACTAACATGCAACCTCCCTACCTGAAACAGAGCCTCTACTACTTGTATTCTATTGATGGCCTACACCCCCTCCCCACCATCACTGAGTAGGGTTGCTCGAGCGGGTCTGCTGGAGGGATGTTTCTAATTTCTTCCATCTCTCCCCTTTTCTCCACTGGTTTATCAATCAGCTGTAACAAGCACTAAACCTAGTCTATATTCTCCTCTTGATTATTCTGCTGAATAGAATATCTTTTGGTTGTTGTGAGCAATTGTGCGCAACTTTGAATGACAGGACTTAATTTGAAGCTAGTTTGGATAGTTTTCATTAACCCCTAAGTTAGGAAAGGAGGCTACATTAAATAATGGCTGTACTGTATGAACGATTTTAATTCCCGTGGAACGACGAAATCCTTTATCCTAATCGTTTCCCACTCTCCCTTCCAATTATTAGCATCAAAATTTTGCCGCGGTGGCTCTGCAAGCCCATCATCCAGAAAGAAACGTTGGAACCTCTCCGATTAAGCGAACTAGTTTTTATAATAGCTGTAATTGTAACTCGTTACAAGTGAATTATCATCGTAGATGTCTTATATTATGAAACAAAGAAATTATCAAAAGACGAGAAAAGAACGTGAGAGTTCGCATTTTGGGTCGAAAACACGCGAAGGTCGACACGTCAGGACACGCCAGTACGTGAGGGCTGAAAAAAATTATTATTTTCTTTATTGTAGGGCACGAATTTCTGAATGAAAGTGAATGGAGAAACTCCTGTAATGAAAATGAATTATAATAACAAAAAACTTTGTAATATTTACGGAGAGAGGCGTTCTTATTGAGAGTAGTTAGATGCTAACCTGCTAAGAGCATTATACCACAATTTTTTCAATAAAGCTTCATCTGGTGGAATCAAAATAAGTGAACAGGTAGGCAAGTCGGACCACTGGCTCCTGGGAAAGGTCGGGGACTGATCATTGGCGGAATGGTGGACCGACCACTTGTAAAGACCCATGTAAAAGTTTTTAATAAACTTATTAGATTTAAATTGTACTGGCTGAATTTAAATGTTAGTACCTAGACTTTATTTTAAATCTGCTATTTAAAGGATGTTTAAAACTCTCGCTTGGTATTACCACAGATGAAAATGGGTTTTTAGGTCAGGGAGCCCTGGGCTTATAAGGGACTGTTCAGGTTCCCCTTCCCAGACCCAGGGGAATTTCCGTGGGTTCATTATGGCCTGCATCTTCGTTAATGTAGTTTATAGACGATATACGTTTTAAATTCTGATAAACAGGTAAAAACCCACATTAGTACCAATTTGGCACTTCTTTTGTGGTACCTAGGTTAGAACATACCATCTCCTTCAGAAAATATAGAAAAATGGTAGTGTACTTTAACCATTTTGTAGTAAGAATATTCTAAGGTGAGTTCTGAGCTAAAAAGTGTCAGAAAATCAGGAGGTAGGAAATTATTTTTTATATAAATGATTGTACCTTAAACTCGACTAAAATTTTCATTGGAGAGACAACCTTACAGGAACGTCTGAAGGGGCAAAGGGAAGATGTTCGGATCCACCACAATGGTCCTGGAAGTATAAAGAGAAATAACGTCGTTTCTAGATAAATATTGTGTGTAATTCTTACGCACTAAATACCTCAAATTGTTTCACCATCCGCGTTGAATAATATTATAAATATATTTTTAAATATTGCAGGTGAAAATGGAGGAAAACCGGGAAGTGCGGGAGGACGGGATGGAGCGGCGAGGATCCTGCAGCTCTGCCTCAAAGGAGATTGGCCGCCCTTCGACCAGGTCCTCAAGACGCTGGAGAAGGCCGTCGCGGCTGGTGGCGAAGACGTCAATACGACGCCGCTGTCCGGCCTCACAGACCCGGTAAAGACTCCTGGAATATGGTTCAATTAACGAATTTTTTTTAAGAAAGTCAGACATCCCAACTTGATTTGATATTGTTACGAAATCAGCGTCACAAAGTTGGTATTAATTTCCGTCGTTTCGTTTCTTCCGTGAGAAGGATTCTCCGTCGAAACCTTTGTGCAAAACTGGTCATTGAAGCGAGGACGGTCGGATTGGAGAAGTGAACTACACAGAAATTCGTCATTTTCGTACAATACGAACAAAGTTCAAACAATGAGTAACAGCTGAAATTGATGAAAAAATAGTACCTTTATATCAAAAGTTTTTCAGATAGGGCGTTTTGAAAATTTTAGCCCTTATTTTTTGACCCTTAGAAGTGATTGACATCAGCCAAAAGCTTCGGGGCACAACTAGACCCCGTCCATATACCATATACCATATTTCATCAAAATCGGTCCATGATAACTAAGGAAAGTGCCGCGGATGGCGTACTGCGGACGGAACTAAAATTTTTATTCGATTTTTGGATTCTACATACCTTGAAATGTAAACCAACAAATTTTGAGGTGGAGGGGGGGTAATTTTTTTCTCGTGGTCGATACCAAAGGTTCATCATTGAAAACTAGCTGAAAAGCCTGCTAAAAGCAGGAAGAAAAAATTTATGTCACGGCCAAAATCGAACCCGGATCCCCTACGTTCGGGTGACATACGCGCACAGTTGTGGTTTTATGTATTTAAATAATAAACCAAAAGTGCCCAGAAATTTGGAGGTTTTTTAATTACATTTGAGGAGCTTGATTCCAAAAGGTATTACATTCATTTTGATCAAACGTGAGAAAAACGCGAAAAAACATAGCGACCTCAAAAACGTGCATAAACCAATGATGTTATTTTTTTATATATTTCTAAATTATAATGAATATTCTGGGGAAAAAAGGTAAATTAGTTAAAAGTTTGAAATAATTTTGAACAAGATTTGAATTATTAAATTTATGGATACAGTACTTTTTGAAACAAAACGTGGCGTTTAGTAATTTTTGGAATCTAACGAAGTGGATAACCACTTTTTGAAATCAAACGAAGTGGATAGAGTACTTTTTGAATTCAAACGAAGTGGATAAAGTATTTTTTGGAATCAAACGAAGTGGATAAAGTACTTTTCGAAACAAAACGGATAAGAAACCGCCATTGTGATGGACATAGTACCTTTTGAAATCAAACGGAATATTCACCCTCGTTTTTCAAGGTAATAGATTATCTTTTGCTCCAAAACGATCGCATTTTTGTGAAGAACTACCCCCTTAAAACCCTGTGAAAGTGTTAACTCAATTTCGATGAAAATGGTCTTTAGTACTTCTTGGAATCAAACTCCTCATTTGTAGTCTTGTGATACATAAAATCTTCAAATGACGAAGAATCAGAAATTTAAAAGAACAGCAGTTGTCAGAACAACTATGTGTGATTTGTAACCGCGAATATATCAACTCAGGAATTTCCGTAAACGAACTGAACATATTTTAACAAACGTCTAAATCACAACTACGGCATTAGTTCATGGATCCTCCGCTAGGGATGGTAAAGCATTTTTCCCTTGATTCAGCTGCATCGCATTATCTCAAGCATATATCAATAGGTAACTAAGCTTATCTCATATGATTCAATGGAAAAACGCTTTATTATCCCTAGCGGAGGATAGATGAACCAAATGCTGTAGGTGTGGTTTAGACACTCGTCATATTTTATTGTAGTACAATCATCTCCAAGACATTGTAAGAAATACAATCATAAGGGACAAACAAATAATTGTTGTTATGTCCGCGTGTCGTCGAGTGCAGGCGATGGCCTTCTCGATGGCTAGATGATTTTTATTGGTCCCTACTCAACAAGGGTGAAGGATGGAGATGCACTGTCTGCCCAGCGCGTTTCCGCCTACCGTTTGCAGGAGTGCATAGATAGCTCAGCCGCAATCTTCGGCGCGATATTTGCCAACTGGAGGGAGGCGGTACATTTACCTAGTGCCTAGTTGGGGAAGACAACTTCTAGGTGAAATGAGAGTGGAGGCTGGCGCGGTGAGCGACCGATACCTCCGAGGAACTTGGGCTTCCAAGAGAAGGTATTGAGAAGGTATGGGCTTCGAAGAGGGCTTCGAATTGTTGTAGACCAATGCATGAAGGTGAAACCCTGAGTCCTCCTTTTATAGTATACTTTTATATCTTTTATAGTAGCAGTATCTTTTATAGTATACTTTAACAAAGTAAAGGGAGAGTGGAGGAGGATGACGTCAGATGCCGTGTTTTACCCCCGTACCTCACTCTACCTACCTGGCGCAATGAGTCACTCAGGGGTTCCCTTGTGTCCTTTATTGGAGAACTAACATATACGAGTAAATGAGTCATTACAATTATAATAAGAGGATGGTAGGATGGCAGCCGCACAGTATTTTATTTCAGTTTGACTGAACTGCTCCAATAGAATTGATATTGAAAGCTCAATAGCCAACACAGTAACCCGATCCCGATTACGAAGAATTCCCTGAGAATCCGCCACTGTTGAGTGATATTTGAGACCACCTACCTGTTAACAGCTGCCCCACGCCCCATCATATTCCCCCGGTCAGTTTATTATAAAGGGACTGAAAGTGGGTCAATGCTGTCGGGACTGGAATCACGTTAGAGTTACTGGTATAGCAACTACTATGAGAACTGACCCCTTATGCTAATGCGGCGGCAGGTCAGGCCCTCAGCACGAAAGCCCTCCCCCCTTCTCGTTCCCTCTTCACACGCCTTATCCCTTTGAGGAAAAAGCTTTTCTTCGCTTTCAAGCTCGACTGGACGTCATAAATCTGTTTACTTTCACTTTCAATCCAGTTTTGGAGGTCACTCTCTGAAAGTTTTTCATCAAACGTGCCGCTAGATACAAAACAGATATGAGGTCACTCCCTGTTTCAATTGAATTTCCTTGAGATGTCACGGAAAAAAACGCAGCAAATTATCACACAAAAATTTATTATTTTTCTATGTAGATCACTCGTCTGCAAAGAACACGGCTTTGCCATTGTTACCACCAACCAACATGATCGCATTTTGCTCAGCTAAAATTTGAACGGAGATTAGGCCTCTTTTGCGATTCACACTCGTGTTTCTGATTTATCATAAGTCCAACCCTTAAGTTCTCGTAGGGAGCGAACGGTTTGTCCAACAGAGCTCCGCGTGGTCTCAAAAAATTCTAAAAATTCATCACTATCTTAAAGTGATGGAAAAACAATACCTTTATATCAAATATTTTTGATTTAGGGCGTTTTCAGCATTTCAACCCTTAGAAGTGACTGACTTCAACCAGAAGCTTCGCGGCACAACTAGACCCCAAATGGCATCAAAATTGGTCCATGGTAACTAAGGAAAGTGCCGCGGACGGACAAAAATATTTTATTCGATTTTCGGATTCTACATAGGTACCTTGAAACGTAAACCAACAAATTTGAGGGGGGGGGGGGGGGTTAATAGTTTCCAAAGGTTCATTATTGAAAATAATAAACCAAAATGGAGATCCGACAAGACATACGTTTTCTTCACGCATTCCATTTTCTTCGAGAAAAACTTCTATGAAAAACAACAGTCAGACCGATTCGATTCAAAATTGAGCCCAACTTGTCCGATAAAATGTTTTCAAATCCTACACTGGGTGGAGGCAAAACCCATCTTCTTGGCAGCCGTTCCATTCGTGGTTTTTCTTCTTTCTTATGGAATCATCATGAGAGTTTACGAGAGTCTCAGAAGGGCTCTGGTCAAATTGCCTCAGTCAATAAATGTGGCTTTTCAGAAAGTCGTCATTGATTTTTCTTAAATTGACCACCAAATACCAGTGGTGTAGGTATACTGGAATGGTTTTTGCAAAATGATGGTTTCCCTTTGCTCTCCGATTGCTGCAGTGCGGGATATCCCAATCTTGGTTTCTTTCATCTTCTTTCAAGTCTCATTCACTGTCCGTTTGAAAGATTGGTTCCTCAGGCGGTAGCATTTGTGTTCCTCCCTTAGCCAGTATGTGAGGCGATCCATTGGTGGACAACTCGCCATCCTGTCAAAGTACGATACGGAGGGCTCTCCTGGCTAGTACTACTTGGTTCAATTACAGTTCCTATAAATATTCTATATTGTAACCTCCCTCAAAATTTGATGGTTTACGTTTCAAGGTACGAAGGATTAAAAAGTCGGACAAACTTTTTTCCGTCCGTACGACGTACGCAGCACTTTGCCCAGTTCCCGTAGACCGATTTTGAGGAAATTTAGTAAGTTAAGTAAAGTAAGCAACCATCTCAGGTTAATTTTTGTACAATCAAACGGAGGATCGAGGAAATTTAATACATCAGCTCCCTGATTGTGGAATTGTGATTGTCAGGTACTAGACTCACCAAAATACCTATAACTGGGCTGAAAATGCTATTTTTTTCATTGTTTGAATATAATTGACAAATAATGACCAATAATACAAAACCACAATACATTTGACACAATACATTTGACAAATAATAACCAAATGACCAATAATACAAAACCACAATACATTTGACACAATACATTTGACAAATAATAACCAAATTTTGTAATGAAGGCTCTTACAACTTTAGGATGTTTTGCAGGAATCGAATGAGACCACCCAGAGCTCTGTAGGACAAACCATTCGATTACTATAATGACTGAAGGATTGGACTTACAATAAACCAGAAACACGAGTGTGAATCTCAAAAGACTGTCGGAAATCGGCGAAATAATAATTTGTTCAAATTTTGTCTGGTCAAAGTTCCGTGGTGTATTCAGTTGTGGGTCGTATGCAACCCCGAATCAAATTTTGTAATGAAGACACTCACAACTCTCAGATAGCGATGTTGATTCTAGTTGGTAGTAATAATGGAAAAGCAAACGGGTTAATTCTATGGTTGATATACAAAGTAAATTAATTAACCATAGTAGTTATGATTCGCAGCGTTTTATGGTTGAAGTGCTACTCGAGTTCAGGGAGTTCTTGCCATGTTGTTCATGAGACAAGTACAACGTATACAGCAAAAACTTTATATTTCGCGAGTACTTTGTGACGTTAAAAAATAATGTAAATGTCTGTATTGTTTCAGGCCACCGGAATGACCCCTTTGATGTTCGCCGTCAAAGAGAACCGAACGACGTATCTTGATAGACTGATCGACTTAGGATGTGATATTACAGCTCGTAACCACGTGAGTTAATGTTGAAAAAATACCTTCTGTATTTAAGAGAAGATTAACTTAGAATGGAAAGGTAAGGAGCTTACTCGATTATTTGAGAGGGGTTCTGAGGCTATAATTTATAATAATAATAATAATGGCTATAATTATTTATTAAAATAATAATATATAGGCTATAATAATAATAATAATAATAATAATAATGAGGCTAGGTAAAAACAACTAAATAAGAAGCATCCCCAATCTGATGAACGTGGCTGATTCTCTCTTATTAATCCTACGGTGCTGAAAGTTGAATCTAAATCTCCTTGGGACTGGTTGGTGAGAGCAATGTAATTTGGAGCATCTCCGATCAGCTGAGTGAGCTCCGAACCTTCTTTACTCCACTTTGGGATCGGTCATGAAACTCATTCTTATAAACACTCTTCGAGATTTCGGACGGATTCGTCCATTTAGACTGACTTATCTGAAGTTAGTTTCTTTCAATACAAACAATCACAGATAAGTTACATTGTATCAATACTGCTAACGATTGAAACGGGGCCTCTCGTTAGCAGTATAAATGGGGTCTCTCTGAGCACCCCCAACCAGCTGAGAGAGTCTTGGCTGAATCCTTTCTTATTCAACCAATAACTAATCAAATAGTTCCGGATGATGCAAAAAGCAGATTTTTTTTGTTTTTGCATTAAACAAAAAACTAATAAACTAAAAAATAATCTAAAATAAAATAAAATAAAATAACTAAAATAAAAACTAGATCCAACAATGAATAATTCAGAAACTAGTTGTTTGCAATCATTGGGTAATTCATTAGTTCTTTAAAAACATAATTTAAACATCATAATTTAAACATAAATTTAAACATCTGATCATTATTCTGGGTACCTAGTAGGTATTCCACTTAGTGAATAATGCATTTGGAATCAATTTGGGGTTAGTTCCTCTTGTTATAATATAGCCTATATTATTATAATATTCCTATATTATAGGAATTCAATTGACACCTTGGAACACATCTTAATGACATGTATAAATATTTCACAAGACTACTTTAAATTACGACAGTAAGTACCTATTGCATTTAACAGAAATCTTACAACCTTACAAAAACGATATTCAAATTCCTCATTGACTCCGACATCAAATTTTGAAGACAATCAAGATTCAGTAATTTTAGGACTTGAAAATTGTCAAGATATAAAATTTCAAGAAATTATTCCAAGAATTATTCCCTTGTTTATTTCATCCCCTGAAATCTTCCCAAATTTGTAACCCGTTCAAAACCAATAAAATTGTATTATTAAAAATTAAACTAAAAATTAAAAAAAGAATACAATTATGGTTAACGTACCTTATTGGAGAATCCCTCGTAACCAGTAAGGATTCCTCAATAAGGTACGTAAACAATAATTGTATTGTTACGTCTGAAAAAAGAAAATAAAAGAATTAAATTATTTGATAAAATAATAATAATAACAATTGTATTCTTATAATTAGAAAGTTTCGTTTCTACCTCTATGCTGAGGTCCCCTATGGCAACATATAGATATGAAGGTGTTAGATATTGGACCTGTTTGAGTTTCATGTTCTTGTTAGGTATCCTATTTTTAGTGTCTGGAAATATTTTTCAATGTATAAGGCTACTTTTATCTTGAATCCATGTAACAATTTGTTACGCTGCCACTCTATGATACCATCTGAAATACCACCGCGGTTTGTTAGAAGTAATGAAGCGTTGTTACGAAGCTGTTTTGGCATCTTAAAAATAGATAACTATCTGATTCTTCTGCCGCTTGCGAAAACAGGTGTCGTAAATTTCCGCGAATAAAAGGGAGTTTCATTTCGGGAGAGTTTGCCTAAAGAAGCAGCAGTCGAGAAAAGAAGGAGAGAAAGGAGAGGGTGAATCAACATCAATAGAAGGTATCTCATTGATCAAGACTCTGAGAGCGACGAATGGGGCAGACCCACGGCAAAATATAGAAATAAGGTGTAGGCGGACCCCAGCACGCGATGGCCTGCACGGATTTCTTATCGGACCTAGGGGGTCTGCCTGTGGACTACGCCAAGTCAGGGGGGCACTTTCGAACCGCGGTGGACCTACTTAGATACCGGGTCTCCTAAGCGAGTCAAGGACAGGGTGATAAAGAAATGACTTTTCTTCGCCTTTTCGTGTTGACCAGTTAATTGCACTCTGTTTTAGTCGTCATTTTCAATCAGAAAGCGAAATGATTTCTTGACACTACCCTGCCGAAAGATCGGTTCGAGACAAGCTAGAGAGATCTCACTAAAGAAACTGCGGATGGAGACAAACTTAACTAGGTCACTACCTTCTACGACGTAGAGCTCACTGAAATGTTTATAACTTCGCATGTACGACGATCCATATTCCCAGAAGGTCGCCGAGATTCAGTGTCAAAAGCCATACTAGAATTTCTTTAAACTTCGAGGAAGACGACAAACCACTATTCACCATACAAAATGCCATTCGTTTAATTATAAGTTGTCTGAAAAAGGAACACTTCTGGTTTCCATACAACTTCGCATGTACGACGATCCAAATTCCCAGAAGGTCGCTGAGATTCAGTGTCAAAGGCCATACTGGAATTTCTTTAAACTTCGAGGAAGACGCCAAACCACTATTCACCATACAAAATACCACTCGTTTAATTATAAGTTGTATGAAAAAGGAACACTGGTTCCATACAGTTTCAGTGACTATCTGAGGATGTATCAATATTTGGAAATTCCGTGGCTGAATGGTGGCAGGGCAGTTCCCAGAAAGCCTTAGCTCGATTGATAAGTGGAAACAATTAAACCCTACGAGATTGCAGGTGGTCAGGCTTTGAACCGAAACATCTAGAAAGACCTCACAGTTACTACAGTTGGTACTGCCACTCACCAAACATTGCAAATTCATCTTCATCATTTAAAGAATTGCAACTGCAATTATAGCGACTGGGGAAACTAACATCGAATCAGTTACCAAGCTAAATTTTTGTATCTCCCGGATTCATGATTGGACAGTGAGATGGAGAGTTAGAATGAATGAGACTAAGTCAGTGCATGTTGATTTCACGAATAAAAGGATCAACTACGTGCCAGCCTTTCTCGATAACAATATCTTGGAATGACGCTGCAAGCCAAACTAAGGTGGAAGTCCCACGTCAAGAAGAAAAAAGCTGAGCTTTTGATTAAATTCAGAAAAATGTACTGGCTGATGGGTCTAAAATAAGCTCATACTGTTCAAGTCCTAAAGCCTGTCTGGTCTTACGGTGGCCAACTGTGGGGGTGCTCGGCCCAGAGCAATCGAGACATAATTCAGCGCTTCCAGAATAATGTACTGCGATGCTGCGTTGACGCATACAGATACTTTAGAAATGACAGACTTCACTACGAACTGGAGATTTAATCTGTCGCTGAGGTCATTCACAGACAAGCCATGAATCACCTTTTGAGGGTCCAAGATCATGTAAATGAGGATGTCGTCCAGCTTCTCAACACGGATGATCTGCTTACAAGACTCAAGAGAACCAAGCCACACGATCTAATCCACTTAGTGTGACCATCATCAAGTGTAAATTTCAGGACAATTAGAACTGAGTGAAGTATCTTAGTTTCCTTAACGTACACTATGTATCAGACAAATTTTGCTAATACGTTGTAATTTGGTGCAATAAAAAAAGTTTAAAAATAGATATTTGAAGAATTTTGATCGAGCACGGCAATTCTCTTCACTTCAGGAAGATGAGAGAGACTGACATCAACCGAAAGCTTCGCGGCACAACTAGACCCCAAATGGAGCCCATATACCAAATTTGAACCAAATCGGTCCAGGGTTGCTAGGAAAAGTGCCGCGTACGGCGTACGGCGGACGGACGGAAAATTTTTATCCAATTTTCGGATTCTACGTATCTTGAAACGTAAAACATCAAATTTTGAGGGGGTTAGAAATTTTTTTCTTGCTCGATTCCAATGGCTTATTATTGAAAATAATAAACCAAAACACATTCCTCATAGTACTAATCCACTGCTAAAAACACGATTCTTTGAAAAATTACGGTCGTTTTTAACGTTTTAAGAAATCTAATGTGCGTGTGGTTGCGTGGAAAGTGAATTGAAGTGTGATTCAGAGGTGAAAAGGTCTCTAAAGGGTTATGACAATGTCAGGCATTAATCACAATATTCTTGAGAGGTTGTCTTTTGTACTTTCAAGCTTATACATGTGCGCTTCGCGAGGCCAACAGGTGGTTATGTCAACAGTCGATATTTCCTATCAATCTTTTCAAAAGGACTCTCGTTATATCTTTTATGATGCCTTTTCATCATTTATCTTTATTTTACACGTACTTTCGGTTGAACCTTGCTTGATTTATAGATTGTTTTGAGTAGCAATGGATTACTTTGATATAGGTACATTATTTCAGAAAAAAACTATTTCCAAGATGATGTCAAATAACATCATTAATGGTACCGAAAATGAGACAATGATCATTAGCTTTTATTTATGTTGGGCAAAATAATATTTGTGGGCTACTTTTTCGGTAAGAAACTTACCTTAGTTGGAATGTACGTTGACTTCTTAAGATTGATGTTGCTTGTAAATAATTCTCATGTACTAATTTTGGAAAAAATTGAAAACTTCTGGGACTTTTCCACTGATCTTGCAAGATATTTTCAAGGTTTTAAAGGAACGAGGAATTATTCGCAGGAATAATTTTGCTGCTTATCTCTTCAAGATAACAAAAAAGAGTTCACTCCAAAAAACAGAATTTCGGCTCCTACTTTTTACGTTCTAAACTCTGTGAACAATTATTTAGGTTCCGTGCTTGTACGCCTGTAGGTCAGTATTCCATCAATTTAAAATACTATTGCATTTTTAGAGTCGAA
The DNA here is from genome assembly GCA_009739505.2 of Apolygus lucorum. Classification (NCBI taxonomy): domain Eukaryota; kingdom Metazoa; phylum Arthropoda; class Insecta; order Hemiptera; family Miridae; genus Apolygus; species Apolygus lucorum. The sequence continues at coordinate 15,796,536 of CM019179.2, forward strand.
TGTGGCCACCCAGAGTTCTGTAGGACCAACCGTTCGTTCCTTTGAAGTCTTAAATTTGGAACGAATGATGAAGCAGAAACACGAGTGTGAATCGCTGATGAAGTTCACTGACGGAATTCTTCGTCCAAAGTTCAGCTGTTAAAATTTCATGTCACTTAGTCGTGCTTACTTAGAAACCGAGAACCCAATTTCGTTATGAGTTATAGTGGGCACACACAAAGTTAACGATGAAGCTTGAACGAAAATATGGTCGGTAGGTACTATTATTTCAGTTATGAGCAGCTCCTTGAATGGAAACTTGCGCCAAGGTGGCGTGGAACAAAACCGCGGCCTCATTTCAAACTATTCAGCTCCCGTACGTCGAACATCGCTTTTAAAGGGTTAAGAGGAAATTAGAGAGGCGTGGCTATGACCTAGTCCTGTGAAGAGAGAAAAAACCAACTTGATCGTGATTATGGACACCAACGCAAGTGTCAGCTCCTAAGTAATGCACGACATCCGGAGGCAACTTAAGTTAATTTCAGGCTGAAATAGCAGGGGAGACTAGCGTGATCCTAGCGAGACCGGACGTACAGTAAAAAGGTGGAAAATTTATTGCTGGGTGGAGGTCGAAAATCATCTCCTTTAATCCTTATGATTGCATTTACCGTGAAAAAAAGGGATGGGTTTCGCCCAGCTAGTGAATTTAACCTCATCCATTCTGATAGACCGTCAATCAAAATCATCTTCTTTACCTACTTACGGAGAAGGGACAGAGCGTTGTAATGAAATGATAAATCATTTTGAAGCCCAAAGCCCGAGATGTCAGTACAATAAAATTCATGAGCAATACTTTTATAGATCACTTATTGGCCACACAGTATATCATGTGACATCACGTTATGTCGTGTATTATAGCAAATTAAGAAAGATGAATCTTACATCGGCTAAATTTGATACTAGGAAGATTACTCTGTCCATCTGACTAACATATTCCGGAATTTACTACTTGAAACTGAATATTGAAGAAGTTGGTGAGAGGAAGGAAGTAGCGTTCCCGTCTACCAACACCAGGATACCTCATAAGAATTTGGCATTCTGGTCTGTCAAAACCAGGGTTCCGTAAGGGCACAGGAAATAAAGAGCTTAGAGTTTCGATGTAAGTGAACTGTAAGAGGTAGTAGACTAATCTACTACTAGTCTAATGCCCACTTTCACCAAACATTCGGAACGAGTTTAAACCAAAAGAGGAGAGATAATCGACGTTTAGCAATAAATGTCTTTCACCAGAGCGATTTACGAGTTTAAACTCCATCTTGTGGGGGGGGGGGTTGAGTTTAAACGGTCGAAAGTCGGCCGAATAAACTAGGTATTCTCGTTTAACTACAAATTCAATATGGCCGCGCATTGATTTGTGATTGTTTTCGAAATGAATTTGGCATAGCGCATTATGTTTGACTCGTCTGACGACGACGACGACGTCCGAGTCAAATCCTGGATCGGATTCCACATTCCGAGGTGATGGACGATACTGAGTTTCCGCTTTTCCAAGCCCACAGTCGTCCAAGTCCTCGACTAGATTGACACTCGCCTCGAGTTCCCGTCGGACAAATAAGTTCAAAACGTTAATTTAAAATGAATAATGGGTTTTCCAATGATAGAATAGTGCAACCTTTATTCCTTGGTTGTTTCTATACAACCATAGGTACATGGACGAATTATACAAACTGATCCTTATACAAAAAGACCAGTTCGACCAAAATAAATTTCTATTCTATGTGAAATTAGGGGCCCTCTTCTTCGAGTTTACATTCATCGGTAATCATTTAGATTATCGAAGTACATTCCTACCGTTTAAAACAAGGCAGCGGTCATTGTGTTGGTTTATTATTTCTAATAATAAGCCTATGTGATCGTATCGCAAAAAATTTTTATAACCCCCCCTCAAACTTTGTCACTTTACGTTTCAAGGTGCGTAGAATCCAAATTTGCAATGTCCGTCCGCCGTCCCCCGTCCGCCGTCCGCCGTCCCCCGTCCGCCGTCCGCCGTCCCCCGTCCGCCGTCCGCCGTCCCCCGTCCGCCGTCCGCCGTCCGCGGCACTTTTCTTAGCAACACTGGACCGATTTGGTTCAAATTTGGTATATGGGCTCCATTTGGGGTCTAGTTGTGCCGCGAAGCTTTTGGTTGATGTAGGTCACTTCTAAGGGGTGAAAATTAAGGGTTGAAATTTTCAAGAGTGCCCTAGCTCGAAAACTCTCGAAATAAAGGTATCGTTTTTTCACCAATTTTAAATAGTATTGAATTTTTAAAAATTTTTGAGACCACCCGGAGCTCTGTAGGACAAACCGTTCGGTCCCTACGAGTACTTGAAGGTTTTCCTTCGATAAAACAGAATCATGAGTGTGAATCGCAAAAGAGGTCTATTCTCCATTCAAATTTTATCGGACTAAAATGCGATCGCTGTTCATTTCTTCGATTTGTATACAGTTTTGCCTTCTGCGTAACCAGTAATCAAATTTCCATATCAAGCTTTCTATTTTTCGAATCGAGTGTGAAGCGTTTAGTTCTTTCTAATAAACTTGATTGTGAAGGTGTGAAGCCAGTATGGTGTGGTAGGTAGTACCTAGCTGGTAGGTAAAAAAAAGTTGGTAGGTAAAAAAAATGTTGGTGGGTAAAAAACGCTGCAAATCATTGCTCAAAAGCTTCTTCTTCATTCTTCAGATCACTGATCAGCTGAGTGAGCTCCGAAGCCATTTTCAATCCTATTGAATGGAAGTGCTCTTCCAGGCGTCTCCAGCATTCGAGGAGATCTTCTTCACTCCTCAGATCACTGATCAGCTGAGTGAGCTCCGAAGCTATTTTCAATCCTTTTGAATGGAAGTGCTCTTCCAGGCGTCTCCAGCATTCGAGGAGATCTTCTTCACTCCTCAGATCACTGTTCAGCTGAGTGAGCTCCGAAGCCATTTTCAATCCTATTGAATGGAAGTGCTCTTCCAGGCGTCTTCAGCATTCGAGGAGATCTTCTTCACTCTTCAGATCACTGATCAGCTGAGTGAGCTCCGAAGTCATTTTCAATCCTATTGAACGCAGGAAGCTGAAATTTGAGAGGGAAGGTCAAGGGAGAATACAGATGGTGGTAGGTGCTATTGATGGAGAACCAGTGATCTATACAGAAGGGTGATCTATACAGAAAATAATAAACCTTTGAGCAATGATTTGCAGCGTTTTCACTAGGATACATCAAGGAAGGTACTTGAGTATGGAGAAATACTTGAGTATTGCGGCTCAAAGTGATGATGTGTAATAACTCAATTGGTAGGTGATGAAAATAATCAGCAAAATAAAACGAAGGAATTGAAATGAACCGGAAAACTCGAAACAACCACAGGAATCAGTACAATTAAAAACAAAAACAAAATAAAACTCGGCGCTTTGCGCCTCGGCGGGCGGAGTTTATTTTGAAGAAATGAACGCTTCTCAGTGGGTGCCTTCATTATAAAATTTAATCACTGGTTGCAAAGGACGCAAAACTGAGTAAAACTCGAAGAAAACTCGGCGCTTTGCGCCTCGGCGGGGGGCTCCGCCCCCCTGCACCCCCCGGTTTATTTCTTTTTCCATACTCTGTATGAAATCATAGGAACACAGAATGTGTTTTTGCGATGCTAGTCATCCGTTAAATAAAAAACAACAATAATAAATGTGGAGTCTTTGGCAATAATAAAATAAATAATTGTTAGACATTTAATTTGGTCTAAAACCCTATAAATGTTATATAAATAAATATGTAACTACAAGAAAAATACTACATAAATTGAGAGCTTTCCAACGAATGGTGAACAATTTCTGTGCAATGAACACTGCGGGAGTTCTATTTCCTTACCAACGGCTTGGTTGCACGTGAAAATCATTATAAAAGGCGCGTAACGGTTTTTTCTGTCGCTTTTTCGTGACGATTTTTTTTCGGTAGGTCATCGCAAAAACACATTCTGTGTTAAAAACTAAGGAATTCGAAAAACTGACACTGATAAAGATACACAAGGCGGGAATCTACTGATAGCAAGCGCGGGAGTTGTTGATATTCGACGCTTCTATTGCCCCAATACGTCATAATGTCCAACTTTCATTCGTTCCGCTCGACATTTCAAGATTAGCGAAACTCGATTATCTTAAATGACGTTGAACGATGATTTGAGTTGGTGAAAGACGCTTGCCATCTTGCCGGGTTTATTCCTTCAGATTAACTATGAAGGCGTTTAGCTACACGCGTTTTGAACAACTTTTGGTGGAAGTGGCCTTAGAGGTCTTCTAAGAGGTTTACTACTGGTCTAAGGCGCATTTCTAATAGGTTGACTACTGCTCTAAGAGGACTAGTCTGGAACATTCCGATTGACGTTGCGGACTGTTAACAGGGCTGACTGTGGTCTAGGATTGGTTGCACTTGTTTATTCCGGAAATACAGGTCTCTTGAAGTTCAATTAACAACATAATTCCGATACCTTAAAGTACAAAGGCGCTAAAGTTGATTTAGTTTCAACTGACTTTTCAAAAGCCTTCGACAAGTTGTCACATCCGCTCATCTTGTCTGTGCTCGAGTCTCTTGTGGTGTTTGGAGTCTTTCTTGACTCGATCTCTAGTTACCTGAGTGAACGATCACTCAGGAAGGGGGTACGTTTGAAGGATGTCCAATTCAGGCCATTCTTGGCCACCTCGGGGGTTCCGCAGGGTTCTCACATTGAGCCACTGATGTTCTTGCTTGTAATAAATAGCGTTAGCAGTGTGCTGCATGGAACAATTGAAGCTGTACTGTGGAGTCGATCCTCGACTTCCTGGATTTCCAGACTTCCATCGACTCACTTCTCTTGTGGTGCTCGTCAACAGCTTGGCCCTGAACCCATCTAAATGCTCAGCGATGAACTTCTATCGTTCTGAATCCCCCATCCACGACTACCATATCACCATATCGTGCAAGGCGATGAAACTGCTTGGATTCGTTTCACGAAGTACAAAGGAATTCGACCAGGTGCCAGCAATAGAGACTCTTTACAAGGCACTGGTTTTACCAGTCCTTGAATATTATACTTCTGTTGTCTGGAGTCCGTTCCACAAGTGCCATGTGTACCAATTGGAACGAATCTACCATAGGTTCCTTCGATGCATAGCCTTCAAGCCTCCATTTACCCGGATATGCCGGACTTTCGACCTAGTAGACCGGAGGCGCTTGGCTGACCAGGCCTTTTTTCACAACTCTTTAATTTCTTCAAGAATTTTTCAAGCAATAATCTTCAAGAAGGTCAAGAATAGTTTGGTTGAAATTGAGTTTTCTGAAATTGAAAAAAATAAATAAATAAAAATTTGGAAAATGGATGGATGCCTTTGTGCTTTAAGGCATCGATATATTGTAGGAGTTTATGTACAAATCAACCTAGAAAATACCTTTTCAGGAGTAGGTACGTTTAATTGGAATCTAATTGTGTGGGAGACCAGAAAGGGAAGCACGGAGATAGGAGTTAACGCCATCCTGAACAATCACTCTTGATGGTGGGATAACTCACAACCCGGTCTCACTAGAGGTTCGTTTTACAGTTGATATGCAAAATGATTTTATTCAGGAGAAGTAAATCCATCAAAACCGAACGCGTGACGATAATTCCTAGAAGTAGCGAGGCACGTGGGCAGCTCAGGAGACGCATAGTCGCCTAGAGCAGGTTGCCGCAAAGAGCGCAACACCATCTATTTATAAGGGTCTAAGGGTCAGATTTTAAATAAGATTACAAATGAGAAGGAGTCACACGATATCCTAGTGTGGTGCCCGTAAGTCACGTCCGACTATAGCCTCTTGAAGGCACTTACTCAACGACCTTGAGCTCGTATTTCTACTGTTTTCTTTATAATAATGGATAATTATTTCAAACATTATTATACACACAAAAAACGGGTTTTAAGTCATAAATATGTTTTTTAAGCTGTTTTTATAATTGAAACCCAGAAGAGTTATAAAATTAATAATAAAAACCCACCTCCAGAGTTTCACAACTTTACCTCCAACAAACATTCGATGTAAGAAAACGATGAAAATGATTCATTGCACAACGGTTGCATAAGTTTGCCGTATAAATGACGTTCACCTTGAAGTTGTTTTCTGCAACTAGCTAAGCTAATATGCCGGCTACATTAAACTTGATGATAAGGGAAGTAGACACTACTAATATTGTGGTAATTTACGCCTAATCACCATTATTAATGAGGGTTGTGTAGCAAACCAGATTGTTATAATTACACAATGTTGGTCTTAAGAATTGATGTCAGAAGTACCGTAAACAGGTACCGTTCACAATTGAATCGACGTCCAGAAGAGGAGGGCAATGGAAAGATGGCGAATTTGACAGGGAAGGGCATGCAGAAATTCATCAAGATGAGCTAAATTTGGGCAGATCTGAACATGCTGCAGTCAGAAAATAAGGGAAGGGAAGTATAGGTACTACTAATGTTGTGGCAATTGACATCTATAGTCACCGTAACTGTTGAAGGTTCAGTAGCAAGCCAGACTGTTATAATTTCACAATATTTGTTTCAAGGACATAATATTGGTGGGAGGAGTGAGCGAAAATGGAGAACAGGTATCGTTCACAATTGAATCGACGTCCAGAAGAGGAGAGAAATGGAAAGATGGTGAACATGACAGGGAAGGGCTTGCAGAAATTCAGTGAGATGAGGTAGATTTGGGCAGATCTGGAATGCAGAATATGCCGCAGTCAGAATATAAGGAAAGGGAAGTATAGGTACTACTAATATTGTGGTAATTGACACCTATAGTCACCGTTACTGTTTAAAGTTCAGTAGCAAGCCAGTCTGTTATAATTTCACAATATTGGTTTCAAGGACATAATATTGGTGGGAAGAGTAAGCGAAAATGGGGAACAGGTACCGTTCACAATTGAGTCGACGTCCAGAAGAGGAGAGAAATGGAAAGATGGTGAACGTGACAGGGAAGGGCTTGCAGAAATTCAGCAAGATGAGGTAGATTTGGGCAGATCTGGAATGCAGAATATGCTGCAGTCAGAATATAAGGAAAGGGAAGTATAGGTACTACTAATATTGTGGTAATTGACATCTATAGTCACCGTTACTGTAGAAGGTTCTGTAGCAAGCCAAACTGTGATAATTTCACAATATTGGTGGGAAGAGTGGGCGGAATGGAAACCAGGTAATTGGAGAAGATGGAGACGATGGTGAACAGGACAAATAATCAGTAAATAAGAGCTAGATTGGAGTAGTGCAGGAAAGCAAAACATGCGGCAAATGTGGCAGACTTTGATGTTAAATATTGCTGCTCAAACCGTTGAAACGGCTCAGCAACCCACCCATAAGGGTCACGAAATTTCAATAAGTACTAACTTGAAGTTGAAACCGCCAATTTATTGCGCTGCGGATGAATGGGATTCCTATCAGCCCCATAACCCATTAAGTTGACATACTTTGGATGGGATGATGATTTGAAGGCTGCCAATACGGAGGTTCCTTTCCTCTACATTGGAATAGGACCGATACGATCTACTTTGATTTAGTAGACGCCATTGAAATCGAGCTCAGTACAATCGCTTAATTACAAACTAGAGCTCAGGGTTAGAATGAAGACCTGAAATCATTCAATCAGGGAAGAAAAATCCTCGCCTGACGTGCACTGTCTGATGCAAAAGATGTAGGAGCAGGTGACTGCTATCTTCCACTTTGCAAGGGCCTAAGGATTTTCGTCTTTTAATTTCAAAAGTTTTCGTTTTATAGAACAGTTCTTTGCAACGACTTCCTTAGTTAAAACAAAAATTAATAAATCAGAAACATATATGATAAGTGCATTGAAATCTGCAGGGGATGGGGAAACTTATCAAGTGGTGCCGAATACAGGGGATTTACAATCAATGTGAATGCAATTTTCGTACATTCTTACTTAATTTTCCATCAATGGAATGTTACTTTTTTCCGAAAATGAGTTAAGGTTGGCAACAAACTCTCCCAAGGGTGTAGTTTCATAATATGAGATCAAAATGAGGGAAAAGGAGGACGATCTGCGAGAAATAGCTCATGTTGGATCTGAAATTACTGGTCAGGATAGAGGGATAGAAAGGGAAGGTTTGAATAAAACGGGGAAAGAAAGAGGAAGGTGTATTATGTTATTACTTTAATGAGGGTTTCAATAATACACGTGGTCTTTATACTATCCGGTTATACTCAGTCCAAGTTACATAGGTAGATGGTGGTAGCTACTATTATTGCCTTGGATAGCTAATACTGTCACATCTTCCCCTTGAGATCAAATTAATTCAAAACATAAAACAAACAATATCTTCATGAACTCATCTAGAACAATATTAAACATTTGAGTTTAACTCATAGCGCTAGGCTAACAATTGAAATAATAAATTAATTTAAATGTTCATTGTTACTTTAAATAAATTTTACATCTTCTGAAAATAATTACTCGTTCTTGATTGATATTTCTTACTCAAGTAACATTTCCAAACCGGACAGGTTCCTTGAGAAGGCGTCCACTTCTCGAACGAAGAGGCTCTGGAGAGGTACTCAGTTCCGTTGAGGACTTCTTCTCTTTCTCTATTCATCTAGGAATCTTTGGTGGGGTTGTGACTGGTGAAAAGCCTCGAAAGGGTGGCCTCTAGGACAATAGACCGTCTTCCCTTGGCGATTGGTGTGGTAGGAGTACTCCTTTGGACTACTCTCACCCCCCCCCCCTTCTTTTCCTGTTCTCTCTCTGACCCTCCCCCTTCTTCCCCTTGTTTTGAGTAAGGGTGAATTTTTTTTTCAATATAACTATTTACAAATTGTGGATGTTTATTAATTTATTTCTCTTTCCGTTATATCGATAGGTGAGAGTTTAACTAATGAGGAAAAATAAAACGACTGTTCGTGAAGATGGATATCAGTAGAACGCGTCAAACTTTGAATTTCAGTTTCAGAATGGAAAAATTCACACATTCTTCCTTCTTTCCCTGTGGTCTTCATATCAAAAGCACGAGGAAGTGCAAACAACGATTTTTTTAAATTTAATTTAGAACAGTGAAATGACGCAGGAATGCGGGAATTGGGACGGGATTGATTATATCTACCTCCGATTCCGCGCGGATTGCGATCTTTAGAAGTAAGGCGTTTGATGGCATTTGAATGAGTCAGTGACTTTGAAGACTCCAGGAATTTCGATCGGTGACGATTCGTTGTTCCGCCGCGTATATGCGCTGTAGTCACGAAACTGCTTAACCTTCAATTGACGTCCCTTAACCCCCCGAAATCCACCTATTAGAAGTGACTCAGGAACGACTCTGATAGTAAAGCCTGAATCAAGTCAGATCAAGTAGATTTTCCTTGAGTCATCAAGAAGCCTTGGACTTGAGATCCGGTGGTCAGCTCACGCGACCAGGCCATTACGATCAGATTTCCTCCCTTCGCGAAACCTCAAGTTTGTGAAACTTCGCTGGAGTATTCTCCTCCTTCAAAACTTCATAGACCGGGAGCCGAGGCCAAAAACGGTGACTTACGAGTTGAAAGCTGCAAACCAATTTTTATTAAAATGTCCTCCAAGGTGAGTAAAAAAATGGATTGCTGCCACTCCAAAGCCCCGTCTTTCAAAAATGGCGGCCGTTTGAAATTGTCAAATTTAGAGAAATGATGACTTACGGAGTTGATGGCTGGAAATAAATTCACTTGCAAGAACTAATTATCCAAAGGTGGAAAATACATCTCTGCCACCCTAATTCCCCGCCCCTGTACAGGCAGAGTCGATCAAATTTTGTCAAAATTTTGACCATTTTTTGACTTATTAGTTGACGGCTGAAATTTTTGTAGTAGGTTGGTATCCACGAGAAAGAAACAAAAAACTATCTCTGCCCTCCCCACCCCCCGTCTTCCGCTCAGCAGAATCGATTCAAAATTGTCACATTTTGACTAAAATTTTGACTTATTAGTTGACGCGTGAATTTTTGTTTACTAGTTCTCTATGCATATCTGGTTAATAAACACCATCTCTGCCGTTTTGATTCCGCGTCGTTCGTTCAGCAGAGATGGTCCAAAATTTGACCAAATTTGGTCCCAAAATTGACTTATCGAGTTGATGGCTGAAATTTATTTTGCGAGTAGCTAATTATTAGTTCTTTCTAAATTCCTTACTCTGCCATTCTGAATGTGCGTCGTTCATTCAGCAGAGATGGTCCAAATTGATCAAATTTTGGTCCAAAAATGGACTTGTTAGTTGATGGCTGGAAATTGCATAATTATCTCCTACATGCTACTGTAAGACAATAAAACACACTCTGCCATCTTGGAAACGCGTCGTTTGTGGAGCAGAAGCCAATATGTACAGGAATATGTGTGTAAAATCTGCAGGGTGAAATTCAGCACCGAAAAATTGACTTATGAGTTGATGGCTGAAATTCATTTTGCGAGTAGGTAATTATTAGTTCTTTCGAAATTCCTTACTCTGCCATTCTGATTCCGCGTCGTTCATTCAGCAGAGATGGTCCAAATTGGTACAATTTGGGTCAGCTAAAATTTGAACGGAGATTAGGCCTCTTTTGCGATTCACACTCGTGTTTCTGATTTATCGTAGGTACGTAAAACCCTTGAATTCTCGTAGGGAGCGAACGGTTTGTCCTACAGAGCTCCGCGTGGTCTTAAAAAATTCTAAAAATTCTATAGAATCTTACATTGAAGGAAAAACAATACCTTTATATCAAAATTTATTGAGTTAGGGCGTTTTTAAAATTTCAAAATTCATTTTGGAACCCTTAGAACTGACCTACATCAACAAAAATCTTCGGGGCACAACTAGACCCCAAATGGAGCCTACATACCAAATTTCATCAAAATCGGTCAATGCTAAGTGGCAAAAGTGCAGCGTACGGCGGCCGGACGGCCAAATTTTTATTCGATTTTTGGATTCAATTTGGAAATGAAGTAGAACGTGAATAGTGAAGTTAGCTGCAGTTCCTTCTACAGGCTCTTCTCGCTGCGAGCACATCAACATAATGTTAATGACTGTCTGTAGCAGGCGGGTTTACAGGTAGAAACACATAAAGTGAATCTCACCCTTGCGTCATTCGGCCAGCATGCAGCATGCTTTGTTGTAGCTAGTGCCAGGCTATGATTTTGAGTAATTAGTACTTTTATCTACTAGCCTTGAGTTTAGCTAGATTTTACTCGGGAATTACGTGGTATTCAAAACTACACAGATAACCGAACACATAAAATTCGATCATCATCTGCCGGACTAAATATCCTAGGTAGAAAAAATTTTGAGGGGGTGTTAGAAATTTTTTTTTTCTTGGTCGATTCCAAAGGTTCATTATTGAAAATAATAAACCAAAAGTCGGCCGTAGTTCACAGGATGGACATTTCGGGAATACCTAGGTACCTTCAGTACCGATGAGTGAGCCCACATCGGTTTAATACCTTATTACTATTACTATTTTTTTTTTCTTTTGATTGTTCAAAAATATCTTGGTACAATGAATTAGACCTTGGTTCCAGTTGTTTTGGTCCAGTCAAGTATCTACCCAACTATTTCTTCAACTGATTCTTTAAAAACATATGATAGCCTCGCATACCTATACTCAATTTTACATTCCACTATTTGAGTGTACGCAAATATTTCGAGAGGTATCCTTTCTATGGTTGTGGCTCGTTAATTTAATATCTTGCATAATATACATGTTTGGAAATCCTGAGGAATAAGCACACAATACTATTTGCCCGAATTGACAGCATTTAATTTCTAACTCACCTATCTAAACAATAACTTCGTGGATGTGAGAAGAGCATATTTCAATCTATAAATATCACTTAGTTAGACCTAAATACCTTTTTTAAATCGATTTTATGGAATTAGTAGGGCAAATTCCTTCGCGCTCATATTATTGACACTCTTCTAAAATACTGGGAAAACCACAGTAGGCCCTCATAAACAAATTGTACAAGTTCATCATAATTATGAGTACTTATCTATGTGAAACTATTCCTAGTTTAGGTACAAACTAAAACATTCCTAGTTGACGAATTTTTCATCCTTTGCATAAGTAGGAAACCTAGTTGGTAATTTTTACGCAGAGGTTTACCATTTCAAATAAGTCATTACAAACGGAACAAATGAATAGGTGACTTTATTCTTTATTCAACGACTTTATTCTTGTATACCCTGATTGATCGAATCCAAAACCCCAAGTACTTAGCAGTTTCATGATCAATGGATGATAAGATATTGCTTCCGATAGTACCAAGGAGACCGTGTAGTCATTAGAAATTTCATAATTATGAGCTCAAAACGGTATTATTGGTCTCGGGTTCCTTCGACCTCTAAAAACCTGTACAGTAGCAGTAAATGTAAAATAAATAGGTAGCGAACGGATGGCTCTAGAGCTCTGTGTTATCTCATTCAATTCTGAAAATTCAATACTATTTTAAATTGATGAAATTACAATTCCTTTATATCAAAAGTTAATGAGTCATGAATATTATTCATAATCAGTCCGTCCAATTGAGGACGGGAATTGAATGGTATCGAACAGTAGTGTATGTTTTATTGTTTGTAACTAGAAGTGAATAAGTAAGATTTATAACACTGATTCAAAATTTGGTGTGTACACTTTCTTTAGAATGAAAATAAAATTTACTAGCCAGTTATCTCTCTTGTTTATCAATGCAAAGGGAAAACAATTCTCATTAGTAGTTAATTTACCAGGCACAGGTTATTTCATCAATATTTGAAATGGTAAACCTCTGCGTAAAAATTACCAACTAGGTTTCCTACTTATGCAAAGGATGAAAAATTCGTCAACTAGGAATGTTTTAGTTTGTACCTAAACTAGGAATAGTTTCACATAGATAAGTACTCATAATTATGATGAACTTGTACAATTTGTTTATGAGGGCCTACTGTGGTTTTCCCAGTATTTTAGAAGAGTGTCAATAATATGAGCGCGAAGGAATTTGCCCTACTAATTCCATAAAATCGATTTAAAAAAGGTATTTAGGTCTAACTAAGTGATATTTATAGATTGAAATCCATCCATTGAAATGAAGTCCATCCTGTGAACTACGGCCGACTTTTGGTTTATTATTTTCAATAATGAACCTTTGGAATCGACCAAGAAAAAAAAAATTTCTAACATCCCCTCAAAATTTTTTCTACCTAGGATATTTAGTCCGGCAGATGATGATCGAATTTTATGTGTTTGGTTATCTGTGTAGTTTTGAATACCACGTAATTCCCGAGTAAAATCTAGCTAAACTCAAGGCTAGTAGATAAAAGTACTAATTACTCAAAATCATAGCCTGGCACTAGCTACAACAAAGCATGCTGCATGCTGGCCGAATGACGCAAGGGTGAGATTCACTTTATGTGTTTCTACCTGTAAACCCGCCTGCTACAGACAGTCATTAACATTATGTTGATGTGCTCGCAGCGAGAAGAGCCTGTAGAAGGAACTGCAGCTAACTTCACTATTCACATTCTACTTCATTTCCAAATTGAATCCAAAAATCGAATAAAAATTTGGCCGTCCGGCCGCCGTACGCTGCACTTTTGCCACTTAGCATTGACCGATTTTGATGAAATTTGGTATGTAGGCTCCATTTGGGGTCTAGTTGTGCCCCGAAGATTTTTGTTGATGTAGGTCAGTTCTAAGGGTTCCAAAATGAATTTTGAAATTTTAAAAACGCCCTAACTCAATAAATTTTGATATAAAGGTATTGTTTTTCCTTCAATGTAAGATTCTATAGAATTTTTAGAATTTTTTAAGACCACGCGGAGCTCTGTAGGACAAACCGTTCGCTCCCTACGAGAATTCAAGGGTTTTACGTACCTACGATAAATCAGAAACACGAGTGTGAATCGCAAAAGAGGCCTAATCTCCGTTCAAATTTTAGCTGACCCAAATTGTACCAATTTGGACCATCTCTGCTCAATGAACGACGCGGAATCAGAATGGCAGAGTAAGGAATTTCGAAAGAACTAATAATTACCTACTCGCAAAATGAATTTCAGCCATCAACTCATAAGTCAATTTTTCGGTGCTGAATTTCACCCTGCAGATTTTACACACATATTCCTGTACATATTGGCTTCTGCTCCACAAACGACGCGTTTCCAAGATGGCAGAGTGTGTTTTATTGTCTTACAGTAGCATGTAGGAGATAATTATGCAACTTCCAGCCATCAACTAACAAGTCCATTTTTGGACCAAAATTTGATCAATTTGGACCATCTCTGCTGAATGAACGACGCACATTCAGAATGGCAGAGTAAGGAATTTAGAAAGAACTAATAATTAGCTACTCGCAAAATAAATTTCAGCCATCAACTCGATAAGTCAATTTTGGGACCAAATTTGGTCAAATTTTGGACCATCTCTGCTGAACGAACGACGCGGAATCAAAACGGCAGAGATGGTGTTTATTAACCAGATATGCATAGAGAACTAGTAAACAAAAATTCACGCGTCAACTAATAAGTCAAAATTTTAGTCAAAATGTGACAATTTTGAATCGATTCTGCTGAGCGGAAGACGGGGGGTGGGGAGGGCAGAGATAGTTTTTTGTTTCTTTCTCGTGGATACCAACCTACTACAAAAATTTCAGCCGTCAACTAATAAGTCAAAAAATGGTCAAAATTTTGACAAAATTTGATCGACTCTGCCTGTACAGGGGCGGGGAATTAGGGTGGCAGAGATGTATTTTCCACCTTTGGATAATTAGTTCTTGCAAGTGAATTTATTTCCAGCCATCAACTCCGTAAGTCATCATTTCTCTAAATTTGACAATTTCAAACGGCCGCCATTTTTGAAAGACGGGGCTTTGGAGTGGCAGCAATCCATTTTTTTACTCACCTTGGAGGACATTTTAATAAAAATTGGTTTGTAGCTTTCAACTCGTAAGTCACCGTTTTTGGCCTCGGCTCCCGGTCTATCACTGCCAAGAAGTAACAGTGCCTACCAAATCTTGGCATTCAAAATGAGACGACAATCTGACATTTCTCAATTTAGTTAACACTTTTAAACAAGAACAAATGAAGAGAAAAAATCTCTCAATGCAGTATGGCTTCCTCACAGAGATTAACGTAGATATTTATAGAACCTGAGGTGAAAAAATTATGAATCAGATCAATAAAATTGTCCACTTTGATGAGGAAAACAATAAATTAGGAATATGAATAGGTATTTCTGTTTGTTCATATCAGCTACAATCGACTATATTACGGGGGGAGGGGGGGATTTAAAACATAATTTCAGCTATAAATATGAGGATCCACAGCTTTGAGAGAGTAATGTTAATTACATCTAATTAATGTTTGTTAATTACACAATGTAATTAACAATGTTCTCTCAAAGCTATGGATCCTCATTTTTATAGCTGAAATGATCTTTTAAATCCCTGCAATAGCTCAAAATCTTCATTTTCCACCAGTTATGATGGCATCTTTAACTACCTGTTAGTTGATTGACGTTGTCGTGATGTTCACTCGGTAACACATCCTTCGAGCCTTTAGGAAGGTGATAAATTTACCGAAAGCTCGGCCAAGGGGTTTTACTCTTGAAGACCCCATTCCCAATCAATTTGACTTAGAATGTTGGGTCGATCATAATATAGGATTTCTAAGTCAAAGTCGGAATTTTCCAGACCAATTCCGGAAATTTCCAAACCATATTTAGAGTTTTCCAAGTCAAATTAAAATTTGTCCACAACAATTTCAGAATTTTCCATTTCAATTTCAGGATGTGATCAATCTTTCTGTGTGGTGATATGTAGCATTTCCAAGTCAAATTAATTCTTTTCCAAAACCAATTAAACTTTTTCCAAATCAAATTACCTAATCCTTTCCCACAACATAACAATCTAATCATCACGTAGATGATAACTAATCTCACGTAGATGTCCCCTATGAATTGGGAGGATGGTCCCCAACGAATAGAAAGGTGGTCCCCTATGAATTGAGAGGATGGTCCCCTACGAATTGGAAAGATGGTCCCCCATGAATTACCGGGATTTATGGTAATAAATTCTGAATATGGTTTGGTCAATTCTGAATAAGGTTTGGAAATTTCCGAAATTGGTCTGGAAAATTCCGAATTAGACTTGGAACTCCTATATATATATATTTCATCACAGAAAGATTGATCACATTCTGAAACTGAAATGGAAAATTCTGAAATTGTTTTGGAAACATCTGAATTTGACTTGGAAAATTTTGTATCTGACTTGGAAAGTTCTGAAATTGAATTGGAAAGTTCTGAAACTGGATTGGAATATTCTGAAACTAGTTTGGAAAATTCTGAATATGGTTCGGAAATTTCCGAAATTTGTCTGAAAAATTCAGAATTAGACTTGGAAATCCTCTAGGCGGAACTGGTTTACAGGATGAGGTCGCATATAGGATTAAGGAGTACCTATGGCGTGGGGTGCAACTGGTGAACTCCCAAATATATAGCAGCCATTTCGATCTGGCAGTGTGGTTCCGGGGTTCGAGATCCGACCCAGAATATAATGGTGAGCGAAATAATTACAACTATTGTCTCATACCTATCGTTTTGAAACATAACGAAACACAAATCTGTTTCGAGGGGTATTCGGATTATTACATCAAGTTTTTGGTATCTGACTGCTCGGAAGACAAGCCCTGTCTAGAATTTTAGGAAAAACAAGTTTTACCGACAGAAGGGGGAGATGAGTGATTTGATAAAGTTGAGGAATTGATCGCTTGCTTGATGTTGCTACTGCGATCTGAAATTCATATCTCAGAAAAATAAATATTTTTATCTCAGATTTAAATGATTTTTTTAAAGCCATCTATAATTGTTGGGTTTACCTTCTTTTTAGGACAACTACAATGCGCTGCACATCGCCGCTATGTACTCGCGAGAGGACGTTGTCAAACTGCTCCTCACCAAGAAAGGAATCGACGTCTACGCTCCAGGTGGGGTAAGTGAAGTGTTAGTGTAGAGAAATGGTATACTGAATTTACTGATGTCATGGGCCTCTACGTAAATACCCTGGACTTTTCACTTGGAAGCCTTCATTTGCATGATCGAACTAAGAAAAGTGAAGATCTATCATTTTCGTAAGAAAAGCAGCATATTAACAAACTATACGTCCCTGAAGTATGTTGTCAGCTGAGAGGCGGTCTTCTAATAGAAAACAACCTTATTTTGATTGCGTACAGTATCCTCCAACCGTTATTATACAGGGTGTAAGCTTAAATGGTCTGCCATACCACACGAGTCAATTCTGCAACTAATTTGCAACAAAAATGGCTCCTAGCAATTCTCTTTTAAAGGCTTCGTTTTCGAGTTATTTCTATTTTAAGGTTTTTTCCATGATTTTGACCTTACGTCATTAAATTGGTCATAACTCCTTTAATTAGCTGTGACAATTAAAATTTGGTGGTATCGTTGGAAAGAGCAATACATTTCCTATCGGATGTTTCCTTATCTTTTTTTCAAGTCAAGGTTTAAGACGAAGTTAAGTTTAAGAGAATTTTACGTAAATTGGGAAACCTCGAATCTTTACAATCGCAAATTGAACTATAAGAACCAATATTTTTTCAAAACGCAAAAACGTTAAAAACTGCGTCAAAATCTTAGCTTTCCAATGCTATAATCAAAAGATATTTTACAAACAAATTTAGGGGAGAAATTTGTGTTTGAACGCGGAAAAACGTGCATTTTTTCAAGAAATCAGCGCTCCGGCCTCCTGTTTCCAGAGGCTTCGCTGTCTACTGCAGCGCCGACTATTGTTTCTTATAGTTCAATTTGAGATTGAAAAGATTCGAGGTTTCCCAATTTACGTGAAATTCTCTTTTCAGAGGGCTTTTTCATGTCTCAAACCTTGACTCAAAAAAGAAGGAATTTATCCGATAGGAAATTTAATTTTCTTTCCAACGCTACCATCAGATTTTAATTGTCACTGCTAATTAAAGGAGTTATGACCAATTTAATGACGTGAGGTCAAAATCACGAAAAAAATCTTGAAATTGAAATAACTCGGAAACGAAGCTTTTAAAAGAAAATTGCAAATTAGTTATAATGGGCTCGTACAGTATGGTAGACCAGTTAGGCTTACACCCTGTTTAGTAAGTAAGAGAAAAGCTCGTGTACAAAGACTATTTCATTTTAATTGGCAAAGAATATTCATACGCATTAAATGCGTATAAGATAAATTTTATCTTATTGAGTAAATAAGGGTATTACCCTCTTTGGGGTAATAAAAATTAATAATGGTAAATTATGAGTCCATTGCATTTTGTAAAATGTATTGGTTGGTGGTAGAGGATAAAAATTGTAAATCTAGAATAATTGAACCTCATACAATGAGGTCCTAAAGCCAGTCTAGAAATATGGTGCACAACTGGGGCCCCTTTGCATTTTAATCACCTACAGTCAACATCTAACTCTCACTGTATAGTTAACATCCTAACTGAACGATTGAAATAGTTTAATCCACTTACTTTGCGTAGATTGCTTCACAGATGAAAATCGCCGCGAGCGAACCTTCGAATTTCTCCTTTCCTAGGATGTCCGTCATTAACCAGCACAAAAGCTACAAATACAAAATTTGTATTTTTCATTTAATGAAGAACATTGTCAACTGAGGAACGGTAGTCAAGCACGAATCTCGTACAAAACAACTTAATTTTGGTCGCGTAAATCTTCTCCAATCGGCACTATAGTAGGTAAAAGTAATAGATGTGAACTATATATATGATAATAAATGTGAACTAGGCCTATTTAATGTTCATAAACCGAAAAATAATTCCGATCAATTATTATCTTACATCTTCGCAAAAGGGGAAAATCGGCCCGAGTGAACCTGCGAAGATCACTTCTTCTTGACATAGGTACTGAATAACCTGCTCGTCATTCAAGGCTCAGCATATATCACATAACGCGGGAACTCGTCTATCTCTTATCTATGTTGCGTTTACTAGCAATTCAGTTATACAAATCGCTAGATCGCTACCAACATAATATTGTTGATATCATCGTTCAACATGGAAATGGATGCATAAATGCCTAGGTACTCCTTCTCGACAAAATTCATAATATTTCTTGTAAAAGTTCTTTCATTGAATTTATTTCTGGTACGTTTCAGCCAAAGTCTCAAACAGCGGTTCACCTGGTGGCCAGCAGACAAACAGGGACGGCCACGAGTATTCTGAGGGCGCTCCTAGCGTCAGCTGGCCGAGACATCAGAACGAGTAAAGATTCTGTGAGTTTCCAACTTTCTGTATTTTTATGAAACATAGTTGCAAATGGTCTCATTATGTATGATACGTCAAATAGGGTTGATAAAGTCCCGTATTGTGGATGACATCAATTTGAGTGAGGAAAATCTTGGTCTTTTGAATCTTGATCATAATAAGTCGTTCATTTATTAGGGATTCTCCTACGAGCTTCGGAATGTCTTGAACAAGAATTCTTTTTTTTTTAAATATGTAGAACTCCAATTTAAAAAAAAAGAAATATTTTACTGGATGTGCCACAAGGCCGATGTGTTCCTATATATTTTGCCATTCTTTTACATTCTTATACTGTTTCCACTTCTTATACTTTTCTTCTAATACCTTCATCTTACCCCATATTCAAGCTATAATACGTGCTAATAAAACTGTTCGCGTATAAAACGATTGATCAGCGCAGGTAACGTTTGAAATTGAATGAAACGCTCATTAAGTGTAGAAGATCACTTAAACGAAAGAGGCTCTGATTTGTTGGTTCTTCTTCGGAATATTTTGTTGTACGAACGTAGAAATTCTTTCAAGACCTTACTTTCTTCATAGAATAGCTAGAAGATTCTTATACTGATGTGAGAAGGTGGTTTGACGTTCCTTTCCTAGTCTATCATCATTATAATCTTTGTATGTGGGAAGATGTTTACGACCAAGTTAATAGTTTCCAGAATTGACGAATGTTCATCAATAATAATATATTCATCAATAATAATATAATCTATAATCTATCTATCAATATCTATAATCTCTATCTATAATCTATCTATCAATAATAATATAATTATAGAAATAATAATCAGAATATAGAAGATAGATATGTAAACAGATAGACAGATCAAGTTTATATTTAACTTCGAAGAAAACAAACAAATCATATTTAATACAGCCTTAGAAAAACCGTTAGGCGGGAAATGGCCTCGAAACTGCAACATTTTGGTTTATTATTTTCAATAATGAACCTTTGGAATCGACCAAGAAAAAAAAAATTTTAACACCCCCTCAAAATTTGATGGTTTACGTTTCAAGGTACGTAGAATCCAAAAATCGAATAAAAATTTGGCCGTCCGTCCGCCGTCCGCCGTACGCCGTACGCCGTACGCGGCACTTTTGCCACTTAGCATTGACCGATTTTGATGAAATTTGGTATGTAGGCTCCAATTGGGGTCTAGTTGTGCCCCGAAGATTTTGGTTGATGTAGGTCACTTCTAAGGGTTCCAAAATCAATTTTGAAATTTTGAAAACGCCCTAACTCAAAAAATTTCGATATAAAGGTATTGTTTTTCCTTCAATTTAAGATTTTATAGAATTTTTAGAATTTTTTAAGACCACGCGGAGCTCTGTAGGACAAACCGTTCGCTCCCTACGAAAATTTAAGGGTTTATATTGAAATATATATATATATATATAAATAAAAAAATCAAAACACGAGTGTGAATCGCAAAAGAGGCCTAATCTCCGTTCAAATTAGAGCTGACCGAAATGCGATCGATGGTTGGTGATTTTGATTTTTTTTTCTTTTTTTTCTTTTTTTCTTCATATTGGATGGTTGGTGATTTTGTAGACGAGTGATCTATATAGAAAAATAATAAACCATTGTGTAATAATTTGCAGCGTTTTTAAATAGGTAGATACTCGTACATAAGTGTACGGTTCTAAAGTATCCACAAAGGAAATGTTCAATAAAGATTCTTATATGTTGATCTAAGTACAATAGCTACCTTGGGAGTTCAGATAACAAAGGTAACAGCCGAAAGCGTGAAAAAGCGCAACTAAATGAACAATTTGATTGATTAGTACAATAAATAATAATACCAATATCATCAATATTAGTATTTTAATAAATTATTTGTATAATTGTATTTATTACATGCATTTATTTATTTATTTTTCTTTTGTATACTGTATTTAAAAACAACTATTGCAATAACTGAGAGATTTTTAGTATTTCCAAAAAATTACTAAATAGTATTGTTAAAAAATATATATTACAAAATTTCTGATCGTTCCACTTACAAAAATGAATAAATGAATAAAAAATAAAGATTACATAGATGTTATTGAGTATAGCGAATTTAACATTGGATCTGCTCTTTCGTATTTTATTCTCGAACAATTTTCCTCCACTGTTTCCACAAGTTTAATCCAAACGACGATCCTCGAGTAGCTGGTTGCCATAGAGTAAGAAAATCTCCAAAATATTATTATTTTTGAAAAATAAGAATTTGTTTCCCCAGCTTTCAATATGGGTGTTCCGTGTAATAGGAGAACATCAAACTTTTTTAGGTAGGTATATCATAAATTCGTGGTCCACAATGTATCTTCTCAACCCGTTAATATTATACGAGATAAACCTATTACTCGTACCTTTACCTATTAATTTGAGGTAATCTGAGAAGGTGGTTTGACGTTCCTATTCAAGTCTAACTTGATTCTGATCTTTGGATGTGGAAATATATTTACGACCAAGTTGATAGTTTCCAGAATTGACGATCTTCGTCAATAATAATCGGAATCTATTGCTGAAGCACGATGAAGGAAGCTCAGAAAAGCCTTGAGACTAGAGAGACATCGGTGTTTTCCTAACCAACCAATTAGGCGATTAGTCCTATGAAACTTAATGTGTACTTTATTATCGTATTACGATTTATATTTATTTATTATTGTATTTATATTATTATAATCGTATTACGATTGGTAGTTAATAAAGTACACATTAAATTTCATAGGACAAATCGCCTAATTAGGGGTTGGTTAGGAAAACAGCGATGTCTCTCTAGTCTCAAGGCTTTTCTGAGCTTCCTTTATCGTGCTATGTTTATAAACTTACTATGTTTATTTCGCCTCATACCTTAAATTCCATTTTTCGAGTTATACCGGCCATTTATTTTTCCGAGTTGTTCCTTTTCTCGGGGTTTTGTTTGATTATATTCAATAATAAATTTCCTTTGGAGTCGAACAAGAAAAAAATTTTAACACCCCCTCAAAATTTGTTGGTTTACGTTTCAAATTAAATAGAATCCGATAATCGAATTTAAAAAAAATCCGTACCTCCTCCGTACGCCGCACTTTTCTTAATTACCATGGACCAATTTTGATTAAATTTGGTATATCGGCTTCATTTTGGGTCCAATTGTGCAGCGAAGCTTTTGGTGTCGGAGCTTAGTGTCTATTACTTGTAAGGGGTGACAATTTCAAATAGCTCTAGCTTGAAAACTCTTGATATAAAGATGTTCTTTTGTCACCAAGTTAAAACGAATTGGATGATTAGAACCAAATGAGACCACCAAGAGCTTTGTTCACTCCCTGTGTGCTCTTGAAGGTTGGACTTACAATTATAATTGATCAGAAACACGAGAGTGAATCGCAAAATATTGTTGATTGAAGGAAAAATGGGTTAAATTGTAGGTAATCAAGTCTGATCGTTGTTCGTTTCATTGAAATAAGTTTCGTGTTGTTCTCAGTTGTGCATCCTCAGCAACCAAGAATCAAATTGCGTAATAAAGGCACCCACAACTCGCAGGTAGTGATGTTAATTCTAGTAGGAAGAATTGATAGAAAGAAAAGTTCTATGCAGATGGGTGATCGAATAATAGTAAAATAATAAACCGTTGTGTAATAATTTGCAGGTTTTTTTATTTAAAATGTTCCCTGTTTTGAATTGTGTTCACGAGCTCAAGACTAGAAAATAACGGCGTGCAAAATGTTGTCGATCTTTCGTTCTCACACGACTGGATAGTCTGAGAGAAAAGAAATAGAATCGCAGATCACGCGAAAAAGAAGTTTCCAGAGGTGACAAGAAAAAGGCTTGTCCGTGGTGTATGTGTGAGCACACGTGTGGTTACGAGGGATCGTGCACGTGTAAGTGAGACCCTCCACGTGTAGGCAGCAGTCGGCGGTTGAGGCTCACATGAAGAAAGTGAGTTGGACGTTATGGATGCAAGACAAGAAATTCATACCACCTCCGCCGGTTGAGCTTCCACCAATACCGGTGAGTTCAAAAGGGCTTTCCAATCCCGCACATCGCTTTCCCGCGGCATCCTGCACATCGCGATCAAGGAGTGATCCTAGGCTTTCGAGAAACCCTAGATTTTGTTCGCCGATTTACTCCCAAACGAAAGAAACAAAGAAAAACGCTGCTAACTATTACAGAATGGTTTATTATTTTTCAGTATAGATCACTAGCCTGCAAAGAACACAGCTTTACCATTGCCGCCACCTACCATTCAAATTTTCTCTTCACAATCAAGTTTAATTTGAAGAAATGAAGAATTGAGGGTCCTTCCATTCGGAAATTTGATCACTGCTGCTAAGGACACAAAACTGCGTACAACTCAAAGAAACAAACGATCGCATTTTGGTCAGCTAACATTTGAACGGAGATTAGGCCTCTTTTGCGATCCACACTTGCTTCTGATTCATGGTAAGTACAATCCTTAATTCCTCATAGGGAGAACGGTTTGTCCTACAGAGCTCTGGGTGGTCTCATTCGATTCTAAAAATGCAATACTATTTTAAATTGGTGAAAAAACTACAACTTTATATCATACATTTTTGAGCTAGGGTGTTTTGAAATGTTCAACTCCCGAAGTTTTAGTTATTTAGAAGTGACTAACACTAACCAAAAGCTTCGGGGCACAACTACACCCCAAATGGAGCCCATATACCAAATTATATGAGAATCGGTCCATGGTAACTAAGGAAAGTGCCGAGTGATGTTTTATACAATTTGGTTCAATTTGGATTCTAAATTTGGCCGTCCATCTGCCGTACGCGGCACTTACCTCACTTAGCATTGACCAATTTTGATTAAATTTGGTATGTGGGCTCCATTTTGGGTCCAGTTGTGCCCGAAGATTTTGGTTGATATAGGGTCAGGTTGATATAGAGGTATTGTTTTTCTATCAATTTGAGATAGTATAGAAGTTTTAGAATTTTTTGAGACCACGCGGAGCTCTGTAGGACAAACCGTTCGCTCTCTACGAGAATTTAAGGGTTGGACATACGATAAATCAGAAACACGAGTGTGAATCGCAAAAGAGGCCTAATCTCCGTTCAATTTTCGCTGACCGAAACGCGATCGATGTTTCTCTTCATGATGGTTGGTGGTAACAATGGCAAAGCCGTGTTCTTTGCAGACGAGTGATCTATATTTAAAAAAAGTAGTAAACCTTTGTGTAATAATTTGCAGCGTTTTTTAAATCAAACGAAGTGGATAAAGTACTTTTTGAAACAAAAAGGATAAGAGACCGCCATTGTGCTGGATACAGCACCTTTTGAAATTAAACGGAATATTCACCCTCGTTTCTCAAGGAAATAGATTATCTCTTGCTCCAAAACGATCGCATTTTTGTGAAGAACTACCCCCTTAAAACCCTGGGAAAGTGTTAACTCAATTTCGATGAAAATAGTCTTTAGCACCTTTTGGAATCAAACTCCTCAATTAGGCTCAAGTGCGTCATTCAGCTCGGCTCCACACCTGCGAGGGCTCAAGTGTGATGCTCGACGCCGCTCTTGAAACAATCCTCCGCCTTTGATAAGCTGGAAAACGCGGGAAATAACATGAAAACATCGGCCGACCGGGTTGAGTCGCGGCGGTGTTGCGGAGAGGCGCGTACCACCGTGTGCCACCCCCCCCCCCCCCCCCCCCGACTTCCCTCGAGGTGCCAGTTAAACAAATATCATACTTTACTCCTCTGATCACCCTTCTCCCCCCTCCACTCACCCCTTACTTTTTACCTCAATCTACGTTTCTTACCCCCCCCCTCTCCCGTCAATCGACTTTCCTTCCCCCCCTCAGCAATCTACCTTCCTCTTCTTCCTTCGACCACCCTTTCCCTCTCTACATGCTATTCGTTTCCGCTATTTCTCTTTTCTGTTTCCGCATTCCCTCCACTTCCCTTTCATTCCGATCTTCCTTTTACCTCACATTTCATCCCAAACCCTTGATGACTAAAGATCGGATTTACTTGCAACAGCTTCCCACATGTATTTACTCGTGATGAACGTGGAAAAGGTTCAATAATAAAAGACACAACTTTGACAGTCAAAAACTTTAATATGGTGATCAGTTCAGATACTCCAGAGCCCCATCTTGTTGAACCTTGATAACCATCTGTTGGTGAGAAGCTTGATATCAGCAAAGAATGCTCCTGAGCTGAGGAATGCGGCTGAGAATCTCGTCTTTGAACTGAGCTGTCACGGTATGTGAAGCTTTCAACTTAATCAAACTTGTATGGCCCGAACGCAACATATCCCAGGGTTCTAGGCGTCTTTGCAATTCTGAGGAGCTTTGTCTTCCTTTCGGTTACTTTCTGACTCATTGGTCTCCCCTGTTCATTCAAAATCTCGAAGGCTTCCCTCAAAGCACCTAGACCCATCAACACTATGTCGTAAGCATAGGCCAAGACCTGCCACGATTTGTCAATGATTGTCGCCTGTGCGCTTCCAAAGATACTGTTAGGTGAAATTAGCTGGGCGTCCGGGCTTTTAAATGAAAAGATTCTGGGATGCGCTATGGCAGTGACCAGATGAACAATCACAAATCGAGGCTCAGATAAATCAGCCAACTTTATGCTATGCCATCCTCCCCATGGGGTTCGAACTCAGCTCCAAGTTCCACAGGGTCCATTTGCTCGAGCCGTGGCACGGTGTTGAGTGGCCGTAGCCCTGAATACTGACCAAATAAACGATCCTCCTGTCAGGACTTGGGTGGTCATCCACTCTAGGATGAATAGTGGGTAACCAGCCCGAATCAGACCCTTGGTTGACTTGCCATGCCATGCCCATTACCGGTAATAGTTGCTCCAATCACCTTTATTTGGTTGGCAAGTGCTGCCGAACTTCATACTTCTTAATTTTGGAAGCATTGATCTGAGACATCAATAAAGAAAGCTTTTCTTGGTGTAACCAACAAGAGATCAGGACGATAACCACGCTGTGCGAGGTTGTAGTGTGGCTTAAGCTATACTGGCCATCCCTTACGACGAGCATAGCCATCTAATAGGTTCAGAGCAGAATTATGACGGGCACACCTGGGTCTCACCGTGGCTGAGCAAATCTGGAGCAAACGCTGGGATGTTTCGGGTGTTCGACATCCCATTCGGCTTCAAGAAAAGCTATGCTCAACAGGGTAGCAGATAAGGAATCTCCTTGCCTGACTCCAGTGCTCCTTCCACCTCTATTTTCAGTGACTATTACTGTATTTATGATAGTAAATCTGACCAAGACGAAGTCTCACACAGCCATAGCAACATGGCGTCTATGAGCTGGGATTTGTGTCGTGAACATGTTGATGGTCCTCGAGACCCTCGAATAACTTCAGAGGTGGAGACTTGATGACGAACAGTCAACAGAGAACCCTCGATGCAGAAATGGTGTGAACGATGAATGAAAGAAACAAGTCCGAGTTTGAGGAATAGGAGTGATGAAGTAATCGATGCTACAGGATGCAGGGACGAAGAACTGGTAGTTCCTAGTTTGTAGGCGAATTTTAGCCTGAAGAGAATTCAGGCTCCTAGAACAGGTATTTATCCTTGTTTGTATATAATTTTGGCCTGAGGAGAATTCGAAGGATTCAGGGGCCTAGAGCTGGTAGTTCTCCTACTTTGTATACAATTTTTGGCCTGAAAAGAATTTGGATTGAAAAAGATGAGAATAGCTTGGCACTTTGCTGATGAGGACGATTCGATACGAAACGATGTAGTGGCGCTCTTTTGAGAGTTATTGATGGTAAGAGGACGTAAGGGATTTAGTGAGAGGAAGGTCCACGCTGTCTCCAGCTCTTCTGAGTCTCAGATATCTTCCTGTCATCGATGAAAGTGGTTTTCTGAGTGATAGAAGGATCTATGCTGTATTAGCTCTGGTAAGTATGTTGTTGGGAGTCAGCTCACTTCACCTCTAGTTAGTAGGTGCACAACTACCTGGTGCATTCGTGTCAATGTGAGCCATTCTACCCCATCGTCTACTTTTCCTGATTCGCTAGGCGACGTTTATTTAACACTTCCACTCCCAACCAGCTTTTCCACCCGATATTTATTTATTTATTTCGGTTATGGCAACATTCACAAATAAGGCGACCCACGTTTGCATGCGAACCCGGAGTTAAAGAATCGGATTCTACCTTCAGTTCCCCTCGCACCCCCTCCAAGGTTATATTGAAAGATATTCAGGCGCAAAATCCGTTCGGTTGTCTCTTCCATCCCCTACATCCCCCCTCCCCTCCTTCCATCACCCCTCCTGAGCTGCCTGCCGTTTCCATTTGAGATAGTGGTGAACTCATTCCGCCAGCTGGTTCCGCTCGACACTGGGGTTTCATTTTTTTCATATTTTATACCTTCACCCCCGAAGTAGTACCGGATTTCCTCTGCGCATTTCCTCAGTCAAGTGCCCTCGATACGAAATAGTCTTCAAATTCGTTAATTTTTATAAATAATCCAAAATCCAGAGCAAATCCATCCTTAATCCGTTTAAGGTATACTCCAATCCGCGTTGCACGGTTAGTAAACTACATCGCGATGACGTGAGCAACAAAACATCTACCAGCTGATTGACAACAACTCCATAATTCGGCGGGTGATTTGTAGTGTCATCTTTGTTCATCAAGTTGTGTTGTTGTGAAAGTGCCAAAACAGTTTGTGAGTGCCTTATGACGAGTGAGTAAATGATTGGAATCAGGTTTGAAATTCAAACGAAACCAAAAGATGAGAAAGTTCATCTACCAATATTTGTTTGTTTCCGTTCAAATAATGATATTGGTTTGGGGGTGGGGAGAAACCAACCAGATAACAAAGATTACCGCTGCTCTAACTAAATCAGCATTGTAATAACCAAACCACACGCCCAATGCCAATACCAAGGCCAATACGCAATACTAATTCTCTACTTAAGTATATTCACCTTTTAGCAGAATATTACCACTTACTGGTAATGGAAAGGAACACCGTAGACTACATGTTCATTGTTGAAAACTGTATTTGGATATTGTCCCATACATTCAGAACCCAGCTGAAATACGCCTCCAATACTTGCCATAGGTATAGAGCCTTCTCAGAATACCTTCGTAACGACTGTGAGATGTGGTTGAGCTCCCCCCAGAGGCCTCTCAGTGTTTCTTCTTCTCTTTCACCTTCTTCAACTTCTCTTCCAACATTTTCTCCTCCCAGCTGAACATACTATTGGTAGAATCCATCAGCCAATCAGCAGTCCAATAACAGTCCTTCTGGGTACGATATCTCAACAACAACTGTCATCTTAGGAAATTTCCGTCAGCCGGAGTTCACCGTTTTTCTTTTTGGTTAATAATAGTCATAGATTATAGTATTTTAGTAACAAAATTTTTTTAAACTTATAATATCGATAATTAGTTTATTAATTATTTTTTTATGTAATAATTATTAATCCCTCGATTTTTTAGAAATAGTCAATAATAATTCATTGGCATGGTCTTATCAAATCTACCTATTTAGGCCCATGCTGACTTGACATATTCGACCAGGTTTTCCCATTCGCTTCCATCCAATATTTGGATTAGTTCCAGCCTGTTCAAGGTGTTTCTGCCGAGGTATATCCTAAGATAGGGCATTTCGCTGGGAAGTGTTCTGTGCTCTCTCTTTCGCTGATGTTGCACAATGAGCACAAGTGCACGGTATTGGTCATCCACGGCATATAGTTCAGGTGGAGGAGGTCGCATCGGCATTTAATTAGCCACTTATACTTTCCAGATCCATTCCATGGGACAAAATGTTCATGTCGAGTCTTAACTCTTTGTACAGGTCATGGAACTGTCCGTTGTTGCATCTTCGCATCCTCTGTTCCCGTCTCCCCGATAAATCCTTCTACGTCAGCTTTAGTACATGGGACACTCCTTTCGCCTGTTCCCAGTTGATTGGCGACATTTATCCGCATAGTTCTCCCATGCTCTCACCCATTCCAGCTTGCTTCGAATGGCATACTCCGTATTGCTCTAGCATATCTGGCGGTGGGAGATTTCATTGTCCTGATTATGTATCTAGCATGTATTTCCAATGTTGTGCTGTGTATAAAGTGGAGCCCAGTCTCGAGGAAGAGCGCGTAATTTGGCGTGATGGCTAGGAGCTGAAAAATCTTTTTAGTGAAGAAACTGAGGACTTTTTCTACTAGTTCGCGTTGCTTATATCCCCAGATTTGTCATCCGTAGCAGAGTGTGGACTGTACTACTGTCCGAGAGATGACAAAGTTTGTTGATCTATGTTGTGATGAGTCTGGAATGGTTACAATGAGATAATTAAGAACTCCAGTGCACCTACTCGAATTTTAAAATGTAGGTGCATCGTATCTACTTCGTAACATTTCATGTTTTTGGAACTTACAAACAGCCATGTTTGTGTCCAGTTTAAACGTCTCTAATACAATATTTGTGGAGGACTCTTGCATTCATACAGTTGTTCGACTACGAACTGGATAGGGTTTTCATCTGAGGCAACTTTGACCAGGTACTCACAGAACCAAGATGAAAAGCTAGTCACAAATCTCCCATCTAAGAAAGAGCCCTGTTCTCCATCCTCTCAGAAGGTCCCTCCCAGTATATGAGAGCTAGTAGAGCCAAACGGCTTGTAAAGCTACAATTATTTTCGGTAACTCCATGTCCGATGTCCAAAACTACTAAACCACGTTAGTTCCTAACGGTTTACTTTTGCTGAGAGGATCGATGCTTGATTTCTGATGGGGAGTAGAAATGTGCTGATCACAGCATATTTATGCTCTTCATTCCGAATGGTCTAATAAATGCAGGTACTTCGAAGTTTTGAAATAAGTAAAAATATGAAATGTTGAGCTTATAAATGTATGGAGATAGCTTTAATGACAATTTAGGCCAGAAAAAAAACACACGTTAAGAACTTGCAATAAATTATTGCAGGGTAAGATAAGTATCGACTTTTTATAATAAGCTGAAGTTTGAATTACCACCGGTTCTTCCTCGGTTGAACTTGGCTTTTCAAGATCAAAGATAAACTCCTATCTGCTGAACTTTTCCTATTCTTTTTCTTCCCTCTGCAGCCTCGAACAATGTCTGTCATGCCCCGTCTCGTTGGAATAGAACTCTACCGTCCCAGTAGTTTATTTGTGCTGACTTTCAAATTCAAGAAGGATAAATTCACTCTGTAACCTTGAAAAGAATCGGTGAAATACATCAGACCAATCAGACAAAGCAGTGGATGGCCAACTATATCGCTAATCTTCATCAAACCAACGTTGTATGATGACTTTGGAACGATCAACTGAAGAGCGCTAACTCGTATTATCTATATTAATCTCAGTCCTCGGTAGCCCAAGCACCTGAAGGGGATCGATGTTGTTGAAACCATAGCGACATCTTTTTCGTCAAATGCTATCCAGTACGGATCTCTTTTGCTTCCAAGTCTACCAAGGTAGCGGAAGCTTTGTTTTCACTTTTCAAGGTTGAAAAAAAATGTTCTCCAAAATCAAAATTACCACTCGCGTTTACGTTTTAGACCTTTCTGAACAATTTTGGTTCCGTGTCTGTCTGTCATGAATTCCTTATAACTATACGAAGTTATTGTCCGATTTCGATGAAATTTTCAGGGATTGAGTGAATTGGCGTGTAGACGGTCCCCTATGAAAATGATCACCCCCGGACTGATAGTAGCCGCTGAACATGAGCAAACGTGAATTCCTTGTAACATCCATAACTTCTACATTTTCCATCCGATTTAGTCAAAATTTCTCAGGATTGTTCAGATTGGCGTGTATATGGGTCCCCCATGATAGTAGTGCAAGGTACTCAGTTATTGATGTTTTGAGATAAATTACGAGTACTATGCATCGGATCATCTATTCAATTGGGTTATGATTACGAGGAAGCGATGTGCCACACCCACTTGGCAGACTTTCTTTTTAATTGCTGCACGAATTCATAGTTTCCCTACTCTCACACATGATAAGTACGTGTGTAGTAAATAATAAGGTTTGATTACATGGGTGTATAAAACATTGTATATTGGAAGTAGATAGGTTGTGAAATGTGAATAACGTGATACAATCGATGATAGGTGAATGGCATTGAGACCCGCCTGAGGTTGCAACCTACCAGCAGTCTGATATGAAGCTGTAGATATCCAACTGAAGTCTTCTCCCTTTCTTTAGCGACCTAACGGCAGCTATGCATAGTTGAGTCGGTAGATGGACTTTGTCTGCTTGTCGATCGTCTCGATTGGGCTTTTGGATGAATCAAGAGTGAAATTTTGAGGTTCTTGTATAATCTTCCTCGAGAACCAGGAGTTCCTTTATTCTCGGTCGTTCTCGTCTTCTTTCGAACTTGGCTGAGGTCTTCTTACAATTTTTACAAGGTGCCGATTCTTAAGTCCTACTCTGTACAAAGTGTACAATACTTCTGCCCCTTCAGCTTAATCAAGAGATGATTTCTTATATTTATTTGAGTGAGAGTTATTTTTAGCTCGAATCGCTTCCAATTCGCTGGTCACATAGTCTAGAATATGAAGCTTCAGCATCGAGGACGAGCTGAGAAGACAGGCCCAACGAGCTTCAGCTCGTTAAACGTTGAAAGGCGATCCCAACGAGCTTCGGCACGTTCTTTTGATGTAGTGGAGCAATGTTTGGGACTTTCTTGTCTTCACGACTCTTGAACATACCTTTCGGCCAAACCAACGGGGTATTTCGGTGGGTCGGAAATTCAGGTTTTTGACCTCAAATTTGGATTCAACACCCTTGAAAACCTATATACTCCAACTTTCAGCCCAATGATACTATAACATGTGGTAGAAAAATTAATTAAAGAGATCACACGTTTGAAAAAAAAGGCGGGCCGCCATAAATGCACACACACTACGCCGCTCGCGTGTGAATAGTATTTTGAAGTATCCAAGAGATTCTCCAAGGGTTTCATCTCTTCTTAGTGCATATATACTTTTTTCAAAGAGTTTTGGCTAGCTACGTCACAATTGGCTAGCTACGTCACACCATTCAAATCTTCAACTTTCCATAGCTTCTCTGATTTTTTAAAAACATTTTCTCGACGAACAGACCCGATTACCGTTATTCCCGAGCCATACTCTTTTGAAAAAAAAAAAAATTAAAAAATTGACTGAAATACCCCATTCTCCCGTAACGAGGAAGCAACAGGCAGGCTCAAAAACAGGTTTTCAATATTGTGTTGTTTAACTATACAGTATTGGGCCTAGGAAAAGATGAACTTAGCTTACATATCAATCATTCACTTCACTATTCATTGTTTTGATTGATTCATAACAATATTTCCCTCAAATTAAAATTTGCTCGACATAACTTACCTAATGTTTGGTTGTGTGTCTTAGTTGATTTATTCTCATTCGAATTCAATATCAGTCTGAATCAGTAGAGAGAACAAGTTGAACGGCAAATGATCCGATTCCAATATACCTTTATAGAACGTATGCTGTAAGCTATCACATATACCGATTGCTATAAATAGGCCCTAAAAGTGATTACGTTGCGTCCTTCCTATGCAGAAACCTTTTCGCTACGCCGGTAAGCGATCAAAACTTTCTCACAAACTCAACTACTGTGCAACTCAACTATCTACCAGATTCAGCCTACGACACGCGAAAACTCCGAGGGACGACGTGGCCATAAATCCTCCTTTTTAGGACGTCCCACAGTAAGACTTGGGCGTCCTTATGCGATCGATCTGGGGTGAAGTTGGACAACACTCAACAGAAAAAAAAATAACCACACAGTAATCCGTTTTAGACCATTCTGAATCCAAATCCGCGAAAAAAACCATAGGTGTATGTCTGTGTGTGTGTGTGTGTGTGTGTGTGTGTGTGTATGTGTGTGTGTGTGTAACAAAATCTTGTGTACTCTGCACAGGCCTTAGTTCTCAACCGATTTTCCTGGTTCTTTTTTTGTTCGTCGCGGAAAACTATCTAGTTGTGCACTACGTCGCCGGAATTTCGAATTTTGCCTTTTAAGGGGGGGAAAGGGGGGGTTAATGCTCAAAAAACGTGCGTTTTTGGGCATAATCTTGTGTACTCTGCCCAGGCCTCAATTCTCAACCAATTTTCGTGGTTCTTTTTTTCTTCGACGCGGAAAACTATCTAGTTGTGCACTATGGCGCCGGAATTTCGGATTTTGCTTTTCAAGAGGGGGAAAGGGGGGGGTTAATGCTTAAAAAACGTGCGTTTGCGTGCATAATCTTGTAAAATCTGCCCAGGCCTCAATTTCCAACCGATTTGCGTGTTTCTTTTTTTGTTTGACTCAAATAACTTCCGAGTTGTACATGATTTTACCAGAGTACCAAAATTCGCAAGGGGAGGGGGTGAGTGGGGGGATAATATTCACAAAATATCAGATTTTTCAATATTTCGGTTCCTTTACTGTTTACTAATTGTACCCAAGTTTTGAAATTGAGGAAAAATTCTCATTACACCTCCGGATTTTCATGAATTATTCTCTGTACCACCATGGTGCCAGGATATGGTGCCATGATGCCATAAACCGCTTATTTCGTGTTTTTTTTTTTTTTTTTGTGTTTCACCTTGAATACGGTGAACTTCGACGGACTGCCTACCAAAACTAACAGATGAAAGTTCAATGTTACGACGTATTTCCGCTTTGGTGCCAGACTGGCACCATTGTTGGCGTTGGGGAGGTGGTGGGGGAGGGGGGGTGAACTCGAATTCGCATGTTGGGTGTCGTAGATCATGGATTTTAAAATGCTCTTCAGATTCGAGGCTCCCATGCCGCTAGAAATGTTAAGGTGGATAATGGTGGGGGAGGGGGGGTGGTGGGTCAGTATTTCTTCCCTAAAGTAATAAATAAATTACATCGAGTGAAACAGTTTTATCACTTAACAACTTTTTTAACTGATCTAATGCTTATCCAATGGGACGTCCCCTGGAATGCATGCATTACTAAACAATATGTTTTTACGCGGTGCTTCTCACAGTCGGATATCTCTAGGAACATTCTAGATAATTCAAAATATTTACGATCGGACTATTGCATAGGGTGACTCTGGGAACATATTATAGGAACCCAACAGAGTATCAGTCTGTACTCCATCACTCTCAAACCGCGGCAACGATTTTGAAGGGTTTTTTTGTAATTCGAAGGGAGAATTGGAAGTTAAAAGCTTTAATTTTATAACTAAAACCCTATCCTTCATCGCTTAATCGACCTTCCACAGTAATGTTCATCGAGTAAACTTTTCATTAGCAATCAGAATTCTGGATGGTGCAAGACGAATTTTACTCCTAATACCCACAAATTATTGAAGTTTATTTCAATTTTTTCTTTTTTTTAGAAATATGCAGCTTGAAGATGTATATTTATGAATGGCAAAAAATCAATCTGGTGAAGTAATCTTTGATGAATAACAGTGAATCACGCACAATTTGGTGCTTTATTGTTATTGACGTTTGAATTGGAAATCTTTGAACTGAATGGTTGAAGATAACGTGATGTGAAAAGCGATGTTAGGATGGTGGAAATGACTCCCAATGAGAATGTGGCCAACACGAATTTTATCTTGAGGAACCGGCTCCAAGCCGGTGCCCCCTCTGGCCTCAAATGGAAGGAAAAGCTGAACAAGGAGTTTGCTCCGCAGAAAGGAAAGATCCCGCTGCTGCTGGCCGTCGAGGCTGGGAACCAGAGCATGTGTCGAGAGCTGCTGAGCCAGAACACGGTCGACCAGCTCAAGGCGACCACCGACAACGGGGACACGGCTCTCCACCTCGCCGCCAGGAAGAGGGACATCGACATGGTCCGCATCCTCGTCGACTACGGCGCTCCGGTCGACGGCCAAAACGTGAGTCACCTTTTATAGTGAGTACTGATGTTGTCAAGGGTTCTGACGAACCTAAAGATTGGTGTGGAGTCTCTTTTAAAGTCACTGAAACGTATTTCGAATTCGTTATTATGGGAAGAAACTGGCTAGAAACGATCGTTAATCAGTCCATTAATTAATACAACAAATCAGAAAGTTGCAAGTGGTCCGGCTATCTACAAGGTTTCATTTTCCCATACTTAGGTCTAGACTCTCGAATTTGCTTTTCAAAGCTAAAATTATGAACAGTCTCTCTGCAAGTACCATGCAGTACCCTCTTCAAGTGATTCAAGGTTTTGTATAAAAAACATTGTACGTACAACACCTCCCACACCAGGAGCCTCTCAATAAAGCCCCATCATTTTTGGAACCATTCTCTCTCTTGAATCTTACCATAGTGATGGTGATTAGGGATCAACGTGCCTAATACTCCCTTGGATCCCCAGGTAGTGCCTCAAAGTACCCTCTTCAAGTGGTTTGGCAAATACTGACTCAGCCAATTATAGTGATTCTGTCAACTATAAAGCCTTCATATTCATTGTACCTCAATGTGCTCCTATGCTCAATCTTTAACAACATTCAACACCTAAGTTGTACACTTGTACATGTTATATATCTTCAAATGCCATTTAGTACTTTTAACTCTACCACATAGTTGTTTTTTAGTTCATGGCAATAAGTAAATCCTGGGACTCCCCTGTAAATACTTTTTTTTTTTTTTTTTTTTTTAAGTAACTCCCCTCAAAGACAAAATGTCTTTTTTGACGGAGGGGGCACGCCATAAATAAAAATAAATAAATAAATTTAAAAAAAAAATATAAAAAAATATATAAAAAAAATAATGGGGAGGACGCCCAGGACTCACCCGACGCCGGCCCTAGGGATGAGGGAAGATGAGGAAGGTGGGGGTGGGAGAGAGGGATGAAGGGAAGTGCCTCTATAAAACGACCACCAGTTCAAATATGAGCCGAGCAGGACACGGGTGGTGATACCACGGAGTACGCCTACTGAGATGCCCAACTCACGCAACTCCGTGGCACTTTTCCCGCACCACACCCCGCGCCATGATAAGGTTGCAGCCATCACCCTGATGTTGTTGGGTGCCACTCCTTTTAGCTCAGACACCGCTTGCCGTAAATCATTTCTATCATACTTTCTTATCTTAGCCCGCCAAGTCTGCTCCATGTCCAAGCTGCCATTGACAACTTGGACATCCAGGATAATGCAAGACTGGTCGGGCTTGACGGCAACGATGTCAGGCTTCTTACCCTGGTCACTTGGCATGTGATACAATCTCTCCCTCTCAACATCCCAGCCGCTAGATGACAAAGCACCTGCTATCTGCTTGGCGACCGCATCATGACGTAAAATGCGGCCCCCATGAGTCCGAGGACATTGCTGCACTACATGATACAGATGTTCATTTCCACTCCGACAGGCGCGGCAAAGGGGTAGAGTTGTCCCACGACTACCCCTCGAACACCGTACCGCAGTTGGCAGAGTTGCAACGTAGAACGTAGGTGGTGGCTCCCTACTTCCTACCAATATGGCTATGATTTCAGGGGTGATACTATAATAATAATATTTACCTTGTTTATAGCACAATTTGCTCTTCATTCACACCCTCAACAACACCCCCTCCCCCCGCACCCTTACTGCAGACCATTAACATTCTGTAGTCCCTCATATATGCCAAAATACTCCACCCCTCTATGGCATTCATATCCTCTCCCATATATATCTCATTAGTGACGTCATGAGTAACTCTCTCCTTTGAAAAATTGTGCTTTGACGAACTAAGCGAGAGCTTTCAAATTCAATTTCAAATATTTATCCTTTAGTATGCTCCCGGACCATTAACATTCTGTAGTCCCTCATATGTGCCAGAATACTCCACCCCCACCCACCATGACATACATATCCTCTCCTATATATGTATATCTCATTAGTGACGTCATGAGTAACTCTCTCCTTTGAAAAATTGTGTTTTGACGAACTAAGGGAAAGCATTAAATTACAAACATTTTCAAAAGGTAGGCAGATTCAATTTCAAATATTTATCCTTCAGTAATATACAGGGTGTCCCATGTTAAGCACCGAAAAACTTCGGGAGTCGATTCTACAACTAATTTTAGTGAGAAAGTGTCTCCTAGCAATTTTTCGTTAGACGCTTAGTTTCCGAGTTATTTCAATTTTAAGATTTTTTTCGTGTTTTCGACCTTAAGCCATAAAAATGACCATAACTCGCTCAATTTACAAGCAATTCAAAATCTAATTACACCGTTGGATAGAGCGTTAAATTTACCATCTTTCTAGTGGTTATACAAAATTTTTTGTAAGGTCGTGATGGGTGAAAAATCAACTCGTAAACTCATTTTTGTAAAATTGTCAAAATTTCCTACTTTTTCTTTTGATTGTTAAGGTTTTACTATCACATGATTTTTCACGTACCTCTACATCAAAAACTGCGCAAAGATCTCAGCTTTCTAATGGTATAAATTGTTTTAATTTTACTCCGCTAATTAGGGGTGAAAAATACGTTTGAATGCTAAAAAACGTGGTTGCGCTCATGGAAATCAAGGTTTCTGGTTTGTTGGGCCTCGGGCAAGTTCGACGAATTAGGGGTGGAATTCCACGTCTTTTTCAACGCTATTAGACTGATTCCATCACCGTTGGTGTTGGTATGTGATAGCTCAGTATTAAATTTTGGTAGGTCCGAATCATTTTTTTTTTTAATTTACTTGGTATTTATGCACGAATTGAATGTTCAATTCTTGCAACTTTCTCGATTGTATGAAAGTTTGTATGAATAACGTTTAAATGTGGAATAAAAAATAAAAATAAAAAATGATTTTTTAGAGAAAGTAAAATGATATTTATGAACAAAAATAATCTTTATGTTCATCGAAGTACGTTATTGACTAAACATGAATGAGATGATAAATTATCCTCTACTCCGTCTTGACTTCGTTTGTCATTCGTCCGGATACCTGTAAACACAAAGCAAAGTTTTTAACAGCCAAGTAGGAAATAATTGAGGAATGTCAAAATTTGAAGCAGTGGTCATCATATTACCGATTCAGAGTAAGTGCTCAATGTGACCTCCTCCTTCTTCAGTACATAATGTGTATCGTCTCCTGACAGCTCATTCCTCAATTATTTTCTACTTGGCTGTAAAAAACTTTGCTTTGTGTTTACAGGTATCCGGACGAATGACAAACGAAGTCAAGACGGAGTAGAGGATAATTTATCATCTCAATTATGTTTAGTCATTTGAAGATAAAGATTATTTCTGTTCATAAATATAATTTTTACTTTCTCTAAAATATCATTATTTATTTTTATTTTTTATTCCACATCTACACGCTATTTTTTATGAGATATCTCTTTTTTCATACAATCGAGAAAGTTGCAAGAATTGAACATTCAATTCGTGCATAAATACCAAGTACCTAAATTTAAAAAAAAAATGATTCGGACCTACCAAAATTTAATACTGAGCTATCACATACTAACGGTGATGGAATCAGTCTAATAGCGTTGAAAAAGACGTGGAATTCCACCCCTAATTCGTCGAACTTGCCCGAGGCCCAACAATCCAGAAACCTTGATTTCCATGAGCGCAACCACGTTTTTTAGCATTCAAACGTATTTTTCACCCCTAATTAGCGGAGTAAAATTAAAACAATTTATACCATTAGAAAGCTGAGATCTTTGCGCAGTTTTTGATGTAGAGGTACGTGAAAAATCATGTGATAGTAAAACCTTAACAATCAAAAGAAAAAGTAGGAAATTTTGACAATTTTACAAAAATGAGTTTACGAGTTGATTTTTCACCCATCACGACCTTACAAAAAAATTTGTATAACCACTAGAAAGATGGTAAATTTAACGTTCTATCCAACGGTGTAATTAGATTTTGAATTGCTTGTAAATTGAGCGAGTTATGGTCATTTTTATGGCTTAAGGTCGAAAACACGAAAAAAATCTTAAAATTGAAATAACTCGGAAACTAAGCGTCTAACGAAAAATTGCTAGGAGACACTTTCTCACTAAAATTAGTTGTAGAATCGACTCCCGAAGTTTTTCGGTGCTTAACATGGGACACCCTGTATATCTATAATTCTCATTACAACATTTCACTATAATCTCGACATTTTAATTTTAATTTATTAAGGTGAATTATTAATGTTTATATTAATAAACTTGACAATAGTCAATCGTATTTTACTACGTTTTTAACAGGGCGAGGGACACACGGCGCTCCATATAGCGTCAGCAGAAGGAGATGAGGGACTCGTCAAGTATTTTTACGGAGTTCGAGCCAACGCTTCTATACCTGACAATCAAGGTACTACAGACATTGTACAATGAATAAGATGTGATTTTCTGAAATGTGTTTGATGACTAAAGGGGTTCATGATAGTACACTTAGCCAAAGTACAACATTGTTGAAATTACCTGAAATTATGCAATATGTGCTTCTTATTTCTGCTATGTTAGTGTTGCAGATGATAGGCATCGGAATTCAGCTTTGAATATTTCCTATAATTCTTTAGCTCTACCCAGCTCTGGAAATTGCCCGAGATTAAATTAAAAACCCTTCAGGTAATATTACAGTCTCTTTTTAGCACCTTACCAATAATACCACATAATCCATCTGACAGTACCCCTGTTCTATCGAAAGTACATTTTTGCTTCAACGGTGTTTGAAGATTCACCTTAAACTCGTACTAAAGCAACGTCTAAATAGAATCCCATTCAGAATAATCTACATGGCAGAGCGTATCGAGTAGGTTTGTGATGAAACTGCTCTGTACGTGATTAGGTGATTTTCAAATAATGCAAGTGTAATACATTCCTAGTTTTCTCCTTTACAGGTACACCGAAGTAGTTATTCACGAAGTTGTTTATATTTATCATATATTATTCTCAAAGATAGGTATACACATCGTAAACTGTAGGTGTGACAGGCCGAAGTGATGTGCACGCCAAGTCAAGGATGGGAAACGCGGTCGTACCCTCATTTCACCTTACATAGCGAAGTAGACTGTTTTGTGTTGGAATACCTCCCACGTGTTAGTCCACACACCTTCATAGTGTTCAGCTTTCTAGCTCGTACTCCACCCATTACGAAGCCATGTCTTGGTTCAAACGATGGAAGAAGCAAGCGACTCAACGAAGGGCACTCACTTTGACGGCGCTTGACGGTATCTAATTATAACAATAAAAAATTAAATCAATGTTGAAACTGGTTAACAAATAATTGTAAAAGAACCAAAATTAGTAGATATTGGTATTAGTTTCTGCTGCATTCATAAAATTCATTACACGAGAAAATAGTTTTCCTATATTAGACGATGTTAGACAAAAAACGAAAAGAGCAAATTATTACACAACGGTTTATTATTTTTCTATAGATCACTCGTCTGCAAAGAACACGGCTTTGCCATTGTTACCACCAACCAACATGAAGAAAAACATCGATCTTATTTCGGTCAGCCAAAATTAGAACGGAGATTAGGCCTCTTTTGCGATTCACACTCGTGTTTCTGATTTATCGTAAGCCCAACCCTTACGTTCGCGTAGGGAGCGAATGGTTTGTACTACATATTAAATTTATGGAAAAACAACACCTTTATATCGAAATTTGTTGAGCTAGGGCGTTTTCAAAATTTCAACCCTTAGAAGTGACCTACATCAACCAAAAGCTTCGGGACACAACTAGACTCCAAATGGAGCCCATATACCAAATTTCATCAAAATCGGTCCAAAAAGTGAAAAAAAAACTTCATCAAAAAGTGCCGCGGACGGACGGCCAAATTTGTATTCGATTTTTGAATTCTTCGTATCTTAAAGCGTAAACCATCAAATTTTGAGGGTGTGTTTAAACAAAAAAAATTCTTGGTCGATTTTCTTGGTCATTATTGAAAATAATAAACCAAAAATTAAATGTATGTTAAAATTGGGTATCAACTAATTGGTAAAGAACCAAAACACTCATAAAATTCATTACACAAGAAAATAGTTTTTGAACATGTTTGTTGCCAACGTAAGTAGTATTTTTCAAATAATGACGGTGGATATTAGACGAAAAAGGAATATTAGTTTTAACTAGGATCTGGATGCCCTCTCAAAATTGACTGCAAAGATTCTTGAGAGACAGTAAAATTCGTAAAAACTCTCCAACAAACCGAACGAATTTTAATTCTTCAGACCCATTGAAACTGAACTCAGAAATAACTAACTTATGATTGACAAACAACATTATCATTATCTGTACCTGTCAAAGTAGGTTCAGGGTTTAGGGTGATCATCTATAATAGATAAGACTGCTTTTTTCACCTTATCGCTTGAGACTGTCTTCTGTCGGCTTGGAGTACAGAAAGAGATCCTCACACTACAAAGGAATCTGACTGCAATAAATAGGCTTGACAAAAGCAAAAGTCTACCTGATTTTAATCTTTAGCAGACATAACAACACAAAAACGAATGTCATCGACATAACAAAATCATACTTAGTTTACCTGCTTAATAAGGAGGAAACAAACAAAGCTAAGTTGCTGATTCGTTTTCAATTCTGAAACTGATCAAAGACTACCGGCAAACCTCAGTTGACTTCACAAATCAACGAAACTGACGAAAAGTTAGTCAGTCAATAAATTATTGTATGTTATGACCCTCTGTCCAATTGTTGAAGTCCTAGAAAGATTGAGTACCGAGAGAAGGGTTTATGAATCTTCGCCAACCTTCGAGACCTGTAGCAGATGATGGTAGTTTAATTTTGAAATAAACACGAATCCAGGGACTCAAGAGATGTAGCTAGATATGATGGGATTTTGAACTTTAGCTTGATTTTTGCACCATGCAGTTTATGGTCAGAATAATTCTGAAGCATTTGTTCAAATTCTCTCCAACTTTTCTCTTTTCTCTCAACTCTCTCGGGTGGCGTGGAACATATCCATATCCCTATAAATTCCCGTGAAGTGAAGGTACGATTGAAATGTAGGGTCATATTCTCCTTGTGCGTCATAGAGAGGGCTGAATGATTGAATGTATATTTCAGACCGGACGCCGATGCACTTGGCGGCAGAGTACGGGCATGCCACCATCATCGAGCTGCTCGCCGACAAGTTCAAGGCGTCCATCTTCGAGAGAACCAAAGACGGGAGCACCCTCATGCACATCGCCTCCCTCAACGGCCACGCTGAGTGCGCCCAGATGCTCTTCAAGAAGGGCGTCTACCTCCACATGCCCAACAAGGTACATGTTACATTAATGCTAAATATACGACCACGATGCAATTCAGAATAATGACTAACTTCGTGGATTGACTATAGATGCAACCACTGATCAGATTCGCTCCCATCAAAAAATGTCTACCCCCACCAATAAGTATGCTTTCCCCAAAGAGTTTGGCGAGACACTAGCATTCCGCCGATTTTTTAAGCCTGGCCTTACGAGTCCACAGAGTATATATGCAAGACTCTGCAATAGCTGCTACGTGTAAAACAAAGAAAAATTTTAAAACTCAAAAGACCAGCGTCGAGGCTACTGTGTTAAATGTTTCACTTTAGCGATGTGGTTTCATAATGGATAGACCTCGTTACAATCATTTCTTCCTACTTCACTCCTACATCACCATCAGAACTAGGACAAAGGGGGTATCTGCAAATTGCAATTACAAGTTTGGAACTTTCACTTTAGATACCCCAAAAAAGCGTGTCTTCGAAGCCCTCTTGACAAGGGGGATAAATCAGACCATTTCTTCAGTCGTTCGTACAGGATTTATGGAGTGGTTTTACAAGAGCAGTAACCAACTCTGCAGTTACGTGCACATGCTGATCTAAGAATTTGCAATCATTACTCACTTAGTGCCATTACTGAGCTTATTCTTATTCCTGATAAGTTGAGTGTAATAAATCAAAACATCATTACTCTGAATTCACAATTTTGAAAAACCTTACCTAGTAAGAGTTTCATATTTTATTAGAGACCACAAGTGGTTTTTGGTATTTGAGGTCATTGTCGGAAGTATCTCCTGTATTCCCACAAGCGGGCAGCTACATGTAGACAAGAGAACATTATCATGTATAGCATTTACAGATTTAATTCAACATTTTCCAGATTTATTTCAACCTTTTACAAATTCATTTAAACCTTTTACAAATTCAATTCAACCTTTCACAAATAATGTTAATAAACCTTTTACATGTTCTATTCAACTCTCCACCAGACGGTGAGGATATGGAAAGTAGCTGATTGATTAGGATTAAAAGTAGTAGGCTACACGTAGGTGGGTAAGTAAGTAGGTATAGCTACCTTAGCATAGCTATTGTGATTTTCTGAAGGGAACTTGAAGAAGTTCTACATCACAATTCATCAGATGATGCGCTATTAATAATGGACAATGCTCGAATTTACAGATCATTCTAGTAAGTGATACATCTGTCAACGATGAGTATCAAGTTTTTACCTCCTTGATTCCCAATCCAGTGGAATACGCATTCTCCAAGATCAAGTCAAAAGCAAGTGAAATATACTTAGTAGCCAAGAGGATCATGACTTATCTGACGTTATACAAGAAAGTGTAGCTTCAGTAACTGCACAAAATTGCGCTAACTACACGATGGACATGTTTCGCGCTTTACCTGCCGCAGCTACAGGGCAACCGTTACATTAGCTAAGCTAAAAGTGTTGTTTTTTTCTCTCTCATGAGATCAGTTAAAGGGGTTGGGATGAGTTGAATTGGTGGAGAGTTGAATTGAATTAGTAAAAAGTTGAATTGAATTAGTAAAAGGTTGAATGTAATTTGTAAAAGGTTGAATTGAATTTGTAAAAGGTTGAAATAATCTGTAAATACTATATTATCAAACAATGACAATAATGGTATTATTGTATTATTAATAAACAATATTTCCTTCAGATACTCATGAGTATCAATTTCACATACCATAATTTGTACCACACCATTTCCTTTGTAGTCATGAATCCATCACCCTAATAATGGCTTATGGTTCTAGCGAGGTGCGAGAAGTATTCATACGGCAGCCAAATATGGGCACGTAGGTATCATCAACACCCTCCTTCAGAAAGGAGAACACGTCGACGTGACCACAAGTGTAAGTTCCTAAAAATTGTTTTCATTTTTCGTACGATTAATTATTCTAAATTTGAGATATTTTGTGAGAAAATGTCTCCTACGAAGGGAAAAGCAATTGATCATGGATATGTTTAGGTATTATTTTCCCAATTAAGGTAAAAAAATAGATGAAGGTTAATACTTGAAATGAACGTAGGAAGATGCAGGCAGGGAATTAAAAAAAAAAGTTATACGAGTATATAAACACGTTGTTTATTAAATTACAAAAAATTGATGTCACGGCCTGGAATCAAACCCGAGTCTCTCAGACTAACGATTCTTGCACTCTAGTAACTGAATTTTTGTACCGGTTTCGAGTTACAGTTTTTCGGGCTGAAAACGTTACACTTTTTTTCACAGACCCCAAGCTAAAAGACGTAGGTACCTATCCATGTCAATATGGATGATATAATAGTTCCAATACTGCTGGTCGATCATTCGTTTCAGACCAGGCTGGCATCCAAGCCACCTCATTGTTAGGTTCCTACGGAATGAACTGAATTGCGTCCTTTTCCTTTAAATATTTAAT
Source organism: Apolygus lucorum (assembly GCA_009739505.2). NCBI lineage: Eukaryota > Metazoa > Arthropoda > Insecta > Hemiptera > Miridae > Apolygus > Apolygus lucorum. Next base: position 15,841,289 of record CM019179.2, read on the forward strand.
TCGGTTAACTTCATGTCTTTGCTTTGGCACATAAACTGAAAAATCGTCACGAAAACTTGCTCACAATAAATAAAATAGACTCACTTTGTTGCGTAGAGAACAATAAACTATTTTCTTATTTTGATGCTTGGGTACATGAACTAACAACCTTACTTCACTACCTTGTTGTGTAGTGGTTGACATGAAAATGTCCCAATGTGTTGCAGACTCGTATGCAAGCATTTTTTCATTCAAGCTCCCACCTACCAACATTCCTGATCGCACATCGGTTTTGGGCCGAGTCGATCATTCAATTCGCTCAGCACCAGCAATTAACGGTTCCGAGCCAGATTAAATCACCTTCTTCCCTTTACCTAAGTCGCTATCTATCGGTTCTACGTGCCAGAAGACGACTCCCCATCTCATGAGAAACCTACTTTACTCACTTTAATAATTTCTAAAAGACAAATTCAGCCCAATGAGCAACTTTGAGTCAAGTTTCATCATTTCGTTTTGATTTAAAGCACGTTTGTGCAAAATTGACCCATTGGAAATAATTGAAACTTTTCATCACCAAAACTACCAAGATTAATGATAGAGCATCAGATGCTCTATCTGATAGATACATTCTATACGAAGATACAACAAAGATCCATGGATACAACGTTACTATCTAGGCTACCTATCTATCGATACTATAGATGGATACTAGATCCATAGATACAAAAATATGTAGATAAAACTGCAAAGATCAATGATTATCCACGTAGTAGCAATACTTCTACGAACTTTTGATGGTTTTTTGGCATGTTGTCGCTGTTTCTGAATAAACTCTTTGTTTCAAGATGATGTTTCAGAAATAATTACCTGAAATTTATTTTAAAACAGTGAATAACAATGAGAAAGAAAACAGAATAGCCATCAAGCTCGTGTCTTGAAAATACCTTACTTTTGATGCAGTACCGCCAAAACTTAGGTTCAGTCACTCATTCCTGAAATTATTCCGGAGTCTACAGAATGTCGATTCTTGTTTATTCTACCTTTCTAAATTCATCTGAACGGAAGTAGATACACAGAGTAGGTACTTGATGTGTACGATTCAAGAAATCTACCTTGAATTAGCAGTACCAAGCAAACCAAGAAACCCTGAAAAATTAAGACATCGAATTTTCTTTTTATTTTCCATTTAGATAATGCACTACGAACCAGGTGATCCGTTTGAGGTAAAAATCGCCCAGAGCATTCCGGCAGATTGTGACCAAAATTATTGTTTCGTGCCTTTGGTGTTTGATGCATTGAATTTGTGCTGATTTGCAATGATCGACTTGAAATTCTGCATCATGTTTTATCAATCGTTGATACCATTGAGTGGATGGAAACATTAGTGAGACGCCATTAGGAAATTACATTCGTTAATTAATATTGTTGGAAGTACTTAAATTTGAAAAAGTAAGAGTGTCGAGGAGATAATCAGCATTTTGTCATCGCTAAGCAATTTCTGAGAGCAATTTCTTTTTTTCTCCCTTTTTGATTATTTATTAAGGGACTGACAAACTCTAAGTTACATTGAGTTTTGGCAATATTGGATGACGTTGGTCAGGTTCAGAGTTCATTTCCATCACTTACGAAGACTATGTTGCAATTTTCAATCTTGTGCAAGTTGTTTTTCAATTGACAATATTTTGTGTTTATTAACTGACCCTCAATACACAGGCGATAGATCTTAAAGAAAAATTAGAAAGAAGGTCAACTGAACCAAAGAGAATGGCGGGAACTCAGATTGGAGCAGTTTCCTTGTCAGAGGAGAAAAGAGTGGCTCAAAGCTGTTGTCCCTGCTATTAGTCAGCTTTGCTAGTTATCCAAAAAGGGTTATTTCTTCGGCACCCTTTGAACATGTGTTCTGAGTAATAAAGTGTCTAATTAAATGAAACTTTGAACGACACCAATGTTTCCATCGACAGTCAACGTCTTCATTATCCCTATTCAAGGGATGACAATTCCAAACAAAAAAACTTACAACTTCTCCGCACTTTTTCATCCTTCAGAATTTAATATTTTTTCTTTCTTTGTATCGATGTTTGTGATAAGCCTTTTCACTTATTGTCGTTGTTTTGCTTCCTCATTAAGGTAAATTGTGGAGTTATTATTGTGCTCGTATAATGGGAAATGGGTAAAGATGGTTCTAAATTGGAGGGAAAGTTAAATTAATGTCTACCAACTTATGTTATCTACAATAAATTATGCAATAGACATGTTTATAAACTTTCCTACCCGATCAACTTTGCAGATTTTTGATGCTAGATGTCCCATGTTTTATGCAAATTTTCAACAACAACAAAATTTTTAAAATTTTAGTCTAATTTGATGGCACATACTTATTTATTATGTTTGAAAAGAATTATCAATCATATTTTCATTTCATCTACAATTACATCAAGGGAATTTATTGGTGCTCTGATAAATCATTTTGATACCAACACACAATATTGTATGTCTACGTTTCCCTACGTGAGAGCTGTGCAACCAACCCACCTTGCCAAACTTGTACTTTTAGAACGATTTTGTAGCGTAAAAAGTTCTACATTAACCTCAAATAGAGCTGTTCACATCAAAGCAACTTGGATGCACGATATCACCAACTATTGAAACAATACCTATACTTCCTGTACTGCCGTTCTCTTCTATGCGTTTGAGAATTTCGATCATTCAACTGACATGAAACCCATCTTTTCGTACACAACACGATTACCATTCGATGTATTCACTTATTTGGCACGAATTTCAACCACACAGTGTGCATACTTCTTCCGATTTATAATCATTGATTTGCTGTAAAGCTCTCACTAACACGAATCTCACACTACTTGGCTCAACAATCTTCAAATAATTCAATCTACTTACATCATACAAACTTACCAATATCACTCTTCCAATTTCTTTCAAATTTAACTAATTGCGGATCAAGTTTATTTAATTTTTTTATTTTTTATTATTATTTCTTTTTTCAAAATCTTATAGGTTTATCGACTAACTTTCAGGACAACTACACGCCTCTTCATATAGCAGTTGAGGCCTGCAAGCCAGCAGTCGTTGAAACTCTTTTGGGGTACGGAGCTGACGTTCACGTGAAAGGTATGGCCACCACACAAGTAACCCACCAGAAATGATTACCCATTCCAAATATTCTAGTTCAATCATCAGGTGCCGAAGGTATTGGAGGGTACCAATAACTTCATCCTACACTACTTGTCCCATCTCATTTCATTGTTATTTCATCAATTTCTAAAAGGAAGAAGGCGATGGAATATATTACATTAGTCTTGTGTCTGGGAGCTTATTAAGGACCGTCGCACTCTGCTACCATGCAGCGAAGACCCATTGGTCTTACAGCTATTGGTGTTGATTTACTGGATTAGGTATATTGATGTAGTTGGTTGACTTGGTTTTGGTTTATTATTTTCAATAATGAACCTTTGGAATCGACCAAGAAATTTTTTTTTTAACACCCCCTCAAAATTTGATGGTTTACGTTCAAGGTACGTAGAATCCAAAAATCGAATAAAAATTTGGCCGTCCGTCCGCCGTACGCCGTACGCGGCACTTTCCCCACTAAGCATTGACCGATTTTGATGAAATTTAGTATGTAGGCTCCATTTGGGGTCTAGTTGTGCCCCGAAGATTTTGGTTGATGTAGGTCAGTTCTAAGGGTTCCAAAATGAATTTTGAAATTTTGAAAACGCCCTAACTCAAAAAATTTTGATATAAAGGTATTGTTTTTTCTCCAATTTAAGATTCTATAGAATTTTTAGAATTTGTTGAGACCACGCGGAGCTTTGTAGGACAAAACGTTCGCTCCCTACGAGAATTTAAGGGTTTTACGTACGATAAATCAGAAACACGAGTGTGAACCACAAAAGAGGCCTAATCTCCGTTCAAATTAAAGCTGACCAAAATACCATCGATGTTTTTCTTAATGTTGGATGGTTGGTGGCTTTGCAGACGAGTGATCTATATAGAAAAATAATAAACCATTGTGTAATAATTTGCAGTGTTTTACGAATGTAATCAAAGGATCTTGAAACCTAGGCGAGATTTTTTTTATGAACGCTGGCTTTTAATTGTGATGTGTTCTTCGACGCTTCAGATTTTTTGGATTTCTTAATAATAAGAATAATGTTATGATTGAGACTGCTTTACAAAGTACTGAGTCATCGTCTACTTCCACGGAAGAGCGAGCAAGGAAGCTCATTTGCAAACTTGTATTACACCAAGATCATTCGAGAAGCCTCGACCGCTAAAGGCATGGCTAAAGGAATAGCTAAAGCATGTTCCATGTTCCTTGAATTTTAGCCGAAGGCTCTAAGCAGTAACCATCCCCCCGAAGGGCCGAGATTTTCATAAATATTGTTCTCAGCAAAGAGTAAAATTTCTCAATTCAATTTAATTCTGAATTTAATTAAATAAGAATCATATCACATTTTCGAAAACAAAACACCAATTTATTATTATTACATTAAAAAAAGTTTATTTGCCGTCACAAAAATTATTTAGTATGAATTTAGTCAAGAAAAACATAATTGGCTCAATACATGGCAAAAAACAATAGGCAGTTCTAAACAAAATAAATCTACTTATGAAAACTTGGATTTAGGGGAGTAATGACAACAGCAGTAACTGAGAGCCGCACTGTCTGCCTGCCAACAAACAATTACACAATAATAAAAATAATTGATCACAGACTAGAATTACCAAGACGAGTACTATTTATAAAACTTCCTCTGACAACTATGACATAAAAGTAAACATTTAAAGTATGAACTATAACTATGAACTAACAAAAACGCTGCACATTATTACACAATGGTTTATTATTTTTCTATATTGATCACTCGTCTGCAAAGCCATCAACCATCCAACATGAAGAAAAACATCGATCGCATTTCGGTCAGCTGAAATTTGAACGGAGATTAGACCTCTTTTGCGATCCACACTCGTGTTTCAGATTTATCGTACGTCCAACCCTTAAATTCTCGTAGGGAGCGAACGGTTTGTCCTACAGGGCTCCGCGTGGTCTCAAAAAATTCTAATAATTCTATAGAATCCTTAATTGATGGAAAAACAATACCTTCATATCAAAATTTTTTGAGCAAGGGCATTTTTAAAATCTCAAAATTAATTTTTTGACCCTTAGAAGTGACCTACATCAACCAAAATCTTTGGGGCACAACTAGACCCCGAATGGAGCCTACATACCGAATTTCATCAAAATCGGTCAATGCTAAGTAGGGAATGTGCCGCGTACGGCGGACGGACGGCCAAATTTTTATTTGATTTTTGGATTCTACGTACCTTGAAATGTAAACCAACAAATTTTGAGGGGTGTTAAAAATGTCTTTTTCTTGGTCGATTCCAAAGGTTCATTATTGGAAATAACAAACCAAAATCCAAATTATCTTGAAACTATACAGGGTGATATATTTAATATAGTATACAGGATGTCTACACTTAAGATGGGCATAACTTCAGGGTTCGATTCAACAAGGTATTTCCAATAAAAAATGTCTCGTGGCAATTTTTTCTTAACCCACTCCAAATGGCTTTTTCTTCACTTCGAAGTTTTTTTCGCGTTTTCGACCTTACGTCATTAAAACTGTCATAACTCCTGTTATTTACCAAGTAAATTCAACTTTGAGGATATCGTTGGAAAGAACGTTAAATTTTCAAGCTACCTAGTTTAAAACAAAAATCTTTCAGCAATAAACCATTTCTAAATAATCAAGTCAAAAAGCAAATTTCAAATTTTGTCGAAATATGACTCTTTTTAAATCGAATTTTCATTATGTATCCTTGGCTATTTGGATTAGCGCTCTACGGAAAAACATATTGTTTAGTAATGTATGCATTCCAGGGGACGTCCCATTGGCAAAGCATTAGATCAGTTTAACCAGTTGTTAAGTGATAAAACTGTTTCACTCGATGTAATTTATTTATTACTTTAGGCAAGAAATACTGATCCCCCCCACCATTATCCACCTTAACATTTCTAGCGGCATGCGATCCTCGAATCTGAAGAGCATTTTAAAATCCATGATCTACGATACCCAACATGCGAATTCGAGTTCCCCCCCCCCCCCCCCAACACCACCCCAACGCCAAAAATGGTGCCAGTCTGGCACCAAAGCGGAAATACGTCGTAACATTGAACTTTCATCTGTTAGTTTTGGTAGGCAGTCCGTCGAAGTTCACATCCGTATTCAAGGTGAAACACACAAAAAAAAAACACGAAATAAGCGGTTTATGGCATCATGGCACCATATCCTGGCACCATGGTGGCACCACTATTAGTTCCATGGTGGTACAGAGAATAATTCATGAAAATCCGGAGGTATAATGAGAATTTTTCCTCAATTTCAAAGCTTGGGTACAATTGGTAAGCAGTAAAGGAACCGAAATATTGAAAAATCGGATATTTTGTGAATATTATCCCCCCACTCACCCCCTCCCCTTATGAATTTTGGTACTCGGGTGAAATTATGTACAACTCGGAAGTTATTTGAGTCAAACAAAAAAAGAAACACGCAAATCGGTCGGAAATTGAGGCCTGGGCAGAGTTTACAAGATTATGCACGCAAACGCACGTTTTTTAAGCATTAACCCCCCCTTTCCCCCTCTTTAAAAGCAAAATCCAAAATTCCGGCGCCGTAGTGCACAACTAGATAGTATTTCCCGTCAAACGAAAAAAGAACCACGAAAATCGTTTGAGAACTAAGGCCTGGGCAGAGTACACAAGATTATGCCCAAAAACGCACGTTTTTCGAGCATTAACCCCCCCTTTCCTCCCCTTAAAAAGCAAAATTCGAAATTCCGGCGACGTAGTGCACAACTAGATAGTTTTCCGCGACGAACAAAAAAAGAACCAGGAAAATCGGTTGAGAACTAAGACCTGGGCAGAGTACACAAGATTTTGTTACACACACATACACACACACATACACCTACACATACACACACACACACACACAGACATACACCTCTGGTTTTTTTTCGCGGATTTGGATTCAGAATGGTCTAAAACGGATTACTGTGTGGTTATTTTTTTTCTGTTGAGTGTTGTCCAACTTTACCCCAGATCGATCGCATAAGGACGCCCAAGTCTTACTGTGGGACGTCCTAAAAACGCTGCAAATTATTACACAATGGTTTATTATTTTTCTATATAGTTCACTCGTCTACAAAATCACCAACCATCCAATATGAAAAAAATAATAATAAATAAAAAATCAAAAAAAAATCAAAAAAAAATCAAAAAAAATCAAAAAAAAATCCAAATCACCAACCATCGATCGCATTTCGGTCAGCTCTAATTTGAACGGAGATTAGGCCTCTTTTGCGATTCCCACTCGTGTTTTGATTTATATATATATATATATATATATATATATATTTAAATTTAAACCCTTAAATTTTCGTAGGGAGCGAACGGTTTGTCCTACAGAGCTCCGCGTGGTCTCAAAAAATTCTAAAAATTCTATAGAATCCTAAATTGAAGGAATAACAATACCTTTATATCAAAATTTTTTGAGTTAGGGCGTTTTCAAAATTTCAAATTTGATTTTGGAACCCTTAGAAGTGACCTACATGAACCAAAAGCTTTGGGGCACAACTAGACCCCAAATGGAGCCTACATACCAAATTTCATCAAAATCGGTCAATGCTAAGTGGCAAAAGTGCCGCGTATGGCGTACGGCGGACGGACGGCCAAATTTTTATTCGATTTTTGGATTCTACGTACCTTGAAACGTAAACCATCAAATTTTGAGGGGGTGTTACATTTTTTTTTTTCTTGGTCGATTCCAAAGGTTCATTATTGAAAATAATAAACCAAAACATGTTTAAATTGTCAGCTTTCCAACGGTTTATCAATTTTTCTTTTTGAAATTCAAATCAGAAGAGTAAATGAAGTTTGAATGCCAAAAAACGTGTGTTTTACAAGAAAATCGAGTGTCTCAAGCGGTTTATGGTCCCCCTCGATCTCAAGATGACTTGACGAGTTAGGTATCATTTCCTGTGTAACTTTCTTACGCTAAATCCAATGGTGATACTATCGAATAATTAAAACAACAAAATTTAATTTCTAGCTGATTGATGTTTTTATTGAGTAGAAAGGTGTTACTTTATGATAACTACCACATTTGCGAATAATGCGTGTTTTATGTACGAAAAACCAAGGGTTTCTTCGAAAAACCCACTCTTTAGCTGTCAGAAATATTTGGAAGTATCACCATTGGATTCAGCGTGAAAAATTATATAGGAAATGATACCTAACTCGTCAAGTCATCTTGAGATCGAACATCACGTATAACACTGGATTTTCTAGTAAAACTCATGTTTTCTTGCGTTCAAACTTTATTGACTTCCAACTTGAATTTTTTTAAACTTGATAGACCGTTGGAAAGCTGACAATTTGAGCATGTTTTTCGCATCGAAATGGGAAGGTATTCAGAGAGAAATCTTTGGTCAAAGAAAGGCAAGCTCGAACATTTTCTTAAAGTTTGCTTTTTGACTTGATTTTTGAAACTATTTTATAGGTGAAAGGTTTTGGTTTTGCAGTAGGTAGCTTAGGAATTTAGTGCTCTTTCCATCGGTGTAGTCAGATTTGAATTTGCATGAGAAATAAGGGACTTATGACGATATCAGTGCCTTAAGGTCGAAAACCCGAAAAAAAACTTCGAAGTGAAAAAAAGAAAGAAATTTCGAGTGGTTTAAAAGAAAATTGCTGTGAGACATTTTTTGTTGGAAATACCTTGTAGATATGAACCCTGAAGTTATGCCCAAGTGTAGACACCCTGTATAGGTAATGCTATAGGTCATTACAAACAGGTAAACTTTTAGTCCCCAGCAGTAGAAACATTTTTAGACATTAAAGGAAATTTTAGTCCCCAGAAGACATTTAATTCACGACACTGGCCATACTGTTTTCTATATTTAAAAAAAACACAGGGTCTGTGAGTAGTCAACGTGAGGCTTGAATTGTTGGAATTTTGATTACCATCGCTGTTGACGATTTTATTATTTCTCTAGGCGGGAGTCTTTTAGAGACGCCGCTTCACATAGCGGCTCGAGTGAAGGACGGAGAGAAGTGCGCTTTGATGCTTCTGAAATCAGGAGCTGGACCCAATCTCACCACAGCGGATGGACAAACGCCAGTTCACGTGGCAGCCAAACACGGTAACCTGGCCACTCTCCTCCTTCTCCTGGAGGACAACGGAGACCCTCTCTTCAAGTCCAAGGTGAGTGTCCAAAACTGTGAAAACTGTATTAAGGGTAACTATATTACGAAATAACCTTATTTTCAATATTTAAGTAACCTGCTGGGGCCTCCTAATTCAACACACCGTGAAGATCAGAAAACAGAATCAATACACCAGCAGATTTTCATGAACTGTTCTGCCACCATTTTCACGTCTTTTACCTTGTAATCTTCTCCAAACTACCAACCAAAACCAACAGAATATTCAAGTTTGATGACACCAGTGAAATTCCAGACTTTTCCCCAGGAATGCCTCCCAAACAATATGTTTATCCGGAGATGATGGGAGGGGAGGGCGGGGGGTGCTAGTTAGGTATTTCTAAAAAAATTCTCACTTCTAATGATTCCATCACATTTGCATTCTGCTTAGGTCACAAGTCAGACCTTTGATGTCGGGTTTTGCATTGTTATAAAATTATAATTATACAGAAATTGTATACTCATTTACTCATTCATTTACTTATTCATTCATTTACTTATTAATTTACTCATTCATTTATCAAATTTACTCATTTTTACTCATTCATTTACTTATTCATTCATTTACTTATTAATTTACTCATTCATTTATCAAATTTACTCATTTTTTTACTGATTCTTTTAGAGAATCAGCAAGTTTTTTTTTTTATTAAATAGGTAACCGTTTTTCATGTTTGTGTTTTTTTTTTTTTTTTGCAGAATGGGGAAACTCCGCTCCACCTCGCCAGCCGTGCTTGTAAAGCGGACGTCGTACGCCATCTCATCAATTTCATCAAAGATTCGAAAGGTGCTGAGGTAAGTAATATTCACCTATTCCGTAGAAGGTAAAACTGTGTGTAGCCATCAGCCCAATTTCATCACATTGTATTGTAATCAAAGCGTGTTCAATAAAATGGAACATTTCATTTTTATCTATATACAAGTACCTTATATTGTATATAAAGTTGTACGAAGTACCTACGATGACGTTCAATTTGTTTGTTACAGACGGCTACGGCCTACGTTAATTCACTCACGGACGAGGGGGCAACTGCCCTGCACTACGCAGGGCAGGTGGCCAAATCTGAGGTGGATTCGGAGAGACCCAACGAGGACAGAGAGGTCGTCCAACTTCTCATTCAAAGTGGTGCCAACATCTCGGCCTTCACCAAAAACGTACGATATGTCTACCAAACTGAGTTCCTGATAACTACTAGCTAGAATCCCGTACGCTCTACAGGCCAGCTTTAGTATTTAAGTCGCCAAAGCAACGATTAGATGCTTGACGATAATTCTAGACAGAGCAGCATGAGAATTAGGGAGCATTTTATTTCTCCTATTCTATTTAGACCTAAATATTTTGGAAAAAAAAATGTTTCAGACAACAGAAACAGTCTTCCATTACTGCGCGATGGCCGGGAACAACGACGTTTTGACGGAAATGTTGTCCGCCATGACAACGACTGAAATCCAAAAGGCGCTCAACAGGCAGTCGGATATCGGTTGGACGCCGCTCCTCATAGCTTGCCACCACGGCCACAGCGATATGGTAGTATTATCATTATTGTAACAGTCTGGGAATTTCTGGGGGAGAGTGGGGAAAGAACAAAGCTGAGTTACTAAAATAAATAATTATAATTACTAAAGTGGGGAGCCTAAGGGGAAGTGATAAGCGCGGAGGATTGGGAAAACACCAAAGTCGAGACTTACGAGCTGCTCGCTTAATCCTAGAAGGTTTACATTAAAATTACTGTACTAGGTTATTTAAACACCCGCACGAAACTAATACTTCTCCTAAATAGACACTGGCTGCCCTAGGTTGGAAGACAGTCCAGAAAGTTGTTGCTATTAAGTACTCACAGTGGTAGTCCCTCCGAAATCGTCCTGCCAGGATCCGAATTTCGACCCGCCGCGATACCAATTAACCTTGCATCCATTTTACCGGTGCTACATTAGCCAAGTTGAGAGGGTTCACCGTGGATTTTTAAGGTATGTGACGTATAAGCTTCGCAAAGCGCGGGAGGATCTTGATTATAATTCCCTGGCTGCTGAGATTAACTTGCTAAGTCCCTCAGCTCGCAGACACCTAGCAGATGTGGGATTTCTGCTGGGATTGGTTCTGGGATCGGTGGACGCACCAGCGCTCCTGGCTGAGATTAGATTTCTCGTCCCTCGATTGGGCGCACGTTCTCACGATCTCTTCTGGACATCGTTCTCCCTCACTAATTACCTATAAAACCGCCCACTAACTCCACGAGTGCCCCGACTTGGACATTTTTCACCAACCAGTGAAAGTGATTAGAAACAAAATAATAGCAACATGGACAAATAACCCCAAACTTTGTCTCCTGTAAATCTATCAATCTGTACTTCTTCTTTAATATGTATATTTTTCTTTTGTAATGTTGTATTGGGCTTGCCCATATTGAATAAATAAATAAATAAAACCTTTCGTACGCCCGATGCCGAACCGTTCAAGACTTCGAGATCACCAAAGTCCTTAAACCCAACGGTAACCACTTGGACCAGAATTTATGTCCGAGGAAAACTTTCCGAACCGACCTTCCGATCCGCCGTCCTGTAACCGCTTCGTCGTGGGCGGTGGCAACACAGTTTTGCCTTCTGCTGTGTCAGCCCGTTCGCCCAGGAGGATTGTAAAACAGTCGAGCGAACAACGAATAATCGTATTTTTTCCGGGGTCCATCAGGTGCTGCTTTTCCCGTGGCATAGCTGTGAAATATCACTCAGAAGCAGAGTGTAGTCCAGCCTGCCACAATTATAATAATAGTTACTACATAAAATTGGTAGAGCGGAACATGATGAGTTTGAATAACTTCAGCTTGTTCTCAACTGGGTGCAATTAAAATACGGCTGCTTCAAGTAATTCACGTTTGCGCGTGCGCAGTCGTTTCTATCAGTCCGAGGATGATGATTTTCATAGAGGACCATCTAAATACTAGTCTGAAACATCCCTGAAAATTTCATTGAAATCGGATAGAAAATGTAGAAGTTATGGCCGTTACAAGGAAATTCACGTTTGCGCATGCGCAGTGGCTACTATCAGTCCGAAGGTGATGATTTTCATAGGGGACCATCTAAATACTAATCTGTAACATCCCTGAAAATTTCATTGGAATCGGATGGAAAATGTAGAAGTTATGGCCGTTACAAGGAATTCACGTTTGCGCATGCGCAGTCGCTTATATCAGTCCGAGGATGATGATTTTCATAGGGGACCGTCTACACACCAACCCGCACAATCCCTGAAAATTTCATGGAAATTGGACAATAACTTCGTATAGTTATGCGCGTTACAAGGAATTCATGACAGACACACAGACAGACAGACACGGAACCAAAATTGTTCAGAAAGGTCTAAAACGTAAAACGCGAGTGGAAATTTTGATTTTGGAGAACTTTCTTTTTCGTCCTTGGAAAGTGAAAACAAAGCTTCCGCTACCTTGGTAGACTCGGAAGTAAAATCGATTTTCTACAAATTCCTCAATAGGTACACACGGGAGCTCCGCTGGCGATCATTTCTAATGGAATCCATTGAGCATCATCGCCATCGAAGCTCCATGTTCCGGGATACATTATCTTTCCATCGTTTCCCATCAAATTTGAACATTCAGACTTCCGGTAGGCTCTTTCAAACCTATATTTCTGGATGCCTTGCAAGTCCTGGAGTAACTAGGATTTTCCCCTGAACCTTCATTTCTGAATGCCTGCAAGATGCAACCTTGTAAGCATCCAGAATCCTCCAACCTTGGGATTTTTTGAGGTAGAAGAAATTTCGCAACCCTGGGGAAATCCTACATTCCAGCGAACTTTCCTAACCCTGTTGTGATTGCGAGAAAACTGACCATCCTACCAGGGGAAACCCCTATCAGGTTTCTTAACAGGGTCAATCTCCCGTTTATCGGTCACCCTGTTGTTAATCATGCAGGATGAATCTCTTCTTTGAACACTCATCGTAATAATCATCCTAATAAAGACTCTTTTGTTTTCTAGGTCACCAATCTCCTCGCCAACCATGCAAGAGTTGACGTTTTTGACAACGAAGGCCGTTCTGCTCTCCATCTCGCAGCCGAACGGGGGTACCTTGAGGTTTGACATCTCCAAATCATGTTGCACTCAATTTGCTATTATCTTGCATTTCAAACACCCTAGTGGATTTTACAAATGCGTAAAGATACAACGAAACAAAATAATTTCTGTTGATGAATTTCAGAACAAGAATTAGTCAAATTCAACAGAGGAATCCATTTTTGTTGAATCACTGTGGAAATGTACGAGGTACAACTAGTCTTTTTAGTAAAATCGAATGATTACTCACTTTTGCAACTTTTTGAGACCAGAAACAGGGTCTTCACTGACTTCACTAGATAAATGGCCATATGTATAATCCTCGCGCATCAGCATATCGAACCCAGCAATCAACTGTTTGTTGATCTTCACCAGCCGTTCAGAATCCTGACGAAGTCGCCAATGATGTGATGTTTGAAATGTTATTTCTCTTTGCTTAGATCTGCGACGCGCTTCTGACTCACAAAGCCTTCATCAATAGCAAGTCAAGAGTCGGTAGAACTGCTCTGCATTTAGCGGCCATGAACGGTTACGCATCCTTGTGCAAGTATGAAGAACTCGACTATACATTTCTGCAACCGGGTACACTCAAGCGAGCAGAGCGCACTGTGAGGCTTGTTCGGATTTGTTCGGGCGATATATGCTCGGCTCGGCAAACTTGGCCAATGCTTAAGCTGGCTACAGGTTTTGTTCCGTCATCTTCATCAATAGATACACGGAGTAGGTATACTCGGGGTGGCGAACATTTTAATCGCAGTGCACTCCGCTCGCCTGTATGTACCCATTATGTTCATAAGAGCTTATGCATTAAACTATGCATCATTTTATACATGTATAAGCACTTATTGTTCAAGTTGAATTGATTTGTTCGTTTCCTCCATATCGAATATAAGGAAGATTTGTATTTGTGCAGCAGATCAAAAATATTTGGGAATTCCAAAATCAAAGTGTGGTGTTAGAGCTACTGCTATAATACTTATTATTGTAATGATGTTGCGTTGCTTAGCAACGAGATTATAACGACCACGTCAGCTCAATAAAGAGTTGTTCTGTGTAATTCAATCCAGCTTACGCGTTCTATTATTTCTAGCTATTAATAATACATTATTCAGTAGGTACATAACTTCACATGGTGTCAGGTAATTGATAAACGGTGAAGTAGAACCATGGCTAAAGGAAAGAAGAAAACCGGTAAGAGGACAGTGGAAAAGAACAATGATTTTGATGATGACGGATCCGAGTCCGTTGGAAGTCATCACTCAGGTGAAGGTCCCTCTACTCGAAGAAAGGCAAGCGTCGGTCAGAAGGTCAGTCCTAATCCATACGCAGTTCCTAATCCGGTGCCATTAGTAGTAGGTCTTCAGTCTCAGCTGCCTGTGCCTGATAGTTTCGATTTTACTAATCCGGCAATGTGGCCTAAGTGGATAAAGAGATTTGAACGTTATCGAGTTGCGTCTCAGTTGTACCTGAAACCAGACTGCCAACAAATAAGCACACTCTTGTACACATTGGGTCAGGAGAGTGAAGATTTGTTCAGCACCTTTGGGCTGGGAGACGAGGAGGAGTTGGAATTTGAGAATGTAGTGGAGGCGTTTGAGAAATATCTTGGTTTGAAAAAGAACATAGTTTATGAGAGGGCCAAATTTTTGAAACGTAGACAGGCTTCAGGAGAACCCGTTGACGCGTTTGTCAACGATTTGCACAAACTCGCTGAAACCTGTGAATTTGGCCAACTTAAAGATAGTTTAATTCGTGATTTGATCGTCATAGGAGTTGATAACCATAAGCTTTCTCAGACATTGCAAATGGATGAGACCCTAACACTTCAAAAGGCTATTTCTAAAGCTCGGCAGGCGGAGGCAGTGACAAAACAACAGCCAGTGATAAGAGGAATGCCAGGGAGTTCTTTTCCCAAGGTGGAAGAAGATGTAGGTGTGGTTAATTCCCAGAGGCAGTACTATCATAGTACTGGTAAAGATAAAAACTTCCTATGTCGCAACTGTGGGAAAAATCATGGGTTACGTGAGTGCCCCGCGTTCAATCAAAGGTGCCTAAAATGCAAATCGTTAGGACACTATGCAAAATTTTGTAAAGCCAACAAATCGAAAAGTGTAAAGGAAATCGAGGCGGAAGATGTTGACGAATATCCTGAATATTATCTAGGGGAAGTAGATTTTCTACAAGACCTCGGGTGTCCTACCGTCAAAGTGAAAATTAATGGTCAGGAAGTGGAATTCAAGATGGACTCTGGGGCAGACGTTTTGGTCATGGGACATCTTCTTGCTAAGGACCTTGGTCTGAAGATGGAACCAACGAATAAAGTACTTTTCGGACCAGGTAGGACCAAACTGCCTGTGGAGGGAGTGTGCAATGCTTTAATTCAGTACAAGGAGAAGCATTTGAGGGAAAATGTTTACGTTCTACCTACCCAAAGCACCCCCTTACTAAGTAGGAATGTCTTGCTTAATTTAGAGCTGGTTACTTTTAATGTCAACTTAGTGGACGGGGAAACGCTTCAAAAACGTCATCCAAAAGTTTTTGAGGGTATGGGTAAATTAAATCAACCGTACAGAATTAGTTTACAAGATGATGCAAGACCATTCGCAGTTATGTCTCCTAGGAGGGTGGCTGTATCTTTACACAAACAAGTTAAAGAAGAGTTAGACAAGATGGTTAGAGAGAAGGTGATAGATCCTGTAACTGAGCCCACTGACTGGTGTTCGCCTATCGTTGTGGTTCCTCGGAAAGGGGGTCGTATCCGACTGTGTGTTGATTACACAAAATTGAATCAGTATGTAAAACGAGAAATGTTGCAACTTCCTTCTGTAGATGAATCGTTAGCCAAACTCGAAGGAGGAAAATTTTTCAGCAAAATAGATGCAGCTAATGGATTTTGGCAAATTCCTTTACATGAAAATTCATACAAACTCACTACTTTCATAACGCCCTTTGGAAGGTACTATTTCAAGAGGTTAACGTTTGGGATTTGCTCTGGACCAGAAGTTTTTCAATGTCGGCTAAGTCAGATTCTAGCAGACATCCCTGGAGTGGTTAACCAGGCAGATGACATTTTGGTTATGGGCACTACGGTAGAAGAGCATGACCAGAGAGTGGAAGTAGTGATGAAAAGGCTCGGCGAAAATGGAATAACTTTGAATAAAGACAAATGCTACTTTGGAGTCAAAAAGGTAGTATTCTTGGGGCACATTATTTCAGAAAAAGGTGTAGGCGTCGATCCAAGCAAAACTAAAGCTATCCTAGCTATTAAAAGTCCAAGCAATATTTCAGAAGTACGCCAGTTTTTGGGAATGGTGAATCAGCTAATGAAATTTATTCCCAACCTGGCAGAACTCACAGCTCCTCTGAGATGTCTTCTCAAAAGTGGGACCGAATGGACTTGGGATAAACTCCAAGAACAAGCATTTTTGAAGTTGAAACAAGAAATTACTAGGGCTCCTACACTAGCTAACTACAGAAGAGAGGCCGACATACGAGTGACAGCAGATGCATCTTCGTACGGTCTTGGAGCTGTAGTCGAGCAATGGGATGGTACAGAATGGCGCCCTCTAGCATATGCTTCCCGGAGCTTGTCAGAAACGGAGTCAAGATATGCCCAAATCGAAAAAGAAGCTCTGAGCTTGACGTGGGCTTGTGAACGATTTTCTAGCCTAATTTTGGGAAGGAGATTTCAGTTATTCACTGATCACAAACCTCTGGTCGAAGTTATGGGGTCCAAGCCAATGTCAGATCTATCGGCGCGACTTCAGAGATTCCGCATGAGGATGCTGAATTTTGACTATGAAGTACGGTATCTTCCGGGCAAGGCAAATGTGACGGCTGATTGTTTGTCCCGAAATCCAAACATGACAGTGAACGAAGATAAAGGTGCAATTAAGAGGACTCTTGAAGATGAATTCTTTATCAAGAGTGTTGTGCAAGCGTTGCCCTGCTCCGACCAGCGACTCCAGGAAATCAGAAAGGCCCAAAATGAAGATCCAGAAGGACGACAAGTGTTTACATCCATAATAGAGAACAAATGGAGAAAAGATTCGGTGTTTTGGAAATATCGCTACGACTTAGTGATAGAAGAAGGATTGATAGTAAAAGGAAGAAGACTCTTTATCCCTCGAGCTATGAGGAAGGAAATATTGACACGAATACATGAGGGTCACTTAGGTGTCGTTAAGTGTAGGCGAAGAGCTCAAGAGTCTGTCTGGTGGCCTGGGTGCTCAAACGACATCAAAGCCACAGTAGAAAACTGTGTGGTCTGCATTGAACATCGACAGCAGAGAAAGGAGCCTCTCAAACCAACAGAGTTACCACAAGCACCGTGGACCCATCTTGGAGCGGATTTGTTCAAATGTGGTCAAAAATGGTACTTAGTGGTCCAAGATTATTTTTCTAGATTCCTGGAACTTGTAGAAGTTACTACGTTAACCTCATCTGCTGTTATATCAAGAATGAAGAATCTATTCGCCAGACATGGGATTCCCTTAGAAGTCAGAACAGATGGTGGAACTCAATTCACATCAGAGGAATTCAAGACATTTTCTAAAGAATATGGATTCAAACCGACCACTAGCAGCCCTCATTTTCCACAATCCAATGGGGAGGCTGAAAACGCAGTGTCTATTGCTAAAAGAATATTGTTGAAATGCCCAGATCCAAATCTTGGTTTATTAGCGTACAGGACAGCAAAGTTGGAATCTGGCCTATCCCCTGCTGAATTATTATACGGAAGAAAACTAAGAACCACACTTCCATCTGTCAGTAACTTTGAATCCGTGGGGAAAGAACGAATGAATGCCTTCCAAGAAAGAGACAAATGTTTGAAGATGCGAATGAAGAAAAATTTTGATGCAAGAAGACAAGTGAGAGAATTACCACCACTGGAAATAGGAGATAGAGTCTGGGTGAAAGATCTACAGAGGAGGGGCACTGTAAAAGCCAATGCTGAATTCCCCCGATCGTACTGGGTTACTTGTGACGGTGGTGTGGAGGTGAGAAGAAATCGGTGGCATTTGCTAACGTTGCTACCACAGGATTCAAATACTGGTGAAACATCCTCAAATGCCAGAACGAACCATCAGACGCCAGAGAACCAACTACGAAGGTCGACGAGGACTACTCAGACACCCTCAAGATACAAGACTTAAGGAAAGGACGAGGAGAGGGAGATGTGGTGTTAGAGCTACTGCTATAATACTTATTATTGTAATGATGTTGCGTTGCTTAGCAACGAGATTATAACGACCACGTCAGCTCAATAAAGAGTTGTTCTGTGTAATTCAATCCAGCTTACGCGTTCTATTATTTCTAGCTATTAATAATACATTATTCAGTAGGTACATAACTTCACACAAAGTTTCCACTGGCATTTTGCAAAATTGCAGATCCATTTAAGAAGGGCGTGTAGTAAGTAATAATCAGTAATAAACAATTCAGAAAAACATCAACAGGGTGGTAAAAAAGGCCATGCTTCAGAATCCTAGGATTGTAATAATATATTTACACTTTTAATGCAATCGCATAATACGCTACGTTCGCGAATCTCCTCCGGCTACTTTCCTATTTTAACGCTCAATGATGACTGCAGGTTTTTGGTGAGCGAGCACAACGCAGTCATTGACGTGCTGACGCTGAAAAAGCAGACGCCGCTCCATTTGGCGGCGAGCACTGGACAGCTTGAAGTCAGTAAACTTCTTCTGGACCTTGGAGCGAGCATAGATGCCACAGATGATGAAGGACAGAAACCCATCCACGTCGCAGCTCAAAATAACTACCCTGAAGTAATTCATCTGTTGTACCATGTTTTTACAGTTATCTCCAAGACTTTGCCTTTGGTTGCTGACTTAAGAAATTATCTCCAGTAGTTACATAGGAAACTGTCTTAGGTTTTAAACATAACTATATCTTGGTTATTGTAATTTGTTTGACCCTCAATCGAGCTCAAACTGCTTTTGACATGATTTTACAAAATAGAGAAAACACGAAAATGAAAACTTGAGCGTGATTGGCGTCTCCGCAGAACTCATTAACTTGTCGTAGTAATGTGGAGCAATCATCGACCATACTTTCAGATCATGCAAACTAAATCTCTTGTTCTGTTTAGGTAGCGCAATTATTCCTTCAAAGGCAACACTCGTTGGTGATGGCGTGTACAAAAGATGGAAATACTTGTGCTCACATTGCAGCCATGCAGGGATCAGTTCGAGTCATAGAAGAGCTCATGAAATTCGACAGGTTATTGATCCATCTCTGTAAAACAAGATTACACTTACAACTCATGCACTGTGCTCCTGCCCAAACCTCTTGAATCAAAAGGTTGTCTACAGATTTATAAATAGCAGTACCGAATAAACACTTGATCACTGATTTTTGATTCGGCAGGTCGGGAGTGATTTCTGCGAGGAATAAAGTGACGGAAGCCACTTCCTTGCAGCTCGCCGCCGAAGGAGGACATGCAGAGGTTGTCAAAGTCCTCGTCAGAGCAGGAGCTTCGCCTACCGAGGAAAATAAGGTTTGAGAAATGACTATCCAACGAAGGATATTTTTCACTTACAGTAGACTAAAAAATACATTAAGCATTAAAGAGTGAAGAGCACAAATAGCAGAATTGATGTGGGATTTCGTAGGGGTTTTGAAAATAGGACTAAAGGAAACTAGGCTGCTAAGATTGGAGCTGTGATTTGAGAACTGATAGAGAAGAGGCAAAGAAGTAGGCAGATGTAACAAGGACCGATGGTGGATAATAACTCTTGAAAACCTGAAGGTCTGCTATGATGCTGTAATGTGTATGTTCCTTTCAACAGGCGGGTTTCACTGCGGTGCACTTGGCTGCTCAGCACGGCCACGGTCAAGTCCTCGATGTTTTCAAGTCTTCCCAATCGCTGCGCGTGTCGAGCAAGAAACTTGGTGTCACAGCTCTCCACGTTGCAGCATATTTCGGACAAGCAGGTAAAATATCCTATCATGAAATTTTGGGATTAAATTTGCTTAACCAAGGTAGTGAAGATTTGTATTCGTTCAACAAGTCGAAAACAATATTGAATCCTTCAAATTCGACTTTTTTGCGTTTCAGAGCTTTCGGAACAATTGGAAAAATCCAGTTCCAAAATCGAAACAATTGTGGTTCCGAGAAGTCTGTCTGACTTTTCTAGGCAAAGCTGTTGTTTCAAGCCAAACTGTAGTGATCGTACAATTTTGATGGAATGTTCAAGGCTAAGGCTTCCTTGGCTATTAGACGATGGTTTCGTCGTTATTATACATGAAAAACCCTGTGTTGTTGCCTGTAAAGTCGGTATACGGGCGAAAGTTTTACGTGACAACGACTTTGAGTGGTAAAATAATTTTAATGTTAATATTCATTCGTATAGTAGGAAGAAGGATAAAATAAAATTCTTTGTCAAGTTGCACAGAGTAGGTATTTCCCGTAGGTAGTAGGTATTTCCCATGGGTGGGGGGGGAGTGAGTGCCAGGGAAGGGGGGCGGGGCGCTCCCGCTTTTGTGAGCGCCGGGGAAGGGGAGGGGCCGCCCGCCTTTAGGGAGCGCCGAGCTGCACCCCCTCCGTGAGCGGAGCGTAACGCAGTTTCTTGAAGTGTCTCCCGGTAAACCAATTTATAAGACGTTATCACGTCAAAAACTTCATTTCATAGAAATATCGATTTCTTATGAAGCAATGGACCATGTTTGGGAGTAATAGGATAGTTCCAGAATTATTGAAGATGAATTTCATGGAGATCTGATCATCAGGTACGATATGACTGTGTGAGTTACTGATTTACGCAGGAAAAAAAGGACATGCAATGAACATGTTCGGGAAAGTCCATAGAGTTTCTTTATATTCGCATGTTCAGCGGCTTACTGACCTACTTGGGAACCTCCTATTGCTATGCATGGCTCTACATAATCTCACTGTAGTAAATAAAGGAGTTCATTTGGATTGTTGGCAGACACCGTTAGAGAACTCCTGGTGAACGTACCAGCTGTTGTGAAGAGTGAGCCGCCTCAGGGTGCTGGACTGGTCTCAGAACTAGGAAACGAGTCTGGCATGACACCTCTTCATCTGGCTGCTTACTCGGGCAATGAGAACGTTGTCCGACTTCTCCTCAACTCGGCGGGGGTTCAGGTCGACTCTTCCACCACGGAAAATGTAAGCTTGTCGAATCTGTAAGATTTGTGAAATTTTGAACGGGTAAGCATTTCCACCAGGCCTGAAAGAGCTGCAGATACACCTTTCGGAATGAAACGTTTGATGCCCTTATTAATAAAAATATATGGATATGATTCATTTTTGGTGGAAACATCAATTTTGACTTTATTCTCTTGTCTCTTGTCTCTTCTCTTGTCTCTTGTCTTATTATGTATCCTTTTGATCGTTAAATGATAAGTACTTATGACATATGACCGAATGAATTGCTTTAATATCAGGGATACAACCCTCTGCATTTGGCATGTTTCGGAGGCCACATAGCCGTTGTAGGGCTGCTGCTCAGCAGATCGGCGGACCTCCTCAGCAGCCACGACCGCCACGGGAAGACCGGTCTGCACATAGCGGCCACCCACGGTCATTACCAGATGTGCGAAGTCCTCCTAGGCCAGGGAGCAGAGATCAATGCGAACGACCGGGTAAGGATAAGTATTTGGCACCTCACTGTACAAAGTCTTTAATATCTTGCCAATACTGCAATTCTATTTGGAACTAATGGCTTCTAATCATTATTAGCTTACTATGGGTACCTAACTTTAATAGTTAACGTCATTCCCTTCCGTGTCTTGGATAAATCATAGTAAAATTTTATTCTCCTGGAACAACCAACAAGATATGAGCTAAAATAATTCAGTTGATTGATTTTCAGCTTTTTGATGATCAAATTTGAGGTTTTTAAATTATAGTGACCAAACCTTTAGACTAATGAAAATCTAGCAGGTTCTATTGCAAAGAAGTGTCATCATTCAAAACTCCACCAGAGAATGAAGAGATATGAATGGTTTGCACATTTGATATAACGATTTTAATTTTACTCAGATCTCTAGGATTAATTCAGGTTTTCTCCAAGATCAGCCACACGATTAACTGGATTTTGTGTGAGGACAATTTTTGGTAACATTTAAGATCTTCGTAATAACTCCTTGCTGTCATCAAAACTGCTGGTACAATAAAGGTATCGTGATGGCTGTTTTATCAAAGTGGTCCCAAATCAACGGATATGATAGGAAAATCGAGCATTTCGGGAAACCTATACGAAATAATTGTTTTTATAAAATTCAGGTAGGTACATCAAGGGTAAGTATCAATTATCGTTTTCACTAGCAGTCGGTTGCATTGACCACATGGCATAGAAAACAAATGTAGAAATGAACGAACGAGCAGAACATGATCGAAACGGTTCGGCGGACCGACAATACGGCAACTAATAACCACTTTGAGTTCTGCGGCATGAACGCCGAATGATCTCGAACTGTCTAGACGTTGCACATGCGAGCTTCATACGTTCTGCTCGTACGTCTGGTCATGCAGAGAGACGTTTGTGATTGGTTTTTCAGAACGGTTGGACGCCACTTCACTGTTCGGCTCGAGCGGGGAAATTCGACGTCGTAAAACTCCTGGTGGATTCCGGAGCGTCACCTAAATCTGAGACCAACTACGGCTCTGCTCCCATTTGGTTCGCCGCCTCTGAGGGACACAACGACGTCCTTGAGTACCTCCTCACCAAAGAGCACGATAGCTACAGCCTCATGGAAGACAAGAGGGTAAGTCTTGATGAACAGAACAACTCCATGTCCAAAAACCTGCACTTGAACTTGACCATTTCTCTTACGAATGTACCACGGAGCATTCACAATACTCCTCAGTATCTTATTTTGGCAATATTGATTAGGCAACATCCCTTGCAGTTTGTTGTTTAGTCCATCGAGCCACCTTTATCGAAAGCTTGCGACACATCAAGAAATACAGCAATACACACTTGTTTATTTTCCAGTGCATTTTCAATTACATCTGTTCTACTATGGACTTGTTCAGTCGATATTTGATTGAGTCCCGATATTTGACATGTTCTTCATACCATGGGTCGATACACACAACATTTTATTTATTAAGGGGTGAGTAGTGGTGCCCAGCAAATTTAAGAACGGGATCCAACAAGCTTTCGCTCTTATTATCGTAGGTACAGGTGTACTGAATCATGGCAATGGATGGAACGTTGATCTTACCTGCAAACTTTCTTGGGTTTCAGTTCGTTTTCAATCTTATGGTGTGCAGTAAAAAGCACGGAGATCGCCCCATGCAAGAATTCATTCTTGTATCGCCAGCGCCCGTGGATATTGCGGCCAAACTATCCAACGTGTATAACAACCTTTCAAATAAAGTAAGTTGAGGAGCTAAACGGCATTTCCATGGCTCCTTTTAAATCATTACTCTATAACTGTACTGTTCAGACCAAACTGATGAGACAGATGGAATATACCTAAGTGATGATGATATTAGTAAAATGGTTTTTATAACCTGATTTACTCGCATTGTACTGGTGAACAGATTCTTAATTTTGTCGCACTTTTGATTTATCACAGGAAAAAGAAAGAGCTAAAGACCTGATCGCTGCTGGTAAAATGTGTGAAGGAATGGCCACAGATCTCCTGGCGCTGGCGGCGGGAGCAGACTCAGCCGGACGGATCCTAACAGCGACCGACCGAAGGAACGTGGAGTTCCTCGACGTCCTCATCGAGAACGAACAAAAGGAAGTCATCGCTCATACGGTCGTCCAGAGGTATTTACAAGTGAGTCACTCTACTCAAAAATATCAATATTTCTATCATGGGGAAAAACTCCAAAGAAAGACTCTGAATGGGCCGCATTCAGTTATTAATTTACTTACTTTAACCTTTTAGCGCTGGGGTCCGCTTATATGCGGAGCTACCCTGGTGAATGTGACTGCCGGGGTCCACATAATATGCATATATTATATGAGGACTGACCTTGGATCACCTCTTTGCCGGGCTCCGCATATATCCAGTTTCGTTTTTGTTTTGTTATGACGCCCCTCCATTCAATTTTCCTCCCTTCATTCATGGTATTTAGGACTCTGAACAGTAGTTGGAAGACTTAGGACTTTGTTTACAGTGCGGGGGGATGAAGGGTTTACATTTCTCCTTCCAGGTGGTTCAGTTACCGCTTGCCCTTTTCAACGAGAGTGTAATTCTTTTGATTTATTTTCTTTTGTGTGCCTACTATGTCGGGAAGATTGAATGATGTTGAATTTTGTTGAATATACTTTTTTCTTACCTTTCCCTGGGTCAAGTCGAAGTTTGTGTTCAAATTGGAATATTTTGATTCATACCTCATTTGTGGAACAAAATTGTTTAGAAAAACGGTTGAATATGAAAAAATTCAGGATATTTTTACATTAATGAATACTATACATTTTAACAAACATTAGCATAAAATTTGGTGGAATTTGAACGAATTTTGAATCTGTAACGCTTCTTTGAAGATAGGTGGAATGAAAGAGTGCAAAATTGTAAAATAAGTCAGGACTGGGGAGCCGCCTGGGCATTTAAAAGTCAGGCGCTAAAAGGTTAATACATCACTTAGGGCTTGCTTATTCCTCTGTAAGAAGTCGGATCCATGGTCACCCTTCGATGTCTCTTTTTCAGGAATTGTGGCAGGGGAGCATCAAGTGGCAAGGATGGAAGCTCATGCTGTTGTTCTTCTGCTTCGTGTTCTGCCCGCCAGTGTGGATCTACTTCACACTCCCTCTGGGACATAAATACTTCAAAATCCCCATCATCAGGTTCATGTCATATCTCACGTCGCACATTCACCTGATGACTCTTTTAACGTTGACGGCCATCATGCCTGTCTACCCTGTCGTCAGAAACAACATCGTTCCTTATTGGTGAGAGAAATTATGGTTAGAAACACAATCGAGACATTTGTCAAATATCTGCCAACCATAGGCACATTATTGATTTTCATCGATGAATCAGTTGAACTGCAAGAAACCTTCCGAATATGTCTGATTGACTTGTTATATTTGAAGGTATGAGTGGGTGCTACTTGTCTGGCTGTCGGGTCTCCTCCTCTCAGAGCTGACAGACCCTTCGGACAAGAGTGGTTTAGGCTGGATCAAGATCACTGTCCTCCTCTTCGGAATTTTCGCCGTCGCAGTTCACGTGACGGGTCCTCTCGTAGACAGGTTGGTGAAATCTTGAAGGTAACAAGGTTATTGAAGTGAAGGTTCACTTGTATCAGCCTTGAACCGGTGAAGAAGAGGTTTGAAGAAATAAAATATATAAAGCAAATTCCAGTCAGTGGTGACGCAGACGTCAAACGTTCACTCAGAGTGTTCAGGCATGTGGCTGTACTGTACACCAAGTAGATACATGCACGGCCCAGGTGTGGTTTACTACAAGCTTTACTATATATAAAAAGAAAACGTCTATGTTTTAAACGTAAACATGACGCTGAGTGAATTTAGAGTGGGCATCTGCGATGAACGTTGTACACCTTAATTCTAAATTCACTTTCTACCGGCCGATTATGATAAAATCCTGCGAAAAGTTATTTGGGGGTCTCAGTTGGTCGCCGTTCGATCCTCGTTCCGGGTCATTATTTCCCTAAATTGCAGGGAAAAAAACATTAAAAAAATGTAGATAAATTTGAAATTTTCAAGGATTTTTGAAATTCTTTAGTGCATCG
Organism: Apolygus lucorum; assembly: GCA_009739505.2. Lineage (NCBI taxonomy): Eukaryota > Metazoa > Arthropoda > Insecta > Hemiptera > Miridae > Apolygus > Apolygus lucorum. The sequence goes on from CM019179.2 coordinate 15,867,322, forward strand.
GCCTAGGGAGATAAAAAATTGAAATATTGCCGCTGGAATCATCAAAATTGAACAATAATTGCCAGAGAAAAATGGGAAAAACATAACTGAATAAACGGTACATTTTTTTTTTTTTTTTTTTTGCCCCTGCAATTTAGGGAAATACCAACTCGGGACGAGGAACGAACGGCGTCCGACTGAGTCCCCCTTAACTGGTACAACCGTTTGAACGTGCCTGGATCTGCCATGGTTTGGGCTCTATTTCTGCTGTTTGGACGTGGTTAATTCGGCTTTGAAGCTATTCGATCCGTAATAAAAATTACAGGGTTTTAAATTTCGTGACGGTCACAGGCCAGGAATTAATTCTAGATCTCATTTCCAGCAAAAAATGCCTCCCAGTATCTTCCCAGGATTTTTACCTTATCTTAGTAAAAAGGTAGTAAATTTCCATGCAAATGCAAATCTTATAACACCGCTGAAAAGAGCGTAAAATTTCCAATCTCCTTGATAGAAAAAAATTGTTTTTTTTTAAATTGGAAAAACCGGAAAGGAAATTGGATTTGAAACGAAAAATTGGTCAAATGTTGGAAATCTTAACTTTTCTTAAACGCTCATAGATTCTATAATCCGGCCCGTGAATTTTTGCCTGTTGGTCTGAAAGAGGCGCAAAAATCTCAGCTTTCCATCGGTCCAACCATTCGTATTTTGATCAGGTCCGGATAAGACGATTTGAGGGGGTGGCAGAGTTGGGCAAGAACCTAATCATGAATATGACTAAGATTTTTAATAACAAGAAAATTTTTCTATGATTAAAAATAAAATTCAATTTGTATTCACACATGAAAGAAAGATTTTAATCAATGTATGAATATGAACAAATTCTTAATCACAGGAACTGTGTGATTAATCTACGATTAAACACAGATTCTTGTGATTTATCTCAATTTCCCCCTAATTACTCACGGGTTTCTTGGATTAATTACTGAATTCTGTGTTTAATTACTGATTTCTGTGATTAATCACAAATTTCCTGTGATTAAGAATTTATTATTATTCCTAAACTGATTATGATTTTAATCATACTCTTATGTTTGAATACAAATTCAATCTTATTTTTAATCATAGAAACATATTTATATCTTTAAAAATCTTAATCATATTCATGAGTAAGGTTTTGTACAAGTCTGCCACCCCCTCTCTTCGTCCAATCCCTCAGATTTCGTTGAAATCTATCAGTTAATCAATCATCTATCAATCAATCAGCTGATTTCGTTGAAAAAAATTCACGTTTTTCCGCTTTCAAACACAAATTTCTGAGATAAGTCGCACTTTCAAAGTACAAAAATGACTAGACCGTTGGAAAGCTGCGATTTTTGCGCATCTTTCTTGCCTGCAGGCAATTACAGAACCCATGAGCGTTTGAAAAAAGTTGAGATTTCCTTAATTTGACCAATTTTTTGTTTTTAATCCAAATTAGGCACACCCGTTTTTTCTATTTGGAATTTTTTTTTTTTTTTTTTTTTTCATCAAGGACAGGAAATTTCGCGTCCTTTTGGTTTATTATTTTCAATAATGAACCTTTGGAATCGACCAAGAAAAAAAAAAATTTTACCACCCCCTCAAAATTTGATGGTTTACGTTTCAAGGTACGTAGAATCCAAAAATCGAATAAAAATTTGGCCGTCCATCCGCCGTACGCCGTACGCCGTACGCCGTCCGCCGTACGTGGCACTTTCCCTACTTAGCATTGACCGATTTTGATGAAATTTGGTATGTAGGCTCCATTTGGGGTCTAGTTGTGCCCCGAAGCTTTTGGTTGATGTAGGTCACTTCTAAGGGTTCCAAAATCAATTTTGAAATTTTGAAAACGCCCTAACTCAAAAAATTTAGATATAAAGGTATTGTTTTCCCTTCAATTTAAGATTCTATAGAATTTTTAAAATTTTTCGAGACCACGCGGAGCTCTGTAGGACAAACCGTTCGCTCCCTACGAAAATTTAAGGGTCTATATTGAAATATATATATATATATATATATATAAATCAAACACGAGACTGAATCGCAAAAGAGGCCTAATCTCCGTTCAAATTAGAGCTGACCGAAATGCGATCGATGGTTGGTGATTTTTTTTTTGTTTTTTTTCGATTTTTTTTTTTTTTTTTTTTTCATATTGGATGGTTGGTGATTTTGTAGACGAGTGATCTATATAGAAAAATAATAAACCATTGTGTAATAATTTGCAGCGTTTTTAACAGTGTAATCAGATTTTAATTTTCGTGAAAATTCGAAGATCCACAGTCGTTTTACCAAGGCAAAAATCATGAAAAAATCTTGAAAGTGAAATAACTCGAAAACGAAGCCTCTAAACAAAGTACTAAGAGGCATTTTTTGCTGGAAATGAGCTCTAGAATTGATTCGTCGCCTGTGACCGTCACGAAATGTAACTCCCTGTATACACTATACTTATATGAACGAGATTTCTGTTTCAGAACTTATTGGCCGACTCTGTTCTACTTGCGAAACCAGCTGTTCGCCGTTGCCTTCCTCCTCGCCTGCGTCCAAATCCTCGACTTCCTCTCGTTCCACTACCTCTTCGGCCCGTGGGCGATCATCATCGGGAACCTGATGAAGGACCTCGCTAGGTTTTTAGTCGTCCTGGGAATTTTCGTTTTCGGCTTCTCGATGCACTTCGTCGCCCTCAATCAGCCTTTCAAGAATCAGACTCCTGAGGAAATCCGGGCCGGCAAGCACCCGCTCAATTTTTTCACGACCAACCCCGGAATCTTCTCAGAAGGTGATTATTTATGTTTATCTTGTTGTATGCGTTTGTTTCGGAAAAGGTCTTCGTTCCATCTAATTCTCCATTTATATCAAAATGGAGTGCTTTAATTGGTCGAAAACCCTCGAGCAGAAAAGGCCAAACTTGTGTTGAAATTCGATAAATATTGATGAAAATTCCAGTGGATTGGCGCTGGGCCTAATTAATTCTTTGAAGATTTCATCACAATTCGATCAGTAAATGCCGCGGTACGTCAACGTAGGCAAACAGAACAACTTCTCAATCATGTTGAAGGCTTTGTCAATCTTGAAACGTTTATTTTCGAGGTCATTTATTTAGTGTTTTTTCTGACCAAGTGTTTGTCAGACATCTTCACTTATGATCAAATTTCCTATTGTTCAATTTTTGTGATAGATTTTGTCGCATTTTGTTTTTTTGAATAAAAATTGTTGTTAGTGTTGAAAGTACATATTGTTCATATAAATTGTTACCTGACATGTTCTTCTTGATACTTCGCTCAAACTTGAGTCTGAAAGACGCCTTCATGTCCACATATTGTAATTTAGAACAACATAAAGTATTTTATTTATTGGTGCCCGACATAGTTTTCTAGCACTTCTGCACTAGTGAATGTCACCTACTGAGATTCCTACCCTCCAAAATTCTTATTTTTGTGGTGTTTTTAGGGTTCACATTGAACAGCATTGTTTTCTGAACTGTTTTAATACTCAATATGGCAAGATAACGCCAAAAATTGCTACTTTTCGTGGCTCTCCAGTAAATTAGATGAAAGAAAGAACGATTATTGGTAGTTGTTTTTAGCAGCTTGCTGCACCTAATTGGAAAGTACACAATCAATCAGTTTGTTATCATTACTGAAATTACAACATACATGTATTGGTTTCCTACTCATGTTGGGCATCAAGAGCTAATATATTATCAACAGGCGTTTACCACAATTAAATATGAAACTCTGAAAAAAAACGAAATTGTTAGGAAATGATTAGATTTGAAAAGTCATGCTATCGTCCTCTGCATTGATCAATAATGAAACTTTGGTGGATCCTAAGCTAACGGTACGGGACCTCTGAGAACCCATATCAAAGGCTCAATTACCTTCTGTAGCCCACTGTCTAAACGTACGGACTGCATCGTAGGCAACTACCCGGCCAGTAAGTACGAAAATGTGACCACAACTTCGACCGCGTGACCCGTTCTTGACTTTGATTATCATTTATTAATATTGATTTTAATTAACTGACAGAGAAAATAAGGGTGAAATTGTGGTTTTAGAGAGATCTTAAGTTCCACTCCAACTCTAATTTTGGGGACCACCAACACTCTCAAGTACAGGAACATCAATATATACACTGTATACACACAACCTTTCTCCCACGTGTTTTACAACTAATTTCCGACAAAAAGTGCATCCTGACATTTTTTGGTATCCCCACTTAAAATACCTTTTCTTCACTTTGAATTTTTTTCGTGTTTTTGATCTTTGCTCGATAAATCTACCTCAACTCCCTCAATTCAAGAGTTAGCTCAAATATAAACATATTGTTTAGTAATGCATGCATTCCAGGGGACGTCCCATTGGATAAGCATTAGATCAGTTTAACCAGTTGTTAAGTGATAAAACTGTTTCACTCGATGTAATTTATTTATTACTTTAGGCAAGAAATACTGCCTCCCCCCCCCTCACCATAATCCACCATAACATTTCTAGCGGCATGCGAGCCTCGAATCTGAAGAGCATTTTAAAATCCATGATCTACGATACCCAACATGCGAATTCGAGTTCACCCCCCCCCCCCCCCCCCCCCCCATCACCACCACCACCAATGGTACCAGTCTGGCACCAAAGCGGAAATACGTCGTAACATTGAACTTTCATCTGTTAGTTTTGGTAGGCAGTCCGTCGAAGTTCACATCCGTATTCAAGGTGAAACACAAAAAAAAAAAATCACGAAATAAGCGGTTTATGGCACCATGTCCTGGCACCATGTTGGCACCACTATTAGTTCCATGGTGGTACAGAGAATAATTCATAAAAATCCGGAGGTATAATGAGAATTTTTCCTCAATTTCAAAGCTTGGGTACAATTAGTAAACAGTAACGGATCCGAAATATTGAAAAATCGGATATTTTGTGAATATTATCCCCCCACTCACCCCCTCCCCTTGCGAATTTTGGTACTCTGGTAAAATCATGACATGATAAAATCATGTACATTGTACAACTCGGAAGTTATTTGAGTCAAACAAAAAAAGGAACACGCAAATCGGTTGGAAATTGAGGCCTGAGCAGAGTTTACAAGATTATGCCCGCAAACGCACGTTTTTTAAGCATTAACCCCCCCTTTCCCCCTCTTAAAAAGCAAAATCCGAAATTCCGGCGCCGTAGTGCACAACTAGATAGTATTTCGCGTCAAACGAAAAAAGAACCACGAAAATCGTTTGAGAACTAAGGCCTGGGCAGAGTACACAACATTATGCCCAAAAACGCACGTTTTTCGAGCATTAACCCCCCCTTTCCCCCCCTTAAAAGGCAAAATTCGAAATTCCGGCGACGTAGTGCACAACTAGATAGTTTTCCGCGACGAACAAAAAAAGAACCAGGAAAATCGGTTGAGAACTAAGGCCTGTGCAGAGTACACAAGATTTTGTTACACACACACATACATACATACGCGCCCGGCCCCCGTTTGTGGTCAAGGGCGCCTTATGGTCATTTTTGACATTTTGAGTTACATACACCATGATACTCCCTGATGTCTGAAACGGATAAATAACCAACCCCCACCCTTTTACACTCCGACATTTATACACTCCGTTTCGGATTTCCACCGCACAACTGGTCATTAGGGGTCTTTTCACCATCACTTCTGGTCATTGTGTATAAAACGCAACTGGTCCTTACACTCCGTGCTCTGAATCCCACAATCAAAGGTGGTCACTGATTTCCCGTTTCGGATTTTCACCGCACTTCTGGTCCTTTTGAGGTGCCAACTGGTCATCAGACCCCCGAATTTGCCTCAGAGAGTGACGTCACAAGGTAATACTTTCAGGCCTTTATTTTCAAAGGGGTGTAGCACATGGCGTCCTCAATAATATTGAGGTTGATATTATCAACTTAATTTTTCCGTATTTGTATTGCTCTTGGTTAAATAATATTGAAACCATCTGCCAATGAAGTGGAATGTATTAATAAATATGCTAAACAGTGGGCGTAGCACATAGCTTCCTACTCTTCCGGTTTTCGAGGATTTCTCGTGTTTTTTTCCACGTTAACATTTACGTATTATATGGGGAAGATTTTTCTGCATTTAGGGGTACTACATCTTTTACCCCCACCCCAAACATAAGTGTGTTAGGTATGTTAAATCCAAATCCTCCTCATAAAAAATCGTGTAAGTACTTTTTGGAAACAGGGGGATCAGGAGATTCACATTTTGGTAGAATTACATTTTTTACCACCACCCTAACATACAGTATGTTAGGTATGCTAGTACCAAATTCTCCACATAAAAAATCGTGTAGGTACTTTTTGGAAACAGGGTGATCAGGAGATTCACATTTTGGTAGAATTACATTTTTTACCACTACCCTAACATACAGTATGTTAGGTAGGTATGTTAGATCCAAATCCTCGACATAAAAAATCGTGTAGGTACTTTTTGGAAACAGGGTGATCAGGAGATTCACATTTTGGTAGAATTACATTTTTTACCACTACCCTAACATACAGTATGTTAGGTAGGTATGTTAGATCCAAATCCTCCACATAAAAAATTGTGTAGGTACTTTTTGGAAACAGGGTGATCAGGAGATTCACATTTTGGTAGAATTACATTTTTTACCACTACCCTAACATACAGTATGTTAGGTAGGTATGTTAGATCCAAATCCTCCACATAAAAAATTGTGTAGGTACTTTTTGGAAACAGGGTGATCAGGAGATTCACATTTTGGTAGAATTACATTTTTTACCCCCACCCTAACATACAGTATGTTAGGTATGCTAGTACCAAATCCTCCACATAAAAAATCGTGTAGGTACTTTTTGGAAACAGGGTGATCAGGAGATTCTCATTTTGGTAGAATTACATTTTTTTACCCCCACCCTAACATACAGTATGTTAGGTATGCTAGTACCAAATCCTCGACATAAAAAATCGTGTAGGTACTTTTTGGAAACAGGGTGATCAGGAGATTCACATTTTGGTAGAATTACATTTTTTACCCCCACCTTAACATACAGTATGTTAGGTTTGCTAGTACCAAATCCTCGACATAAAAAATCGTGTAGGTACTTTTTGGAAACAGGGTGATCAGGAGATTCACATTTTGGTAGAATTACATTTTTTACCCCCACCCTAACATACAGTATGTTAGGCATGCTAGTACCTAATCCTCGACATAAAAAATCGTGTAGGTACTTTTTGGAAACAGGGTGATCTGAAGATTCACATTTTGGTAGAATGACATTTTTTACCCCCACCCTAACATACAGTATGTTAGGTATGCTAGTACCAAATCCTCGACATAAAAAATCGTGTAGGTACTTTTTGGAAACAGGGTGATCAGGAGATTCACATTTTGGTAGAATTACATTTTTTACCCCCACCCTAACATATAGTATGTTAGGTATGCTAGAACCAAATCCTCCTCATAAAATTTAAATTTCCCATCTGCCAATGAAGTGGAATGTATACTACCTATTCTACTTTTCTTTTTTTTATTTAAAAACTTATCAATAAATACCCCCTGGTATTGCTTCTGAGTCTACCAAGGTAGCGGAAGCTTTGTTTTCACTTTTCAAGGACGAAAAAAAAAAGTTCTCCAAAATCAAAATTTTCACTCGCGTTTTGCGTTTTAGACCTTTCTGAACAATTTTGGTTCCGTGTCTGTCTGTCTGTGTGTCTGTCTGTCATGAATTCCTTGTAACGCGCATAACTATACGAAGTTATTGTCCGATTTCGATGAAATTCTCAGGGATTGTGCGGGTTGGTGTGTAGACGGTCCCCTATAAAATCATCATCCTCGGACTGATAGAAGCGACTGCGCATGCGCAAACGTGAATTCCTTGTAACAGCCATAACTTCCACATTTTCCATCCGATTTCAATGAAATTTTCAGGGATGTTACAGATTAGTGATTAGATGGTTCCCTATGAAAATCATCACCTTCGGACTGATAGAAGCGACTGCGCATGCGCAAACGTTAATTTTCTTGTAACGGCCGTAACTTCCACATTTTCCATCCGATTTCAATGAAATTTTCAGGGATGTTACAGATTAGTGTTTAGATGGTCCCCTATGAAAATCATCACCCCCGGACTGATAGTAGCCGATGCGCATGCGGAACGTGAATTGCTTGTAACTGCCATAATTTCCACAATTTCTACCCGATTTCGATGACATTTTCAGGGATTACGAGGATTAGGTTGTAGATGGTCCCCAATGAAAATCAAGGCCTTAAAATTTACAGTAGCCTCTGCGCATGCGCAATTGTAAAATCCTTGTAACAGCCGTAACAGTTGCGTCTGAGGTGAAGATCTCAAAGTCATTCAACAAATCCCTCTGTAGATCAGTAAGCAAAGTTCTGGACTCACATGCAGGAGTTCCAGGTTCGATTCCCAGTCTCGCATGGAATTTTTTGATTCCAATCACTACCGCTTACATTTTTCGTCCGAATTTGATGAAATTTTCTAGGATTGTCCAGATTAGCGTGTAGATGGTACCCTATGAGGGTAGTGGAAGGTACTTACAGATTGGTGTTTTCAGATTACCTAACTACTATGCATCGGATCACCTATATAATTGGGTTATGGATACGAGGAAGCTATGTGCCACACCCACTTGGCAGACTTTTTTTGGTTGCGAACAACCCGTCCAATGAGCGCGCAAACATTCGCAACCCCTGGATTGTGCCAAAATTGAGATGAAGGTTGACCCCAAGTGTGACACATGCATTTTTATCAATGTTCAACGCTGAATCACATGGTAGTTTCCATTTTTGGATTTAACTGGAATTTTTTGAAACGGTGGAGGTGTTTAGGTGGTTTGTAATAGAAAATCGCTCTTCTTCCATCCTTATGAGTTACGACGCAATTTTAATTAGTTCGGGTGGCTAGAGTGGAGTAGAGTTAGCCACCCGAACTAATTTAAAAGAAGGGAAAAAAGGAAAAAGAAAAACAGCATTTTTCTATTAAAAACTACCGAATTTCCACCACCGTTTCGAAAAATTCCAGTTAAATGCAAAAATGGATATCAAATGATTTAGCGTCGAAAAATAATGAAAAAACATGTGTCACACTTGGGGTCTACCTTAATCTCAATTGTTTTACCTTAATCTCTGGACGGGTTGTGTGCAACCAAAAAAATCGGTTGAGGGGTCAAAAATTCATGAAATTTTGCGTAGAATGCGTGAAAGTGTGATAGTTGAATTTCTCAAAAAATTCTCAAAAAAAATTCGTTAAAAATTATTAAAATTTTAATTTAAGGGGAGTTACCGCTTGAAGTTTTTTCTACCCCTCAAGACAACGGAGATAGAAAGGGTGGTCCGTTACTTATGAAACACCCTGCATAGTTTTGGTTCCTTAGCAACCAGTAATCAAATTTCCCATGTGAAGCTCCCTGTTTTTCGAATCGAGTGTGAAGCTCTTAATTTGTAAATAAACTTGATTGTGAAGGTAGGTAGGTAGTAAGTACCTACGGTTGATAGGTTAAACTATTTTTTCTAAAAACAGTGACAAGGGCGCAAAGGTGTGATCTCTGCAGACGAGAGATGTCCTTTACAGGAAAATTATGTAGCTCTCTCATTTCTCGAGTAATCTCAAATGTCCAGAGACCATTGGAAGTATCGTAAAATTTTCTATCTCCTTAATGCTCAAAAAATACAATTTACAATTTTTCCAGTTGAATGTAATGGGGAATGAAGCAAACTAAAAACTGAACTTTGTAACTTTTCGTAAACTTACCTAATAATTAGAGATAATGAACTATTGCCGATAAGCCTGAAAACTGAGCCAGAATTTCAGCGTAATCGAAAAATCAAAAAACCATATAATAACATAATCGAAAATCAAATTATCAAAAAGCGCATAATCGCATAATCAAAAAACGTTTTACGATGGAACTTTTTTTTGTTTGAACACGGAAAAACGATAATTTTTTCAACAAATTCGACGTTTTGACGGAAGGATTCGGGGTTGGATAGTGGCGGCAGATGGGATACCCCTGAATCCTCCCGTCAAAATGTCGATTCCATGGAGAAGAAAAACGCTGCACAAGTTACACAAAGTTTATTATTTTTCTGAGTAGATCAATCGCCTACTAAACACACAGCTTTGTCATTGTCACTACCTACGAACCATATTTTCCCTTCACAATCAAGTTTATTTCGAAGAAATAAACGCTTCACACTCAATGAGAAGAAATAGGGAGCACTTTTGGGAATTTCAACCCTTAATTTTCACCCCTTAGAAATGACTGACATCAACCAGAAGCTTCGGGGCACAAATCGAGCCCATATAATAAATTTCATCAAAATTAGTCCATGGTAACTAAGGGAAGTGCCGCGTACAAAGTAAAGTAAAGTTGCTAAGTTCACTTGTTAGGTTGCTTTATTATAATAACCCATAATAACGTTCAACTGAAAAAAATTGTATTTGGTATTAGGGAAACAGGAAAATTCACGATCTTTCCAACGGTCTCTTCACATTTGAGATTACTCGAGAAATGAGGGAGCTATGGCCGTTTTAATGAAGTATGGTCGATAACATGAAAAAGTGTTAAAGCGTGGGCAAGTTTTCGTTACGTTTTCTCGATTATGTGCCGATGTTAAGACATGAAATGACAATTATGAGGCACTTTATGTTGCAAATTAGTTGTAAAACCGACCCCTTGAAGGAATGAGATCTGCTTTGTAGACACCCTGTGTAATCGGGGATATTGTTTCTTGGTCATTTATTATTTTTAGTTATGAACCTTAGTGGATATGAACCTTAGTAGATGAGAACGGATTTTTACGTTGCAATTTTTTCCAAGTTGCTGTTACCTGGTTCCGACTAAGATCAATTACACACTTCTATTGAACTGCCCTTCTGGAAACGGAGGAATATACAGGATGTTACATTTCATAACGGTCACAGGGCAAGAGCCAATTTTACAACTCATTTCTATTTTTAAAAAAAGCCTCATAGTAATTTTTTAAGTAATTTTTTTAGTATTTTCTTGTCTAATAATTAGTTCTTAAATAAAGAAGCTATCGGGAGGATCATTGAATGAGTCATCACCCACTGGGGGAGACGAGGTACGGGGGATACGCCAACATGACGTCACCTTTCCACCTCTCTCTCTCCCGAGCTAACGACATGTGTATAATACCGGGTGTCCCAGAAGTTATGGTCCACCCTCCGGCATTTCCGTATTTAATTACGTAAAACAATGGGCCCAACGCCATTTTTCATTTTTTTTTTGTAAAGAATTCAGGAAAAATACTTTTGCGCAAAACAATTGCGCGCAATTGACACTAACTTTGTTTTTTCAAATGGGAACACCCATTTTTTATTGCAGATTCAGATTATACGTCAAATTTCATGAGAAATTCATACCCGAATCGATTTTTTTCATTGCGTGCAGCTGGTACTTTTCGCGCGCAAAGTGACCAGGGTGCGCAAAAGTGAATTTTTTTTAACCCCAAGTGTGGCACATTTTTTTTCATTATTTTTGACGCTAAATCACGTGGTGAGGTCTTTTCTTCGATTTCATCGTTATTTTTCCAAATATAGAAGGAAAAATAATGTTTTTGGACTTTATTTTCCCTCCCCCTTCCGCAATACGGGCTGGATGGGGACCTGGCTAGATTAAAAATAAATTCCTCACTTCTAAATTAAAAAAAAAAATATTGCAAAGTAGGTAGGTACTTACCTACTTTAATGTTTTTAAAAAAAATCAAAAAGCTTCTCATCTCAAAATTTTCAAAAAAAAAATTAAAAGTTACAAAATCTCCGAAAAAAAAGTAGTAATAAAAAACTAAGATAGTAATAATGAAATTAAAAAAGCTTATTGATTTTTTTACATTAAAGTAGTAAAGTAGTACCGACCTACTTTCCAACATTTTTTAAAATTAAGATGAGAGGAATTTATTTTTAATCCTGTCATAGCCGGTCCCCAGCCCGTGTCGCGAAAGGGGGAGGAAAAATTAAGTCCAAAAACATTATTTTTCCTTCTAAATTTGGAAAAATAGCGATGAAATCGAAGATAGGACCTCACCACGTGATTCAGCGTCAAAAATAATGAAAAAAAATGTGCCACACTTGGGGTTTAAAAAAATCCTCTTTTGCGCACCCTGGTCACTTTGCGCGCGAAAAGTACCAGTTGCGCGCAATGAAGAAAGTCGGTTCGGGTATGAATTTCTCATGAAACTTGACGTAGAATCTGAATCTGCAATAAAAAATGGGGGTTCCCATTTGAAAAAACAAAGTTAGTGTCAATTGCGCTGAGATTAGACCTCTTTTGCGATTCACACTCATGATTCTGTTTTATCGAAGGAAAACCTTCAAGTACTCGTAGGGACCGAACGGTTTGTCCTACAGAGCTCCGGGTGGTCTCAAAAATTTTTAAAAATTCAATACTATTTAAAATTGGTGAAAAAACGATACCTTTATTTCGAGAGTTTTCGAGCTAGGGCACTCTTGAAAATTTCAACCCTTAATTTTCACCCCTTAGAAGTGACCTACATCAACCAAAAGCTTCGCGGCACAACTAGACCCCAAATGGAGCCCATATACCAAATTTGAACCAAATCGGTCCAGTGTTGCTAAGAAAAGTGCCGCGGACGGCGGACGGACATTGCAAATTTGGATTCTACGCACCTTGAAACGTAAAGTGACAAAGTTTGAGGGGGGGTTATAAAAATTTTTTGCGATACGATCACATAGGCTTATTATTAGAAATAATAAACCAAAAAAATAGACTCACAAAGATTAGATAATATTGCTTAGAGGCATTTTCATACTTGAATTAGTTGTAAAATTCTTCCCTACTGTTTTCAACGTGGCAAACCCCGTAAACATACGTACTAAAATAAAATCAAAGGTATACACTCCATCCTCGCCTCTGACAGGAAGGTTGAGTTCAAAAATTTATACAATAGGTGCATTGGGTTCTCTCATAATAGGAACTGGTAGTGTAGGGTGCTATTGTTCTGTAGGTATCACGTCAGGTAGGTGAGACTACATACACTATGATTCCGTCCTACTTTGAATGACATTGAAATGAAGTAAACCATTGGCAACTAATCCGGGAAATTCGGCGGTATCTTCTATAGACCGGGAGCCGAGGCCAAAAACGGTGACTTACGAGTTGAAAGCTACAAACCAATTTTTATTAAAATGTCCTCCAAGGTGAGTAAAAAAATGGATTGCTGCCACTCCAAAGCCCCGTCTTTCAAAAATGGCGGCCGTTTGAAATTGTCAAATTTAGAGAAATGATGACTTACGTAATTGATGGCTGGAAATAAATTCACTTGCAAGAACTAATTATCTAAAGGTGGAAAATACATCTCTGCCACCCTAGTTCCCCGCCCCTGTACAGGCAGAGTCGATCAAATTTTGTCAAAATTTTGACCATTTTTTGACTTATTAGTTGACGGCTGAAATTTTTGTAGTAGGTTCGTATCCACGAGAAAGAAACAAAAAACTATCTCTGCCCTCCCCACCCCCCGTCTTCCGCTCAGCAGAATCGATTCAAAATTGTCAAATTTTGACTCAAATTTTGACTTTTTAGTTGACGCGTGAATTTTTGTTTACTAGTTCTCTATGCATATATGGTTAATAAAAACCATCTCTGCCGTTTTGATTCCGCGTCGTTCACTCAGCAGAGATGGTCCAAAATTTGACCAAATTTGGTCCAAAAATAGAGTTATCGAGTTGATGGCTGAAATTTATTTTGCGAGTAGCTAATTATTAGTTCTTTCGAAATTCCTTACTCTGCCATTCTGAATCCGCGTCGTTCATTCAGCAGAGATGGTCCAAATTGATCAAATTTTGGTCCAAAAATGGACTTATTAGTTGATGGCTGGAAATTGCATAATTATCTCCTACATGCTACTGTAAGACAATAAAAAACACTCTGCCATCTTGGAAACGCGTCGTTTGTAGAGCAGAAGCCAATATGTACAGGAATATGTGTGTAAAATCTGCAGGGTGAAATTCAGCACCGAAAAATTGACTTATGAGTTGATGGCTGGAATTCATTTTGCGAGTAGGTATTTATTAGTTCTTTCGAAATTCCTTACTCTGCCATTCTGATTCCGCGTCGTTCATTCAGCAGAGATGGTCCAAATTGGTAAAAATGTTGGTCCAAAAATGGACTTATTAGTTGATGGCTGGAATTTGCTAAATTATCTCCTACATGCTGCTAGGAGACAATAAAATACAATCTGCCATCTTGGAAACGCGTCATTTGTAGAGCAGATCTCAATATGTACAGGAATTTGGGTGCAAATCTCCAAACTCCAAATTCAGCACCGGGAAATTGACTTATGAGTTGAGGGTTGGAATTTTACGGTAACATCTATCAAATCAACATAATATGTTGATACTCATATATTATATGAATCATTTTTAGATCATCAGCCTTTCTTATTTTGCGTCAATGCACCAGCAGAAGTAATATTCCATCAAATTTGCTAATTTCTGTTCCAAAAAGGATTTTTATCAGACCGTTATCGATAGTGCGAAATTCTTCTCGAATGGCAACCGGAAGTCTATGAAATACCTCCTGTTATCTTGATATTAAAGCGTCCTTAGAACATAATACTAAAACATAAATGATAATTTGTGACAACATTTTTTTTTTCAATATTCTTATTTGCACCAATATATAAGTATGACTTATAACTAGTATAACTAGTGACCAGTATATATAATATAACCAGTATAACTTATTAACAATATTATTTTGAAAATTTAGACATATATTCAAAACTAAGATACATCACTGAGTTTTGTTGATTATGGTGGATGTTTCACTTCACTGCGTCAGAAGTAAGCTAGGTCAAGTGGTTTGGTACGCTTCAATCTTCTGATGATATCACTTGTATCAAGGAGTTGGACAGCATCCTCGTTGATGTTACATCTTAGCCGTTGTAGGTGTCTCACAGCTTGTCGCTTTATAGCATCGTTTATTGTTTCGATACGAAGCTCATGGTGGAGACGTTCGTTTCGAAAGTACCGAGGAGCGTTGACAACTGTTCTTAGCACATTGTTCTGGAATCTTTGGATGATGTCTCGATTTGACTGAGCCGTACAGCCCCAAAGCTGAGCTCCATATGTCCAGACTGGTTTAAGAACTTGGTTGTAAAGTTGTTCTGGATTGACAACATCGACCGTCTCCTCATTAGCCAATGCATTTTTCTGAATTTTAGAAGGAGTTATTCCTTCTTTTTTTTACATGGGCTTTCCATCTAAGTTTGGCGTTTAGTGTCATGCCTAGGTATTTGGCTTCATTATCATTCGGAATAACTTTTCCCATGAAATTTACCGGAATATACTCGATTCTCATGTTAGTGAAATCGACATGTACCGACTTAGTTTCCTTTATTTTGATTGTCCATTTTGCTGTCCACTTTTGTATGCTGGATATTGATTGATTTAACTTGTTGGTGGATTCAGTGTTACATTCTCCGACTGTCAAAATCGCTGTATCATCTGCGAAGGTGGCTGTGGTGTTCATTCCAATTTCTGGGAGATCACTGGTATAAAGGACATACAAGAGCGGTCCAAGAACACTCCCTTTTGGGACTCCTGCATTGATTAGCTTTGGCTCTGAGTAGGCGTCTTCTTGCTTCATTCTGGACTAGCAATTGGTGAGATAAGACTGAAGCAGCTCAGCATACTTTATTGGTAGATTTTTGCGCAGCTTGTAGTTGAGTCCCTCATGCCAAACTTTGTCAAACGCCTGAGTGACGTCAAGGAAGACGGCTGAGCAGACTTTCTTTTCCTCAAGGGCTTGTTCAATTATATGTGTTATTCTATGGACTTGATCGATCGTGGAATGTTTCTGTCGAAAGCCAAACTGGTGCCTTGAAAACAGCTTACGTTCTTCGATTATGGGTACTAGTCACTTGTGGATTAGTTTTTCAAATAATTTTGATAATACTGGTAGAAGTGAGATTGGTCAGTACGAACTTTGCTCGGTGGGAGGCTTTTCAGGTTTAGGAATCATTATGACCTCGGCAATCTTCCACAACTCAGGAATGCAACGGTGTTTTACAATTGCATTAATAATCATGGTTATTTGTGCAATGGCTTTACGCGGGAGATGCTTAAGGATCTGACCAGTGATAAGGTCGTAGCCAGGAGCCTTTTTTGGACTGATTTCCTTTCATTTTGGATCGATTAAGAGGTTAATCTCTTTGATAGTAATGGGTGGAATATCGACATCTTGATCAATACCATTTGTGACCTCTAGAGTCATTTCATCTGTCATAGCAATGTTTGGAGTGAATATGTTTGCTAGGTAATCAGCAAAAATCGCTGCTTTGTCTTGATTACTCCCATGCTTTGTCTTGCCCAACTCCCATCGGAATTTTTTATGGGTGAAGCTTGTATTATTGGTCTTTTAAGATATTTGGTAGCCTTCCAAAGTGAGTAATCAGTATCACGATGACTTGTGAGTCCTCTTGGGTTTCTTCATTGATCCCCTGAGTCCAAAGACCTCAGTTCACTTTCTGTCTTGTACCATGCTGATTTATGGCTGGGTACTCTAGTTACTTGCCATCGTTTTCTGGCCTTTCGTTTTTCTTTTATTGCAGTGACTATTTCCCGAGGGCAATTGATCCCTCGGAGTCGCCTTGTAAGTGTTGGTGTATTTTCCCAAGCAACAGTTTGTATACTGCAAACAAGATGCTCGAGCTCGTGTTCAATATCTTCTGGTGATTGAAAGGACTTACTCAAGTCGATATGTCTGCATATTTCTTGCTTGAAGAGCTCCCAGTTGGTCTTCTGATTGACTATGGCAGGGTTAGATGGCTTCTGAATGATTCGATCACTGAGTGTCAGTACGATGGGTGAATGATCTGAACTGAGATCAAAGTTTTCTTCGACTAGCAGGTAGTTCGCTGAAATGTTTCTCGTAATGAAAAAGTCAATCAGATCGGGTGTCTTGTCGGGGTCTTGTGGCCAGTAAGTTGGTTTCCCGGTTGAAAATGCTTCGCAGTTTTTATCATTGATTGCTTGAATCAATCTACGACCTTTTGTAGTAGTTAGTCTTGAACCCCAAAGTGCATTTTTAGCATTGAAGTCCCCTCCTAGGATGAAACGATTCCCAAGTTGGGAGAATATACCCATGTATTCATCGTATGTCGTTTGGTGCCTCGGCGGACAATATATGCTTGCAACATTAATCATGCATAAATTGGTCCTGATTGCGATGGCACATACGTGGAACGCTTCAGTTTCTATTCCGACTTTCTCATGGTGATAAAGGCTTTCTTCAATTAATGCTGCACTGCCGCCGCACGCTTGATTGCTTGGATGAATGGCGCGGTAGCACTTGTAGCCTTTGAGTCGGAGGTACGATTCGTTGGTAAATTGTGTCTCAGAAATGAGACAAATGTCAATCCGGTTGAAGTCTAGAGCCAACTGAAGCTCAGTTTTTCGTGACATGAGTCCATTGACATTGAGCAGTGTATATTTGATTATTTGTAACTAGAAGTGAATATAAGTAAGATTTTTAACAATGATTCAAAAGTTGGTGTATACACTTTCTTTAGAATGAAAATAAAATTTACTAGCCAGTTATTTCTCTTATGTATCAATGAAAAGAGAAAACAATTCTCAGTAGTAGTTAATTTACCAGGCACATTTTTTTTTTTTACAAGGATTCCCAATTATGATGAACCAGTATTATGAATGTGAGTATATCCGATTTATTTGTTCCCAACTAAACCAGGCGAAAGCAACCTACTTGTTTGAGAATTCGAAAAATGGTAAACCTCTGCGTAAACATTACCCTCTAGGTTTCCTACTTACGCAAAGCACGAAAAATTCGTCAACTAGGAATGTTTTAGTTCGTACCTAAACTAGGAATAGTTTTACATAGATAAGTACTAATAATTATGATGAACTTGTACAATTTGTTTATGAGGGCCTACAGTGGTTTTCCCAGTATTTTAGAAGAGTGTCAATACTATGAGCGCGAAGGCATTTGTCCAACTAATTCCATAAAATCGATTTAAATCGGTCTAACTAAGTGATTGTTTAGATAGGTGAGTTAGAAATTAAACGCTGTCAATTCGGTCAAATAGTATTGTGTACTCATTCCTCAGGATTTCCAAACATGTATATTATGCATGATATAAAAATTAACGATCCACAACCATCTACATAGAAAGGATACCTCTCGAAATATTTGCGTACAATCAAATAGTGGAATGTAAAATTGAGTATAGGTATGCGAGGCTATCAAATGTTTCAAAAGAATAAGTTGAAGAAATAGTTGGGTAGGTACTTGACTGGACCCAACCAACCCAAAACAACTGGAACCAAGGTCTAATTTATTGTACCAAGATATTTTTGAACAATTAAAAGAAAAAAAAAATAATAGTAATGGTAATAAGGTATTGAACCGATTTGGGCTCACTCATCGGTACTGAAGGTACCTAGGTATTCCCGAAATGTCCATCATATGAGCTACGACCGATTTTTACGTGTTAATTTTGTCACAAATTATCATTTATGTTTTAGTATTATGTTCTAAGGACGCTTTAATATCAAGATAACAGGAGGTATTTCATAGACTTCCGGTTGCCATTCGAGAAGAATTTTGCACTATCGATAACGGTCTGATAAAAATCCTTTTTGGAACAGAAATTAGCAAATTTGATGGAATATTACTTCTGCTGGTGCAATGACGCAAAATAAGAAAGGCTGATGATCTAAAAATGATTCATATAATATAAGAGTATCAACATATTATGATGATTTGATAGATGTTACCGTAAAATTCCAACCCTCAACTCATAAGTCAATTTCCCGGTGCTGAATTTGGAGTTTGGAGATTTGCACCCAAATTCCTGTACATATTGAGATCTGCTCTACAAATGACGCGTTTCCAAGATGGCAGATTGTATTTTATTGTCTCCTAGCAGCATGTAGGAGATAATTTAGCAAATTCCAGCCATCAACTAATAAGTCCATTTTTGGACCAAAATTTTACCAATTTGGACCATCTCTGCTGAATGAACGACGCGGAATCAGAATGGCAGAGTAAGGAATTTCGAAAGAACTAATAAATACCTACTCGCAAAATGAATTCCAGCCATCAACTCATAAGTCAATTTTTCGGTGCTGAATTTCACCCTGCAGATTTTACACACATATTCCTGTACATATTGGCTTCTGCTCTACAAACGACGCGTTTCCAAGATGGCAGAGTGTTTTTTATTGTCTTACAGTAGCATGTAGGAGATAATTATGCAATTTCCAGCCATCAACTAATAAGTCCATTTTTGGACCAAAATTTGATCAATTTGGACCATCTCTGCTGAATGAACGACGCGGATTCAGAATGGCAGAGTAAGGAATTTCGAAAGAACTAATAATTAGCTACTCGCAAAATAAATTTCAGCCATCAACTCGATAACTCTATTTTTGGACCAAATTTGGTCAAATTTTGGACCATCTCTGCTGAGTGAACGACGCGGAATCAAAACGGCAGAGATGGTTTTTATTAACCATATATGCATAGAGAACTAGTAAACAAAAATTCACGCGTCAACTAAAAAGTCAAAATTTGAGTCAAAATTTGACAATTTTGAATCGATTCTGCTGAGCGGAAGACGGGGGGTGGGGAGGGCAGAGATAGTTTTTTGTTTCTTTCTCGTGGATACGAACCTACTACAAAAATTTCAGCCGTCAACTAATAAGTCAAAAAATGGTCAAAATTTTGACAAAATTTGATCGACTCTGCCTGTACAGGGGCGGGGAACTAGGGTGGCAGAGATGTATTTTCCACCTTTAGATAATTAGTTCTTGCAAGTGAATTTATTTCCAGCCATCAATTACGTAAGTCATCATTTCTCTAAATTTGACAATTTCAAACGGCCGCCATTTTTGAAAGACGGGGCTTTGGAGTGGCAGCAATCCATTTTTTTACTCACCTTGGAGGACATTTTAATAAAAATTGGTTTGTAGCTTTCAACTCGTAAGTCACCGTTTTTGGCCTCGGCTCCCGGTCTATAGAAGATACCGCCGAATTTCCCGGATTAGTTGCCAATGGTTTACTTCATTTCAATGTCATTCAAAGTAGGACGGAATCATAGTGTATGTAGTCTCACCTACCTGACGTGATACCTACAGAACAATAGCACCCTACACTACCAGTTCCTATTATGAGAGAACCCAATGCACCTATTGTATAAATTTTTGAACTCAACCTTCCTGTCAGAGGCGAGGATGGAGTGTATACCTTTGATTTTATTTTAGTACGTATGTTTACGGGGTTTGCCACGTTGAAAACAGTAGGGAAGAATTTTACAACTAATTCAAGTATGAAAATGCCTCTAAGCAATATTATCTAATCTTTGTGAGTCTATTTTTTTGGTTTATTATTTCTAATAATAAGCCTATGTGATCGTATCGCAAAAAATTTTTATAACCCCCCCTCAAACTTTGTCACTTTACGTTTCAAGGTGCGTAGAATCCAAATTTGCAATGTCCGTCCGCCGTCCGCGGCACTTTTCTTAGCAACACTGGACCGATTTGGTTCAAATTTGGTATATGGGCTCCATTTGGGGTCTAGTTGTGCCGCGAAGCTTTTGGTTGATGTAGGTCACTTCTAAGGGGTGAAAATTAAGGGTTGAAATTTTCAAGAGTGCCCTAGCTCGAAAACTCTCAAAATAAAGGTATCGTTTTTTCACCAATTTTAAATAGTATTGAATTTTTAAAAATTTTTGAGACCACCCGGAGCTCTGTAGGACAAACCGTTCGGTCCCTACGAGTACTTGAAGGTTTTCCTTCGATAAAACAGAATCATGAGTGTGAATCGCAAAAGAGGTCTAATCTCCATTCAAATTTTATCGGACTAAAATGCGATCGCTGTTCATTTCTTCGATTTGTATACAGTTTTGCCTTCTGCGTAACCAGTAATCAAATTTCAATATGAAGCTTTCTATTTTTCCAATCGAGTGTGAAGCGTTTAGTCCTTTCTAATAAACTTGATTGTGAAGGTGTGAAGCCAGTATGGTGTGGTAGGTAGTACCTAGCTGGTAGGTAAAAAAAAGTTGGTAGGTAAAAAAAATGTTGGTGGGTAAAAAACGCTGCAAATCATTGCTCAAAAGCTTCTTCATTCTTCAGATCACTGATCAGCTGAGTGAGCTCCGAAGCCATTTTCAATCCTATTGAATGAAAGTGCTCTTCCAGGCGTCTCCAGCATTCGAGAGCGACTCACTGATCAGCAGAGTGAGCTCCAAAGCCATTTTTAATCCTATTGATTGGAAGTCCTCTTCCAGGCGTCTCCAGCATTCGAGGAGATCTTCTTCACTCCTCAGATCACTGATCAGCTGAGTGAGCTCCGAAGCCATTTTCAATCCTATTGAATGGAAGTGCTCTTCCAGGCGTCTCCAGCATTCGAGGAGATCTTCTTCACTCCTCAGATCACTGATCAGCTGAGTGAGCTCCGAAGCCATTTTCAATCCTATTGAACGCAGGAGCTGAAATTTGAGAGGGAAGGTCAAGGAAGAATACAGATGGTGGTAGTGCTATTGATGGAGAACCAGTGATCTATACAGAAGGGTGATCTATACAGAAAATAATAAACCTTTGAGCAATGATTTGCAGCGTTTTGCTACGTTTTATAGGCACTTGATGCTATAAAAAAATATATTTTTTCACCAACGCTATGTGCTATTTATGTCTGCAAAATAACTGAAATTTGTTTATTGCCTGAATGCTAAGTCATCATACCGTATTATAATCTTGTCATTAAATGAGTAATGAGAGCTACCAATTTTTCTGAGCTATATAATAAATTTATGTATATACTGCATACGCGCATTGCTTTTGGTTTATTATTTTCAATAATAAGCCTTTGGAATCGAGCAAGAAAAAAAAAATTTTAACCCCCCCTCAAAATTTGATGTTTTACGTTTCAAGGTACGTAGAATCCGAAAATCGAATAAAAAAATTTCCGTCCGTCCGCCGTACGCCGTACGCGGCACTTTTCTTAGCAACACTGGACCGATTTGGTTCAAATTTGGTATATGGGCTCCATTTGGGGTCTAGTTGTGCCGCGAAGCTTTTGGTTGATGTAGGTCACTTATAAGGGGTGAAAATTAAGGGTTGAAATTTTCAAGAGTGCCCTAGCTCGAAAACTCTCGAAATAAAGGTATCGTTTTTTCACCAATTTTAAATAGTATAGAATTTACAAACATTTTTGAGACCACCCGGAGCTTTGTAGGACAAACCGTTCGGTCCCTACGAGTACTTGAAGGTTTTCCTTCGATAAAACAGAATCATGAGTGTGAATCGCAAAAGAGGTCTAATCGCCGTTCAAATTTTATCTGACTAAAATGCGATCGCTGTTCATTTCTTCGATTTGTATACAGTTTTGCCTTCTGCGTAACCAGTAATCAAATTTCCATATCAAGCTTTCTATTTTTCGAATCGAGTGTGAAGCGTTTAGTTCTTTCTAATAAACTTGATTGTGAAGGTGTGAAGCCATTATATTTAGTGTGGTAGGTAGTACCTACCAATAGTTGGTAGGTAAAAAAAAGTTGGTAGGTAAAACAATGTTTGTGGGTAAAAAACGCTGCAAATCATTGCTCACTGATCAGATCACTGATCAGCTGAGTGAGCTCCGCAGCCATTTTCAATGCTATTGAATGGAAGTGCTCTTCCAGGCGTCTCCAGCATTCGAGGATATCTTCTTCACTCCTCACATCACTGATCAGCTGAGTGAGTTCCAAAGCCATTTTCAATCCTATTGAATGAAAGTGCTCTTTCAGGCGTCTCCAGCATTCGAGGAGATCTTCTTCACTCCTCACATCACTGATCAGCTGAGTGAGCTCCAAAGCCATTTTCAATCCTATTGAATGGAGGTGCTCTTCCAGGCGTCTCCAGCATTCGAGGAGATCTTCTTAACTCTTCAGATCACTGATCTGCTGAGTGAGCTCCGAAGCCATTTTCAATCCTATTGAACGCAGGAGCTGAAATTTGAGAGGGAAGGTCAAGGGAGAATACAGATGGTGGTAGGTGCTATTGATGGAGAACCAGTGATCTATACAGAAGGATGATCTATACAGAAAATAATAAACCTTTGAGCAATGATTTGCACCGTTTTGATATAACCCCCCCCCCCCCCCAACATTTTGTTAGTAAACTATCTGAGAGTAAACATACGGGATTTCAGGTCGGTAGGACGAATAATAGCAGAGTTATAATGGAAAATGTACAAAAAAACAGGGCCTGGGACATAAAACAATTTTTATATATTTTATTAAACATTTTTTGATATACCCCCACCCATATATTTTGTCATTCAACAATCTGAGAGTATACATACGAAGTCGTAGGTCGATAGGACAAATAATAACGGAGTTATTGCAAAAATTGTACGAGAAAACGTGACTTGAGCACATCACTCAGGTATCACCTCCAACACTCGTTTAAGGGTGATCAGCTCTCGCGGGTAAAGGAGATAGAAAACTCCCTAAGCCCTCCAAAAACAGGCCAGAATGAGAGAATTGATTAGTTCGAAAAATTAACGTCGAGCAGCACACAACGAGCTTTGGAAAAATAGAGGGGGAAGTGACTGACTGACCAGTTGTAACGCGCCAGTACGCGTATGACACACAAACTGAATGCAGTATTTCACTATCACAACTGGTCATTTGGTTTGGTTTGGTTTTCTAATTAAATTAAATAGTTTGCGGTAATTATGTTGGGTTTTTCTTTTTGAAACATGTTCTCTAATGATCGTAGAAGGAGATAAAATTATTTTTAAAAAAATTCTGGGTCGTTTTCGATTTTTTGGGGGCCGCTAAAGTTGACCTACACAACTGGTCATTGGAAAAAGGACCACAATGCACCTCAATGACCAGGTATGCGGTGGCTATACGCAGCAAATGACCAGGAAGCGCCATGTACGATACCACACATACACACACACATACACACATACACACACACATACACACACACACACACACACACACACACACACACACACAGACATACACCTATGGTTTTTTTCGCGGATTTGGATTCAGAATGGTCTAAAACGGATTACTGTGTGGTTATTTTTTTTTCTGTTGAGTGTTGTCCTCCTTCACCCCAGATCGATCGCATAAGGACGCCCAAGTCTTACTGTGGGACGTCCTAAAAAATCCGTTGCAAAGGGTGCTCAATTTGCAATCTTTTCGATGCCTAATACATTTTTTTTAATAGCCCAGACGAATTAGAGAAAATAGGAGAAATAATTCATAGTAAAGAAATTCCTTCACCAGTGTCTTCCTTTACACTTGGTTAATCATACCTCAAAAGTCCCCTAGGGTTGGGGGTGAGCTCGAGGAGGGGGGGTGAATTTTCTCCAATTTTTTCGACTTTTTTTCGGTTTTTTGCATATACCTCTGAAAGTAAGCGTTCTAGCGGATTTTTTACTCCTACCAGAATTGAAGTACATAAAATTTCCTACAATTTGCATTTCTGACTTAAGTTTCTACGATTACGCCTTCCGCCGCTAGAGCACGTGAAAGTGGAGTGGAGTATAAGTGGAGTGGAGATGTGCAAACGACGTATGAAAAGCAAAACTCGTCAAAATCTTGAAATCGCTTGTTTTTTCAGCCGCCTGGTAACCATAACAATTCTTGACGCAGAATTGTGAAACTTCCCTAAAAAGTGCGCCAAAATCTCAGCTTTCTAACGGTGAATTAAAAAATGTTTTACAATCAAATTTAAGGGAGAAATTTCTGTTTGAACGCGGAAAAACGTGCATTTTTTTTCAACGAAATCGATGGTTTAACGGGAGGACTCCGGCGTCTTCACCGCCGCGGCTCCTCCAAAGCACAGAGTCCTCCCGTCTAACCGTCGATTTCGTTGAAAAAAATGCACGTTTTTCCACGTTCAAACAGAAATTTCTCCCTTAAATTCGATTGTAAAATAATTTCAATACAATATACAAGTTGAATCGTGCCAGTGAAATACATTTATAAAATTTAACACAAATTTCACTAGTTAGGTAAATTATTAAAATGTTGACCTCCAAGCGTAAGGAGGAATACTCCTTTCTCGGAATACTCCTTACTTCCGATATTACCATTGATATTGAGTATGCCAAAATCCCAATGGCTCCCTCTTAGTTTTGGTTTATTATTTTCAATAATAAACCTTTGGAATCGAGCAAGAAAAACAAAAATTTAACCCCCCTCAAAATTTGATGTTTTACGTTTCAAGGTACGTAGAATCCGAAAATCGAATAAAAAATTTTCCGTCCGTCCCCCGTACGCCTTACGCGGCACTTTTCTTAGCAACCCTGGACCGATTTGGTTCAAATTTGGTATAAGGGCTCCATTTGGGGTCCAGCTGTGCCGCGAAGCTTTTGGTTGATGTCAGTCACTTCTAAGGGGTGAAAATTGAGGGTTGAAATGGGCAAATCATTGCCCAAAGGTTAATTATTTTCTGTATAGATCACCCTTCTGTATATATCCCTCCCTACCAACCATAGGTACCTACTACCTACTAGGGCATTTTTGAATATTTCAAGCCTTCAATTCCATTTGATTGGTGGTTGGGGTTGGAATTTTCAAAAATCGCCTAGTAGGTAGTAGGTACCCATGGTTGGTAGGGAGGATATATACAGAAAGGTGATCTATACAGAAAATAATAAACCTTTGGGCAATGATTTTCAGCGTTTTTCGGATTGGTTCTACAGTCAAACATCATATTATATGGAGTTTCTTTACTAAACGAACACTTAGATATACAAGGGTGTCTACAAAACAAGTCTTATTCCTTCAAGGAGTCAATTTTACAACTAATTTGCAACAAAAAATGTCTCAGCAATTTTTTCTAACAGTTTCAATTTTTTCATTTTTTGTCAAACCCTCGATTTTGTTGACAAAAATTCACGTTTTTCCGTGTTCAAACATAAATTTCTCCCTCAAATTCGATTGGAAAATTTTTTTGATCATACCGTTGGGAAGAAGAAATTCTGGCGCAGTTTTTAGGCTTTCCGGCAATAGCTCATTATCATTAGTTATTCGGACATTATGGGCGTTGAAAAACGGAAAGTTTTCAGAAAGTTACTAAGTTCACTTTTTTGGTTCCTTTATTCCCCGTAAATTTCAACTGAAAACATTTTATTTTGCATTAGGGAGATAGAGCATTTAACGCTCTTTCCGACGGTGTCCTCAAACTTGAAATATCACAGCAAATTAAAGGCGTGATTTCAAATTTAATGACATAAGGTCAAAATCACAAGAAAAAAAACTTTAAAATTGAAATAATTCGGAAAAGAAGCCTCTAACAAAAAATTGCTATGAGGGATTTTTTGTTGCAAATTAGTTGTAGAATCGATCCCTTGAAGGAATAAGACTTGTTTCGTAGACACCCAGTATAGTATATTATAACGAAATTCATCAAATTCGGGAGAAAAATGTAGAAGTTGCTGCTTTTGAAAGGATTCTACGTTTGCGCATGCGGAGAGGCTACTAATGATCCGGAGATGATCATTTTCATATGTACCATCTCCACGCTGAGAACATTATTTTCAACCATGAAAAGTGAAAACAATGATTCCATTACTTTGGTAGATTCAGATTTGAAAAGTTCCAATTTCTTCAGAGATTGTCCTTTTTCTGAGGGCGTTTCTTGAGCGTTCCTTTGGTTCCTGGCAACATTGGTATAAAGGGAGTTGTTCGCCTGTCTATAAAGGAGAGTTGGGGTGTGGCATATCAATGGGGAATTGAACGGTAGCTAGGCGAGATGGGAACTTTGCAGCATTTTTGTCAAGGATCTCACGCGTCTTCTCTCGAAATTTCTATCGTAAAACACGAAATCGTGGCCTGCAGGTTAGGCGAACAAAAAACACAAATCAATTCAAAGTATCAACTTAGTATGATTTGGCACGAGTATAAGCCACGCTTCCGTAGCTGCCTTGGCTGTTAGATGCAATCAATTACTACTCGTTTCATTGCTAGCATGGTATAAACATTGTACCTGCCCAACTACCCCCTTCCGATGTAAGTTGTGGTCACAACCTGGTTCGTAATCGATGTTGTCCAGTAATACTTCTTGATGTTGAAATTCATATTTCCGCATCTATCCGTGTCTCACGTAATTTGTGTTTCCAAAGGTAGTTAGATACTCCACGTTGTTGTCCAATCCTAAATTTACGTACGAGTAAATGTATATTTTTGGTTGAACACGTTTTAAATATGATTTGCTGACCAATATTGTTATAACTTGTAGGTCCCAAATAGTTTCGAGTAGTACCAATATACAGGGTGTCACCGAAACCCCCCCCCCCCTTGCTAAAATCGTCCAGATAGTGGTTAATT
This sequence comes from Apolygus lucorum, assembly GCA_009739505.2. NCBI lineage: Eukaryota > Metazoa > Arthropoda > Insecta > Hemiptera > Miridae > Apolygus > Apolygus lucorum. The sequence continues at coordinate 15,894,650 of CM019179.2, forward strand.
TTTTTTTTTAATATTCATGATTTTTCCCAAGGATCTCAAATATGGCCACATTGGCCATTAGCCATTCAACGTCGTTTTTTTCAAATGAGACCCCCATTTTTTATTGCAGATTCGGTTTCTACTTAAAATTTCATGAACATTTCACCCCTCAACCGATTTTTTTTTATCGCGCGCAACCCGCTCAGCGTGCGCTCAAAAATGCGCAACCGCGAGATATTACTTCAAAATGTGCATATACAAAGTACCCAAGTGTGACACATGATATTTTAGTATTTTTTACGCTGAATAACGTGGTGATGTTAGTTTCTTAATTTGATCGTATTTTGATCAAATTATCGACGAAAAAAAAACTTTTTAAAAAGAAAATGGTCTATTTACTCACAATTTGAAGACCTCTTCAACTTCTGAATGTTAACTTAACGAATGTTAACGTTAACTTCTGAATGTTTACATGAGAAGAGTCAGTACCAACTACAAAAAATTGATCTTTCCTTTCTCAACACGGACTGGGGACCGGGTTTTTAAGTAGACAGGACGGTTTTGCCCTTGAAAAAGGCCATTTCCTTTTTTAAGCATTTTATTTTTCGTCGATAATTTGATCAAAATGCAGTCAAATTAAGAAACTAACATCACCACGTGATTCAGCTTAAAAAAAATACTAAAATATCATGTGCCACACTTGGGTACTTAGTACATGCACATTTTGACGCAATCTCGCGGTTGCTCATCTTTGAGCGCTCGCTGAGCGGGTTGCGCTCGATAAAAAAATCGCTTGAGGGGTGAAATGTTCATGAAATTTTAAGTAGAATCCGACTCTACAATAAAAAATGGGGGGGCCTCATTTGAAAAAACGAAGTTGGTGTGCGTTGGTGCACGTGCGCAATGCGCACCATGGTCGCACCATATTTTAAATCCTTGGGAAAAATCTTGAAAATTAAAAATAAAAATAATGTTTACCACTATCTGGACGATTTTAGCAGGGGGGGGGGACTTTTATGGGGACATCCTGTATAGTAATGAGTAGAAAATCTTTAGTAGATCACATAATTTATATTCTTGATGTCTGGCTATTTCAGTTGCTGTAGTTTGTGTTTCTATTTATTTGAAAAACCCATGGTAATTCTAAAAGTTACATTCCTGTTTTGTTGGTAGTTTCATTATGTATCTCGATGTAATATTAGTGCGTTTCATATCAGTATTTTTTACCTCCTTGAGAATGTGTAGATAGATACTTACTTTAGTTTTGGTATCACTCTAAAACATATTTTGGATGAAGATGAAAAGATTCTGTATCATGAAAATTTTATTCGCCCTTTTTGGCAAAGTATACAAGTATTGAATCTTTTTTTTTTTTTTTTTTTTTTTTGCTTTCTCACTACCGAAGGTAGGGAAGCTTTGTATTCGTGAAAGAAGTGAAAAAAAAAATGTCCTCCAAAATCAAAATTTCCACTTGCTTTTTGCGTTTTAAAGCTTCCCGAACAATTTTGGTTCCGTGTCTGTCTGTCTGTCTGTCTGTCGGTCTGTCTGTGGTCAATCCTTGTCCCGGGCAAAACTATACTAACCTGTGGTCCGATTTTGATGAAATTTTCAGGGATTGTGCGGGTTAGGTCCTAGACGGTCCCCTATCAATTTCAGCACCTTCGAACCAATAGGAGCGAGTGCGCATGCGCAAACGTGAATTTCCTGGAACCTCGGTTTCTTGGTTTCTAATGAACCGATTTTGCTCAAATTTGGAGGTTAGTTAGGGACTAACTTCTTAGAGACACCCTATAAGTTTCAATCAAATTGGTCAAGCAATAGCCGCTGCGCATGCGCGAACTTTAAATTTATTGTTACAACCAAAACTCCGCAACTATTCAACCAATTTCGATAAATTTTTCAGGGATTGTGTGGGTTAGGTCCTAGACGGTGGACCGCTAAATAAAACTCTACGTTGAAAATACAAATATCATACTACTCGTGCCCACACTTACTTCCAGGTTCCCGTGTAAATTGCTTCTTTTATTGTGTGATCAAATGTTGTGGTCTGCAGGTCAATTAATGTTGAAACCAAATTGACCCCTCATCACAGTCTCTTTTGCATCTTTCTTTCTGTCATCGAGTTAGTGGTCCACAGGTCAGTTTTGAGATGAAAATTGGCACTTCGCGTTTTTTGAATGCGCCGAACTAGGATTTTACAATGCGAATTTACACTCCATTGATTTATACCTACACTCTTTCGTTCTTTTAGTTCAGTGGTTTATATACCACAACTATTTACAACACTATTATAAACATTAATACCTGCAACCCTATCCCGCATATTATCGCCAATATTTTGGTATTCAATAACTCTTTGAATCATAATTTTTTCGCCAACTGATTCTATACGTCCATGTTACAATGAGTGAGGAAGCTATACTGCCCACCCAACTTGGCAGACGTTTTTTTAATTGGTATCGACATTTTATTTTTGTAAAGCAGTTTTGAAATTCAATTTGATTGATGTTTCTTTTCGGACGGGGATGGTGTAGAATGGCGAAGCGTCGTCACGCTAGTCTCTAATAAGAGAGATGAAGTGAAGCTCCATCCTTGAGGCCTAAACATCTTATTTCCCTCCTTGAGCCACAGAACTCTCATTATTGCAAATTGCACTTTTTTCGAACCCAAGGAGCAACCATGGATCTAATACGTGTGTGGGTGAGACGTTTTTCAAACGATTCTCAAACGAATTCTTTTTCGCACGAACAAATCAAAAGGATGAAATAACCACGTAGGTCTTCAGCTACCTGTTCGTATTTTTGGCCGACTTCGAATTTTTTTTCTTTTCTTTTTTTTGGTGATGGGCTCGAGCAGTATCTCTTGGAATTGCAACCCAGTCCTGAGAAGAGTAAGAGGAGGCGTCGGCAATTATGTGGTTATATAAGTACGCCACTCTCTCTGCATCAGGGATCATGATATCTGCAATGAGGGCAAGCCTTGCAAGTCCCGCACATTCATTGCGAACAGCATCGTGCCCTTAGATGCAGTCCTCACAGGAGGAAGGAAGACCTCGCACCTCCTGTCCACATCTCAGTGCGAGTGCATCTATTAACTGGCTACGAGATATTTTACTGTAACTACCTACTGACTTCCAAAACTCAGGATCACCTATAAACCCTATAAACATGAATACTACAAGTATTTAGCATTTTATTCAGTCAAAATATTATGTTTAAGTTTGAATTGAGTAATTTTTAATCAATCAAATATTAAGAATGGCTAAATTGTAAATATTCATTACAAAGGTGTAGTAATTATACTCGTGAAAATAATCGAAGAACCTTAGTAAATAAAAAGCAGTAAAGTAAACAACCATCTCAGGTTGAATTTTCGTCTATCCGCCATTCCTGGCGTCGCGGATGTCATCAGCTGTTTTCCAAAGGGAAGATCAGAATTGGTTCTGATGATTTCGCTCATGGCTACTCACTGCCTCACCCACGTAGGTGGAGAGGCGATCACCATCGGCCCAACCCAAAAAACGATCAAGCCCTGCGATTCAGCCCTCGAGCGGTCTCCAATTCGGATAATCTCCCAGAGCGACTGGCCGTAACTTCGGTGATCTCACGGATACCGGCTCATTAAACGAGCTAATGGCCGTTGGTGGAAGAAAGAACCTTGTTTAAGACGATGAATATAAAGTACAACCGGCAATTTCAAATTTAACAAATAATACCAAGATTATGTTCCTTACATATCGGGCACCTTATTCGACTCTTCGAACTAACTCGTACAGTTAAATAATAAACCATTGGGTAATAATTAACAGTGTTTTTACTATCAATCGTACAAATGACCAGGTACTTCAGTGTTAGATAATATTGGTCAGTATTTCTAAAAATCCGTGCATCAATATTGTTACGAATGTGGACAAGCCAGGTCTCGCCTACAAGTTAAGGGGCTAGGTTATACCTTTCTGCAAGACCGCTCGGTCTTGAAGGTGTTGCAGCTCACCGCGCCGTCAATAGTGAAGTATCTTCGGGCGGGTGCACCATCTGAGCTCACACCGATGGGCGCAGGGCGGCATTTTGGCTGCCTTTGAATAATATAATATTTTTAGAGTACAAGACCATGTTATACCATTGATCACTAACTTTCACATTAGGGAAACGCAAATAAAGTACACAACCATGAATATTAGGTTAAAAAATACATTTTATCGAAAATAATTTCAACTAGGTGGTATAAATAAAAACGTAGGTAATTTGAAAATATGACCAAATCAGATTAAACAAAGGTACATTCAGTCTTTCTTCCAGAAACACAGCATAAACTTTTCTAATTCAATATCAAAATATAATATTGATAACACAATGAAGTAGCACCTACCTACCCATGTTTACTTAGATCCAACGTCGACGTCGTCAACTTTCACACTGATTTACGTGCGTCGTTCGCGAATCTGACGTAGCTTCTGCCTGCCATCTGGAGTCTTATGTTGTAATTAGAGAATACGTGGGCGTTCCGTTGCGCTGTGAATTGCTTTTGTCTATGCAAGATCGTTTTTAGTGAAAAGGCGGCCAAATTGCCGCCCAAGCGCCCGCCCGAAGGTTAAAAACAAGAAGCACCAACGAGTTTATTTATTTTTTCTATGGTGAGCTTTCTTTTCTACAAAATTGACGTTTTTTAATGTTAATTGTTAATTTTTCAGTTCAAATGAACCCGATCGAGGCGCTGCAGTTCCTTTTCTTCGCGGTGTTTGGCCAAACGTCGGCAGACAATTTGCAGAAGAAAACGAATGCGCAGCCTGCTTGGACAATTTATCTCTTCAAATTCGTGTTTGGGATATACATGTTGGTCTCGGTCGTGGTTCTCATCAACCTCCTCATTGCTATGATGAGCGACACCTACCAACGGATTCAGGTAACTGTTCCTTCGTTTCCGCATTAACCCGAAAATCGACTTAGTGCCCTTAGTGTCCTGTAAGCCGACGATATTCTCTATCAATTATAATTAATATTACATGTTTGGTGTGAATGACCTCAGGCTCAATCCGACATCGAGTGGAAGTACGGGCTGGCCAAGTTGATCCGAAACATGCACCGGACCACCACGACGCCCTCGCCGTTGAACCTCATAATGACGTGGCTCATGTACCTCATCCACCTCTGCAAGCAAAAGAGTAAGTGGTCCACGGGATATGGATAAGAAGTACCTTCAGAATAATTTCAATACGATACAATAGCAGCATCGTAATTCTGAGTCAATTTTAGTTCAACAGAATTTCAAATACCATTTTGAACGGGACCCTAACCTTCTTTCCTCCCAAAAGATGATGAATAACTTCGAAGCGGCATGTACCTGAACATGGAATGTCATTCATTACACAACTTCCCCCTAAGTTCGTTTGCTTATAACTAACCTATACGTTTGTATTGAAGGTTTTAACAAGTAGTTTTTTTTCGGAGTTTTGAATTCAATTTTGGGGAATATTTGAGCAAAAGGTACCTCAAAGGCCTTATACAATCTGTCACCTCAAGAATGATCTTTCCAAGGGCCACTCTAGCGCTATCTGCGTCAGTTAAATCTGTCCATAAACCCAATTTTGATGGAGTAAAGGTGGGAAACTCGGAGAAATCCTTGCTGGGATGTTAAGATCTACAATTTCCCATAAAGTACAGAACCAAGGAATAAGGTGGAGAATATTCACTTCATGGAGAAATGTGTGCTGCCTTTTCTGAGAAAACCCAACTAATAGCCTACAAGGTGAGAAATGAGGGTAGAAGATTCCTCAAAGGCACTAAAACAGTTTGTCAACACTTTTAATTAATATGTTATTATTATTAAGTTTTTTTTACACAAATTTTCTTACTCCATAGTTGGAGTATCAAGATATCAGTTTTGGTTCAAAATAGGACTGTTGCAGGTAAACATAGGACTTCCAGAAAGATACCTCAGGATATTAAGGGTTAAGTACATTAAGGTACTCGTACATATTTTGGTTCATTATTTTCAATAATGAACCTTTGCAATCGAACAAGAAAAAAATGAGCCCCCTCCCTCAAAATTCGTTGGTTTACGTTTCAAGGTACGTAGAATCCGAAAATGGAAAAAAAATTTGCGTACGCCGTACTGGCACTTTTCTTAGTTACCATGGACCGATATTGATGGAATTTGGTATATGGGCTCCATTTGGGGTCTAGTTGTGCCCCGAAGATTTTGGTTAATGTAGGTCACTTCTAAGGGTTCCAAAATCAATTTTGAAATTTTGAAAACGCCCTAAATCAAAAGATTTTGATATAAAGGTAATGTTTTTCCTTCAATTTAAGATTCTATAGAATTTTTAGAATTTTTCGAGACCACCTGGAGCTCTGTAGGGCAAACCGTTCGCTCCCTACAAACACGTAAGGGTTGGACTTACGATAAATCAGAAACACTAGTGTGAATCGCAAAAGATGTCAAATCTCCGTTCATATTTTAGCTGACCAAAATGCGATCGCTGTAGGTACGTGGTAAGTAGGTGGTGACAATGGCAAAGCCGAGTTCTTTGCAGACGAGTGATCTATAGAAAAATAATAAACCTTTGTGTAATAATTTGCAGCGTTTTTATGTCTGTGCTCAAACATTGATGCTAATATATTATCATTATTTTTGTACAACCTTTTTATGCAGTCGATCAAGGTAATCATAGAACACCACTATAACAACACAACACTATTTAGGCCCTAACACATATGTAGTTGGAATATCTAAGGAAAAGTACTAAATATATTGATCAAAATAATACAAGACCTTAAATTAACCTTTGAAATAGCTAAACTTATATCATATCGATTAATTGTAATATAATTGCATTTATCAACTCGTCGATTGAAGCTCTCCATAAAAGTGAGTTTCTTTTCATAAAAATCATTTACCACACCGTTAGGGTGTCCCTTATTTTTCGACTCCAATTTTTTTAACGCATTCAGAGGGTTCTGAATCTTTTGTGGCCCGCAATACTCACACCAGAATTTTTTTCATGGTAGGACAACGTTAATCCATGCCGATTTCCTATGAAAGTTATAGTAGTGGAAAAATCCTTGAATAATCCCCTGAATTGACGAGATTGGGATTTGTTCAACTTATAAATGAATCGGTTTCTTTAAAAATGGCGTAAGTACTTGAAACCAAACTTTCGGGAAATCAAGAAAAATTTCCTGTATGCCGCTATTGATAAAATTGTGGAAGGAAAACTTGTTTCCCTGCCTCAGCAATCAATTTGTCGCGTTTTACGTATTTTTCCAGATTTTTATTCCCCACCTATGGGCTCCAAATTCGCTAATCTATCCCATGGACTTACGAACTTCTAAAAAACAAATCACGTACAATCTGACTTTTTATGAATTGCAGGCTTTCTGAAACCATGATAAATTACTCCATTTATCATTGACAACCCGGAAAAACGTAAAATAATGGAACACAGTTGCTATAGAAATGAAAAAAAGTCTGCCAAAGGGTGTGTATAACGATCCGATACATAGTAGCTAATCTCGAAACATCAATCTCTAAATACCCTGCACTACCCTCATAGGGAACCGTCTACACCCCAATCCGCATAATTCCAGAAAATATAATCGAATTTAATCGAAAAAGGTAGATAGTATGGCTGTTACAACGGTTTCATTATCGATTCAGGGGCGATGATTTTTAAAGGGACACCATCTACCCGCAAACCCCCACATTTAATGAAAATTTCATAAAAATAGGAGTTTTCAAGGATTTTATTAAAGACAGTCTATCACACAGACAGATACGACAAAACACGAAACCAAAATAGTCCAAAACGTAAAACGCGAGTGGAAATTTTGATTTTGAAGAATTTTTTTGAAAACTTGAAATGTGAAAATAATCAAAGTTTCCGCTACCAAAGTAAGTTCGGACTTACGCCCTTCTTAAAGAAACCTGGATTTTCAAGGGCGATTTCTCCGATTGCATGCCCTTTTAATTGCAAACGATGCGTGTAGGGTTGAAGAACAGAAAAGTGAAAACCAACCAGTTATGTCGGCGTGTCGTCGTGTGAAGGCGATTGTCTTCACGTCGGCTTGTCGATTTCTATTGGTCCCTACTCAACGAAGATGAAGGATGGGACAGCACTTTCTGCCCGGCGCGGGTTACCGCCTACCGCATGCAGGAGTGCTTAAGGATTTCAGCTCAGCTGCGATCCTCGGCGCGATTGCTCGCCAACCGGAGGGAGCAGACAACTCCTAGGCGAAATGGGAGCGGACCGAAACTTTAGGCTTCTAAGAGAAGGCGAGGTAGAACGAGAAATAATCAAGTCGATTGTTAGAAGACGAATGCATGAAGGGGAAGCCCTGAGTCCTCCTTTTATATTACTTTAACAAGGTAAAGGGAGAGTGGAGGAAGGTGACGTCAAGTGACGTGTTCGTCCCCCGTACCTCACCTTACCTACCTGGCACGATGAGTCACTCAGGGTTTCCCTTGTGTCCTTTATTGGAGAACTAACAGGTTTGAGTATATGAGTCATTACACAACCAAAATGGCATTTTTGTGGACTTACGCTCTTTAAAAAAAAAATTCTAATCCATAGTTTAATACAATAATCATTTCCGAAACAACTCATGTTCTTTCACAGTGTAATTTGTCCATCTGTTGAGGGGTTGCGATGGTTGCGATCGGGTGCTGACCTCCTCTGACAAAATTCATATTCTCGCACAATGTAGTGTTGTCTAGTTTTGGTAAGAGTTCAGAATTATCACAAGTGTGGACACTACAATGGAAATGGTGAAAATTGTCCGTAACTCTCAAGAGAAAATTGTAACCTTCTTTTCTTCCCTTTCCTTTCGAAATCCCCACTGGGAGCTATAATGAGGTGTTCAGTCCCACGGTTGGGTGTCTGCTGTTCGCGGACGACCTGAAGTTGTTCTGCCATGTCGGGACTCAGTCTGACTGTGAGGCTCTGCAGATGGCGATTGGCAGGCTGGAGGACTGGTGTGTCGCCAATCACTTGTACCTGAATCCTGGCAAGTGCTCAGTGGTGACCTTCCATCGGCTGACTGGTCCCACAATCTTCCCTTACATTCTCTGCGGCTCCCCTCTTCAGCGTTCCATCCATCAAAGACCTTGGTATTTGGTGTGACGATCAGCTCGGCTTCATAGAGCACATCGAGGTGGTTGCAGGTAGAGCCATGCGCACGTTGGGTTTCCTGAAGCGGAACACAAGGGAATTTACTAGTCTTCCAGCCATCGTTTCCCTGTATAAGGCGCTCATTCTTCCAAATTTGGAGTACGCATCTACTGTCTGGTAGATTATCTGGCCCCATTATCTCTTCTATGTGCCGTTTTCCCCCTAAAATTTCAGCGAAATCGACCCCTCTACCGTCTACCACGCAGTGCTAATCTATTTATTTATTCATTTATTTATTTATTTACATTTGTACGGGCGAACCCAATTACATTATTACATTTAAAAAAAAACAAAGGAATCAAGTTGACGGAAACCAACGAAAAGAAATGAAACTTCTGGAGAAAAAAAGATAGAAAAACAAACTGTTCGATTTGAGGCACTGAAAGTTCTGAGTGGTGCGATGACTGAAGGGGAAAATCTATTAGTAAATTATATGAAATTAAATAAAGTAAGGGTGGAACTGAAACGAATTGAGTGTTGCTGAATTGAATTTCACTTAATTGAATTTAATTAGAGTTGGGACGCGCATATTGCCGATTTTAATGAAGAGAACGGGCTGGAGAAGAAGTCCAAGTCAGAGTTTAGACTCGTCAGGTAGTTTGCCGAGCGAGGAAGCCTGCACAGTGGCCGGTTCAGCAGGTAGTTCATCGTCGAGAAGGGAGTCAGAAAGGGCAGAGTAGAGCGAGTCGACTGGGGAATTCTGAAGGCGATCCTGGACAGAATATACGGCGAATCAAGTTCGTTATTCACGAGCTTGTACATAACGGATATGTCGGATATTAGTCTCCTGGTCTCCAACGTCTGCAGACCGCACGTTTGGAGCAGGGACTCGTAATTTATCTTAGATGAAGGAATACCGAGTTTAAATCCGATGTACAGGAGAAATCTCCTCTGAACCCTCTCCAATGCGTACTTGTGCACTGTGTAGAAGGGCGACCAAACAGTGGATCCATATTCCAACCTAGGCAGAACCAGCGTCTTGTACAGGATGATGATGGGTTGAATCCGGGTGAACTCCCTGGTGTTTCGCTTGATTAAGCCCAGGGCCCTGAATGCGGTGGCAGCGATTGACGAAATATGCTTGTTAAACGTCAATTGAGCATCACACAATATCCCCAGATCCTGTATTTCTGTCCCTTCACCCAAATTTTGACTTTTTTAACTCCTCCCTCTCAGCCTTAAAGTAACTAATTGCCGCCTCTCATGTGTGCTTTAAGTAGTCTTTAAATTCCTTCCTTGTCTTACTTCCAATATTTTAACTATCTGCAGATAGTTCAACATGTTGAATTATACAATTGTATCGAATTGGGCTTTCCCGTACTTAATTAAATAAATAAATAGTTTTGGCGTTTTCAGTTACATATCCCGTAATATGCAAGTTCAAAGTCAATTCGGCACGGGTTAACGTACTTAAAAAACGTACGTAAAAAACTTTCACGTCATTTGGGTCATGAAGAAAGGATTCAGAGGGTATGCGTTGAAAAAGTTGGGGATTCTTCTTTATCGGTCAAATAAGGGACACCCTAGACACCGTAGTCTACACTACCAACTTGAACCTCAATAGTTCAACGGTATAAGTAGGTAAAGGTACAGTAAGTACTGCTTGGGGTTCTCTCGTAAACCTCATTACTAGAGACGAGATCGATATGCTAAAATTCGAACCCAAATTATGCATTTATTTGTGCGCTTTTTAGAACTAGGTAATACATACTTCAATATATATTTTTTTTATCATAATGAAAATAAAAGTTTACTTTTTACCGAGGATGATGATTTTGTTGTCTTGTGAGACTACAGGGGCCGAAAAACGCGTTTTATAATGTTATAGGATATATAAGTGAAGACAAGTCGCTATTTCATTTCTTGTTTAAGTTTTAACAAATGAAAATAATACATGAAATATGACGTGAAATAATGCGTTTTAATTAGTGAAAAAACAATCGACTTCGGGAGTATAACCAATCTTTACGTCCTACTGCATACAATTACCAACATTTGTTCCTGGTTTTCAAATGTTAAATAAATAACTAGTTTCCAAACTTGAAAATGGAAGAGGATGGAATCTAGTATCTTACAGGAGCTTAGGCTACTTAGAAACCCAGAATTTGCTATATAGCAATATTCTAACTAATTAATAGATTGATTTTTCCTGTATTGATTTTTCCACAAATTTGGCAGAAGGGGGTCCTTACGTTTCACAGACAAGTTGAACTCAGAATGAAATTACGTGAAAACCGTTGTTTTGTGAGCAGAAGAAGGTTTTCCCATCTGTTGTGGAAGCTGGTTCACTCCGTGTCCACTTTTTCCCTAGTTTAATAGACGTTTCTACGACACGGAAGTTTGAAGGCAAGATGGATACATTGAGAGTGAGAACTAGAGTACTTTTCGAGTTTCAGAAACTGAATTAACTCTGAGGATTGCTTATATGCTTAGACAGTCCTTGAAGCCAAAGTAACCGAAAATCCAGTAGGTTGCTGGAAAAACTAGGTAGACCTTCCTACTAATTCATATCAGTTAAGAGGATCACCCCAGAACTAAACCCAATTTTGTAATGTGTGAGTTTTGTCTCATCATGAGGCCAAGCATTATTCGGTAATTTCCTTCACTTAGAACACAATAAACACATTATAGAATATTAGATTTACTCTACATAAAGAAACACTAACACGAAATAAGATACCTACACAAATACTTACATTTCTAGGCACTACACAACATTCATAGTTAATAGAACTCACCAAAGTACCTGCAACACAGCGTACAGCATCTTTCAGTTTCTTCGATTATCCTCATCAAAATAGTTCTACACACAAATGAACAAGCTGAAAGTTAAATACCAACCCAACAGGTACCAACTTCTCGGCAATTTTCTACATAACATGACTTCTCAAATAGATAATCGAATTCACCTCAATTCTATCTAGCTTCAAGAATTGACAGGCACCGACTTCAATTTTTTTCACATTTTTCTCAGCCAATTTCCGTCCGATTTTGATTCGGGTGGGGCTAATTTCTTGTTTTTCAGTTTTCTAGAACCATCAAGTATTGAAATTTTCAAATTTCAAATTTTATAGCCAATGTAAGATTTTATCATTTGAGTCAACATGATTCAAATAGCAAGAGCTAAAGTTATTTTGTTTATGAATAACTCATCAATCATACCAGGTCTGTCGTAGGAACGAACGATACGGAAAAGTACAGGTACCATAAGTCGAGGTGGCAGTTTCTTTGATAAATGATGTTGTGTGGCTCATTTTCGTTTACAGTGGCCCAGCGGAAGAGACCGAGCATGGTGCAGATGTTGGGTCTGCAGGCGAGATCGCGGATGAGCGCCAGATCCAAAGCTGGATCCAAGTGGTTGGCCAAAGTTAAGAAAGGCCAAGTGGCTCCCAAAGGCAAGTTTGAATCAAATTGTTTTCTAAGCCGAAGTATTGAAATCTTCTTTACTAAGATGGTTGAGAGTTCAGCTAAAATTAAGCAATTCAGCTTTAAAAAAAAAGTAAGAGAAGAAGGTACTTGAATCGGTAGGAATAGAAAGAACATCTTCGGAGAGCTCTTATGAAGATCTTTGAAAATGGTGATGCTGAGGCGTCAACAACGAAAAAGTTGCTAAAAACAAAGCCTGGAAAAGCCCTTCAGGGAAGGGTTGGCAAACAGCCGGTGAAGGTAAAGGGTAGAAGCGCTTTTCATTAAGACAAGTAATATTAATGTACGTACCTACTTTTTATCCTTTTTTGCAACCAAAAGCAATTAGTGCAAAAAGCGTTAAATTGATTAATTATAAACCCCTGCCTCAGCAGCATCTGAAGCTGTGACTCAACAATCAATAACGCAGATATTTTCAATTTCAAGATGCAAGTCAAATAGGTAGTACAAATACATTTTTGCACGTTTCTGTTTAGATTTCGGCACCATCCTTTGTAGATTCATCTCTCACCTACATAGTCTTTTGAGCATGAGACTCTGCTAAAGAGGAGTCACTTAAAATCCCCTCTAGTAACCATTAGGTACCAGGTAGCTTCTGACTTCTTTTACATTTTTCTCAAAAATTGCTGTGAGTACGGAAAGCCATAAGTAGCGGCCGATTTCGAGTCAAATTCCGTCAGGATGCAATAAATGGCAGCCAATTGACTAGTCCCAGCCTAAATGTTCAGTACATTCCAGTAGGTACGTTCTGGAACTGCATGTCGGAATTGTCCTCGTTACATCTTGCATGCGTTCCAGCTAGCTCATATTGACTAGCCAGAGAGGGATGTTCTAATATATTATGCTTTTCGTCATGTCTGACATTAGCTTTTCTCATCAAAAGACACTCGCTTGGTCAAAAAACGAAGAGTCTCCTGACGAAGCGACTTTTAATTTAGAACAGCCCTCCAGGTGACCCAGCTATTGGGAATCGAACACCATTGATCAGGCTTCCTCCCGTAGGTAGACTTACTCATTTATGAACTGGTAACTTTCAGAACCCGTGGCGCTTAGCGTGGTACATCTGAGTCCTCTCGGCTCGCAGCTGAGCTTCAGCAACTCGGCCACTCGCATCGAGAACATCGCCGACTGGGACGCCATCGCCAAGAAGTACCGCGCACTCATGGGCGAAGGAGAGGACGGAGGAGTGTCTGTGGACTCCACTTCCAACAACTTCATGGGATCTTCCGAGTCGACACTCACAGCCCGATAACTACCGTCGCCATTGAGGTTTCTCCACAGTTTCTACTGGCTCTCAAGACGTTGCCAACTACAGCTGAGGAGGTTCACCCACATAGGCAACAACGGCTATCAACGTCCTTCTGGTCAAACTACTTCAGCTCAACCGGGCACGAGCCCTTATGGCACACCCTGGCTAGCCTACATTGTACTTCCCATTGAAGATGTGTATTAGATTGGGTGAAGTGATCATGAAGAATGGGGAAGAAAATTCTTCCATGATGTGATCTCTTCAGTGATGATAAAGCACTGTTTTGAGCCAGATCACAGGAGCGTGCGGATAACAAGTGATGTGATAGATCGATTTGTTTGAATTGTTGACTTGTAAGAGTATTTTCCATTCAACTTCTCTGCCGAAATTATCAAGACACCAAATGGGGAATATAATGACACGTTTTCTGGAGACTTCAATTGTCCCAGATGACATCACAGAGTTCACGTTTTGTTAAGGAACAAACAAGACTCAATCTGTTAGCCTCACAACTAAGTTATTCATGGATCAATGTGAGTAAAGATAAGTGTATCCGCACTTTGTCATGAACAGAAATAGTAGGTACCTACATTAATGGCGTCTGCGATCTCAGTCGGATGACTACAACCTCAAATGCCTCAACAAACTGACGCATATCAAGTAGGTACCTACTTATGAGCACGTTAAACTCTCTATTATATTCGTGCGGTGGAATTTATTTGATGTTTGCCGTCATCTACCTTACAAGTACTTCCGAATGTTATTGCACCTTTTTGGGGAGCTTTACGTTAAGTCCACAATTTGAAAGAATGAAAATCTGTTCCCTCTTGAATCATTTCGTGATATCGCCTTCCAAATTCATACATACATCGTAGGATTCAAAACCAACTATTGCTTTCCAGCGAGATGAACATAATAGGACAATCAAATTCTTTTTAACCCATTCACTGCCAGCACTGAGTCCACCGATTTCGCCCCAGGCCACAACAGACAAAGAGACTGAAAGAGACCGCAAACTGTGCTTCACATAAACTGGCAAAACGCTTCCCTGAAACCGGGTTTCTCCCAGCCTATTCTTTCTGGTGGTGGGGGGGGGGGACCCTCCTCTTGACGTTCATGGCAAACCAGAAGCATTAGAGTGGTTTTTGGCAACAGGCCACCGATTCGACTGGACTGAAAAATCATCAAAGGAGAGGCTGTCATATGACAACACTGGCACGGCGGGACAGGTTGGCGTGTTGTCATATGACAACGCTGGCATTGAATGGGTTAAATGACTTATCCAAGACTAGTACAGTTATACCTATGTAAATAAAACTCATTCAGCCCATAATAGGCGCTTACAGAAAGTTAGGAATCCTTCTGTTTCTCAAACCTCTTCGTCGAAGTAATCGATCCAAAACATAACATTATAGAGTCATCATCCGGTTATCAAGCTATCACACTGTATTTTTCCTCAAGGATCTGATTCAATTGTGTGTACGTTACTACTTGACCAGATTGGGCGTTATACCACTGACCCCCGCTGTCGAGTCGAAATTGAAAAGTTGGGAAGAAAAAGCGGATTGTCCACTGACCCCCGCTGACGTGATATGACTCTGACGAAATGTTTGTTTGGTTCTCGTGGTGATAAATGCACCTACTACATTCACCTTTGATCGATCGTCCGTAGTTCGCCCGTCAGTTTACAGTAGGAGGAAGTTAGTTTCATTTTACGTTCCTCCTAATACCAGTGCGAGAACCATGAGCCTGATTCCAGGAGCCTCTGAATGCGGTGGGACTTTTGAGAACATAATAATTACAGATTTGTGTTTCAAAAACGTCTGCTCTGAAAGAATAAAATTTGAGCCTTTATGCGAAGCCCATTTGAAGGTAGAGCACGGTCAACTAACTTTCCTGGGTAATTCTCACAACCTAACAGTGAGCAAGATGTGACTAAATTGTTAGTCCGTGCTTCAGTCAAACAATGCTACATGCCTCTCGTCTTCTGTTTACTTTCGAATAAACAGAACAATTACCCTGCTACGGTAATTGGTTGCTATGGTAATTACGGTGGAGTAAGCAGTCAATCCAATACTTACTTTTTTCCGTATTAAACGCTGGCAACTCCACCTCGCTGCTCTGGATTTCGCTAAGGACTTTGACACTGTCAATCATTTTGCCCTGACCGATTGTCTTTGTGGTGTCGGGGGCCCATCTCGATTAATTGAGTATGTGGCCAGTCTGTACCATGAAGGTGTGACGGTCCTAGAAGCAGGAGGTGAGGTGTCGAGGGATATAGTGATTGGGCGCGGGGTATGCCAGGGGGATCCCCTATCGCCACTCCTCTTCAACCTGGTTGTGGATAAGGCCTTGGGCAAGCTGCCCACAGAAGTAGGGTTTGATCTCGCCCCTGGGGTGTGAGTAGGAGCAATGGCCTTTGCCGATGATGTTATCCTACTCTCAGAAACCCGTAAACCCGTGAAGGCTTGCAGATTGCCTCCAATGCATTTGCTAAGCAGCTAGCCAGTTGTGGACGAGGTCAACCCAGATAAATGTGGTTCAGTCTCCTTGGTCCTGTCGGGTCGCCAACATAAGGTGAAGGTTGTGGATGGGGGTTTTGTCATTGGACAATCGTTCATTCCTTCCCGATCTGTGTTGGAGGTTTGGCGGTACCTTGGAGTTGACTTCATGGGGGTGGCCACTATTACTGCCAGCTGTGTGGACCAAGGCTCCATTGAGGCTGCAGGAATTAGATCGTGAAGTACTCCCTGCTGTGCGCTCTAGGCTGAAATTCCCACCTGGTGTCCCAAGTGCCTACATCTATGCACCAGCCACTTCTGGTGGGCTCAGTATTGTGCCTCTCTTGGCAAGTACCCCTTCTCAGCGCCGCCAGTGCCTGCTAGCCCTCTGGGGGTCGAGCTGGGGGGTCAGCTGATCTTGAATTTGTCAGGCATCAGTTAGCATAGTGCGACTGAGCAACACCATCTGCTCCAAAACCCAGTTCATCTGCTGAGTTTGCTGCTGCGCTGCATGAGTCACTAGATGGTAAAGAACTCCGACTGTGCTCTGAAAGCCTAATCTCTTCCCACTGGGTAGATTGGGCTTTAGAAGGCATTGGGGCCCACGACTACAGACACTTCCACGCTGTCCACGTGGCTTCTTTGCCAACTGCCGTGAGCTGTTTGACATTTACTCGTGGGACTTTGCCGTGCCTGTCGGAGTAGAAATGAACATCTGTATCATGTAGTGCAGCACTGTCCTTGGACTCATGGGGGCCGCATTCTACGTCATGATAGCAAGCAGATAGCAGGTGCTTTGTCATCTAGCGGCTGGGATGTTGAGAGGGAGAGGTTATACCACATGCTGAGTGACCAGGGTGAGAAGCCAGTCTTGCATTATCCTGGATGTCCAAGTTGTCAATGGCAGCTTGGACATGGAGCAGACTTGGCGGGCTAAGATAAGAAAATATGACACAAATGATTTACGGCAAGCGGTATCAGAGCTAAAAGGAGTGGCACCCAACATCAGGGTGATGGCTGCAACCATGTCATGGCGCAGAGTGTGGCATCGGGTGAGTCCTGGGCGTCCTCCCCATTGTATTTGATTTATTTATTTATTCTTATTTATGGCGTGCCCCCTGCGTCTTTCAGGGGAGTTTAATTTTTTTTAAGAGAGGTCAGTGGCCATTTGCTTTTGTCAGTGGGTCAGGGGTCAGTGTCCACAAAATGGGGGTCTGTGGCTACAATTAACCAACCACAGGGGTCAGTAGTCGGATTCCCGACCAGAATAACTGTTTATTTCAGCTCCATTGAATGACGGGCTAAGGGCTTCGCGCGAAGGAACGTGCTAACTAGCCCGTGACGTAGGATCTCGCCAGCCCACGTTTACAATCTATGACAGCCTTACCCAGCGTTAACCTACTATGTAGGACATCTCACTGCATTCGTAGACTGGGAGCCAAGGCCAAAAACTGCGACATAAGTACGAGTTAAAAGGTTCACCATCATGCACTAAGAAGTTATCATCCACACATTTTGTTTTTCCTTAGCTCATCAACGCGCTAGTGACCAAACTTTTGCGGAAAACTCTCTATTTTTGTTTATCGAGGACGATTGGAAATCTTTGGGTAATTACCTACAACACAGATTGATTAAATAACCTTTATAAGTTCCTCAATCATTCATACTGGTTCTTTTCTTAATTCTACTACGTGCAACAGGCATCTCCGCACATTCATGTATGAATAACCTACCCATCCTTCAAAAATGTGTGCATTTATTTTGTAAGGGTTGATTATGAAATTGTATAGAATGTTAGGTAAGAACTAGTCGTGTGCGTTTTAGGTGCGATAGCACCTACTCAACGCGATGTGTAACAACATAATCACAAAATTTAAATACGACCTAATTATTGTACTTCTGTACCTACCAAATATAAAACGGGCCTTATTAAATGTATAAATTATACATTAGAGATAATCTATTTTAGTATGAGTCACTAGGAAATTATACCATCAGAATTATACTCGTAATGGAGAAATAATTACCTAATCGATCTGAAATGTGTAGAATATCTTGATATTTACGTATGTAAGGAATATTGCATTGATTAGGTAGGTACGTACCTGTAATTGAGCTAACATTTTGATGTATGTGCGTAACCTCGGATAGTTTTTCATTTTTCTACTGTGACTGCACGATTTTTTCTCGAACCTTCAACTTGACTTCTTTAACAAAATCACTATTTTTGACCAGACAATTTTGTTTTCTTCGAACCATCAGCTTCATAGTGTTCGGGATTAGAGCGTTGTATATATTAAGACGAATATCTCTTCCTATTTTTTTAACGCCAGTGTGATAAAAGTAGACAGATTATATTTTATAGTTTCTCACAGTTCAAATCAGAACTACTTTCAACTCAAAATCATTCGATTTGTTTTATACAAGCGAAACCCAAGTTATTCAACAGTCTATTGTGTATTTGTACCAATTATGTTTACAGTAGGTAACATAATGAATAAATTTATTACCGTTTCATTGTGAGTGTTTTTACGCCCATTTTACTCAGACAATAATGAAGTCTGCCAACCTTTCTGGAGAGAAAACTGTGACAATTTGAGTACCTAAGTACCGAGGATGAAGAGGTCCCAAAATGTTAGTTGAGGTGCCCAAAACTTTCTCAGCCCATTTTAGATCAATTTCTCCACGTGAGGAGACTGGTCCACACACTATCTCAAGTTGTAGGGTAAAGTCGTGTACCTTGGGTCATTTCAAAGATCTGTAGAAAGGACTGCTGAATAAGTTTATGTTCACCAAAATCTCAACTGTCCATCGAGACAGTGAAATAAGCAGAAGTTCCATCTTCACTAGTTAGGCGCAGGATTGATAAGAGTTACCTCAAGTTTTTCTAGCCTTTATCGAAGTTTAGCTGCTCCACACATTGATGGTCCCCAAAGAACGGTAAGCGTTTTTTTTCTTATTGTTTTGTTTGCAAAGTGAAGTAAAACAATCAGTTAATCAGATGGTGAATAGTTTTGTGGTTAATTATGAGTGATAACTCGTCATTTGATGTTTTGTTTTCATTGATGCATTCATGTACCTTCAGTAATTTTGGTTCATTATATTCAATAATGAAACTTAGGAATCGACCAAGAAAAAAAAATTTCAACCCTTCAAAATTTGTTGGTTTACGTTTCAAGGTACGTAGAATCCAAAATTCGAATAAAATTTGGCCGTCCGTACGCCGTCCACCGTACACGGCACTTTCCCCACTTAGCATTGACCGATTTTGATGAAATTTGGTATGTAGGCTCCATTTGGGGTCTAGTTGTGCCCCAAAGCTTTTGGTTGGTGTCGGTCACTTCTAGGGATTGAAATTTTGAAAATGCCCGAACTCAAAAATGTTGATATAAAGGTATTGTTTTTCAATCAATTTATGGTAGTATTGACTTTTTAGAGACCACGCGCAGCCCTGTAGGACAAACCGTTCGCTACCTACGAGACCTTAAGGGTACGATATACCAGAAACACGAGTGTGAATCGCAAAAGAGGCCTAATCTCCGTTAACATTTTAGCTAACCGAAATGCGATCGATGTTT
This sequence comes from Apolygus lucorum, assembly GCA_009739505.2. Lineage (NCBI taxonomy): Eukaryota > Metazoa > Arthropoda > Insecta > Hemiptera > Miridae > Apolygus > Apolygus lucorum. The sequence goes on from CM019179.2 coordinate 15,914,549, forward strand.
TTCCTCATGTTGGTTGGTGGTAACAATGGCAAAGCCATGTTCTTTGCGGACGAGTGATCTATATTGAAAAAAAATTAACCTTTGTGTAATAATTTGCAACATTTTTGCTTGTACCTTGGGTCACCCAACTTACGTTGTTTTTTCGTTCGATTATTTGCCTCGAAGTGCAACCGAAATCAAACCATTCCAGTTCCACCGAAAAAACGCTTGCAGAAGCTGAGGCTGAGATATGAGGAGGGTTTTCATCCGTCAACCGTTGACCAAGGACAGGCGAATGCAGATTCACCCGAAAGAAAAAGAAAGAAAAGCAGAGAAATTTTTCGTTTGGCAAAACGTAGAAGATTTAGAGACATCAACAGAATCCTGCCAGAGCCAACAGTTGGCCGATGAGGCAAAGTTTGCAGCTTCATTCGCAGGCATTAACGCGTTTTAATTTCTTTTAATTCTCAATAGGTAGCTTCCAATTTTGGTTTAGGTATTATTTTCAATAATGAACTTAAGGAATCGACCTTGATGTTTATATTTTCTACTTCATGACCTGTTTATATTGCCATTTATATAGTGATTTTCTTTATAAGGAATAGTCAGCAATAGAAACTGTTAATGTGATAACATAATAATAATAATTTACATAATAATAATAATTTGTAATGTGTTTCTTGGCTGTGAGCACCTAAATAAGACTTTTCTAACTATTTTTTTTTTTTAATTTCTGTATGCGATCCTAGATACAGTCCTCGACCCAAGGTACACCCATCAACCTGACCCAAGGTACATTCAGAAATGTACCTTGGGTCAAATTTCAAGTTTTTTTGAAAAAATCACTATATTAAAATTTAATATAGTGATACATTAAAATGATATATTAAGAAATTTAAGTCAAATTTCAAGTTTTTTTGAAAAAATCACTATATTAAATTTTAATATAGTGATATACCTATTAAAATGATATATTGAAACTTAATATAGTGATTTTTTCAAAAAAAACTTGAAATTTGACCCAAGGTACATTCCTGAATGTACCTTGGGTCAGGTTGATGATTGTACTTTGGGTCGGGGACTGTATCTAGGATCGCATGCAAAAATGTAAAAAAAAAAAAAACATAGTTTGAAAAGTCTTATTTGATCTCTATATTTAATATAGGGTGATTTCAGCTAAAACTCTTCTTCTCATCAGTTCCTAGTTGTCACCCAACAATTTAAAAACAAAACGTGATTTTTCAGAAGGGTACACGACCTTACCTCATATTTCAGTTCATGCACTTACCGTTGGAGCGCTCAAGTGAATTCTCCATCCTCTAATTGCCACCCAAAAGCAAAAAGTGCCCTGAAGTAAACAGGACCGCGGGGCAAAAATGGAAACAACGTATATAAGTTTTATGATTTTTTATTGGGTGGGTACAGAAAAATACACGATTTATTTCCTTAATACAAAATAATGATCTTGGTAATTAAAACTTTTCATGTTTAAAACATTCCCATCTTAGGAACAGAAAAAAGCGAAACACTAATCACACATAATATCAGTTTTGATCTTTAAAAATATCGAAATACTATGAGCTTTTGAAACATACATTTATTGTCCACAAGTACAAAATTAAATCTATTTCAAAATATGCGCAACTGAGAGCTCAAACTTAACGGCTGAATTAACTTTATAACACGTTTCTACGAGATCATAAACCACATTTTTCATAAACCACCAAGGATTTTTATCAATAATATTGCACATAGAGATATTTGAGTTTTACTTCACACTTGTTAGCACTAAGGGTGACGATAAAAAGTACGTTATGTTCGTAATAAAAATTAATAATCTCGTAGTACGAATAAAGACTTAGTTTTGGCACCAAATTTAGTAATAATGTGAGCATAAAAAAATAAGAGAGATAATAAATCGAACTACATTGAGGAATTCTCATTGATTCTCGTTTGATCACAACAGGTAGTAAAAATTCCGAAAAATATGAAAATTCCTCATGTTTGGGCTCCTAAATTGTACACTAATCTACGATTTGTGAGGTACAGGGTAGGTCAACGAATAGGCGCTTGTCGAGTGCGAATTAGTGAGAAATGTTATACCGGTCACTGAGCTGACAACCAATGAGGAATTTCACCATGTCGGAATTTCCTATTTTTGACCCCAAAATCGGATTCAGCACCTCGAAAAACCTCCTAAGGCAAACTTTCAGCCCGAACTTCCTAATTTACGAATAAACAAAACAGTGTAGAAAACACGAATGTTTAAAAAAAAACGGGAAAATGACGTCATCCTGGAATAGTTCATTTATGGCTGCTTGAAGCGCTGAGATCGAGAAATCTATAGTCCCCAGATGCAAAATTTCACGAAACAGTAAAGTTCGAAATCGAAAAACTGAAGAAGAAAAATAGAAAAAGCAAGATGGGGAAAATTAGTTTTCCCCTGTTTTTGTTTGATAACTTTTCTCTTAGATAACACGATTTCGTCGTCCCAATGGGCAACACTGGGAGGAGACGGCGATCCAAACAGCCCAATCAGCGAGGGTTCCCGCTTCACGTCCGTTTTCCCGGTTAGTTTTGAAATCAAAAATTTTGATTGTCTCCCAAAAATAACAGGTCACTTATTTTCCGAAATCAGCCCGATTTTCATCTATCCCACACCATTAACTATTCAGGAAAAATGCAAACAGAATTCGGTGAAATTCCTCATTCGCCAAGTGGAGAGGGCAGTGTACGTTCCTCACATCGGCGCTAGCAGGGGAACGCAGTAGCAGAGATTGAGTGGGTATTCATTTTGTGTTTCCTCAATAAGCGAATTTCGAACGCCGTTTTCTAGCTTCTGCCTCCATTCAGAAGGACACAAAGTTGAATTGTACGACCAATATGTTGAAAATAATAGGAGTTGACAGTAGGAAAAATAATAGATCAGCAACAAGAATTTGAATCTTAAACGAATTTCACTGTCGCACTTCGCAAGATTTGTTTACCTCGATAGTGGCGTTCTTTTTCGTTGCATAACCACAAGAAAGGTATTGTTAAGCTGCTCAAGGAAGGCACGTTATATTCAGTTCGAAGGAGGCAACCCCGATCAGCAGTGTGCTGTCACACCGAGGAAGGATCGAATCGCAAATCCAATCATTTTTCCGTCGTTTTGGCCGGATTTAGTGACTGATAATCGTTATTTAAGCTACGTTCTTTCGATGACAATGAAAAACAAGTAGAAAATTCTATTTTGGAGCATAGGAAATCCGTTTTTAAAACTTGTTAATTTCAGTTCACAAGACCAGTTCCTAAGCTAGTTAGAATTTTAGGACACAAATTATTTCTCCCACATCCAAAAAGAAGGGAAAACTAAATTTTGTAAGGAAATAGCTAATCAGGAGAAAGAAGGTGAGACAGAGATTTACTGTAAATCGAAGAAATCAACAATTTCCGTTTGCGTAGTCTTTGAGTCCGTGATTTTGAGATTTTTTGAAATAAATAATGGCAGAAAATCGATTAGAACATTTCTTTGAAAATTTGCTCAGTCACTCATGCTGTACGAATGGACTGTTTTTCCCCCATTCTAGCTAGTATTATTCCATTATGTTCGAAAAAAATTGAATTAGCCATGAGCCTTTTCAAACCTCCCAAGCTCCAAAAAGCTCCGAAGCGACAACTATTGATACTGTAACAATCTTGAGAACCGGCACACGTGATATTATTCTATTAACCCCTTGCGTGTATAAAGTGTCTGACAGACACGAGGGAAGTTTCAATGAAGTATTTTGACAGCAGTGATCATCTTGAACATCCCAGGCGCTCAGTACCCTGTCCTTCCTTTATAGAAGGTTCCATTGCAAACCTTCAGCTGTGATCTAACCACCACGAAAAGTACTTTGTTCCCTAGTTTCTGAAAACCACCCTCAGACTAGAGGTGTGTCGGTACAGCTGTACCGGGACTGTGGAACCGAGTATCGGGTTGGAACGGTTCCACACAGTGACAAAAACTCGACCCTTACCGGTCCAGTTCCACAGACTGATAAGATATCTTGAAATGGCTCTGGACCGGGAAGAGATCATTCTGATTGGTGAGGATGGAACTGGACTGGTAAGGATTGAACCGGACCGATAAGATATCATGGAGAATGGTTCAATGGCTCTGGACCAGGAAGGGTTTTGGACCAGTAAGCATGGATCTTGTTCTCAGTTCTGTTCCATGTTGTACCTGGAAGCGCCCTTACTACTTCCATGGACTGAGAATGGCTCTTGAGCGGGAAGTCATCTTCTGGACTGGTTAGCATGGAAGTTGTCTCCAGAATTATTAATTTATTATTGTCATGTTAAGTTCTTAAACTGCAACGTCATTATTCTTTCCTTGAATTGTTTGGTAACTATTATTTATAATAAATTGCCTCTTTTGTAACACTTATTCAAATTCCTTCCTTTTAGCGAATTGTCAAGGAAAATGATGCTATTGTATTGCAAGTTGAGATCATAAGCATGGAAGAAGGACGATAGGGATTTGACTGCCTGCTTCATCCATGCCATGTGAGTGGGATTTTATCGCCTGTACCGGTAATGGAACTGTACCGGTAATTTGGAACGGTTACATCTTTGTCACTGTAACCGTTGGAACCGTTCCAGGGAAATACCTGGACCGACACACCCCTACCTCAGACACTTCATACACAGGCAACTAAAAAACGTACGTTTTTGGGCATAATTTTGCATTAATTTCCAACCGATTCGCGAAATTCTTTTCTGTTCAGATGACTGAATGACCAGAGCATCGAAATTAGCACGGGGAGGGGGTGAGTGGGGGGGGGGATTTCACAAAATATCCGATTTTTCAATATTTGGGTTCCTTTATAGATTACTAATTGTACCCAAACTATGAAATAGAGGGGACATTATCAACATAGCTTTGTATTTTCATGAATTAAGTATTATTTGTGCCACCATGGAACAAATTAGTGGTGCCAGAAACGTCAAATTTGGTGGGTTTTTGTGTGTTTCACCTTGAACACGGAACACGGATGTGAACTTCTGCAGATTACCTACCTAGACTGGCGCCGTTGCAGGAGCACGAAGGAGGTGGACTCGAATTCGCATATTGGGTATCGTAGATCATAGTTTTTGAACTTCTGTCCAAATTAGACTCCTTGAGATCCCCAGAGACTACTTAGGAGTAAGCCTAATTACTTTGTTTTAACTAATAAAATGTTGGTACGACAAAAAATATATTAATTAACCCTTCGTGTGTCTCATAAACAACTTTACAGATGTTACGTGCCTGTCAGACCCTTTATACACTAAGAGTCCATCAGAGGGTTTATACACACCAGGGGTTGAAAATATCTTTAAAAAACTAATTTCGTATAAAAAAAACAATTAATTTCCGCATTCAAAACATTTTAGACCCACCATGCACTTGCATATAACTACTTCATAATCACTAACAACTTCATAAACTATAATCCTTAACTAACATTCATTAATTTCGTTGACTAGTTAAAAGTCGCCTCATTTATAATTTCAAGACGAACAATCGACGCAAACTTGATAATAGAACGCTCTGTGTAGACTTAACAACTAATCAGTGCAAATTATTGGTCCCAATACAGCCTTTCGAACTTTCTCAATTTTTAAACCTTTGAAGGTGAATTTCCTTCAGTATTTCGATTCGTTGTAAAATATTATCAGCACGGCTCCAAACATTATCTGTGACGCCAAATGGCGTTGTTTTTGCACTATCGTTCGCCTGATAAAGAGGAGCGTTATTGAAGGTAATACCCATTAATCTCCAGTCTTGTTCTTGAGAATGACATTCTTGCATAAAAATACATTTTTCATCGTGATAAAAATAAATCTCAAGGTTTCAAAAACAAATGCTGTATAGCTTGACAGAGCTGTGTTCAATACTACAGTATAATTACAATAATGCCACGGAGTGCTCCCTAAAATAACCTGAAACTGCAAGTGAGACAACCTTGGTTCAGCTAATTATGAACAAGCGCTGAGAAGTCGGATGCTCAATCTAAGATGATCAAGCAGAGGGTTAATAACTAATGACAAAAGGTAGTTCAAATTCTTCCTCCACCCTTGATGGCATTATCGAAATTTTAGAGCTCAAACTCGGTTAACTTCGAGCGATTACCTAATTATATTGAAAGTAGAAAAAGTTTTCTGACATGAGGAATATATAATTCCATTTATCATTTTAAAAAATGTTGCATGTCAACATACATTTTGAACATATCAGGAGCTCCATCAATGTTCGTTTCAATTTATATAATTTTAAAAAAAGTTGTGATATGTTTATGTAAATGAGGAATGTTAAAATCATCAATCTAATCGTATACTTATGTACTATACTACTCATAAAATTAATATTAAGTACTTACTAAATGCTGCTGTATTCACCTAAGTACGAAAATGCGAACGCTTTTGAGGCAGCGAAGTGCTAATTTCTAGAAGGGGTTCGGCGAAGACCCGTCGAAAGGGAGAATTTTCAACTTCACTCACGCAGGAAGAATGAAAGAGAAGGGCAGATCAAGACAGGGATGTCAGATTGAGGAATCTCGGAGTTTTGGCGGAGGGCTTGACGCAGGAGCCTTGCCAAATGACGACCAGACCATCGGCAGTGGAAGCGTACAGGTGCTGAGAATCTTGGGAGTAAGTCAAGCTGGAAAAAATACATTTCAAAACGTATTAAATGTGATTCGGAGACCAAAAGTTCTACTGTTTAAGTTCTACAGCGGTCCAATACTTATGATATTCTAGAGGGATCTCCAAGCTCTGAAATTTCATCATGATTTTGTTTAGTTTTACACAGGAGAAGAAATTGACCACATGACAGCACAGACATGAAACCAAAATTGTTTAAGAAACTGCGAAACGAAAAAATCTGAAGATTTTTATGTACTCAGACAAAATACTACTTCGTTTTCCATAAAATAATGATTTCCACCTTCTGCACTTTTTAAGGCTTCCCTACCTCCAGTACCTGGCAGAGAAACATCAATCGAAAAATACTAGCATAATGGGGTATTTCAGTCAATTATTTTAATTTTTTTTTTTTTTTTCAAAAGAGTATGGCTCAGGAATAACGGTAATCGGATCTGTTCGTCGAGAAAATGTTTTTAAAAAATCAGAAAAGCTAAGGAAAGTTGAAGATTTGAATGGTGTGACGTAGCTAGCCAATCGTGACGTAGCTAGCCAACTATCTTTGAAAATAGTATCCATGCACAGAGAAGAGATGAAACCCTTGGAGGACCTCTTGGATACTACAAAATACTACTCACACACGCGCGCGGCGTAGTGAGTGTGCATTTATGGCGGCCCGCCTTTTTTTCAAACGTGTGATCTCTTTAATTAATTTTCCTACCACATGTTATAGTATCATTGGGCTTAAAGTTGGAGTATATTGGTTTTTAAGGGTGCTGAATCCAGATTTGAGGTCAAAAACTTGAATTTCCGACCCACTGAAATACCCCATTCTGACGCATGGCTTGTGAATGTTGTTGTATTTCTGAGCAACCCCTCGAATCCCTCACAAGGGATGCGAGAAGCGGTACTGTAAGAAGGCGATACAAAAAATAAGAGCAAGTAAGCTAACCTGATGATTGCTTGACTCAATCGTTCAGCTGGAGATCGGTTTGCAGTTATGACACCAACTGGGGTCAGATCCCAAGTACTCCATAACCTACGAACAACGACAGATGGGGTTACGTTAGGAACAGGGTGATTGCTAGAGGTCATCATCGTTGAAAGGTTTTAGCAGATCACTCATGGGTGATGTTGAAGGAGACCTGGAACTCCTGCTACAGTGAGCATTTGAATATGCACCCAAAAATTGATGGGTCTATGGGCGAGACGTAAGTCTGAGGCCAAAAACGCTGTATCACGTTAAAGCATCAGAGGATACCAAATACACCACCCGTCTGCCTCACATCACCCACTATCACGAGTTTATCAACCATGAAATGGTAACTCTGAGTGGTCAACTAAACTTTCTACTATTTCCATACAACGTACGCTTACCTGATGTATCCATCACACATTCCACATGCAACAACGTTGACAGAGATGCCTTCTGGTGCTGAAGAGAAGCAGAGCGACGTGATCTGCTCTCTAGTGGACACACTTCCAACTAGCATGCCGTTGATTGAGTGGAGACGGAGGTTGGAGCTACCACCTGGGTCCTGACCCACAGTTGCTACGTCGCCAAGTGTCTCACTTACGCTCACCAAGTTTATCTGAAATGCGCAACAACACAGTGGAAAAAATGCCCAAACGAACAGTCGTTATTTGAAACATCAAGTTAGCTCACATCTGATCATATTTACAGCCCACTTAAGCAGAATGTTGTACAAAAATTTGATGTATGCAAATCGGGTCAAGGTCAAGTGCAATAAAGTCGACCATTAGAAAAACATACTGTGAAGTAGCAAAGGTTATTATTGATGCACGCCCCTACAGTTCTACTATAGTTGTACTTCAAATAGCAACACTTACTGGCATAGCAATGAGTGGGAGAGAACGGACGTATTCCAGGCGATTGATGTCCCACATTATGGCAGAACCATCTTCAGAGACAGATACCGCTATAGAGAAAGCTCTGGATATAGCGATACTCGTCACCGATGACCGATGTCCTACCAAGCAGGTTGGCATGAGTTCCAGATCTAAACTTCCTCCGACACCATCAAATTTGTACCTGGGAGAATACATTGAATGCTGATACAACCGAGAGTTTGATAAAACAACAAATTAAAGCAGGATGGGTTGTTAAATAATGACGAAGGAATTCCAACACAGAATAATACACAATATTATGTTAATACTACTATAAATATAATCAATATTGATACACTAGGTAGGTAATCATACTTACGTATAAACATGAATTTTTCCGGTAACATAGGCCACCCAGAGCTGATTGCAGTCTGGCACTGAAGCACACAGTGCAACACTGTCGACTCCACAAGTTATAGCAGGGAAGGGGACTTGATCTTTCCGAAGTTTAGCTCTGATCACCCCATCGCCATGGTTCCACGATATCAAAGCAGCATCTGAAAAAATGAAACGTTATTGAGAAATCAAACTAACTTACCACAAGCGTAGTTCCATTTTGATTATAAGAAGCGCTCGGTCTGAAGATGTTACACAATGTATAGGTCTACCAGAGAAACTTTGCACCCTTGTGGCGCCCCCTAGGTGGCAGATCTGCAAACTAATGATCAAGTCAACCTTCGATGGTGAAAACTTGACAGGGAAATTGGAGTGCTGAGAAATTTGAAGTCCGTGTAGTGGCTGCACTGTGAAAGGGTCTCCTTGTCTCCATTGCTGTTATTGTTTATACCTGTTTCCTGTTTTTATTTCTTATTCTTTCCTGGTACCTAATCGATCATACATGATTTTTGTAGCAGGCAAGTAAATAGTAGAATCAATTTTAAACAAATTTGAATTTTATCTAATAATGCATCAAGAAAATCGTGCAGAAATCTTCATACACGCACGTGTTATTTTCCAATTTTTAACAGTTTTCCATTTTCCGAATTGAATGACAGTATTTTTATGGGTCCTTGAGTAATTACTAATTTTACTATCGACAATATCCATGCGAATTATTCGTTCAGGTACCTACCTATTAATAAATTATACTGGAATTAGGCTTCAAAACAGATTCCGTAATGCACGAATTTCAATCTGCAGTAGGAGGGAAATCATGTCACTTTTGAGGGGAGAAATTTCCCGAAAAATTATCGTATGCACGGGAATTTGATTGATGATAAGAGATAAGTAGTTCTATGTTGTCCAGCAGAATGCGCCAAAGGGATGCAAAGTTTCACTGGTAGACCTATAGTACACTCTCTCAGGGCTTCTGGCCATACCTTTAAAGAGAAGAGGAAGACACACACTTCCCCTCCCCACCAACCTAGGACCCCCGCACCACCCCGATCATCATTGTTCTTCTTGTGTCGATGGCCACACTTCCACACCAATTTTCGTAATTTGAAATCCTTATCTTTACCCTTAAAACGTGAAAGTGAAAGCGGACTATCTCGAATTAGGGCAACCCGCACCCCATAAGGTACGACTATTTTAGTTTTAAGTATTTTCTCTCGAAATTCGACGAGTGGCTCCTGAAAAATCGAGCCGCTTGCCTCAGTTAGAACGAGGCCTCGGTTTCTGATGCCTCTAATCACATTTCCCATTGTCACGTAAGTAATTCATTCTCTACATTCCAGGCTCAAAAGCTAACTAAGAGTTGACATCACAAGTGGGTGGGAGAGCAGTGAAAAATACTGGTAAACTACTGTATTCGTTTCGTAAAGTATGTAAACTTAAGACTGAAGTGAATGTTCCAAACGAGATAACAATAATTTATGTAGCTCTTCTTCATACATGAGGAAGTCATGTTGATTAATATGCTTGTAGACTGAATATGAGTGTTACTTTCATTAAGGTAACGCGTTGATATATTGTATATCTTCGTAACAATCATGTCAATATCAGTCGAAGCGATGAGGTATTTATTTCATAAGAAACTTTTCAAGTAAGTAGGGGGTGAAAACTAACTGGAACCAACTACAACTTCCCCATAGTCTCGGAACTTCGGCTGGTCATCAGTAACGAGTGTAGAGAAGAACATGAAAAAGAAGTCACTCCTCCTCATAACACTTTCTCGGAGTAAACCTCAAGAATAGCACGAAGTCCACAACCTTTGACCTCCACCTTTTGTTTGAAAAGGAAGGCTTGAGTGAATAATTAACGAAGGAACATCCAACTTCTCCCGGCTCTGCAAATTCAAAAACCCCTGTTGCAATTCTTATTCATTCAAGGCATTAAAAATGCCTGCAGAAATTCTAGTCACACAAGAGGCTCATAATAGCTGGTTTATCTAATGCCAACATAAATTGATACTCAAAACCTTACTTAACTCCGTCACTCAAATAAGTTGTGTTTTACTAAACAACCTACCTAGAAGAGTTTTATTCAAAATTTGGTACCTACCAAGAACACTAGTCGTTCCGGCAACAGAGGCAGACAAGGGAGTTTCTTTGCTGTAAGTAAGGAGCAGCGTGCTGTTCTGAGCGAGACCGAAGACATCGTTGCTGAGAAGAGCGACGAGGGAGGTGATTGGCGTGTGATGACTATGAAGGCTGATTTGGAGGGGAGCAGTGTCACCAGGCGAGCCAACGTAATGGCCCCACTGCAGTCCCTTCACACCTGGAATTTACAATTTAAAAAACAATGTCAAGAAAAAAAGAAGAAAGAAGATTTCTGCAATGAAGTCATCTTTATAAACTGTGTGTATCAATAGCAGTCTCAGCGAACCCATGCTTTTTAACCCTAATTGGACCACAGTGTCACTAGTGTCACCGAAAACATCTCAGGAACTCCACAGCTGCCCCAAGGTGTCACCGGAGAGACCAAAATTAAATTGCAATTTTAAATTCAATGGACAGCAGAATATTTTGAGGGCTTTTGGAAGTCTCAAAATAGAGTTATGAAAAAAAAAAATTCGATAAAATCGTAATCAATGTGTGGCGATTCTCGATCATTCGGAATTTCCATCAATTGGTTGGTAATAGGGTGTGCGCCTGGGTAGGAAAAACTGTTTGTTGACGTGACAACGTCTTATAAATTGGTTTGCCGGGTGACACTTCAAGAAACTGCGTTACGCTCCGCTCTTGTATGCGCTCACAATGAGAGCGAGTGAGAGGCACGCGTCCCTTCCACTTCTCTCACTCTTTCTCTCTTCCGCCTAAGAGCGAGAGAGACAGAGCGAGAGAGATAGGCATACACACCGGTTCATGTCTTGCGCTTCTATTTAGGCGCCTGCATACAATTTTACACGTTGCCAGTTAATTGTAAAACGATTGTGTAGTGATAATGTGAAGGTAGTTTCGTCCATCGCAACAATTCAAACAGCAAAGGTAAATAATTTCAGACTGATAATATAACATGATGAAATAAATGACGTTTATTTCGTTTCTCAACCAATAATAATTTGTTTAAATTTTGAATTTCTCTCTTCGAGCTCAAATAAAATTTTGTTAATATGAAATTCAGTGCGAGATTATTTGTATAAATTCATGTTTTAAATATAATTCTTTGTATAAATAAATGTTTTAAATTGTTACTATTATTTTATCCTTCTTCCTACTATACGAATGAATATTAACATTAAAATTATTTTACCACTCAAAGTCGTTGTCACGTAATAAAACTTTCGCCCGTATACCGACTTTACAGGCAACCAATAATTTTTTTATTTTTAATCTAAGGTAGACCTCATTCTGAGAATTTTGGTACCAACCGCGACCTTCTAGCGTGTGTAAATCTTTTCCTATGAATTTTTAAAGTTTCGACCGTTTATGACGTCACAGTGGGCTGGGGGGTCCCGCCCAGGCGAGAGGGGCGCGTGACGTCATAAACGGTCGAAACTTTGAAAAATCATAGAAACAGATCTACTCACGCTGGAAGGTCGCGGTTGGTGCCAAAATTCTCAGAATGTAGTCTACTTTCGATTAAAAATCTAAAAAAATTATGGCGCACCCCCCATTGGGAAACCACATTACCACCAGAGAATTTTCCACGGGATCATTACAGATCCCACACAACTCCTCTCGCCAAAAATGTTTTCAATGTTTGTACTCGTAATATCATTTTTTGACTAATTACTCACAAAAAATGGTTTTAAAAAAATCAAAACTATCCAATAACTTTTCAATTGCAATTTAAACCTAGTTAATCTGGTGACACTTTGGGATGGCTGTGGAGTTCATAAGATATTTTGGCGACACTAGTGAAACCATGGTCCAATTAGGGATAATACAATTTCAGTGTTCAAAATATGAAGAATGATGGAATGAAGACGACGAAAACTCACTGGGTAAGACTTGAGGAGGGACAGACGTGGGAGCAAGAGATTTGACCACCATGGGGTGGGCAGCTCTGAACAGCTGTTTTGGTGTCTGCCCGTACATGCGCACCATGGTTTGACCTGCTGTGCGTAGGACGGGATCCAATATACTATCAGGGTCAAACCCGTAGTACGTGGCTGGATGGAAAACGTTAATACAATCTATAGCGGCTTTTCCCGTCTGCTTGTAGCCGTAGACCAGGTCGATCCAGTGAGGAAGAAACTCCCTCACGTGTTCCGATTCAAGTGCTTGTCTGTGAACGAATGAAAATTCAATATATTCCTTAAACATTCCAACCATAATTTATTGTTAGTAGATAAGGTTAGTTAGTAACGGAAATGGAGCACCAAATTGTTGACCCAGGATGCAAATTTTCTATGGGTAGACCAACCTGTGTATTAAGATGAACAAACGAGCATCCGGCGCCCAAGGAGGCAACCCTACGTTGTCGACCACTTCTCCATTCTGGCGGACCCCAAAGTTGAAGCCTTCAGCGTTGAAAAGAAACTCTGGGAGAAAGAAGAACTCAGGAATTAGCTCCTTGACATCCGTAGTGGATTCGCTGCTGGTCAGTCGCCAAGTAGTATGCAAGGAGTGGAATGTACGATCGGGCCAGTCGAAATTGTTATCCTAAATCATCAAACGTGTGAATAATTGGAAAATCAAGAATTTGAACATTAATAAGCAAAAGTAAAATAAGAGACGAATCTATAATCTAAGCATCTAAACAAACGATATGCCAAGTTTGACACTAGAGGTGTTTAACCACAATACTGATATTCTGAGTAAGTACTCATTACGTTCTTCATTATTTCTGAAATGCTATTACCTGGTAACTGAGGAACATTTTGGTGAATGGGGGAAGTCGAACAAGGAAATGTAGAACGATTCCAGAATTCGAGTAGTGCGAGCTGTAGTGATAAGGCTCATGATTGTGCGACATGACGTTTAGGGCATCCGTCAACTCTGTTTTGAGGTACTGCAACAGAATCAAAAGACATAAGAGCAGTGAAATTTCGTGATCAAAACTCGAGCTGGGGGACTTATACGTTGGGTAAATCCATCTAAGAAACCAGAAGAGTACTTTATTGAAGTAGTTAGAAGCTAAATGAGTACAAATACAGAATAAGTGACGTTCAAACTCACATTGTAGTTACTTATATAATGAGATTCGTTTTTCTTTTCTTGAATGGCCATGGGTCGCATAAGGTTTCTGTAAATTGTAGAAATCACGTGAGAAGTCAAAAGAAATATTATATCAGTGGCTAATTGCAGGGCATCCTTAGTGTATACAGTGACACCTATTACAGTAGCATCTAGGGAAAAGAAGTGGTGGAACAGCCCGAGCGCTATCTAGCGACGATTACATGAACCTTCTCTTCTTTTATGGTGGTAATGTCTGTAGAACCCTCCCTAATCCATAGGAAACCAGAAATTTGCACTCAATGAAAAAGGCAATCAAATCTGTTTGAGGCATCAATAAGAAAGGCATTCAGTCTGAAATGAAAATCTATGTACTCGTAGGTAAACAACATTAGTTTTTAAAGCATTCTATTATTTACGGAAGAAGGGGGCATTTCAGTCAATTTTTTAAAATTATTTTTCAAAAGAGCATGGGTCAGGAATAACAGTAACTGGGTCTGATTGTCGAGAAAATGTTTAGAAGAAATTAGGGAAGCTAATGAAAGTTGAAAATTTGAATGATGTGACGTATTAAGTTGCTGGCCTTGGAACAAGACATTCCACTAATCCTGTGCGGTCTCAAACGCCTCGTGGCCCTGGATACTACAAAATACTATGCACACACGCCCGCAGTGTAGTGTGTGTGTGCATTCATGGAGACCCACCTTTTTTTCAAACGTGTGATCTCTTTATTTAATTTTTCTACCACATGTAATAGTATCAATGGGCAAAAAGTTGGAGTATAGAGGTTTTCAATGGTGCTGATTCCAAATTTGAGGTCAAAAAACCTGAATTTCCGGCCCACCAAAATACCCCATTAGAAACACAACACACGATACCTACATCACACAAGCCAACTGATAAGAGAGATAACCTAGGTTTTTGAGCTCCTGAAGGTTCATCTTATCTTTGCTAGGCAGCGCTCACGCTGTTTCACCACTTTCTTCCCCAAGATGCTCCTCTTATTATAGGGCCAGCAGAGCTAGGGAAAACAAAATCCCAAAGCTCCCTGACAAAAACGACATAAAAATAGCTCTTCTCCGACAAATTGCTTCCCAATTTCTTACAACTTTCAATCTAGCTGTAGAGCTACAAATTTGGATTCTTTCGGTTGGAATCTGTTCCCAGCACCTCTCCCTCCCCCCCTCACAAACACCATCTCAAAGGGCTATAAGGTAATAGGTGCAGCGATAGATGCTGGAAATTCTATCAGACAAGTCGAAATTTGAACAGCTGGGAAGATATCCTGATCACTTATCACCTCCGTATAGGTCAATGGGGGTGCGCCTGATTTTTTTTTTTTAATTTTTAATCGAAAGTAGACCCCATCCTGAGAATTTTGACACCAGCCGTTCTCTTTTTGGATGAGTAGATCTTTTTCTATGATTTTTCAAAGTTTCGAATGTTTACCCTTAATTTCCCACTCGTTCAAGAAATATGTTTTTCTTCCGGATTTTTTTCAATTAAATTTAGATGTATTTTGTCAAATCTATTGAATGTTTGGGCATAAGGTACCTCAAAGGCTCTACTACAGTCTATCAGCTCGATGATCTTTCCAAGGGCCATCTGCATCAGCAGAGTCTGTCCATCAACCCAATTTTGTTGGAGTAGAAGAAGAAAACTTGATAAAATCCTTGCTGGGATGTTGGTATATGTTATTTCTCATAAAGCGCAGAACCAATGAATGAATGAGGTGGAGAAGGTTCACCTCATAAAGGAATCGATGCTGCCTACTCTGAGGAAACCGAACTAATAGTCTACAAGGTGAGGGTTGAGGATAGAAGGTACCTCGAAGGCCCTACTACAGTCTGTCAGCTCGAGAATTATTTTATTTTTCCTCCAAGTTATCATTATTTTTTTTTTACACAATCAATAGTTCAAGATAGCCAACGGCTATCAGTTTTGGCTTAAAATTGGATCAACTGTTGCAGGTAAAAATCGGACTTCCGAAAAGATAACTCAGGATATTAAGAGTTAAAGACGTCACGCGCCCCTCCCGCCAGGGCGAAACCCCCCAGCCCACTGTGTCGTCATAAACATTTGAAACTTTGAAAAATCATAGAAAAACGTCTTTTCACGCTACAAGGTCGCGGTTGGTATCAAAATTCTCAGAATGAGGTCTAGTTTAGATTAAAAATAACAATAAACAGCTTTCCCAACCCATGCGCACACCCCCATTGTCTCGTCAATTCCTGCAGCCGGTCAATCGGCATTGGTCCTTAGCGAGCTGCTGAGCCAAGGGTTTTTAACACAAAAAGTGTAATATTAGTGGCCAGTGCAATCGGAAAAATAAAATGCAGTTAGATAAATATGTACCAACCTAAACGATTTTGCATCAGTGAGGTCCAGAACTGAGCTCGTATAGTCGGCTAGAATGAAGGGCAGAACCGGGTACTGCATCAGATCATTATAGGACCTTCCAGAGTGAGTGTTGAGGATCGAGAGGTAGTGCCAGTTGGTTATGTGACCTTCTCTCCACAAGTCCACCGCGTCCCCAAGAGGTTCACTGGCCACCCTGTTGTGGAGTTCGCAGTCCAAAAGAGCCGACATGAAGTTGTCCCTATCCTGAAAGGCAGAGAGTAGATCAGACGCAGCAGAGAGCAGATCAGACACTGCAGAGAGTAGATCAGCCACTTGAAACATGAGCAACTCCAAAACCAACCAAAAAGTATTGACAAACCGCAAACTACAAAACTCCTCAACAATATTGTCAGAAAAACTTACCTTCAGACTTTCGAATGCAACTAAAAAGGTTTCTCCATTCATCAAAAATATTTCCAAGGCTCTTTCTTGCAATTCGAATCTCCGGCGATGGAGCTCTTTGATTTGATCAAAACCCCATTCCTGCAATAATAATAATAATCAGTATCGAGATAAATCACAGAACAATTCACAGGGAACACAAACGCTAGAGAGATCTTGAAATTCAAAACAAAATTTATATACTGGTATATAACTAATATATAGAAATCAGAAAAAAACGCCTCATGCATTTTATTGCGTTCATAAATAGTGCGAATAAAATTTGGACTGACCATTGCCATTCCGGTGCTTGGAACGAAATAAAGGCAGCAGTGGCCAATGAGGAGCTCTCCGGGAAGTGCGCTGTCGGGGCTTATCACACTAGCTTTGCACATATGACGGATTTTGGAGTTTGAATGAAGTCGATCGATGAGAACCGCGCTGGTTGACATGCTTCCGTCGAAGATGAAGTTAAGCGGAGGCTCAGGTGGATCTGAAAATCGTGGAAGGAACCAAGCATAATCCTCACTTCTTCTCATTTTCAGAATTAAAAACAACGGTTTTTTCATTTTTTTCCAGGAAAGATCATCCTTCTTCGAAGAACATGGCTTCTTTCGACCCTTCTAGGGACCAGTGGTAGATGTGGGGAGGGGGGCTGAGGAATCCTGTGTCAAGAAGCTCCTAGGCAAGTCATGTGTAATCTCGATTAATTTTACGATCAACTCTCATTTAACCGTTTATCATTCAGAACTCTGGATGGCCTCATTCGTATCTAAAATTTGAACACTATCCTAAATTAAAGAAAAAAAGTCGGTAACTATCTATTTACTAACTAAATAATTAATTATCCTCATGGGAAGCAAACAGGGAGTTGTCAAAAAATTCTTTTAAATCGTTGCTATTTTAAACTAATAATTTTTTTTTAAACCTGTATATTGAAATTTTTTTAACTAGGGCTTTATGAAAAATTTTTTCTTTACTGTTAATCCTGAAATGACTGAAAATAGCTCAAACATTCGGGGCACAACTAGAACTCAAACGGAGCTGGTATCCCAAATTTCATCAAATTAGGACTACAGGAACTAGGTGAAGTGCCGTGAATGGCGTACGGACGGAAATTTTTTATTCGATTTTTGGATTCTACATAACATGAAACGTAAATCATCAAATTTTGATTAGGAAAGGGGAGGTTATTTTTCTCTTGCTCGATTCCAAAGGTTCAAATAATCAACCAAACATGGATGATAATAAGAAGAAATAGATGGGTTTAAGTTTAGTTCTTACCACCGCTCTGCCTTCTCTCTGGTCGGAAGTACTTGTTATCTAAATTGAGCTGGCACCTTCTCAGACGGTTTCTAACTCGCGCTGGACCTTCTGTTGGGTCCAACTCCCAGGATCTGAAGTCAGAAGAAAGAATATTTCAGTAACTTCAAAGCTCTAGGAAATGCCAAACAGCTCACAACTGGGAAAGACAATATCTTCATCGAGTTGTATAACTATTATAGAAGTTTGTTAGTAAGCTTACCTGGGATATGATTCGGGGAAATGCCAAACCGCTCTCTCATGAGTGAGGCTGTTGACAATTTCTTTCCACTTGAAGACTGCCTGAACTTTTGAGACTAGATCAGATTTGAAGTTTTCCAAGAATTGTTTTCTCTGAAAGCTCTGGTTAGCGACAACCTCCCGAGTAACGCTTTCAGCTCTTTCTGTTATGTCTGCCACGAGGGGTTCGTGTTTGTGGACTACCCTGAAAGTTCGACAGAATCATAACCGACCGAAAAACCATAATTAGGACCAAATCCATGCAAAGTCAACGTCAAATACCAACTTACTTGAGGATTTGAGACATGTGTTGGTGGTGCCATTCGTTCCGTGACAGACTAGCTTCCATACAAGCTTCCAGAACTGTTGGAACTGTTATTTCGTTGCTGCCATTCACTAATCCGAGAATAGGACTGCTGCACCACTCCTCCATTTTCAACGTCAGTTCTTCACACACGCGAGCATCAGATTCTGATATCCCCGACTGGTATCGTATGTCCCACAGGAATAAAGCCAAGGTTTTTTCCAACTGTGAAGGAAATATGAGAGAAATTTTGTTACTTCCTGAGCAAAAGAAATTAGTAAAATATATCTCACAATTTGGACATATCGTCCATATACCTGGTAAACCATGTAAGTCGAGTTAATCAAATTTTACAGGGGACACTAAAAACTAAATAATTCAGTTTTGATTCCATATGCAATAAGTTTTTTCGTTCCATTCCTTAAAACTGGTGGTAAAAGAAGTACTTCAAAGAGCCTGAGACTAATTTCATCAAAATTTACTTCAGCGAACGAAAAAATGGACTTAAATGCTTTTACCCAGCCTTTGACGCCCGACTTACATGGTTTTCAATTTGATTTTTATGAAAATATACCCAGCTTGGGTTATTTAATTATTAGGAATATTATTCAATTTTGTTCTTCGGGTTTCAAGGTTACACAAAATACCCAAATCGATGCAAAAGGAAAATATTTAAATGAAAATTCATAGGCGTTGTCTAATACGCAGTCTAACTTTAAGGCTCCTTGAGTCAAAATGACAGTCTTCAGTCTTAATATTACTAGAGTTGAGCAATAAATTATTCAATATACTACCAATTCCTCAATTACCATTTCTTAAATTACAACCAGTACTTATAGGAACCCTTTACCTATCACAACCGTAACTAGGTAGGTATGTATTGAATTGAAGTGTTAGGCAACTAGGTACTTTTGTTTCATTAAAACAAGGGATGAGTTAGGTATGGGTTAGGGGTTAGGGATATGTTGAGGATGAGCTAGGGATGGGTTAGGGGTTAGGGATATGTTGGGGATGAGCTAGGGATGGGTTAGGGGTTAGGGACATGTTGGGGATGAGCTGAAGATGGGTTAGGGACGGGTTAGGGGTTATAGTTAAGTTAAGGCTGAGTTGAGAATGAGCTGAGGATGGGTTAGAGATGAACTGGATATGGGTTGAGTATGGGTTAGGGATGGGATAGGGGTTAGGGATAGGTTTGAGATAAGCTAGGGATGGGCTGGGTATAAGTTAGGGGTTGGGATAGGTCAGGGCCGGGTTGGGGATGGGTAATGGATGGGCTAGGGATGGGATAGGGATGAGTTAGGGACAGGTTGGGTTAGGGGTTATAGATAGGTCAGGGCTGGGTAGGGTATGAGCTGAGGATGGGTTAGGGATGGACTAGGGATAAGTTAGGTGTGGGTTATGGATTGGTTGGGTGTAGGTAAGGGGTTAGGGATATGTCAGAGCTGGATTTCAGCAACATCAGCATTACAGCTAGGTCAAATAGCCAACAAATCAATTAATTCATCTGAAATTATCCTCCTAAATAATGTAAAAATAATTTAGAAACAATGCGGAAAAACACGTAGGTCGTGATCTTAAGGTTGGCCACAGTATGGAAAATCACGTGTCTGCAGAACACAAGGAGTGAAATTTATTGCTGAAATTGAGACTTATAAAAAGGTTTCTATTTATTATCACTTTCTCCGAACTCCGTTTATGATTTTGTAAACTTTTACATGGAAAAATTAAAAAAAAAACTGACTATCTTTGACGGAAACTTGCCACCAGCGTGAGCTGCTCACTTTTATGAAGGCATACACAGGACTTACATGGTTTTCCGGCGAAAAAAGAGGTAACCGACTTACACGTTTTTTCTATGCCTTCTGGGTAAAAAACTATTCTTCAGATTGGAAAACGGCTTCACTAAATTGATCAAGCGACCCTAATTTACCTAGAGAGCTCAAAACCTTATTTTCGCAAAAATACCGACTTACATGGTTTACCAGGTTGTGGCGATTGCACACCTGCTCACCATTTTTAAGATAATTAAGTAGGTACTGATTGACAGCATGAGACCTACAAATTTTGCCAAAGTTGTCAATTCCCAATAATCAAACAATAATAACCACTGATAAAATGCAAACGTACCTGAAAGTAAATGGGATGCTTCTGTAGAAAAGAAAAGACGTCCATTACCACAAAATTACTAATGAAAACTAATAAATATAACGAAGAATTGAACTGCAGTTCCTATCATCACAAAGATAGAAGGACTCACTACGCCACCTGTGGAGAGGCGCGAGAAACCCTATCACGGCGGGGAAAGAGATGTGGAAGCGCCCTAGTGGCGGACTGGCGAACGGACGATAAGACACGAGAGTCTCGCTAGAGGGCAGCGCAGGATGAAGACCAAAGGACTCTACTGAGTGTCTCTCACGACGGAAATTTACTCGGTCATCAGAATTGACCCTAATTAATCAAGCTTCTCATGGTTAATAATACTGACTGGACTTGACTGTCTAGTGCAAGCTTCACAAAGGAATATAACTTATTCCATTGTGAAATCCAAATTTTTTTGAACAGATTGAAATATAGAGGAAGAACCTCTTATCAATCTCCACCAATTTAGAGAGAACATCATAAAAAGAACTGACTACTATAAATTTATTCTGGAAATTACAATCACTAAAAAGGGGAAATTAATACCATAGAGGCTATACTGAAGTTCTATTCAACATGCATACCAGAAGTTCCTGCTTCTTTAATTTTTTTCTGAGTCATAGCTGAAGCTCCAGTCCAGATCACTACAAGAAGTTCCTTCTAACATCTCTACTCAAGGGTGGAATTCAAAGTCCTATCAGAAGTTCCTGCTTCCCACTGGGTTCATAGCTGAAGTTCCAGTCCAGATTACTACAAGAAGTTCCAGCCAACATCTTCCCTGAAGTTCCAGTCAGATGCCGATATAACCTTCCAAGAAGCTAGGATAATTAAATGATAAGGTCTGATTTGTTAAAATAAGTTTCTTTCTATCAAGGTACCTTGTTAAAGTAGAAAAAAAATAAAATAAAGAAAACCAACAGGAAAGAGAAAGTGCCTTTCCAGGAAAAGGATTTAGTGGCTGGTTGTATGGGGAGGTTTGGAGACCAGTGGTAGTCTGCGGTTTCTCTTTCCTGGCTGGGAAATATTTCAACGGGTTTTTCCCCATAACCCTTAAAAACCCGTTACAAGGTATATGGACGATATATTTCTATATTCTTTCTCTGTCACAAAATGTCAGTCTAGCAGAAAAGGTTACTTTCTGGTACAATAAATGTTCAAATATCTCAACTCAACTCCTCCCTTCTACCACAGAGTCCCAAAAGGCCTTGAGCGTAAGAAATCAAAAATCTGGATAGATGTGATTGTGCAAACGAAACCTAGGATGGATCCTAAAGCTATGGGAAAAGATAGGAGGAAACCCACATCAATGGGCCTATGTGTGTGCCTTTTCTCCTTATCGCTACAGTAGTGTTCTCTGTAGGTGGTGAACGGAGTTAGGAAGTAATATTGAAAGTCATGAAAGCTCATAATGCTCCACCCCAAACCCCCACCCCACCCACAACCTGGTAAATGTTGGTGATGTGTTACTCGTTGTTTACGTTCATTTTCTCATCTTTCTATTTGACAGTGTTTCGTCTCTTGAAGTTTAATTTTTAGTCTTTCAGTTTCTACAGTTATTCGTCTCTAGTTTACTTTTCACTTATTCAAAACATGAAGTAGTGTGTGACAGTGCGCTACTCTACGAATTAGGAACCTTACACCATCTGTCGGTAGATGGTAGAATTAGTTCAACTCTCTGGAGGGGGCTACCCTCTCTCTAGCTATTCCCCTAGTTCATTTGACTAACTAAGATTTTCGCCACTCAGCTCTGTCCTGATAAACTGTTAGCATCTCGCGCAGTATTTCTCTCTGTTTCTCTTTTTCTCCATTTTGGATTTCTTCCAAAATCCCTCATGGTCTCAGTTTTCCTTTTTCCAGTTCGATTTTCTATTGCTTCCGAGTCTACCAAGGTAGTGGAAGCTTTGTTTTCACTTTTCAAGGACGAAAAAAAAAGTTCTCCAAAATCAAAATTTTCACTCGCGTTTTGCGTTTTAGACCTTTTTGAACAATTTTGGTTCCGTGTCTGTGTGTCTGTCTGTCTGTCTGTCTGTCATGAATTCCTTGTAACGCGCATAACTATACGAAGTTATTGTCCGATTTCAATGAAATTTTCAGGGATTGTGCGGGTTGGTGTGTAGACGGTCCCCTATGAAATTCATCATCCCCGGACTGATAGAAGCTACTGCGCATGCGCAAACGTGAATTCCTTGTAACGGCCATAACTTCTACATTTTCCATCCGATTTCAATGAAATTTTCAGGGATGTTACAGATTAGTATTTAGATGGTCCCCTATGAAAATCACTACCTTCGGACTGATAGTAGCCACTGCGCATGCGCAAACGTGAATTTCCTTGTAACGGCCATAACTTCCACTTTTTCTACCCAATTTCAATGAAATTTTCAGGGATTATGCGGATTAGGTTGTAGATGGTCCCCAATGAAGATCACCACCTTCGGACTGATAGTAGCCACTGTGCATGCGCAAACCTGAATTTCCTTGTAACGTCCATAATTTCTACATTTTCACCCGATTTCAATGAACTTTTCAGGGATGTTACAGATTAGTATTTAGATGGTCCCCTATGAAAATCACCACCTTCGGACTGATAGTAGCCACTGCGCATGCGCAAACGTGAATTCCTTGTAACAGCCATAACTTCTACATTTTCCATCCGATTTCAATGAAATTTTCAGGGATGTTACAGATTAACTTGTTTTGATGTTTTGAGATTAACTACTATGCATCGGATCATCTATACAATCGGGATATGGATACGAGGAAGCTATGTGCCACACCCACTTGGCATTTTTCATTGTTTTCTTCCAATCCAGTGAATTCAGGTTCGTTATTTTCATTCTTTCGTTTTTTCCATTTTTTATTACTTCAAGCAGTAGGAGTTTTCATTTTTTGTCTTTCATTTTTTTCTCATTTTTGTTGAGTACATTTCGTTTTCCCTTATTTGGTTCTTATTCTTCATTTCCTTTTTCCTTTTGCCCTTTTTTTATTTGGGCTCTATTTTGGGTGTTTTTCCCCAGAGAACTGGGGTGATAGCAGAGATTTTGCTTAGAACGATTTATTTCTTTCATTTTCTCCTTTTTCGAAAGTCGTTACAAGTGTCGGAAGATGTAATTTCTAATAACTTGAGACCATCAGTACAGCTCGGTGGAAATGCAATGTTAAGTTGTGCCGTATGACTGATGATATACCTAGGTATGATTTTTGTTTGTTAATTTAATGGTAGTTATTGGACTGCGCAAGGTATTGATGGGATTTGGGTCAAACTGCTCATCACTTTGCACCCAGACATCGTCCATGAGTCCATTGTAGCGTTTGATCTCATGTGGCATAATCCCGAAATTCAGATGTTCGGCTGATAGTTCGCAGTGACCTTTCTATGGTAGATATGTACATATCTACCGTTACTCCTTTTCTCCCGGTATTTCATTCCTATAACTACATGATATCCACCAACAAATCAACTGGCTCAACGGAGAGTCCAAATCCCACCCCACAAGTGATATTGATGACTGAAATTAGAAAAAAAAACCCGTAGGATTGAGCAGGAATAACGAAGTCGCCCTCTAGCAGCCGAGCAGTGTACTATTGGGGGACAATATATTCCATCACCACCTAGAATTTGTGCTGAAAGCTGGGGGGGGGGGAGTGTGTGTGTGTGATTTTTCATCACACTTTTTTACGTTCACTGAGCTTTTCTCCTCTTCTTCCATGCTAAAGCACTCAACTGCCAGTGACAATGAGCTTTTCGCTCGCATGGTTTATGTTTGAACTTCCCGCCCATTCCCAGCCAGTGATTCAAAGTTCCCGCCCACCATTAATTCCGAAGCCCACCCAAAGAGGCCAGAGCTAGCGCCCCTTTCTTCTCCCATCTATCAATGCAAATTAAGTTCTAGACATGCAAGAATTAACAACCAGTACGAGTAATTAAAGTTAGAATCGGATAAGTTCATAGGTACGGTCGATTAGTTCATTTATCCCGAAAGTACTTTATCAGAGTGGCGTAGAAATCACAACTCTGGTAAACCATTCCACCTTCCTCCATTACAAGCTCCAATGCCTACACCGTCTACTCTGTGCTCTCTCTGTTTTATCGCTTTTAACAAGTTTAATTGTTCAATATATCGTCATTCAAAGTCATATTGTGCCGTTCTTTCACCGTCCTATCCCGAGGAATTCAACTGTTTTTAAATATTATTCGGTCTGTACGATCTGAGCTACTTACGTGGGTGTTGTGAAGAATGTACATCAGAATGTCTTTACACCGAGGTTCGTTCAAAACTGACTGGACTGTGAACAACTTCAAGTTTCTTGAGTGTGCAGGTGAGAGCAGCCACAAAAACAGTTGCGACCCTAAATTCCTGGATAATCAAACCTTATGTAAGTGTCTTGCAATTAAATTATGTAAATAATAATAAAAAATAATTTCGTTCATAGTTGGCAGTTGGAGTAGAGGATGAAAATAACTTATTATGTAAATCCACGGGTTTTTAAGATTACCTGATAACTTCCTTATTAGCCCATACTACGTTCGACCAAGAAGTACGAGACGACATGGATCTTCTTTCAATAACAGTGACTAGTGCTTGGAGGATGAACATCCAGACCTCCCGGACGAACTCATCTACACGTCTCACCTCCTCAAAACTATTTGCTTGCTGCTCCGTCACGGGTTCTGCAATCAAAGTGATGCAAAAATCGAAGCAACGTGGAGGGGTAGACATTGTCAAGAGTACTTCTCAATGATATGCGACTTCGGCGTATTCAACATTAATACGTCTTTATTGAAGAGTTGCCTTGATTCGTCCTAGAAGCTACTTTTTCCTACTCCTTCTAGGGGTGTGTCGGTCCAGGTATTTCCCTGGAACGGTTCCAACAGTTACAGTGACAAAGTTGTAACCGTTCCAAATTACCAGTACAGTTCCATTACCGGTACTGCCTACTGAGGGTGGTCAAATCCCACTCTCATGACATGGAAGAAGAAGAGAATCAAATCTTCCTTCTTCCATGCTTATGATCTCAACTTGCAATACAAAAGGAAGGAATTCGAACAAGTGTTACAAAAGAGACAATTTATTATAAATTACAGCGACCAAACAATTCAAGGAAAGAATAATTTTTCGTTGCAGTTTAAAAACATTACATGAGAATAATAATACAGCAGACAACTTCCATGCTAACCAGTCCAGAGCCATTCCATGATACTATTGTATTCTCAGTCCATGAAAACAGTAACAGCTACAAAGAACAGAACAGGAGACAGGATCCATGCTTACCAGTCCAAATCCCTTCCGGGTCCAGAGCCATCCCATGACATCTTATCAGTCCGTGAAACTGGACCAGTAAGGGCTGAGTTTTTGTTACTGCATGGAACCGTTTCAAGTTGATACTCGGTTCCACAGTCCTAGTACAGCTGTACCGACACACCTCTAGTTCCTCTTTCTCAACAATATTCCGTCATGTTTGATGTATCTCTCTGTGCTTTATTATATTTCAATACGGTAATTAATTGTTTGTGGAGAGTCATTGAATATTCCTACAGGTAATAACATAACGTACCTTAGATTAGATATTTATTTGAATAAGAGAAATCCCCTGAAATCCCAACACATTCAGAACCATTACGGTTGTTTAGGAAAAGCCATACAACTCTCAAAGTTTCCGAGCAATTCATTCAGAGCGTCTTCAGGAATGAGAAGCACTTGACCTCAAGTCGCTAAAGCCCTATTGAAATTTAAGTTTAATTCTACAGCACTGCCCTCCTTAGTAAAAACGTCCTATGTCCATTTTTCAAGTTTCGAGAAAATCGCGTTTTAGTTTCGGCTTCTGCGCCACCCAAACCATTGAAGCTTGAGATTTCGTTTTGGTCAGCTTAAGGTGATGGTCAAAAAACGAAATCTCAAGCTTCAATGGTTTGGGTGGCGCAGAAGCCGAAACTAAAACGCGATTTTCTCGAAACTTGAAAAATGGACATAGGACGTTTTTACTAAGGAGGGCAGAGCAAATGATGATCATTGAAACGGTGAGACATATTACCTGAATAAATGACAAATTCTGTAGCTCTCGTCACGACAGTTTTGAAACGTTCGTTCAATTCGCTCTTGGATAGCTTCCCACCAATAGTGAGGGTGTGTAAACTTGAGAGTGAATGCGAAGAGTCGACTTCGTCACTGCTCAACGATATCACTGAAATGCATTTCACGATATTCAATAGTGTAATGGTAAAGAAATAAACGTCTGCCAAGATGAACATGGTGATGTTAAAAATATCACGACAAGGAAAAATTCACGTGCAACCCATTCACATGCACATTTCTGGACTGTTAGAATGATTCAACACAAACATGGATTTTTGTGATCTCTTTGGATGTGCTGCAATCCAAAATAAAGTCCATAATAGTTCCAAAATACTGAGGTCATCCGGGTAGTTCGACAATTTACTGAAATTAATAAATGAAACAATACTGAATATGAAAACATGTGACTGCAGCTCACTCACCAGATGAGAGGAACGGAGCTTTGACGGGATGAGAAGCAATGGCGTCGGAAAGGGCTTTGAGTGATGCCTGCAAAATGGCGCAGTGAGATTGCTTCACAGCCAAACTGCACTGGGCGATGGATCCACAGCTCTTGTTTTCCAGACAACAAACATACTCGACGAGCATGATCAACTCGTTATAAATCTGAAACCAAACGTTCGTGAGAACAAGCAGGTCGCGGATTGACCCCAAGAACGCCTACTTATCCAGATAATTTTTCTGGAT
The DNA here is from genome assembly GCA_009739505.2 of Apolygus lucorum. Lineage (NCBI taxonomy): Eukaryota > Metazoa > Arthropoda > Insecta > Hemiptera > Miridae > Apolygus > Apolygus lucorum. The sequence continues at coordinate 15,942,115 of CM019179.2, forward strand.
GCGCTAAAATACAAACCTGGATATTGCCGCTTCCTGATGTTTGGATGGCGTGTATGGCAATGAGAGACAAGAAGTTGTTTATATCACAAACGATAACGTTGCTCTCTGGAATGCAGAGATCACTGATCACATATTTCTTCTGGTGTATAAGACAAACTAGAGCTTTGAGCAACGACTCAACGAGGCCGTATTCCAACAATTTCCTCCAATCTCCAACCTGAAATAGAGAATTACAAACGAAATAGTGACAGGATTTATGAGATAAGAGGAATTGGAGAATATAACATTTTAATGAGATATGAACGACAACAAACCTTGAAAATGTTCTGAACGAAAACTATGATATTATGGGTTAGAGCAATATCAGAAACGGATTTCGGCAGCAAACTCAGCAGTGGGGGGATCCCAGGAAGGTTGAATTCGGATGGTTCAGCCTCAAACTGGGTGCTGATGGGCAGCCAGTGTGTATTGGTTACGATGCCTGAAGAAATAAACACAAATAGAGATCAAGGACTTTATGCTAGAAAGCAAGCTCACCTACAACCAGAGCCCTAAAAGCAAGCGGTCTTGCATCTCACGACCTGCACGAATATGATGTCTGTACCCACCGACTTTGCAACACGCACAAAATTAGGACTTCTGTGCATCCAAAATTAATACTCTAAGAAATGTAATCTATACGAGGACTGACCTGCAAGAGCGTCTGCTAGTTCAGTAGAAGGCATTGTGTGATTTAGCTGCATAGCCAACAAATAGAAACCTTTGTCCTTCACAAAACGATTCTTTTCCTCCGCATTGGCTCTCTCTAAGTATGCTGAAAGAACCTGCATTTATCGGAACCGAAAATAATCAATTTTTGAACCATGGTTGACATTAATGAGGCAAATTAAGTGGTAGTAGTTAGGTAAAAGTATTGTCATAAAAGGAACGAGATGGTACCACAAACAAAATTTTCAAAAATCTCACTGTTATACCTAGTCCTTCCATAAGTTCTGTTACAATCATTCGATGAACCGTGTAGCTCGAACGAGTGCACGTTGAGACCTGCCTTTGGACTCGGTGTTTATCTTAGGTATGGGGCTAGAAATCACGGCTCAGTTCTTATTTATTATTCATATCGGTGAGATGGAGAGTGAACGCGAACAAAATCTTCACGCTGTCATAGCCCTTCATAAGGCAGGTAAATCAAATTCTGAGATTTTCCAAACCCTTAAATCGTTGAATATCAATCGAATGTTTGTGTGGCGGACTATTGATCGTTGCACGTCCATCCAGTCTGTCAAGGACAGGCCACGAATTGGTTGTCCTCGCTGTGTAAGGACGAAGAAAGCCATAAAAGCAGTCGAAAACAGAATTCGAAGAAATCCACTTCGGAAGCAGGAAATCATGGCTAGGGAGATGGATATTTCTCCCCGATCCATGTCCCGGCTCATCAAACATGACCTCAAGATGGGTGCCTTTCGAAGAATGAGTGGGCAAGACTCACAGTGGGTTTGAAGAAGATCAGAGTTGAAAGAGCCAAAGCACTGCTGAGCAGGTACGCCAACGGTGGTCATCGCAACATTTTGTTCACAGATGAAAAGATTTTCACAATTGAACAAAAGTTCAACCGTCAAAACGACAGGGTTTATGCTCGTAGCTCTCGGGAGGCTCAAGAAAAAATTGGGAGGGTAGAACGAGGCCACCATCCAGCCTCAGTGATGGTTTGGTGAGGAGTCTGCTTTGATGGCACCACAAAGCTCCATTTTTGTGAACAAGGAGTTAAAACTCGGGCCAGAAACTACCAGGAATATATCCTTGAGCAAGTAGTGAAGCCCCTGAGTGACACACTGTTCGAGGGAAAAGACTGGGTCTTCCAGCAGGACTCTGCTCCAGCTCACAAGGCTCGGACGACGCAGCAGTGGCTAGAGGTGAACGTTCCTGAGTTTATTAGTGCGTCAGATTGGCCTTCAGGAAGCCCTGATCTGAACCCTTTGGACTACCAGCTTTGGTCCCATCTTGAGCTGATGGCTTGTCACACAGGTCACCGTAATTTGGATAGTTTAAAGTCGTCTCTCGTGAAAGCTGTTCGCAATTTTCCTCAGGAAGTGCTGCGTGCTGCCATTGACGATTGGCCCCGGAGGTTACAAGCCTGTGTGAAGGCCAAAGGCGGACATTTGAAGTAATTCATCGCTTTTCTATCTTGTAACATATTATAATTTCAAAATAAAATAATTCAAGGTGAGCTTTAAGCGTAACATTATGTCTCCATGAATTTTTCCTTGTATCAGAACTTATGGCAGAACTAGGTATAATTAATAACTATAATATACTCACTTTAACAACAGCAGTAGTAATTTTTGTGTTGGAGTGATTGGCCATAACGATGAAGGATTCAGGGGTCAAGACATTTGGTAAGGCATTGTGGGCAACGTTGTCCGGCATGACCAGAATTTGATCTCTGAGGACCTCCAACAGGCCGACCGTAACATTGTCGTCTCCTTCTTCAATGTAACCAACCTAAAATCGGAACATTTAAAAGTAAATACCTACGTTCATCCTTCGCTAAGTAGGGTATCAAGGACAAGGATTGGGAAATATTTCTGGAATCAGCATTGCCTGATGGGAATCTCGTACACTTGGAAAAAATCATCTCAATGGGAAATTAGTCTCAATTTTAGATTCTAGAATTTCAAGTCAAATCCTATAATAGGGCCCTAGAATAACGTTTAACACCAGTAATACCCAAAGGAAAAAAATCCCCTAGAAGAAAATGCCTAAACAAGTGAAGCAGTGTCAAAAAACACCGCAAAGATCGAGGAGAACTGATTACGTCACTCCCCAGGGTTCCTCCCGCAATACTGTGCTCAGGCAAAGTGTAAAAGGAGTTTCGGCAAATAGTGTCAGAGATTGTCAACAGGTAGAGTCGTAGACGCCCTCGTGACCACATGAAACGATCCACTCAAATAATGTGATTCAAATATCAAAACTAACTAATATAGAAACTGAATAAGAAAAGGTGAAGACTAATAATGATTGATAAATTAATAGGTAGAATTGTATTGTAAAAAAGATTGAGTAAAATTGCTTTTTGTCGTCACTTTCGTGTCTGGGTTCTTTCTGCCAGTTTGCAGTGTTCGTGTGTTCGATCATGTAAGCTAGTTGTTTCATGTGCGCTATCAGGGGTAGCGCTGCTGTTGTAAGGAACAACTCGCCACATCACAGACTCCCGGTACATTTAAAATGTCCATCTTCCTTAAATTCTCTAAATTGTTTGGATGCGCTTTCGAGCAGCACATTAGGTTTTTTCCATATCAGTAAGCCCCCTTTCAAAAAAAATTTTTTTTAATTGTGAGGCAAATTCCCCATTTACAGTTGCGAGAAAAAAGTAGACGAGAAAATATCCATGAAGGTAAAGGGGTTTTTAGCAATCTCAGGAGTTCTGCATGTTGTTATGTATGCTGAATTGGAGTCCAATTGGACCAGAGAAAGAGATAGAAAGATAGATGTCAACAGGCACATTCATATCTCTCTGAGTACCTGACAATACTATCTAGAGCCTAGCTATTGAGCAAGTAGGTAGGTAGACACCACATTAATAATTAACTTGAAAAATAATAATTTGGATTTCGATGTAGACAGTGAACGAGTTAAGTGACATGCTAGACAGTTTTGCCAGTTTTTTCTCACTTCCAAGGTTGAGCAACAAGAAGCAGTTCAGGAACAAGGATTCGTGGCATAGTTTGTTAGGATCTAACTACAACCCACTGCTACAAGGAACGACCTTTGTAACTGCGGTTGCCGCTAATTCGAAACTACCTTATATGTGACTAAACTCACTGGATCGCTAGAGAACTTTTCATCGTCGTCAGTTTCATTGGATGAATCATCACGAGCACTGTTGTCCTCAGTCTCCTGGTTTGCGCATGCTAAGAAATACGTGTTGGCAGAAGTGTTGCTCAACTCTTCATCATCCTGTAAAAATAAGAGTTCAGAACTATTGAAAAAACGGTTTTACATAAACGAGTCGAAAATTATTTAGGTTGATTGGCAGTTCCAAACAATCAGTCATTGATAAATCCCCCCTCCCACCCCATCAATATATGCTATGTAGAATGCCTACAGTGCCTTCTAGATCATCAGATTCGTCAGGGAACTCGAAGGTTACCTGTTCTGCGAGAGGCTCAGAGTCAGTCGCGTTGCCCCTGTACGAGCCAGCTATGCCAGAGTCACAAACCACTTCATACTGGGAACTTTCACTGGAGTGCATCCTCAAGCGACGGCCATTTTGTTTGATCTGTGAGGCAAACAATTCAGAACCCCACCTCTCAAAGACAAAATCGAAATCGATTCGACAACATGAAACCAGTTCAATAATCTCAGTATAACTTGTTAACGTCATTGTATGCAACCATTCGTATCGTCAATAGTACTAACCTAACCCTTTATGTCGAAAGATATCGTCTAATCGTCATTACATTGAATAAAATACAGATTAAGTAGGTAGATCTCACCATAGCCTCTATTCCTAGACGAAAACACGTAGTAAAAAGCCACTTACCTGCAAGTTTGCAAGAGCTTTGGCGAGTTTTGAGGGATCGAGTGGAACAGCTTTAGGATGCGTGAAGAGCGCGTATTCATGACTGTCGCCTCTGTCAAACAGACCTAGCTTTTTCCTACCTAGAGAAAGACAAAAAAGTACTAGCAAGTTCCTTCAATTGAAAACCAAAAGGGAGGTACTTAACTGAGGAGAGATTCTTACTTCGTTTGTTCTTCGATGGAGGCTTTGGTGGCAACACAAAGTACATGCTGGAGCGACTGTGAGATATATACGTCGCATGGACGGGATGAGCCAGGAGGAGGTAGTCCGTGATTTTCGTGACGTGCTCCAGCTCTGGCGGGGCTGTCATGAGTCCTCTGATCACGTTCACCAGGGATGAAGAGAGCTCCGACTCAAGTTTGGCTTGATCTTCAACTATTCTTTCAAGCCTTTTCTACAGAAATAAAAAGGGTGTGGTTATAAAGAGGGAATGGTTGAGAAAGGACGAAAATCATGTTTTAATGAGAACAATATTCAGTGTTACATCACTATTGACGTGTCTGAAATCCTACCTTGCAGAAATACAAAAGAGAATCAAGCGCCTTAGCTCTGTTGAGTTGGGTTGCGTTGAACTCTCTGTGAGGATGGTCATCTCTGAGAAGGACTAGAAGCGCTTGCAAAAACATTGGCAATGTGTCTAGCCAAGCTTGAGCAGGGCCCAGAACGAGGTGAGTGATTAGGAAGGGCTCAGTCAAGAGGAAGTCGCCACCTTGTGAGGTCACTTGGAGTTCATCTGCCCAACATGTTATGAGTCCTGGCTTGTCACAGCAGGCTTCCAGTATACCCTGCAAAGGATGATTTATATAAGGTGCGTCGGGGGAAGTGCAGAGTACAATTTGCAAAGTTCAACTTTGGTAGATCCTGAGAAACTCATTTTTAAAGCTAGATTTATTTTCCTTATTTCATTACACACCTCGGACTATCCTCTTACCAGTTTTGTAGTTATTTTAAGGTTTTTTTAAGTTATAGTGGGTTTTTCGAGCAATACTATAATTTTTGTCCGTACTCCTCACTTACCCCGCCTAAATGGGGTAAGTGCAGAGCATCCCTTCATTTCTCATGTCGTTAGAGTTACAGATGCGAAGGGGGAAGTGTGTGGAAGAGCTCGTTTCAGGCATTATTTTGCTTTTTGCAAAGTTAAAATCGTACAGAAATTGGTGAAGTTACACAGTTTTGAAAAGTTAAAAACGTGGTATAGAGAACACATAAAAATCTTGCAAAATTCAAGCTTTTGAATCTTCATTAAAAATTGTTTAAATCACTGTAAGTCATCAGTCTTACGAATAAGAACGTTTTTTTACAGTCTTATACTACAAATGGTTATCTTAACATTGCAAAAGTTTGCATAAAACTTCGAAATGAAAAAAGTCTGCAAAGTGGGTGTGGCACATAGCTTTCTTGTATATATAATCCGATTTATAGATGATCCGATGCATAGTAGTTAATCTCAAAACATCAATCTCTAAGTACCTTGCCCTAATCTTTCAATTGGGGGTGGGGGGGGGCATGATTTTCATAGGGAACCATCTCCACCCCAACTCGGGACGTCATATTTCGTTCTCCCTCTTTACTGGAGCGAATAAAAAAGTTCCCAGTTACATTATAAGTGCCCAAGATCACAACGAGAGTAAGTAGATGAAAAATACATAGTATTTTTTTTTTTTTTAAATCTCCCCTCAAAGACAAAATGTCTTTTGTGACGGAGGGGGCACGCCATAAAAATAAAATAAATAAATAAATCAAATATAATGGGGAGGACGCCCAGGACTCACCCGACGCCGGCCCTAGGGATGAGGGATGATGAGGAAGGTGGGGGTGGGAGAGAGGGATGAAGGGAAGTGCCTCTATAAAATGACCACCAGTTTAAATATGAGCCGAGCAGTACGCGGCGGGTGACACCACGGAGTACACCTACTGAGATGCCCAACTCGCGCAACTCCGTGGCACTTTTCCCGCACCACACTCCGTGCTACGACAAGGTCGCAGCCATCACCTTGATGTTGTTGGGTTCCACTCCTTTTAGCTCTGACACTGCTTGCCGTAAATCATCTCTATCATACTTTCTTATCTTAGCCCGCCAGGTCTGCTCCATGTCCATGCTGCCATTAACAACCTGGACATCCAGGATAATGCAAGACCTGTCGGGCTTGACGGCAACAATATCAGGCTTCTTGCCCTGGTCACTTGGCATGTGGTATAATCTCTCCCTTTCAACATCCCAGCCGCTAGATGACAAGGCACCTGCTAACTGCTTGGCGACCGCATCGTGACGTAGGATGCGGCCCCCATGAGTTCGTGGACACTGCTGCACTACATGATACAGGTGTTCATTTCCACTCCGACAGGCCCGGCAAAGGGTATCTGTCATCCCACGACTACCTCTTGAACACCGTACCGCTGTTGGCAGTGTTGCCACGCGGACGGCGTGGAAGTTCCGGTAGTCGCGGGCCCCAATGCCCTCCGAAGCCCAATCCACCCATTGGGATGAGATAAGGCTTTCGGAGCACTGTCGGAGTTCTTTACCATCTACTGACTCATGCAGAGCAGCAGCGAACTCAGCAGACGAACTGGGTTTTGGAGCAGATGGTGTTGCTCGGTCGCACCATGCTAACTGCTGCCTGACAAAATCAAGACCAGCAGCAACACGGGCGACCTCCCAGCTCGACCCCTGAAGGGCTAGCAGGCGCTGGCGGCGCAGAGAAGGGATACATGCGGAGAGAGACACAATGCCAAGCCCACCGGATTTGACCGGTGCATGGATATAGGCACTTGGGACACCAGGTGGGAACCTCAGCCAAGAGCGCACAGCAGAGCGGACTTCTCGATCTAATTCTTGCAGCCTCCCCGCCGTGAGCCTACCGAAGACTAACCCGTAGGTTAGCTTTGGCAGTAAGTACGTGCGGAGGAGGCGCAGCCTCTGCTGCGGCTTTAGTGGAGCCTTGGTAACGCGGGCTAGCGCTCCACCAAGGTCCACACGGCTGGCAGTGATGGTGGCCACCCCCATGAAGTCGACTCCAAGGTACCGCCAGACCTCCAACACAGATCGAGAAGGAATGGGGGCTTGTCCTATGACAAAACCCCCATCCACAACCTTCACTTTGTGTTGGCGACCCGACGGGACCAAGGAGACCGACCCACATTTATCGGGGTTGACCACGAGTCCACACCTGGATAGCTGCTTAGCAAATGCATTGAGGGCAATCTGCAAGCCCTCGCGGGTTTCTGCGAGTAGGATAACATCATCGGCAAAGGCCAATGCTCCTACTCGCACCCCAGGGGCGAGATCAAACCCTACTTCTGTGGGCAGCTTACCCAAGGCCGTATCCACGACCAGGTTAAAGAGGAGTGGCGATAGGGGATCCCCCTGGCGTACCCCGCGCCCGATCACTATATCCCTTGACACCTCACCTCCTGCCTCGAGGACCGTCACGCCTTCTCGGTACAGACAGGTCACATACTCAATTAATCGAGATGGGGCCCCAACACCACGAAGGCAATCGGTCAGGGCAAGGTGACTGACTGTGTCAAAGGCCTTAGCAACGTCCAGAGCGGCGAGATGGAGTTGCCGGCGTTTAATACGGGCCAGCGAGATGACAGTTTGCAGAACCGTAAGGTTTTCTGCTGTGCCATCTGCTGGCCGAAACGCTCTCTGGACGTCACCAATGACACCAGCCACCTGAAGGCGAGATGCCAGTACTTTTTGGAAGTGGCGGAAGACTACCGAGGACACTGAGATCGGTCGATAGCCTCCAGGCCCACTTCCCCCTTTCTTGGGAATAAATACAGTTCGGGTACGGGTTAACGCTTTCGGGGGTCTTCCCGCAAGGATGAGCAGGTTGAGGATGAGCAGCTTAATCGTATTTGGTACTTTATTCCAGCGACGGGCGGAAACACCATCCGGTCCAGCGGATGTGGAGTTCTTGACACGGCACTTGTGTGCCTCGTCAAGTAGCACCGGCGAACACAAGATGCTGCGTAAGGAATCCCTGGTGGAGACTGGGGGAACCACTCGCTCTCCAGGGTTGTGGCTGGGAGCACTCAAAAGTGGCTCCCAAAAATCCACAAACTCCTGAAGAGGGGGCTGAACTTGATCTTCCCCAGGCTCCTCCAGTACCTCCGCAGCTACACGCGCCGGATGCTTCCTCCACAAACTCTGAACCCGGTGGTACTCCCGCCGTCTTGCTTGCTTAGCTGCTCTGCGACCTCCACGCAACACCACTCTGGGAGGAGGTCCCCCCTGGTGCTGCGTCACGGTCGCATCCCCAACCCGTGGGAAGATTCTCCCTAGATAGGCTGCAACCTTGTCTTCCAGGTTGTCCAGCCCTTCAGCAGCCCGCCTCGCCAGATCCTGCAGGTAGGTGCTTTCATAGCCTTCAATACGACCTACCTGCCCCCCGAGCCTCAAGACTTCGGTCTTCAAATCGGCGAGAAGACCGGTGGTCCCGGGGGAGGGATACTGAATGGCAGGCTGCTGCTCCACGTCAGCAATAGGAGATGCGGGAGAAGCCCCACCGCTATTTGCCAGGATAGCTTCCTGGACAAGCTGCTTATAGTGGGGCTTCAGGCGGAGGTTCTTGATGGCAATGACTGTGCGCGTGGGAAAACGTTCGCTTAAATAGACATTGATATTACGTACCCCATTGCGCACAGCCACCACCTCATCTGCCGCCATCCTGCGCAAATCCTCGGAAGCATACCTAGGCTGCACTCGTTCAACATCAATTTCATCATTTGCAGCAATAGGATGCTTCCGTCTGATGTGGACCCCAAGGCCAGACCTGGTGGTGAATGCCCGCTCACAATGGGCACACTGGTGGTCTAAAGAGGCAGTGGAAGAGGAAGAGGGTAGGGATGATGAGGAAGAGGAGGAGGGTGAGGATGGCCGACGCCCCTGCCTGGGGCGCCTCTGAGCGCCTCCCCTAATACCCCGCGAGCCAATGGGCTGGCGGGGGTTATGAGGCCGTGTTGAATTATTGTCCATAACGGGGGGGCGCTAGTAGAGAAGGGCCAGGGAACCCATTGACAGGGGTCCCCTCCCTAATCGCCAGAGGGTCATTCAGCCACCCCTGGAAATTCCAGAGGGGTCCACCAGGGAAACCTAATGGGACCACCTCTGTCCATCCCAGGGGGCCCGGGTTGTGCGACGGGGACGCATGACCTTGACTTGGGTAGGGATAAGAAGGGCTCCGAAGAGATAAAAACACCCTCTATTACCCTACCCCAACAACCCGAGTGTACGCTCCATACTTCCCTTGTTCATCCATTTAGGGGGAAGTGCGGAACTCCACACTTGCCCATGTTTCTTACTCTGCACTTCCCCCCATAGGAGGAAAAACGGGGAAAGTGCAGAGGAGGTCTTATTTTCAAAATAACCAAAGTTAGAACAGCAATTAAACTGCAACATTTAAAGTGTATAAATACCTTGTCAGTCATTAGCAATACCCAAGTAGAGGCAGGTTGAACTCGGGTTGAAAAATAGTTGATCACCTCGACCTCACAGATGAGAACACATGTGGTACATCATAACCTCACCGTGAAGGTTACAACCGATATGAGGACACTCTAGTGGTGTTTTGTGAAACTTAACACGTTCAGTGCGTATGAACAAAACCAACCCACCTCACCAGGCGGATTGTTTTTTTTTCATAAATCTGACCGAAATGGTTCCAATATTAGTATTTTATAGGTAATTAATCTTAATAGTCGAATTTGATTAAATTTTGCTCATCACGCACCATGTGCGTGATATGCCTGGTGATCACAGATTTTCTGAGGAACGGCGCCGGCTTGGGTCTAATAGGAAAATCGTGTATTATAAGGTTCGTTTGGAAAATACTCATAGAAATGGAAACAAGAAATGTTGGTATCAGCATTTTTATTGGGTTGGTTCCATAAATATCTACCCCATCAGCAAAAATACACGTCATGGCTCATACCATAGGTATCTCTTACCTACCTTGTCGGAAGAAAATATGTATCAATGACTATATTTATGGTAAGTATCAGTCCAATAATATATGTCAATCACATACAAGAAAATATCAATCACAATCAAATGTCAATAAAGGAAATATAAATCAAAAGAATATATCAATACAGAAAATATGAATCTCAAAATATTAATCACTATATCCTCGTCTGAATATTTCTTCTTCTCCTTAGCCAACCGAGGGATTTTTCGTTCTGATTGTGCGTCATCAGACATCTAAAATACCAATACAAATAATACCGTGAGTAAAAAAATACTTGATAAAGAGAACTGATCATAAGCATCATACTGTACCAAAATGCGGGGCAAAATGGTAGGAAGAGAACAGAAAACAGGGATGGTGCTCTACATATTGGTGCCAAAAACAACGTTTATTTAGTCACTTCCCGTTTGTAATCATGCATTATGAAGTAATTATTAATCTATTATTGATCTTACCTTGAATGAGAGAAGAAATAGCCACACGAGAACTCCAGAACGCACAATAATCGAAAGCAAAACTCCGATTTGGAGCGTCTGTGAAACACACATTTTCCGAGTGAAATACATCTCCAAACTGCAGACGGCGCATTCTATCGGTTGTTCATAGTACCTGCTCAGGGCGGATAAAAAAACAAAGACTTTTGCACCGGTCGTCGATTTGGAGCGTCTGTGAAACACACATTTTCCGAGTGAAATACATCTCCAAACTGCAGACGGCGCATTCTATCGGTTGTTCATAGTACCTGCTCAGGGCGGATAAAAAAACAAAGACTTTTGCATCAGTCGTCGATTTCCAAGAAAAGTTTGAAATAGCAGCAAGTCATCACGCACCATGTGTGTGATACGCCTAGCTGACCCGACCGGACTCACGCACCGTATGTGTGATACGCACTGAACGTGTTAACGTAGTTCTCTACAACACCCAAAAAGGATATTCGTAACAGCCCTTATGTTTGCTTGTGAAAGGCCTACTCCCCACTTACCCCATTTCTGCACTTACCCCGACGCACCTTAATTTTGCCCATAAGCTAATTTATTTTGTTCCGGTGGTTAGATAGTTAGGAAGTCAGGTGACTTGTCAAGACGTTACCTTCAACATGTGAGGTCCAGGCAAACATTCTTTGGTTTCAATGACATGGCGGACCAGAGGTATTAGAGGAGCAGCATCTTGGGCCAACAGAGGCTCGAGGTGAACTAGTCTCAGGAACAACTCCAGAGCTTGTGCCTGCTCGATGGCGCTACCACCCATATCGACCACCTGCATGAAAACAATAGCACAATCAAGAGTTCAGGAGTGGCCAAAGAAACAGCACAAAAATTACATTGGTCCACTGAAAAATTGCTTACTCTTGCGAAGAGGAACAGAAATACTTCTGGTCCACCAAGACTATCAACAGCTGTTGTGAAGGACGAATAATGGTCGGGTGTAGCCTGGCAGTACATGACCAATTGAACACACATCGGCACCAGCTGGCTACTACGTTGTTCCACGTTAGTCACTCGAAAACCACCTCCAAGACTACCTGGATAGCAGACAACAAAAAATATCAAGTGAGTCAATGTATGCTTGGAAGTAAATTATCCACCCATTCAAAAACGTGATAAACATACTCAGAGCAGCAGAAGCGATCGGATAGATGTTTAATATGTCTGGTCTCTTGGCAGTATAACTCAACAATAGTGTTTCCTAAACAGACAAATCACAAATTAACGCTCGAGTGTTGTCAAACAAGCAGAAATGAAAGACATTAAAACTTCAAAATATTTGGCGTTTATGATTCAGCATAATCAGTAAAATATAATATTATAAGTAAGTGGTTGTTCGGGAAAATATGGAATTACCTGGAGCTCTTTCAGATTGACTTTTTTGGTATCGAGAATCTCGTCCCACGGGATGCCAGCAGTCAGCGTTTTGGGGTTAAACACTGAGTGCCATGCAGGCTTGACGTCACCAACACGAGACTTGGTGAGAGTATAGCAATCTGGGCCAAGAGCAGTCAGCCAAATAGCGAACTTCTTGTCCAGGACAGGCTTCCTAAACATGAGCAAGCCCCCGAGCTCCCAACTCCCTATTGGTTCTCCGTTCTGGTTGACTCGCTTGGTGTCTCCCAAAAGAACGTTGGTGGGCCTGGATTTCCTAACGAGAAGACCCTTGAAGGCCAGTGGCACTTGAACTTCGCACCATCCATCGATAATCAGAGTCACCTGGAATGCAAACAGAAAGGTAAAACGAGGTAGACATCTTAATATAATAATAATTTTGTCGGCCATTGGATATGTATTCATCGGGAAGATACCCAGATTCCCTGGGATCCAGGTAGCTTCTGGGCTGCACACTGACGAATTAAAATAAAATAAATAATGGAAAAGTTACATGAAACCCACTGGTATCGGAAAAAACTATGCAGGGGTACTACCTCAATAATGACTCTCCCACTGTGAACTGAGTCATGGACTGAAATGGCCAGGTGGTGCCACTGCTGGGAGGACAGCCTGCCTTCCAGAGACACGTCTGAAAGAACCTCAATCTTTTCACCGTCCGGTCGAGTCAACCGAACATGAATCAATTCTGAAAAATCAAATTAATATTCAGTTAGAAACTAATCAACAATTTATGTAATATGTAAACGCAAGATAACTAAGAATCATCCATCAGAAAGTTGTTGTGATCAATGCTCACCCCTGGATGCGTCAGCCCAAAATTCCAAAACCAATGCTTCATAACCAATAGATATCACGTGAAGCAAGTTGTTGACATTGATTTCGTCTAATCCTGAGCCAGGGCCATTGTCTGAGTTTATACTTTCTGCCGAATCTAGAACCGATGGAAGGTGATTTTCACATCACTTATTTAAAGTAATATGCATTACAACAGAAATGTAGGAAGGGGTACTATTACTATAACAATTACCTTCATTGGGATCATCGTTGGAACACGGCGGATCCAAACGGAGCCACATTGAAAACGAAAATCCTTGTACCCACATCGCCCAGCCCAACTCAGGATTCAGTGGAAGGAACAAGGCACTTCGGGACCAGCAGCTTTCAAGGTCTAAAATCAACGAAAATTTAAGGGAATAGTTATTTATAGTCTTTCAAAATGGTGATGTGTTCACTAGACTGATAACTCCAACGCTATTTGTAATAAGTTCTGCAAATCAGTGGCGTCTCCTCCAGGCAAACATAGAAAACACTGTTTGCCTTAGTAGAAATATGCAAAATGAATAAATTAATTTTTGTTGAGATTCTCCTATATTTCCATTTTTCGAAAGTAATATTTAGCCGATTTCGGAAAATTTTTATAAAATTTAGGGGATATTTCATGATAATTAAGGAAATTAGATGAAAAAGGAGAATGGAATAAGGACGTATTTTGCCCGTAGGATACTATCCCACAACACACCAGAGATTTGTAGAGATTGGTAACTACGATCGATTGCGGATGATACTCGAACTAGCGCGGGGCCCGGCAAAGCGAAAAGAAAGGGGGATGCAAGGCAAATAGTTCCAAAAAATTAATTTTGCAGGTCTGTTTTAGATGACAGGCGAAGATCAGCAGGTCAGCGGGGGGTCTAGTATTGCTATACCCCCACTACCACAGCATCAGCCAAGGCAAACAATCGAGGAGTTGTTTCATGACCTTGAAAGCAGAGAAAATTGGAAGATGAGCCAAGAATAAGAAGCCATGGGTTACGCTTCCTTAGGAATCCTTAGAAATGTGAAGCGTTTATTTCATCCAAATTAACTCGATTATGAAGCGAATGGGTGGTAGGTAGTGACAATGGTAAAGCTGTGGTCTTTGCTGGCGCTTGATCTAAACAGAAAAATAATAAACCTTTGTGTAATAATTTGCTGCGCTTTTCATTATTGTTTATTCCTCTAAGACTGGTCAAGCTGTTTGCCTGATGAAAATTCTCACCTGACGCCACTGCTGCAAATATAATCCACACCCACTCAAGCCCCGTACTGGCCTCAGTACTATCAGCTCTATTGCTATTGGAAGCACATAAATTATAATAACAAGCTGCCATAACTACATTTTTTCCAAAGTCGAAAATTGCACCTGTAGATATGTGAAGTTGATGCAAAGAAATGCCGAGCTTATGAGCGGCTGTCAAATTGACCAAGTTGCCGTTGGAGTAAGGAGCCGGAAACTTGATGGTATACTTGGGCTGGTGAAGAGTGTTGGCCAACACTTTGACGAGCGACGGCAACAGCATTTTCTGCTCAAAAAAGTTCAACAAGAATACAACATTGAAAATGAAGTACATAAATTCACTTATTCAATCGAAAAACTTCAAGGTGCTTACAATTGGGGGGTTCTTGCGAATGAAGAACGAAATGAAGATACCTAACTCCTGGGATTTCACGCTGTATTTGGCCAAATGACTAAAAAGTTCCAGTACTGCCTGAAGCATTTCTGAAAATGAAAAATTAAAAACGTTGTTGGTAAAAAAGGAAATCAATCTTTTTGAACACTACCAGAAAATAAGCTCTTATAAGTTCGAAAGTATACAATTTATTTCACATTATGCAGTATACAAACCGTAATTCTTGGGGTCGTCTTCAGAGAGGAGTTCAGAAAATTGAGTAAGTAACTCAAGGGTGAAACCATTTTTTGAGAGCAACACCGCGTTTTCTGGCACATCTCTCAGGGCAGAAATTAGCTTGTTGAGACTGTACACACACTCTTTCCCCCACTTTCCATTCCTTGAAATTAATGACACGAGTCGTTAGAATATTGAAGAATGAAATATGAAGGGAAAAGTGAAGGAATTCACTGAAGAATTCAATATTATTAGCTAAACAAAAGATAATATCTCACTTGTGGCACGATGTGATGAGGTCCAGAGCGAGGAGCAGGAGAGATGGGTGGGATAAATTGTTACATTTTCGGTCACCAAACATCGAGGAAACTTTTCGGCTAGGTGGTAAACTTCCTTGACCTCTATTGTCATCCCTTTCCTGAACAATAGCAGAAAAATTATTACAATGAAAATGATTCATTCAGACGAAGATGGTACCTGGTATCTGATGGAATTGTTACGATTAGCTACTACAGGTCTACCACAGAAAATTTGCGTCCCTTTGGCGCTTTCTTCTGGAGAACATAGAACTACTTATCTCTTATCATTAAGCAGATTCCAGCGCATACAATAATTTTTCGGGAATTTCTCCCCTCAAAAGTGACATGATTCCCCTCCTACTGCAGCTTGAAATTTGTGCATTTCCAAAATTGAAATTACACGAACATCAAATTTCTCACTGCTCCAATTTCTGTGTGTAGGTTTCACCATAGAAGGTTGACTCGATCCTTATAATGGGGTATTTCAGTCATTTATTTTAAATTTTTTTTTCAAAAGAGTATGGCTCAGGAATAACGGTAATCGGGTCTGTTCGTTGAGAAATGTTTTTAAAAATCAGAGAAGCTAAGGAAAGTTGAAGATTTGAATGGTGTGACGTAGCTAGCCAACTGTCTTTGTAAAAAGTATCCACGCACAGAGAAGAGATGAAACCCTTGGAGGACCTCCTGGATACTACAAAATACTACTCACACACGCGCGCGGCGTAGTGTGTGTGCATTTATGGTGGCCCGCCTTTTTTTTCAAACGTGTGATCTCTTTAATTAATTTTTCTACCACATGTTATAGTATCATTGGGCTAAAAGTTGGAGTATATAGGTTTTCAAGGGTGCTGAATCCAAATTTGTGGTCAAAAACCTGAATTTCCGACCCACCAAAATACCCAATTTGTGGATCCACCACCTAGGGGGCGCCACATGGTTTCTGTGGCAGACCTATAGTCTAAAATTCTATGGAGCTACATGGATTTCAAGTATCCAAGAGCACCATGAGAGTCTAACTTTAGAGTGTCAGTATCCATGGGAACCTTGAAGTTTACCAAGGTTGAGAGAGCAATCAATTCTATCCAAGTAATCCAACCACAAAACTGTTTTTTTTTTTCAAAGCTCAGCTCTTCAGCCACAGGGTTACCAAACATTTAACTATAACTGCAGGGTAATTTAACTGCCCAGGTTACTGATGTTTTTGTTTCCCCAGTCATAAAAATTGAACAAAATAAAATTAGTAACTTGTGCACGAACGAAAAAAACAATACCTGGGGTTTTCTACAAGGCAAATCAATGTCAGCATCATATCCTTCATCGGCTGATTCAAATGAAGAATCTGAGTTGTGGTCCTCACTCTGAGCTAAGACTCCGATTTCCAACATATCAATCTGTTTATGGCAAAAAAAATAATAGTTATAAGATTATAGTTGTTCTTGAATTCATCAAATTAATATATTAGTAAATTGAACTATTTGAGTTTGGTGCATTATAAATGGGGGGTCCTCAACTCCGTGCATGCTGAGGGCAATTGTCTCGTAAAAATAGGACAAGTACCTTTGGCATTTGATGGACAGGAATCATTGTGCGCATGCTTGGATTAGCACTACTGCAACGGATGAGTACATCGCATATGGAACGAAGACCCAAGTGACCTTCAACAATCGCTAAAAGCTTCTTTTTCAGTCCAGCAATCCCGCCTGGTATCAGTCCAAGAACATGAAAAGTATGATCAGTAACATATTACACCGCATTGTTATGCTAAAAGATACCTTGTTATCCAAGGGATCGAATACTCAAGAATTACTGAGGCTCATATCAGATAACCTACCTGGGTTTCCAGTGTAAGGCGTGATAACTGACAGCACGATGAGAGACTCCAGCAACTTGAGATTCAAATGACTAGAAGCAATCAATCTCTCATTGACATCACCCTTACTGGTATCTAAAACACGGAAGAAAAACAAGTGAGTAGTTCGTCGTTACAGGAGACATTTTGGAATATCTCTGCAGAACATGGAGTCGAACTGAGAACTAAGGCGGAGCACTTACCTTTGAATTTTACAACTTTGGAGAGGTGTTGCAGGAATAATGTCAGAAGGGTGTAGCACTGCATACTAAGATGTCTCGTACTGTAAGTGCGGATTTGAGGACAGTACAAGCAAAGGTTCATCCAACTTTTCCAAAACTGTCCAAGTTTTTCGAGGCTTTTGTTGTAATTTTCCCATTCAGCTTCGGAACTGAAAAGGACTTTGTCCTCATTCTTCTTCGTGCTCAGTTTTTTCAACAGTGAAAGGAATTCCGTAGAGTAAGAAACAACGCAGTTTTGGAGAACTTTTAGCTCTTCAATTTCTTCGTCTAAAGCAACTTCTCCGAGGTGTTTGACACCCTCCAACTTCCAGATGCGGACTATTACGATTATTTCTATGACGAGGCAGCAATTGGGCGTCAAAGACTTGTCCCCGATCAGATCAAAGACGTGTTTCATGCCGTCCCGTTCGAGGAATTCATCAGCAAATCTTGTACGTCCGAGGAGATGAGTAAAAGCAGCTAAACACATGTTCAGCGTCCACTTGTCTTTCTCAAGCTTATTCTTCTCGTATTTCTTCTTTGAAGTGAGAAAAACAGGGAAAAACACGCCGAAGAACATTTCCCGCTGGACTTGGATCCCACATCGCGGCGTCACCCTCATCAAATGTGAACCTATCGTGTAAGCGACTCTCTGATTAGGGGATAGTAGCATGTCCTGAAAGGCTTCGAGGCACGCCCACCGATGTTTTGTCAGGTCAGTGAAGGTCTTGTCCTTCTCTCCTACGTTGACGCATACTTGGCACATGGACTCATGGTCCATAGCGCCGACTTCGCGGTAAATGGTTTTTTCCAACAACACCAAACCGAGGTTCTTCACTTTAGTGTCGGACTGCTGAATCACCTTCAGAATCCTGGAGATGAGGCTCGACGCGGGGAAACAGCAACAAGTCCCGCAATTCATCATAGCTTGCATTGTCCTCACGATCACCTCCCTCTCAGCTTGATCGGACAGCAACCTCGTGAATACCATGAATAATGTGGTTATTGCACAACTCCCTTCTTCATTCGACGATAACAGTGTGTTTGAATAAATTGTTCCAAAAACATCATCATGATGATGAGACACCAGTGAATACTTGCAATGCTTGTGTTTCGGTTTTTTACATTGTCTCATATGAACGAATTTGGTCCTCATTTGCTTGAAACTTGAAATCAACTGACTTAGCAGGCCTACTATTTTTCGAGCTCTATTCAGAGTTTCTTTTTCATTAACATTTCTGAATTTCATGATACTGAGAACAGTTTTGTCGATGATCCGACCACCAGAGCAGTTCAAGAACTGCTGAAGGTTAGGGAAGAACGATGCAAGCTTATCTTGATGATTGTTCTGAAGAAGAAGGCTGTGGATGAGGTTGATAATTGCGTACGAAACTCCAAAAATGAAATCTTGGAGGGAAACCGGTGGTTTTTTGTTTGACTGCGTCTTTGTTATTCCGTCTTCGAGGAGACGAAGCATTATGGGAAGAGCGCCTTTGCAGATTATGGCGTGAGTCGCATCTGTGAGTACCAATATTCTGTCCAGTGCACTCAGGAACAACCTCGTCATTCCTTGTTTCAACTGTTCAAGGTGCTTAGAGCTAGGAGAAATCACGCTGAACTGCAGGGAACAAAGCTGCTCTAAAGAAAAATTGAAGCAATTTACGAGCACAGAACTTCCAAGAGTCTCAAGTTGGCACAATCCTTGAAGAATATCAACAATAAGAACCCGGAGCTGATTGCTGCACATGGATGTTTGAAACAACCCTTGTATTTTTTCATCAGCAAAATCGTCCGGTGCCAGCTTTTTAGCTTTCCGCTTGAAACTGCCGGCTTGAATAGGAACAGCTTTTTTTGGTTTTTCATCATCACTTCGAACACACGTAGTGAAGTAATCAAAATCCATCGGGTTCAGCCATATTTTTAAAGGAGAGCTGTGACTTTTCACGACCGGTTCATTGTCCTGCCCTTCGGAATCGGATAGATTTTTGACTTTCTCACGTTCTTGTTTCTGCATGCGTTTCGAGTACGATGACGAGCTGACCTTTCGACTCGGACCGGGAGAACCTTCGATCCCACTGGACATGGAGAAGGTTCGTGATTTGATCTTGGACGGAAGCCTGAATTTACAAGCTTGTTCGATATTGAGGACCGGTTTCTCGACGACGTACTGATTGTGTTGGTTCTGATCATTTCCATCATCTTCGATCCCGTAGACGGACGTTAACAGTTTGCACAGCTCAGCAGCACAAGTCACATCCTGTGGAAATCAATAAACATTGGTAACCACAATTTGCAATACCTACTAAAAGATGTAGGCTAAAAGACATGATAACATTCCATGAAACAGACAGAAGTCGCATGTTAAAACTGAAAAAAGAAAACTCACGTTAACTCCTAAGTTGTAAAGAAGAGCAATCGCTTTCCAACCCCTCCCATTAAACATGTGACGTCGGAGCGCATCAAAATCGTCTTCATCTTGTTGAGTGTCGCAAATCGCTTTTATATCGCTGACAAGTTCGGCAGCAGTTACATTTCCCACGTTGGCACTAGAAAAGAGAGAAAGCGTCACCTACGATGCTCAAAACCAGTGATGGGGACCCAAAACATTGAAGTCTCCCAGTTACGATCATTGGAGAGAAAATCAACATGCAGGGATTCATGTCACAGTCAGCAGACCTATTCAAACCGTGTTTGAATTTATGTTCAAACACAATATGATTAGAATGTACTGCAAACATGTTTACTGTCGCATCATATTCGGAAGGTACGGCGATTAGTACTCACTGGCAGCAGGAATAATTCATGCAGCGCTGCAATGATCCCTGCTGCCAATAAATACTAATCACCTTTCCTTCCAAATATAACCAGAACCAACCTAATGATCCAAAGAGAAAGAGAAGAGATGATCCATTAAGATTCAATCATTTCATTGGATTCCTGTGTGGATTTTATTGCATTCACGAAGAGGAAGCTCAACAAGAACCCAGGCAGGTTTTAGGCATTCCAAAACCTTTAAGGCTACAATAAGAAAGAAATTTACTTCCAGCGATTCCATTTTTAAGTAAAGTATTTAAACAATTTATCCAGTACTGGACTCACCTGGTTAAGGATAAAATATCTGAATTGGATTTCCCATCATGTAGCTGCAGCAACGCCTCAGCCAAGAAAATGTCAAACCATGAGCCTCTCTGTAACCACAAAGTAATAGTTTCGTTAACCAAGGGAAGAAATCGTACAATTATTTATTCGAAAAATTGGTAAAATATTCTAAGTTTTAAATTTAAGTGAGGGGTCTCACTCATAAACTTTACCGCTTGTACAATGGATTATTTGTGGATCACAAATGTCCTTTTTCATTGCCATATTTTGTCGAATAACATGAATAAACAATAAACTAATGTAATCCGGTGATTAAATCGACTAGTTTATAAGAGTGAACTTTTGAAGTCCTGAGTTGGAAAGTCTTGGAGAGGGGGTTTGGTCAACTCAAATCCCACTGGAAGCGCTAGTGCATTCTTCCATACAGATCACATTAATTGTTAGTTACTCCACATTAAATGGGGAGTTTTGGGGGTCGAAATTTCGTATTTATGGCGTCAGTTTCAAATTTAGCGCACTTGAAAACGCTCCTGCGCAAATTTTCAGTCCGACATTCCATTTTGCTTAGTTATATTCCCATTATGAAACAACGTCTTCACTTGAGTTGGCGAGAGAGCTGACAACAACTCTGACTTCGCCTGGCAAAAAGAATCTCTCGATAGAGCGTAGGTATTTATTGAGATCACAACAATCAGGACAGATTCAAGTCAGATACATTGAAATAAGGGTTCCGATTGTTTTAAAAACAAACAAAAATGGATTTGTCATCCTCTACATAGTTAAATTTATCTTTTAATTGCATTATAATGTGGCGTATTTTTGTAGTTTTCCTGCTCTCTCTAGTGTTGTTTGGTTGACGCCCATCAAACTCTGACGCAGCCCGCACCCTGCAGATTCCTAGCCATGAGAAGGTTTTCCCGCTTGAATCCAAAAATACCCTCTTTTGTAAAGACTCAAATTTATATGAAACGTTTCTGGGAGTTTTACTTACTGTCTTGTACTTCAATAGAGATTACTCTACACAATAGAGATTTTTTTCTACACAAGAAAGAAGAAATTCAGAAAAAACTAATTATTGACAATGAGGAATTTCACCATGTCGGAATTTCCTATTTTTGACCCCAAAATCGGATTCAGCACCTCGAAAAACCTCCTAAGGCAAAATTTCTTCCCGAATTTCCTAATTTTTCGAATAAACAAAACAGTGTAGAAAATACGAATGTTTAAAAAAACCGGGAAAATGACGTCATCCTGGAATAGTTCATTTATGGCCGCTTGAAGCGCTGAGATTGAGACATCTATAGTCCCCAGATGCAAAATTTCACGAAACAGTAAAGTTCGAAATCGAAAACTGAAGAAAAAAATAGAAAAAACAAGATGGGGAAAATTAGGTTTCCCCTGTTCTTGTTTGATAACTTTTCTCTTAGAAAACACGATTTTGTCGTCCCAATGGGCAACACTGGGTGGAGACGGCGATCCAAACAGCCAATCAGCGAGTGTTCAGACCGCGAACAGCCCAATCAGCGAGCGTTCCCGCTTCACATCCGTTATCCCGGTTAGTTTTGAACTAAAAAATTTTGATTGTCTCCCAAAAATAACAGGAGACTTATTTTCCGAAATCAACCCGATTTTCATCTATCCCACACCATTAGCTATTCAGGAAAAATGCAAACAGAATTCGGTGAAATTCCTCATTATAGCATGGAACATGCTTTAGCCTAGGACATCCGAAAATGTTACACGAGAGGGGTGACTTAGGGTCTGTTCGGAGAGGCAGTTTGGAACCAAACCAGAACTGAAAAGGGGAGGGGATAGAGGCAAATGTACTCCTCCGGACTCCTCCAAACCCCTCAGAACCATTCCGGACTGCCATTCCAAAGAGACCAACAGAGAGGGTGCCGGGCGTGTGCCTTAGCAGGAGTCCACCCCATCCCTACTCCGCCGAAACGTGCGGCTGAAGCATGTTCCATACTTCATGAAGCCAGAGGCTTTAAGCAGTACCTAAGGCCACTTTTTGTACTGCTATTTATTCTGACCATGCGAGGATTGAGATTCTAGAAAAAGAATGTTACCACAAAGGTTTGACAATAACCAGTTCCGTGAATGTTCTTTACCTAATGGCGTGAAATTAAATTTACTGAAATACCATAATAATTGGCTGGTGGGGATGAAAAATCAGGTAAGTACAAAAAATGGAATTTTACAGAGCATATTAAAGTTTCAGATTTTATTCCTAATTCAGGAATCCACAATAATTGATAAGTACTTAACCCTGCCATTTTTTTACGAAAGTATCCTAAAACCGAAATGATAGCTCGAACTGCCCCTCAAATTACATCTTAATGGTGATTTTGATGGGTTTTTGTTAACCCTTTCCCCCCGACGGGCGGCCTCCTGCGGCAAGGTCACCTTCCCGGCGCTTGAGCCAACTGCCTGTCAACCCCGTACCGAAGGAATTTTCCAGGCCGCCCCCGCTGACTCCCGTTGTCTTCCTCTTTTATTTTCGCCCACTTTCACTCAACATTATTTCTCAACTGAATGATTTTTGTGTTTGATACATGTTACCCTATTTTTCATGTATTATTATGAAGATTTTTTCATGACTGAGTAAGATTTATATACTTTATTATATAGAAATATATTGCATTCCACTATACCAGAATAATTTTGATACCAGATTTTTGTAATAAATAGGCTGTAATCCCTAAAGATAAAAATGATCATAAAACTCCAACTGGACCGAACACATTCTAGAAACGTGTACCTACGTGATAAAAATAAATCCTCCTTGAATGGTTAGTAAAAGGCTCTTACCGAGAGGTCAACTTTGTCTCACTTTCTCTCGCCCAACACAATATCGCTACTGCCCTGAAATCTGTTGAGGACGGTGAAAATGAAAGGTACAATGTTACCATAATGGAATGGAAGTGATTAGTTCAGAAATATGCCCACAGATCGCATCAGAAGCACGAAAAAGTACGAAACGGCGAAAGGCGTCCGTAGGGACGGGGGAAACATTGGGAGGCAGACGCCAAAAGCCGTCCATAGGGACCTCAAAACGTTTCTCCCCAGACGCCTTTAGGCGTCCGTCGGGGGGAAAGGGTTAATTGTCGAGTTACTTGGTTCCGAGCCACCAAATTTTTAGACTTACCTGCTCACCCACCATAAGAAACCCTACTTGCCCGGTTAAGCACAATTTAGTTCACCGGGAAAAAGTAGGTAAACTCAGCTGCCTGTCTGTTCTCGAAACAGAAATTTCGAGAATGAGAGTTAACCGAATAATCACTAACGTCCCAGCCATTAGGAAGCCATGGTAGACTATGCACGCAAACGAAAGCTGACACAAAATAACGCCTACAGTGAAGATATCTTGATTTTCACCAAAAAACGAATTACCTCCTCTCCCCCCCCCCCCAGGCAATTTTATTTTGCACTTACATATTTAATTCTACCTTTTACAGATTTATTTCAACCTTTTAAAAATTCAATTGAACATTTTTTTTTGGCATAGTTTATTTAGCCACGATACATTTTAAATCATCATATTCTGTTCATCTATTTATAATAATAACATTCTGTTTATCTATAATATAGTTATTACAAATTACAATAATTCACACTTCAATGTTGGCATCTCTCATGAAGGTAACTAGTTCCTAATAAATATCGCTGTTTCTTGAGCCGATAATACAGGAGTAACTGAATGGGTGGATAATCATTTTGCTTATTTTGATAAAAAACCTGTTCCGTTCACTTTTGTATTCGGGGCACTCTATTATTACATGTTTCAGTGATTGGGTTGGTTCTCCACAGTTATCACATTGCTCAGTTTGGGATACACCTATTCTGAATTTGTACTCCTGACAGAGCCCATGATTGGATCTCAGGCGAATGCCTTTCTAATCCACTGCCTCGAAACCACGGATTTCTTTTGATTTTTGCCTCATGGAATTTATAAAATTGGCCCTTTTCACTGCGTGTGTATTCCTCCTGCCACATGTGCCAAAATTTTCTTTTAATTAGGGGATGAAAATCTTCCCTGGGAATGGGCATACTTAACACTAATCCATTCCGTGCTCCCTTCTTCGCAAGGCCATCAACTCGTTCGTTCGGTCTCAAACCTACGAGGGCTTTAAGGCTAAATGTCACGATGTTCTAGTGTGATTCTGAAATAAGTGATGGCAGCACCATCGGGGCCAAATTTCGTTTACTCCTCAGTTGAGAACGGATCGAGATATTTTAGTTCCACAAACGGATTTCTCTTCAAGATCACCGTAGAATTCCGGGTAATTGGTTTAGAAAGAGTGCAAAAATTTTTTGCACACAGTTCCAACAAAAATTTGTTTAAATTTTGAACATTTTCAAAAAGTGGCCTTATAGCCACTTGCAGAACCTTCATCAGAATACGAATCCGTTTGCAGAATTTTTCTAACTTGATCATAGCCGTCGGATTCGCGTTTTTACGATATGGAGGGGGCCGAGGGGGGCGATCATGGGCTGGGGGGGGAGGGCGGCGATCAAACGCCCCGCCGCCCGCCCGACCTTCACATTCATGTTTTGCTAGTATGCACCCTTTGGTCTCTATTCCTTTTCCTAGCCTCCTAATAGGTAGCTACCATCAACCTTCCCATTTCCAACTTCTCTGTCTTGAGGTTGATCGAATTGGGCGAAATTTCCATAAAAAGCAAGACACAAAAACAAATAACTTATGAGACACATTCTGTGTTAATTTGATTCAGATAATGGTTAGGTATCATAATTATGGTAGAATGTTATACATATTATTGATTGATACTGGGGCGATGATTTTCATAGGAGATTGTCTAGACGTGAACTCGCATAATATACCTACCTCAAAATTTTTCATCGAAATTGGACATTAATTTCGTATAGTTTCGGGCGTTACAAGGATTTCATGACAGACAGGCAGACACGGAACCAAAATTGTTCAGGAAGGTCTAAAATATATAACTCGAGTAGGAATTTTGATTTTGGAAATATTTTGCTTCCTCACTACCGAAGGTAGGGAAGCTTTGTATTCGTGAAAGAAGTGAAAAAAAAGTCCTCCAAAATCAAAATTTCCACTTGCTTTTTGCGTTTTAGAGCTTCCCGAACAATTTTGGTTCCGTGTCTGTCGGTCTGTCTGTGGTCAATCCTTGTCCCGGGCAAAACTATACTAACCTGTGGTCCGATTTTGATGAAATTTTCAGGGATTGTGCGGGTTAGGTCCTAGACGGTCCCCTATCAATTTCAGCACCTTCGGACCAATAGGAGCGAGTGCGCATGCGCAAACGTGAATTTCCTGGAACCTCGGTTTCTCGGTTTCTAATGAACCGATTTTGCTCAAATTTGGAGGTTAGTTAGGGACTAACTTCTAAGAGACACCCTATAAGTTTCAATCAAATTGGTCAAGCAATAGCCGCTGCGCATGCGCGAACTTTAAATTTATTGTTACAACGATAACTCCGCAACTATTCAACCAATTTCGATGAAATTTTCAGGGATTGTGTGGGTAAGGTCCCAGACGGTGGACCGCTAAATAAAATTCTACGTTGAAAATACAAATATCATACTACTCGTGCCCACACTTACTTCCAGGTTCCCGTGTAAATTGCTTCTTTTATTGTGTGATCAAATGTTGTGGTCTGCAGGTCAATTAATGTTGAAACCAAATTGACCCCTCATCACAGTCTCTTTTGCATCTTTCTTTCTGTCACCGAGTTAGTGGTCCACAGGTCAGTTTTGAGATGAAAATTGGCACTTCGCGTTTTTTTATGCGCCGACTGATTCTATACGTCCATGGTACAATGAGTGAGGAAGCTATACTGCCCACCCAACTTGGCAGACGTTTTTTTAACGTTGAAAAGTGAAAACAATACTTCCGTTACCGTAGTAGACTCGAACACAAAATTATTATTTATGATTAACTAAAAATTGTACTGAGCAAAAATAGATAAGGTGCCTACGCACCCCATGAAAATCACTCCCGGACTAATAGTACCTAGTGACTGCGGAAGCGAAAACGTGAATTCCTTGTAACAGTCTTAACTTCTTCATTTCCCATCTGAGTTCGATGACATTTTCAGGGATTATCGAGATTGGGGTGCAGATGGTCTACGAAAATCACGGTCTCCAAATTGACATTAGCATCTGCGCATGCGCAAACATTAAATCCTTGAAACAGCTATAACTTTCCCATATTTCATAAGAATTAGATGAAATTTGTCAGGATTGTTCAAATTGGCATGTAGATAGTCCCTTACGAAAATCAAGACCCCGGAGCTGATAGTAGCACTTCGCAGATTTTTCCCGTTGATTGTGTCCTCCTTTACCCCAGATTAATCGCATATGGACGCCCAATTCTTACTGTGGGACGTCCTAAAAAACGATGTAGTGATCGCGGAATATTGAAGGGTAAAATCACCAACACCGTACCCTACTACCCGTACTACCTACAGTATTCGAACGTCAACAGTGCCCGATGTACCCGGGATTGCTAGCGAATGAGAAAGGTGTGCGACCTTGAACTCTTCTCGAACTTTTCGAGCAATCCGAAAAGGTAAACATGTAGGGTTGCCATCTGTATGGTATTTACCTTGTAAGACCACAGCACTAGTTCTAGGCTATTTATTACAGTGCACTAACGGTAATTTTGGGACAGTCATGTTTGTAATTTAGTAGTATACCTAGTACTACCTCAAAATTCAACACTTCGCTAGTGTTAGGCGTTATAATTACATGAAATCAAGAATGACATTTAAAAACAGAGAGAATTGATAATTTAACTCTTAGAAGAGGGAATTCGGGAATAAAAAATTCAGACACGGGGGATTTTAGTTTCAAATTTATTTAGATTTATTTTGATATTATTTCAAAGATATTTGAATTTTTGGTAAATAATGAATAGGTGTTTTTACCTTTTTCAACACTATTGCAGAGTGAATTAACTACCTACTAATTATTTTTTCATCATCTTTAGCTGTTCACAAAATTTGGAAATCAACGTCAAACGCCAAGAATATGCTCCTCAAACCATCTATTACTAGTTGTTCTAGATACCTAACTAGTCCATGTGCAGTGAACTGAAATTATCACAATTTTAGAACTAACTATTTAGTAGGTAGTGCAAACCATTATCTGAATCAAATTAACACAGAATGTGTCTCATAAGTTATTTGTTTTTGTGTCTTGCTTTTTATGGAAATTTCGCCCAATTCGATCAACCTCAAGACAGAGAAGTTGGAAATGGGAAGGTTGATGGTAGCTACCTATTAGGAGGCTAGGAAAAGGAATAGAGAACAAAGGGTGCATACTAGCAAAACATGAATGTGAAGGTCGGGCGGGCGGCGGGGCGTTTGATCGCCGCCCTCCCCCCCCAGCCCATGATCGCCCCCCTCGGCCCCCTCCATATCGTAAAAACGCGAATCCGACGGCTATGATCAAGTTAGAAAAATTCTGCAAACGGATTCGTATTCTGATGAAGGTTCTGCAAGTGGCTATAAGGCCACTTTTTGAAAATGTTCAAAATTTAAACAAATTTTTGTTGGAACTGTGTGCAAAAAATTTTTGCACACTTTCTAAACCAATTACCCGGAATTCTACGGTGATCTTGAAGAGAAATCCGTTTGCGGAACTAAAATATCTCGATCTGTTCTCAACTGAGGAGTAAACGAAATTTTCTTCATTTTGGTGCTGCCACGTGGTGGCAGATTTCACAACTAAACTCGGGACATTTAGCCTTAACCCCGTTTAGCCTGTTCTTTCAGTTAGTTTAATGGGGTAGTTGCATGGGTCGGAATTTCGTGTTTTTGACTTCAGATTCGAATTTAGCGCACTTAAAACTGTAAGCTTTTTCGGTTTCGAAATATAAACTTGACTGAGCCTAAATGCAAATGCTCTGAGGGAGACTATGGTAGCGCAATTCAAAACCGTGAAACTAACAAAATGATACTAAGAGAATCACTGATACTCCCAGTACCTTAGACACCTTGGATGATGGGAACAAGAAATGTACACAACACAGGTTACAAGTTGCTGTTCAAAAATTGTATTATCGAAATAAATGAAATTGTCTACAAATAATATGCGTATCAATAGTACCTAATTGATAATACTTCAATATATATATATATGTATGAGAAAATAAACGTATCACGTGGGTAAATAGGAAATGGTACGCAACGCGTACTGACTGAAATAATATCACACAATTCAAGACTAAGTGTGGGCTATGAAATATATGCAAAAGGTAAGTTGTACCAAAACGAGTACCGAAATACGTATTATAAGTTATATGCAAAAGACAGGCGTACCGAAAATATGTACCCTTCGAAATGACTATTACACAAGGTATATGATGAAAGAAAAGCGTATCGTTACGTGTATCAAAATTACTATATGAGTTATTACGATGTACCAAAGGTACCAAAATACGAATGATTATAAATGCTGATGGCGTACTGTTATTCGTACCGAAAAGTGTTGCACAATTACTGAATTTACACTAGGTTGCATATGTACCTAACCAAAGTTGCGTTTGTACCGATTAATAATCTTATTCAAGAACAATATATAGAATCTGGAATGTAGCGAGTTAACTGGCACGTAGCAAAACAATTGGAAGTAATATGAGCTGGGGATTACCGTACTACAGAGATTCTGGAGTCGTCTCAAGGGTGTGGCACGGGGTGTACCAATCGTGAAGGCGCCTGATCCAGTAGTAGAAGTGTCCAGGATGAGTTCGACAAGCCCGAAGGTAGTTGTCGGCAGGATACGAAGAAAAAGGGGTGAGCGTACCACCGTGACTTTAGGTACGTTCAAGATGTGAAAACTGTTACAACCGCTACACCAGTCTTTGGCAAAAAGACGACGGCCCTGGTGAGCACAACCACTTCGGTCAAACGTAGGAAGCTGACTGACGGTGGGGGAGCTCGGTCGAGGGTGGCTGGTCGCTGCCGGGGTGGGAAGGCCGACGACGCCCGACGTTTACCGAGGAGTCCCGAAGAATCAGCACCCCCCTTCGGGCTGCTCCGACGTAGAGGTCCGGCTGGCTTGACTCGCCCGTCGTGACGTCATCCGCTCCACCGCCCCATCCCCCGACTTACACTCCTCCCCCTCCTGGAAGCCGCCGTCCCCGGCGGGCAAATCATTGTCCTCCGTCCTGGGGATCTCCAAGGGTTTGTGGGGTTTCAGGCTCAGCATTGCCGCTTCGTACTTCCGCCGTCTGCAGTGCTGACAACCCAAGACTGGTACGGGGTGTGGCTCCGGACAGGCAGTGTTGAGAGTTCCTTCTCTGTGGCGCTTTATCAATCTTGTCCAAAATTGCTTACAAGACAAGCATCTGAAAGCCGTGAGTCGCTTCACCTTTACTCCGCAGACAGGGCACGTCACCAGCTTGATCGTGAGCGGCGATACGGTCTGGTCCTCGGTTAAAATGACTTCCGGGATGAGCGAAGATGTTAATGGTGTCGTATTTCCTTCTGGCAGGTCGTCCTCAGGGTGGTTAAAATCGTCATCTGAATCGTCGTCACTGAAGATGGTCTGACGCGGCTTCTTTCTGACGGCCGTTGTTGTTTTAGAAGGTCCCTCGTCACTGTCGTCCAATCTCGTCAGCCTGACACAGGGCTGGAGCACCTCAAGCTTTTCCAGGAGCTGACGCTTCTCCTTTGTCAGCTGCGTAACTTCATCGTGGGCTGTTCTCTTGGCCGCCACCTCCAATTTCAGCTGCTGTTCCAAACCCATGTATGCTGTGCGCAGGTGCTTCCATGCGGGCAGTAACGCCGCGATCCGGTTCAGGTGCATCCTGCTGCTTTGCAATGCACTGTGGATGGCATACGTGTTGTGAGTTTTGGACGCTGTATCAATCATGAAGGCTGCTGCTTCTATCATCCGCAAGGCCTCCCGTTCTTGTGCCTGGTTCAGGTCCACTTGGCACTCTTCTTCCTTGAACATTTCCTGAGACTGTGTTCGGTACGTCTCCCGAATTTCTCTGACAGCACTATGCTCTGTGCTGGGCGGTCCTTCCATGTCTCCTGACTCGATTTGTTGCATGGCCATGGCTATGGCGGTGACTCCGTACTGTAACAGAAGGAACCTCTTTTAGTACTCATACGACAATTCCATGAACACAATACTACCAACAGTTAAACCACGTTTCCAGATTCGCTACATTCAGGTAAGTGGGGTTCACAATTTTCAAAGGGCAAGGGGTTTACTAAAATTCTACGATGAAGGTAAGTATCGGCTACATCTACGCATACTATTTTGTTTTATTTTCAGATATTTTTTTCTCTTTCCAGCTTTTCAGGTTTTTTTTTTTTTTTTTTTTTTTTTTTACATTGTTCTATTTATGTTACAGTTGCGTACCGGTGGTACGCGTACCTTATTCACCACATCACCGATTCGTGCTACGGCTTCCTCCAGTTCCCTCAACTCGTCGTCAGCAGCAGACAACTCGTCTTCCAGTACTCCGACTCCTGACAAGTAACCTTTCCGATGTAACGTGCGGTAGTCCTTAGTACTTCGTGGTCGCAAGTTGTAGGGTGTAGAAGTAGTTGGTGTGTCGGTAGTCGGTACGCGGGTGGATGGTATGCTATCCGCTGGCGTGCTGTCTCCAAGCACCGGTACCGCTGTCTCAATTTTGGGTGTTACGGGTGGCGGAGTGTGTGGTTCGACCCGTATCTCCTCGTCTTCCATGAGTACCTCCCACTCATGCTCTTTCTCTGGGCTTAAGTCTTCACGTCGTATTGGTGTAATAGGACTCGGCTGTTCAACAGTTCCGAACGGCACGTCCGTCAATGCACCATCAGGTACGCCGTTTTCCGCTGCTGGTTTCAAGCGGTTCAGGTGTACCACCTGGGTACGTTTTTGCAGTACGTCTGTGATTCGGTACGTTACCGGTGATGACGTTTCTAGTACCGTCCATGGTCCGGTCCACGGGCTCCAAAATTTCTTACACACGTCTTTGGGTGGTTGCATCGTTTTGAGATAGACGCGATCCCCAACTTCAAACGATCGAGGTGTTCTCCGGCGGTTGATACGTTCCGCTTGCGTCATCCATGCCTTGTCCAAACTCTTTTTCGCGATCTGGCGTATCCTTTCGATGGAACGGAGAGGGTCTATTGGATCGACCGGGCAAGTTTGTCGCCATTCAATGGTGTTAGGCATCCTTAGCTCGCGACCAAACGTCAACATATTCGGCGAGTAGCCCGTACTTTTATGGGGCGTTGCACGATATGCAGCGAGTGCGATCGGTATAGCCTTTTCCCACCTCTTCGTCTCTCGTACCAGCTTCGCAACAATATTGGCGATGGTGCGATGAAATCGCTCGCAAACTCCGTTGGCTTGTGGGTGGTACGCTGTCGTTTGAATTTTTACCACTCCCCATCGTCGACATAGCGTTTGGATCGTTTGTGACGTGAACGCAGTTCCTCTGTCCGTTACCAGTCGTTTTGGTACTCCGTGTGTCGGAATGTACCGGTTTGCAAGACACTCTGCGACAGTTTCAGCTGTCGTGTCGCCGACCACATACGCCTCCGCGTATTTTGAAAAGTGATCCACCACCGTGAGAAGATACTTTTGTCCCGACGGAGTCGGTAGAGGACCAACAAAATCCATTCCCACGATCTCCCCCGGAGAACTGGGAATCAAAGGGCGCTGAATGGGGGCCTCCGAACGCTGTGGGTTGTTTCGCCGTTGACAAATTTCACATGCCGCGATGTATTCCTTTATGGTACGGGACATTTTGGGCCAGTACCCCGCTCTGCGAACTATTTTTTCTGTTACGTCCGCCCCCGGGTGGCCTGCCCAACTGGAACCATGACAGTTTTTTATTATCCATTCGCGCATGGTGCTCGGGATCAAGGGGACAACGTGCTCCTCCCCCTCGGTCACAACGGTAGTTTCCCACAGGTTCGTCCGCCTTACCAAGCCCGCAGCTCCTTTTCTCACCAATCCCTGGACCCAAGGATCAATTTCTTGCGCAGCAGCCAGTAGTCGTCCGGGGATATCCAATTCTATTGCAGCTACTCCATTTCGACTCAATCCGTCGGCGTGGCCCATCTGACTGCCGGGTCGGTACGCCGGTACAAAATCGTATTCGGCGAGCCGCAACGTCCATCTCCCAATTCGCGACGTGGGGTCTCGCAACCTCATAGCGGCGGTTAGCGCCATATGGTCGGTTTCCAGCTGGAATTGTTTTCCCAACAAATATTCTTGGAAGTGGCGGGTTGCCCACACCACAGCCAACAACTCCCTTTCGGTCGTTGAATATCGAGTTTCAGCTGGGTTAAGTTTCCTACTGGCATACGCCACGGGTCGCTCCTGGTCTCCAATGCGCTGAGACAGCACCGCGCCAATAGCTGTTTGCGAAGCGTCGGTCGCGAGGACAAAAGGTTTGTCCAAATTCGGGTGTGCCAAAATCGGGTCAGTGGTCAACGCTTTCTTCAAAGTCTCGAATGCAATTTTGTGTTCCTGTTCCCAAACGAAGGTTACGTTTTTCTTGAGTAGTGACGTAAGTGGCGCGGCGATACCGGAATAGTTTTTGATAAACCGTCGGTAATAGCCGGCCATCCCCAAAAACGTTTGTAGCTGCTTTGCATCGGTAGGAGTTGGGAAGCGTTCTACTGCGGTGGTTTTTTCGGGTTCCGTCCTGATGCCATCTCTCGTGATGCGGTGTCCCAAATATCGAATTTCGGACTTGAGAAATTCACACTTTTCATGGTTGGCCCGCAACCCGACATCCCGTAGTCTACTTAGGATTTTCACCAGACTATCAAAGTGTGCTTCTAGTGTGGGAGAAAACACCACAATGTCGTCCAAGTAGACCAGGCAATGGGTTCCAATTAACCCGTCGAGTGCGTCGTTCATCGTTCGTTGAAAAGTTGCCGGAGCGTTCCGAAGTCCGAACGCCATCCGTTGGTACTCGAAGTGGCGCCCCAACGCCGAAAACGCTGTCTTCTCGATGGAGTCTGCGTGAATAGGTAGTTGGTGGTATCCAGCCACCAAGTCAATCTTACTGAACCATGCACATTGGCCCAGTGCAGCCACCGTACTCTGCAAATTTGGCATCGGGTATGCATCAGGTTTGGTTACTTTATTAAGGCCTCTATAATCCGTGCAAAATCTCCATTTTTGCGGTTCACCGGCCGGAGTCTTTTTCTTCACGAGAACAACAGGTGCGTTCCAGGGACTACTGGAGGGTCGAATCACACCGTCCGACAGCATACTCATGAGTTGCTCTTCAACTTCTTCCTTCAGCGCATGAGGTATGGGATACGGTCGCACGTTAACAGGTTCTTGATCTCCCGTATCGATCCGGTGTGCTACCTCTAATTGACATCCGTCCCTGCTGGGTTTCTGGAAGACCTGATGATATTCTACTAGAATATCTCGCAACTGATTAGCTTCTTTCTCCGGTACATCCGTGCATTTTTGTCGTAGTTGTTCAATAATTTCGTGTTCCGTAGCGGTCCATCTTTCGGTGGGGGTGAGTTCCCGCTCATCTTCGTCCGATGGATCCGGTTCGCTTGTCGAGGGTTCCGCTACTTTTGGAATTTCCTGGGGAATGTTTGGTACTTCGTCTTTTGGGCGTACCTCCGTACCGAAATTTCCGAGTACCACCGTACCGTGTTCAGGGAGTACCTCCGTATCGGGTGTGTCAAGTACCACCGTACCGGAGAGGTCGGGTACTACTCTCGTTGCTTGTACCCCTGCCACGGGTACCGATTCCTGCTCGTCGTTCCTCAGTAGGGTTACTTCGTGATGGTCTGCTCGTATGACCATGGGTACCTTCTTCATGATGTCCATTCCCAGTAAGTCCAATCCGGTTCCTTCCCGTTCAAATATAAGAAACGTGTGATCAAAAGTTATGCCCCGCAAGTTCACTCGTACCGTTTGTTCACCACGGAATTTTAGTGGGTATCCGTCCGCCCCCCATGCAGTAGCATTCGTTGGTAGAATAGGAGTACCGCGTACCGGAACTGTTAATACCGATACCGCAGCGCCCGTATCTAGGATCAACGAGCGAGACTCGTTGTTCAACGTAGCGTTGATGCGTAGCGTTCGGTTGAGGGGTCTTTCAATGATGGTGATGTGT
Source organism: Apolygus lucorum (assembly GCA_009739505.2). Lineage (NCBI taxonomy): Eukaryota > Metazoa > Arthropoda > Insecta > Hemiptera > Miridae > Apolygus > Apolygus lucorum. The sequence continues at coordinate 15,976,775 of CM019179.2, forward strand.
CCCACCTCACGTGATACTGGTACCAATTCGTTGTTGGAGTTTGTGAACTTCTCATTCGTACCCTGCGGGTGCGATACAGGTGTGAGCAGCTTCTTTTTATGGCAGTCCCTTTCAAGGTGTTCACGGACTCCACAATAATCACAGAAAATGGTCTTCTGAGGGTTACTCGGGCAGTCGACCGGGAAGTGTTGCGTATCTGCACAAAACATGCATGGGTATCTGGGTACCGGGCGGTTGGTAATTTTCGGTGCTGGCGCCGCGACGTTCGTACCATTCGTACCGCGTGAAGTGCATCGAGCCGCAAAGTGTCCGAATGCGCCGCAGGCGTAGCATTTTCGGTCTCCGGGTTGCACCGCAGACAAGTCCCATCGTACCTCCACTTCGTCGTGTTCCCCTAGCGTCTCCTCTATTTCTTCTGCGCGCTTGAGAGCTGCTTCAATAGTTGCAGGTTCAGTACTCAGAAGGTGCGAGCTCAATTCCTTTCCAACTCCTCGGATGAAAGCTTTGAGTACCTTTCGGCGTACCCATTGTACCTTTTGAGCCGCATTTAACTCAGCGCCTTCTTCCTGTACCGCTACCTGTGCTAACTGTCGGATTTTTTCTGCGAATTGTCGCAACGTCTCATTTGGTTGTCTTTTTACGGTCCAAAGTGAAGCGGCGGCTTTCCCGGGGTTACCCCGTTCGTACCACTGTACCATAGCCTGCTTCATGTGAAGGTATGGGTTCTCTCCTACGTACGAACCCATATTGTCAATCATGAACTGCTTAGCCGTACCTCTCATTTTCGAGCGTAGCAGTCGTAGTCGTTTCTGTTGGTCGAGGGTACCTGCGACGTCTTCAAATAATCGGAAATACGAGGATACCGATATCGCTCCCGCCTCATCGGGATCCCAGGGGTCCAACTCCAAGAACATTGACCTCGGAATGTCGAGATTATTCCCCCCCCGCTGGTCCTTTTCCACGTGCAGGTCATTGAAGGTCTTCAACAGGGTCCCTAACTGCGAAAACATCTCGGCCGTCGAGTCCCTTTCCGATCCCGCGGTCGCCATTGTGTTGGATGAGGAAAATCCGTACCGGCCTAGTCCCCTCGTTTCGTACCTGCGTCGGTAGGTTGACGAACCCAACGACCCCACCTGTACAATCCGTGTGAAAATTCTTGTGGAATGCGTACCGTTTGTACACACCCTCTCAAAATCTTTGCAATACGTGCACCCTTCCTGTTACCAATCACCAAGTGTCTTTTTCCTGGGTTCTGTGTGGCGTACCTACACAAGATCCTAACCGCTGCCACCAATTTTGTAAGCTTTTTCGGTTTCGAAATATAAACTTGACTGAGCCTAAATGCAAATGCTCTGAGGGAGACTATGGTAGCGCAATTCAAAACCGTGAAACTAACAAAATGATACTAAGAGAATCACTGATACTCCCAGTACCTTAGACACCTTGGATGATGGGAACAAGAAATGTACACAACACAGGTTACAAGTTGCTGTTCAAAAATTGTATTATCGAAATAAATGAAATTGTCTACAAATAATATGCGTATCAATAGTACCTAATTGATAATACTTCAATATATATATATATGTATGAGAAAATAAACGTATCACGTGGGTAAATAGGAAATGGTACGCAACGCGTACTGACTGAAATAATATCACACAATTCAAGACTAAGTGTGGGCTATGAAATATATGCAAAAGGTAAGTTGTACCAAAACGAGTACCGAAATACGTATTATAAGTTATATGCAAAAGACAGGCGTACCGAAAATATGTACCCTTCGAAATGACTATTACACAAGGTATATGATGAAAGAAAAGCGTATCGTTACGTGTATCAAAATTACTATATGAGTTATTACGATGTACCAAAGGTACCAAAATACGAATGATTATAAATGCTGATGGCGTACTGTTATTCGTACCGAAAAGTGTTGCACAATTACTGAATTTACACTAGGTTGCATATGTACCTAACCAAAGTTGCGTTTGTACCGATTAATAATCTTATTCAAGAACAATATATAGAATCTGGAATGTAGCGAGTTAACTGGCACGTAGCAAAACAATTGGAAGTAATATGAGCTGGGGATTACCGTACTACAGAGATTCTGGAGTCGTCTCAAGGGTGTGGCACGGGGTGTACCAATCGTGAAGGCGCCTGATCCAGTAGTAGAAGTGTCCAGGATGAGTTCGACAAGCCCGAAGGTAGTTGTCGGCAGGATACGAAGAAAAAGGGGTGAGCGTACCACCGTGACTTTAGGTACGTTCAAGATGTGAAAACTGTTACAACCGCTACACCAGTCTTTGGCAAAAAGACGACGGCCCTGGTGAGCACAACCACTTCGGTCAAACGTAGGAAGCTGACTGACGGTGGGGGAGCTCGGTCGAGGGTGGCTGGTCGCTGCCGGGGTGGGAAGGCCGACGACGCCCGACGTTTACCGAGGAGTCCCGAAGAATCAGCACCCCCCTTCGGGCTGCTCCGACGTAGAGGTCCGGCTGGCTTGACTCGCCCGTCGTGACGTCATCCGCTCCACCGCCCCATCCCCCGACTTACAAAACGATTATGGACCAGTTTTCAGTTCGAAATTCCATTTAGTTTAGCCGTATTTCAATAAAGAAGTACCGTCCCTTTTAGGCCTGCCGCAAATTGAACCCAGCACACGCACAGCCCACGCCGACCCCATCCCCAACCCACGACCATGGGCTGGGTCGGGTACCGCATATTGAACCCAGTCGTGTGCCACAACCACGTTTCGAGATGTTCTCCAACTCGCTGATTGAGTTCCCCTGGATCTCGATTCAGAGTCAGAGACTGAGGAAGTAATTACTTTGTATTCTTCAATTAAACGAAAAAAAGTATAAGAAATACCTATTTGGCTGGGAGAAGTACTGGTGGTGAATTTAAAGTGTTTTCGGAAGTTCCTGACAATGTTTTCAAGGAAAGTTTTCGGCTTACCCGAGAACAGTTTGGCGAAATTCATGAACTAATAAAAAGTGACTGCAACGCCCAAAACCCAATCAGTAGCAAAGAAAAGTTAGCAGTATGCGGAGGGATGTAATTTTTTTTATTCGAATTTCCGATTCTACGATCGAGAAGTAAACCATCGGATTTTGAGGGGAGGTTAAAATGTCTTCCTCGCTCGATTCCGAAGATTCATTAATTAAAATAATAAACCAAAAATGCCTCCTTGTGCCCCTCAAAATATATTATACAAAGAGGATGAACTTCCTCTAGGCTTTGTGAATGTCAAAATGAGAGAAAATAAAAGTCCTTTCATGCAGCATGAATTAATGGGCGAATTTTCAAAGAAATCTTTCAGTTGAAGGTGTGGTTAAGAAAAGGAACAATTGTAACAAAAGGTAACTATTGAGTCAATTACATGAGCGAATAAGAGATTTATATACATCCAGCGTCCGTAGCAATTTTTTTTTTTTTTTTTTTTGTTCACACTTCAGGGATTGTTTTAGAATGTTCCAAAACGGATGGTCCCTGACAAGTTCAAGTAACTTCTCATCCATTTTTGGATAGGAAACAACGCACCCACGACCCACGAAAACTGTGCGGCACATACAAACGGACCCACGCGTGGAGAGGAGGATAGTGGGATAGCCGTGGGCTGGGTTCAATATGCGGTACCTAATGCAAAACTGTGATTCAAATTCCTACCCACGCGTGGGTCGGACGTGGGCTGTGCGTGTGCTGGGTTCAATTTGCGGCGGGCTTTAGTGTTGGCGGGCCACTCCTCTTACGTCATCCCTAAACGAGAATCTCACGATAGAGTGCGTTGAGATCACTGCCATCGAGGACAATTCGAGTCAGAAACATTGAAATATACTTGCAAAATGATGGTGATGATTAAAAAAACTTTGAAATATATTTTTCAGGTTTTTTATGTTTGAATTAATCGTTTAAATTGAAAATTTTGAAGCATAATTTTGGCTGTTTTGCCGATGCCCGGGGGGTACATTGGCGCGGGGTACTTCGATAGCAACCCCGTTGCTTTTAAGGTCATAGTTATCACGTTATCAGTTTTTCGGGTGGCCCTTTCTCGTAGTGCGGTCCGAGTTGTTACAGTTGTTAGTTGTTATAGTTTACACCAGTATTTACCATAATTTATTAGTTGATTGGTTTGAAAAAGATAATGTTCACTGTAAAGTTTCAAGAAGCTTTTAATAACCCTTTTTCCCGCTACCTACCCAATCTGCTTTCGAATGTTATTGATAGTTCTTTTAACTCAGGGGCATATCTCATTTTCTTCCACAACGGTACAACGGTTTTGGCAGTGTATCATTTATGCGTAAATGTAGGGCTTTCCAACGAATGGTGAACGATTTTTCTACGAACGCGAATGACGAAGATAAAGTTCGATAGGAACAACTTGGCTGTAAGTAGAAATCATCAGAAAAACAACCGTAACTTTTTTTTCGTTTATGTGCCAAAGTATTGACATAAAATGTCAATATGCCAAAAAGGAGAGCCATCGACTTGAGTTTCGAGGTAGCTTCCCTGGAAAATATTCCGTACATAAATATTGGCATGTTGTACGATTTTTACGTCACTAACAACAAGTTCGTCAGCGCCGAAATAAAAGGAGCCAATAGGTTTGTTTGGACAGGCAGTCCTGAACGGTTCAGAACCGACCACGCCCCTTTTGAGGCGTATGGACAGCGCCAGAACCAGTTCGGGATTTTTAGTTCGGTGTATGGACAGCCAGTCCAGGACTGTTTCGAACTGGTTCTGACGGTTCGAGATTTTTTTCAGAACCACTAGTCCAGAACTTCTTCTTCTTCTTTTTTTAGTCCCCCCTCCATGGATTTCTCACTTGGCCTTCTGACTTTCTTGAGGTAACATCAAAGTTGTGTCTGATAAGAGCTAGGCTGTGATTTTTTCGGACAAGAAGATTACCAAATATTCATCAAATTGAGCACCATCATTGAAATTGTTCCATAGTTCCTTCAAAATACATTATTATACAAAATTTGTTAATTTTACTTGTTTTTTCCTAATTTTTTGGTTTTTATTTGTTGTTGAGAAAACTGTGATTGCTACAGGTATTTATTTACTGGAATCGTGAGCAAGTTTTCGTGATGATTTTTCAGTTTATGTGCCAAAGCAAAGACATGAAAATGTCAAAAGTGCCAAAATTAGCGCCAGATTTTCGGGGTTGCAAGTTTGGGATCATATCAACATAATCAAATCGTAGATCGCGTTTGCAATGTTCAATGTAATTGAATATCCGCACTGCGTTGGAGAATCCATGAGATTTTAACAGTGCATTTTTTGTTCTTCTATGAGAAAGTGCACTTCACGACGAGCGATCAAAAACTGAGAGGTAAGAAGGTAGAGCAGAATAATTCCGCCGAGGTAGAGTAGGTACCTACAACAATTATTATGTGTGCGTCCAATGACGAATACACCTTGGATGAATACCTCTAGGTGCGCACAATTGTGATAGAAATTTAATCCAGATTATACTGGTGTGTGACTACTGGTGTAGTCTACTTAGTTCCATTGGAAAGTTCATAACAACACCTCATTTCTTGTAATTGTGATTGATTTTTTTCAATTCCACCATTGATAGAGCAGATGGTTTCGTCTTGTTTTTGCTATAATTGATGCATGTCTAGTAAGCAATTTGCTGTGAGTTGTATACCTACATATTTTGAGCAACATACTTGAAAGAACCAAATATGCTCTTTTGGCGGTAGTTTATTTCGTAAAAAAAAACCAGGGAAAAAAGCCTAGGTAGGTAGGCTACTTATGCAATATCAGAACAACTACAAATTTTATGTACTTTTTTGATAGATGATTAAAATGCAACGAAGTAAATTCGAAAAAAAAACAAATCCTGTGTTATCCTGATTTGATATTGACAAGAAATCAGCAGAAAATTAAGTTTGTTGACTTGTTCTTCTTTCATTTTAGCTGTCGCGACGAAGGACATGACGGACAGGTGTCAGTTGTAGTTCTGAATTGGTTCTAAACGCGTATGGACAGCTAGTGAGTTCCGAACGGTTCTCATCCCCTCCCCAGGCAGTTCTGTCTCGGACTAGTTCGATCCGGAACTGGTTCTGGACTGACTGTCCAAACAAACCTAAAAATGTGAGGTAAGTTGACACTTTTATCGTAAAAGGTCAGTTGTAATTGTGATTTCTTGTGTGTAGTACTTCTTCATCCAAATGGTTGCTCATTTATTGGAAGTTTCATTGTAGTGTCATTATCCTGTACAACGTAGTACCAATGAGTGTTAGTAAATTGTTAAATAAAACGATGTTGGTTATGTCCAACTTAGAAGAATCTAGCAAATTTGCGAGGTTGTGGCTCGAGTAACACCAGAACACCGCATTTCTTCACAACCATATGAGGTTTCAGTTACAGTGGAGGGAATACCAGTAGGAAACAAAATCTTTGATGCAACATGTTTCGATTGCGCAGCTAGCAAAATTCAGTATGAAAGCACAAAGTGTGAGTGATTCTCCAATTTTATTGCCACAAACGAACGTAAACAAACCCAACAGAGGGTTGCTATCAAAGGACCCCCCCGGGCAAAGGATCCCTCCGGCACAGTAACCTTGCGTCAGGGTAACAGTGGTGTAGGGGTCTCTTGGCCCCCTTCACACCCGTGACGTGGCCCCCACCCCGCAGTGTCCAAGCTGTGTGTAGGTTTTCCCGCCTGAATCCGAAATCCCGTTTTTCGAAAAAATCTCTAAATTTTTAGGAAGCGTTTCCGGGAGTTTTATTTGCAGATACGTACTTCAATAGAGATTCTCTACACAGAAAAAATACAAAAAAATATCATGCAACTACCCCATTGTATTAGTATTTGTGCTATTATTGGATGTTGAGGTCTATTAATTTTTCTATTAATTTTTTCGAACTTAAGGTTGTAATTGCACTTAAAGAATCTGTACAAATGAGATTGATATTGTCGTCGGGAGATTGTTCTAAAATTACATCTAATGCCTTACTGATGGAAATTACTTCACCGTTGTAGCTTGATATTGTGCAATTTAATTTGAAAGATGCCTCGTACTGATTTGCTGGGAATAATATTCCACAACCAACGGAATTTCCAACTTTAGACCCGTCTGTAAAAATTAGATTGGAATTGGGCCACTTGGGCATAATAAATTCTCTAAATTCTTCATTTATACCAACATCACGATTTACACCATTGAATATATAATATTTTACTTGTATAGTCAATTGCTGGAAGGAATATTTTATTGGCACGTTAAACCTTCCCAATTCGGATAGATCAATAAAATCCTGAGTGAAACTCGCCACTATTGGTGGGATCGGTCTGGTAAGCATAAAATTACTTGCTTATCAAAAACCTTCAAAAATTCAATTCAACTTTTTACAAATTTAACTCATCCCAACCCTCCAAGTGATCTCACGAGAAAAAACATGTCCCCTATTACCCTTCTGGTGGTAAGGAAAGTAAAAACAACACTTGGTTAATGTAACGGTTGCCCAGATTGACAACGTGATGAAGATGCTCCTCGTTTTACCTGCCTGAGCTACCGGGTAACCGTTATATTAGCTAAGCTAAAAGTGTTGTTATTACTTTCCTTACCACCAGAAGGGTAATAGGAGACATCCTGCTTCTCATAAGAGGGGCTGGGATGAGTTAAAGTTGTAAAAAGTTGAATTGCATTTATAAAAGATTAAATTAAATTAGTAAAACGTTGAATTGCATTTGTAAATGTTGAAATGAATCTGTAAATAATGCTATTTATGATAAGAATTATCAATTATTCGGGACTGTTACAACAAGATTTAATCAAGCCAATAATAGATAATTATAAGAGGCTATTTCCTCGTCATACTGATTAACTTCTGTCCCTAATAAGAATAATCGTTGTACACAGGCCAGCCAGATATTTTCTACTTAATAACTCGGTAGATTGCGAGGAGGACATTCAAGGTGAACCAGGATAATTACAGGGGCCTTTTGAAAGACGTGACCGATAATCAGCTTTTTTAGGACTTGCCTCAACGGTCATCATTCTGCGATACAGATGGAGGACCTAGAGGAAAAGAAAAACCATACAAAAAATATTTTAAGACAAATTCGAATCAGAAACCATCGGAAAAACAGAACCGGAAAAAAGACCCTGAAAGTGTACGTAGTTCCAGGCCACATACCCCTGACACAAATTAATATACATTTAGGATTAATACCTGCGAAGGTCCTCTCGCAACTTTTCCCAACTGTAAAAACTCGGAAATTGATAAAATTGGGTCCCTTTCAATGCTGATGGAAATTTTAGGCTTTGGAACAAGGACATTTTGCTGAATAAAAACTAAATAGCCTCGTATCAAACTTTTAGAAAGCGCTGTTTTAACCCTCCAGCGCTCAATGCACCCTGTAGGGTGCACTCAGTTCTTCCTCGATAAAAATTTCCCATGGAGCCAGAAACGTTTGTTGCATTATCTGCGTCCATTTCAATTGTCTACTGAAGGATAATCAAGAAAAAGAAGTCGTATTTGAAATGTTCTGGCTTTGTTATAACCGTTCAACTACGACCCTGTACACGTTTATAATGTCTAACACGACCGGCTGGAGTCATTCGTCAACCATGAGTAATAAAGTGTATACATCCAGTCACTTGTTACTTTTTTGTGTTACCAGATTGTTGTGGTAACGAGATAAATCAAAATCTAGTCGTCAATTTTCGTTTTTATGTGGTTTGGGGTTCGTCAAAGTTGGGCGTCGCCTGTAGGGTGCATTGGTCATTCGAGCAACTGAGATGGCTTCCGTCTGGATTTCATTTTTTGCCACAATTTTCCGGATTTCAGAGGTTTTGCTTGTTTCTTTTTGTATTTGATTGTCTCTACACATTTGGTGGTTTAAAATATCATGTGTTTATAGTGTTTCATGTTCATGTGATAGATCAAGAATCTATGTGATCCATTTCTCTATATGTCATCAATCAAGGTGCGTAATCTTGACGATTTATATATGGCATATACAAATCCAAATTATACATGACAATAGCATCAAGGTGTGGCATCAAACTACCATTGTGTGATGCGGATCCATAAGGTTGGGAAAATTGGTTTCGACAACTAAAAGAAACAGAAAATGACGGTAGATTGTCCAAATGTCATTCAGCGATTCTACAGTTTCATGCGTCGCGTCAATCTGTTTGGCGAGAACATTGGATCTTTGAGAGTCAGTTATAATGGAAAAAATTGTGGTATCTAGTGTTTCAATTTGGAATCGGCGCTGCCTGCAAAAATCGTGGCAGCTTTATAAAGCCACCTTCAAGGTAGCAATAAAATACTGTGAGTTCAGGAGAGATGAGATACATTACATCGTCACCCATAAAGTTCCTACTAAAAAACCATGAAGTTTGTGTTCGATCCACCGGATGAAGAGGAAGAATTAAAGTAAGACCTAAAAAACATGAAAAAGTTCCCTGCTAGCAAAGGAGATTCAGATGAATGCCACAAGAACACCAGGTTCATGGGTGAAGGCTGTGAGGTTGGTCTACACATCCATGACCACCATATTTCAATTTAAAATTTTTATATACATACCTTCTAGAACTGTCCAATTTTTCATTTTTTAATTAGCATCCCAGTTTTCCATTCGAATAAAGCGTTTTCCAACTAATTTTTGTGGTACTATTCCATACATGTAGTAGAGCCCTCTTAGTTGCGCTATTGCCCAATGCACCCTACAGGGTGCGGCTCTATTGCAAATAATCAGCAGCAGCAGAAATAGCAAAAACTGTTTGTATGCTTCAATTAAAGACCAACTAACACAAAAAAGAGAAAAAATTTCAAATTTTGACGGTAGGTCCCATTTGGGCGCTGGAGGGTTAAAAATTTGTAAGTTGAAAACATCAATTTTTGGCGTGGTAACGTCGATTTTGAGTATACTTTTCCGGAGGTGTAAAAATAAGAAACCCTGTGAATTACATAAACATTGTTATATCCGTTTGTCATCGACAGTGCATACTAACGAGTAGACCTAAGCTTTTACCATAATGCAGGTGATAAGTATAAGTTACAACGGTCTAGGCACAAAAACATAATTTAGCCGAGGGTGTTTTTATATTTCGAGGCCCAGGAGCGACCTCTCACGGTTTTATTCCGGTAATTTCACTCTCCTGTTGCAAAGAAAGATCGATATTTGATCTCAAATTCATATCAAATCGAAAATCACCCAACTCGCAACTAAAGATATTTACATCTAAGTACTCGATGTATGAAACGACGGCTTACCTCAAACGATTTACTTTCCGCCTTGAGGAAGGAGTCCCAAAACAGGTGTATTTTGGTTGAGGAAGGGTTGACGGCCGATTTATCACCCATAAGGACCGAACTTCATACCTTTGCACGTAAACTGATTCAAAGTGAGAGATTGATTCTCAAATCTCGGAGAAAAAAGCACGAAACCAAGATGAATGTATTTAGCACAGATAGCGGATAGTTACGTAAGAGGATGAGAGCTAGGAAAAAAGTTCGATGGGAGAACAACAAGCGAAGGACGAAATTTGCTCGCTGCCATGTTGCTTCGGCTTATCAGTTGTCATTAAACTTATCATCTTCTTCTTCAATTTTAGATGTGGGCTTTATGCACATCCCAAACATTTCTTTTCGATGTTGCCGGTTTTGTGATTTGTATTCGTGGTTCTACACTGACTACCATAGGGTTTATCGAGTTATTTGCACAAATATTTATTGTGACTTGAGACGTACTTCGCATAACTCCATTATAATATAATGGAGCATATTATGCCGTTAGTAGTCGGTTCTGATGTGTACCAAGGCAGCTTCTGATGAAATCTAGTGATGCGACATCGACATCGATGTTTTCAAAACATCGATGTTTTTCAATAAACATCGACGTTTTTAACATCGATGTTTTTAACATCGATGTTTTGATGGCGATGTTTTCACAACATCGATGTTTCTTACCGATGTTTCAATCGATGTCGTACTTCCCCTGATTTGTTGTTCCCATTGGTTTTCTCAATAGTTTACACATTAAAATAATGAATGAAACAAGCGTTAAAATACCAATCGTGATGAATTATTACATTCTTATCTCTTGGAGGAATAAAAATAATAGCTAATTTTCCTACCGATTTGGTTTGTAACTGCTTTAAATATTCATTTGGCGAATGTACTGGGGTAGAAATTGACCTAGTGGCTAGAAATTGATTCATCAGAAGAAAAAAAGTCTATTCGAGTAGGTACCTACAAGCAAACGATCTCGAATATTTGTATAATTATGATCGGGCACATCGATGTTTTTGGTCGATGTTTCCACTCGACATCGATGGTGGATTTCAAAAACATCGATGTTGAGAAACATCGATGTTTTCTATCGATGTCGCATCACTAATGAAATCGGGGGCATCCCGATCCGTGGTAGGGATGGGTATCGATACTCAATATTTCAAAATATCGATACTTTCGTACCGATACTCGATATTTTGGTATCGATACTGCACTATCCGATATTTTTGGATATCGATACTTTGGATCCGAATACTGTTCACGCGGAAAATTCAACATAATGGCTCAAAGAGGTAGAGAGGCTTTTGGGTCATTTTTTTGAGTGATTTTTGAGTGATTTTTTTGAGTGATTTTTTCCATGATATAAACGTTAGTTGTGCATTCAAAGAGTAGGTAGAGAGGCTTTTGGGTCATTACCTACTCTTTGATTGCACAATAACGTTTATATGATGGAAAAAATCACTCTGCTTGGACTCTTAATAGTGAAAAATGAAAAAAAGTTGTTGAAAAATTTATTTTTCTTGAGAAAATTGGATAATATTGATAGTTTGTGACACTAAAGTATCGATACTCGATATTTTAAAATATCGATACACATGGCCAACGATACTTGGGATATCGATACTCAATTACGATACAGTATCGATACAAAATATCGATACTTTTATAACGATACCCATCCCTAATTCGTGGTTTAGCGGCAGGGAGCAAGAGTCTTGAACACAGTCTTCGGTTGACGTCACAGCATCTCCCAGCTAGTGGAGAAGTCATGATAACGGCATCCATGATACTTGATTCTTGAGGTTCCTCTTCTTGGTAGGTAGAGGAACTAACGAACCACCGTTTTATTTCTCAATCATCGTTTTAGATCTCAATTTGATGCGATCTAAAATTAAGCCAGCTCACCGAAGTGCCTAACAGGTCAACACCAATTGAAACTCACAACCACATCTCTCACCACATTGAGAACATCAAGAGAACAACAACAACAACATTTGAACTGGCGGGAAGAGATAAACAGCAGAGCGGGATGCCGGAACGCGAATCTTCGTTCTTCGTTGTTGTTGGGTGTTTGGTGTTGATTCTGCGTGGGATTTGACTCTTGAATTTGAAATCTTGAATTAGTGTTGGTTTAGGTAAATAGCCTATTAGTTCCATATTCGACGTCACAGAACAGGTTACTACTACTTGTTCACCGTACCCACCACTCTAATAATTGTTCTTGATGTTAAATTAACTGGTGCATTCTGAATAAATTCCCAATCGTTCAAAATGGCTTTGGAACACCGTCTACTCGAAGACATCCGAACCTTCTTCAACAATGATTTCGCCATCAATTTATCGGACCTTCAAAGGCCCACTTACATTTTCGTCAGAGATTTTTACTGTCGGGTGCTGATTGAATTTGAAGTTGACACGGATAACGTTCGAAAAGTAAGACATTCAAATTACACATTTCGTAGTTAGCAATTTTGTAACTATTATGATTTGTATATTTTTTTTCTTCCTCACTGTCCAGTCAGAGCCACAGAAGGTGCAAAAAATTTAAAAAGTCATCTACATACATTGCAAATAGTTCTGAATTTTGTGGTATTTGGCACTAATCTTTGGTGCCATGTAGGGCTATACTTCAAAAGTATCGATATAATATCGTATCGATACATCTAGAAAGTATCAAAAAGTATTTGTATTGCACTTGGTGGTTTTGGTGGTCCTTCCTAGACATGGACCTAGTATCCCAGGGGTACCAGGTCCATGTTCCTAGATGATGGAGGGCAGCAGAGAGCTGGAGGTGGTGGTACATCATCTTTGTTTAGTTTGTTGAAGTGGTTGGTCTCCCAAAACTCTACGTAGAGATAGAGGTACTGTCAAGTAGGTACCTCCATGTCTTAGGTGTTGAAACTGATGAAAATTTCAACATCTACCTCAAGAAGATACCTATATACTAAAATTCGAGACTTCCATCTAATGTGAGAGATAAAAAATAGATAGCATTGTATCTAATGTGAGAGGTAAAAAAGTATCGCCTCCGATACTGGAAAAAAATATCGATGCTACGATAAATATCAGAAAAAAATATCGATACTTTTTTCAAAAAGTATCGATACTTTGGGGACATCTCTAGTGCCATGAGCTGCACTTGACTGGAGCGATGACAAGACGTTCACGGGGTAGTGCTCATCAAGTCTCACACCAAATCGAGTGTGGGGAAAACAGCTGACACCCACTGTCCACAGCATCCACTAATCCGTATACTCAACCACTCAAATTGCGAGACTGCAGGGAAAAAGAGTACCACTGTATGCTGATCCTATTGTTACATAAACTTCCCGCAACCGGGGATTGTCAGACTTCTGACTGTACAGAATCCTGATTCGGGCTCACTACCACTTGAGCCAAGGAAATCAATGGGCAGAGACGTGGAGAGATATTTGATCACAACATCTCTCCCTTGTGGAGGAAATCTTGGGTACTGGTGTTTTAGAACCCAGTGAGAATGCTACCTTTTTTTTACTCGCTTTGGAGTTATGTTGTTATAGGGTGTGCGCCTGGGTAGGAAAAACTGTTTATTGTTATTTTTAATCTAAGGTAGACCTCATTCTGAGAATTTTGGTACCAACCGCGACCTTCTAGCGCGTTTAAATCTTTTCCTATGAATTTTTAAGGTTTCGACCATTTATGATGTCACAGTGGGCCTGGGGGATCCCGCCCAGGCGAGAGGGGCGTGTGACGTCATAAACGGTCGAAACTTTGAAAAATCATAGAAACAGATCTACTCACGCTAGAAGGTCGCGGTTGGTGCCAAAGTTCTCAGGATGTAGTCTACTTTCGATTAAAAATCTAAAAAAATCAAGGCGCACCCCCCATTCTTTGAGCGGGTGCCATCTTCTCAACCCCCAGTAAAGATAAACCTCTGAAATGGGTGAATTCTTGGTGTGCAACATGTGGCTGAAAAGTCCTATGTTTGAATGTGGTTCTGATCCAGCTTGTACAAGTCAAAATTTTTAAAATACTCGTAAATAACATCAGCAACGATAGATTTTTTTTATTGACTTGTACAAGCTCAAACCAGGATAGAGTATTCGAGTTGGTGGGTGCTCTCTCCTCACATATACCTAACTGCTTTTGAGCTCTGATGAAGAAAATACATTTTCCAAAAGCTAGGCGATAAGAGCATTTTTCTGGATGACCCCTGATATTTGTCAATTTATTCATACAGCTGGTCGATACACACAAAACCTATTGCTGATAATAGAGAGTTTTTGCTACCGGGGACCATTGAACCTTTTCAAAAAGCTCAGGGTCTGCAGAGGCCAAGAATTTGCCTCCTGTCAACAGTGGGGCCTCCTCCTTCAACTGGGTAGCATCATCGTTGCTCGCACTAGTCTCCTCCTAATGGAGCCCGGCAAAAACTCTCTATTACCCAACAATTCTATGGGACACTGCTATAACAAGGATCTTCCTCGATAACTTGGTTGTTGAGGGCCGTATCAATGGCAAAACTAACCAATGGAAATGACCAAACTGAAGAACACTGAAGGACTGAGGACTGAAACTTCCTACAACAACTTCAAAATGGCCAACGCCTGGTCACGAAAAAAAGACGAGAGCTCCCACCATATCTGGACACCAGATCCTCACCCGGACATCCAACATTAAAATACGAACATCTGAGAAGTTCCAGATCTCTTTCTCTGCTATCATTTTCTCAATGACCTCTGGGTTAAAACTTCCGATCTTCTCCACTAAACAGTATCAGAGCCGCTTCCATTCACCACAGGAGGAGAATGTATGTTTTGCCGAGTCCTCCTCTTCATGGCAGTACAATTATAGTTCGTCCCTTAACTTTTCAATCTTCTTTAGGAAGAATCGGTAATATCCGTGTCAAGTCAGAATGAAGTCCTCAGTCAGTCAAGCAAAAAGCCAACATTGTTCAGAAAGGTATTAATTCATGGAATGCGTGTAAATCCCTATTAATCCATACTGAGATGCGCGCATGTGCTTCACAGTCCAGAAGCCCCATACACCCCCAGCTAGATTACAGCGTGAGACTGACGGATTTGCAAGACGAAGCCCCTGGGGTTCGACGCTGGGTATTGAAGTTCAAAGGTGCACTTCTTGCTCTCAATGATGGTCCGTATCGGAGATCGGAGAGCTCACGCCGAACCTGCTCTCTCTGTAACATGGGTGCCAACGAGAACATCATCCATTTTCTTGGGGTGTGCCCTGTGCTGTCCGAGTTTCGGGTTTTATTTTTGGGGGGCGGGTCGGACACTGCTGACATCATTCGACTGCTGGATAGAGGAAGGTGTTGGGTGAAGGTAGCCCAGTATGGCCAGAAGTGTTGTTTTATCGATCAAAACTTATTGAAGAGTTTAACTGGGATTAAATTAGTATTACGTAGATGTAGTAGTGATATAATGTATAGTTTATTCGTGGGCGTCGGTGGTCTAGTGGACAGTGTACCCGACTGCAGTGATAAGATAAGAACCGTCTAGCGGGGATGCGAGTTCGAGTCTGGTCGTTGCAGAAAGTTTTCTGTCTATTAGACGATCGGCAATCTCTCGTTCCAACCCAGGGCGGTGATGTTTGGGAAGCCATGAGCGAAATCATCAGAACAAATTCTGATCTCCCCTTAGGGAGACAGCTGATGACGTCCGCGACGCCAAGAATGGCAGTCGGACGAAAATTCAACCTGAAATGGTTGCTTACTTTACTTTTACTTTTTACTTTGTATAGTTTATTCAAAATTTAGTACCACTCAAAATATGTCCACAAATACGCTCGTACCACTCGGCAGACGGACGATGCCTACCATGTTTCAATTTTGTTATACCAGTTTTTTGTGTCCAATTGTCTCTTGTCAATAAACATGTTCTTTCTTCTTCTTCTTCCATACTACTCGAACTAAAGAATCCTACGTACTGTAATTACGCTCAATTTTATTTCAATTTGCAGGCCTCTCATTTGTTGGAAGGGACGGATAACACTGTGGAAATCACCGGCGACTTGAACTTGGTTTCTGCTATCAAAAACACCTTCGGATTTCTCCAATTCGGACTCTTTGATCTGTTGAGCCCAGGTATGAAATAATTATTTGGTAGAGATTGACCAAATCAAAAAGCCCTTTCGCCTTAGTGGCAAATGTTGAGTCCCATGGTAATGGGGTCTGGGCATGGGCAATAGAAGTTGAAAAAATCCATCAATTAATTGAGATGCTCTGATTTGAATACACTACTTGTCACCGCAAAAAACTGTTCATGATTGTAATAAACATAATTTTAAATTTTTTTCTTTTAGTGCCTATTTATTTCTAAACGTTCTAGTTTCTTTAGTCTTGAAAAAAATATAAATAGCTTGTGAATACAAAATAATGTTGTTATATTTACTTTAAAAATATTCTCATTAATTAAAAAATTGTTACAATAATTCTTGTGCAACCTTATTAAATGATAATAGAGAGTTCCTGGTAGGTTTGGTTCGGCTTAGATACGAAAGAGTTCCTAGTAGGGTCGATACTGCGCGCCAGAACCAGATCATCCGCCATGTTTTCAATACCAGATTGCCTCCTAGTGACGTATTCGACCGTACTAATATGGCGCCGAATCGGATACGGCGCGTTCTTATCACAATCCGGCGCCAGATTGAGAGTTTGTGTTTAATTCGTCATGCCGTATCTAAACCCACTAGGAACTCTCTAAGGTGTGACCTTTTTTAAATCTGGTGCTTTGTTGTGAGAAGGACTCGCCGTATCTGATCTGGCGCCATAATATTACGGTAGAATCCAGAGCTGGATCAGATACGACATGTTCTTATCACAATATGGCGCCAGATTAAGAAAAGGTCATGCCATATCTAACCCGAACCAAAACTATTCTCTAATAGAGAGTTCCTAGTGGGTTTGGTTTGGCTTAGATACGGCCTGACGAATTACACACACACTCTCAACCTAGCGCTGCATTGTGATAAGAATGCGCCGTATCCAACCTGGTGCCGTAATATTAGGGTAGAATACGTCACTAGGAGGCAATCTGGCGTTCCATATTGAAAACATGGCTGACGATTCAGCTATGGCGCACTGTATCTTAGCTGAGACAAACCTACTAGGAACTCACTATTATTAGGAAGACTTTTTCTTCAAATTCAACTTTCATGTTAATGCCTTGCAAAATTGCAAAAAAAAAAAAATACCTCGTAACTATACATACCTATGTAATTACATCCCTTTGTGCTGAGCCAGTCTTGTACTTTCTTCAGATGCGTTTAATATTGCTCTTGAAAACAATCTGTTACAAGGAATTATGTGTTTTCAAATTGGTGTTTTTCAATTATTTTCATATTTTGTGGCTAGGTGACAATCAAAAGAGAACTGTAACGATGATCTCGAATGTCATGGAGTTCATGCACATGGCCGACGAGCTGACTACGAATCTTGATTTCGAGGCATACAGGGCATCTAGGGAGGAAATCAATTACTTCGCGGAGCAAGTGGAAGTCATGAGGCAGAAGGTGTCGGAAATTGCCCTCGCCAAGGACAGAATTCTTCAATCTACTATTGAGGTGAGTCCTCCGTCCATTCCACTTGGGCGAAAAAATCATCTCTTGTTGATTTCGATCTGAGAATCAGATTAAGAGTAATCATTTTCAAATTTTCGTTTTTTAAAACCCTGGAATCTTTGTCATTAATTCCAGCTCTGAAATTTGTGTAGAAGTTTTGGATATCATCTCTGCTATCCTTTATACCTCCCTCTCAGTCAGTTCCTATTTGTTGGAGCGAAATGGTGATACCTAATTTTCATGGAACATGCTTTAGCCTTGGACTAACTACCCGAAAAGTTTCACGCAGGAGGAATGAAACGGGCGTGTGGCGCCCCCTTATTCACCACCTGTCCACCCCATCCCTACTCCGCTGAAAAGTGCGGCTAAAGTATGTTCCATGTTTCTTGAATTTTAGCCAAAAACTCTAAACTGTAAGTAAGGCGAGGCCCAAAGGGCTGAGTTTTCCTTCACTCCTGTGTTGTGTATTGCACCTTTTTGAAAAGTTCCCAGTAATATCTGCATACAGTGGGTATTTGAAAGAATAAAATAATTGAATTCTTTATGATAATGTGACTTAACATATCTACTTATTTTGTGTAGTTGAAAAATAATCTGGCCAAAACTAAAATTGAAGAGCAGCAAATGTGTGCAAAAGCTGACGCTGCTGCCAAAACATCGAATGCTGCAAAAATTGAATTGGAGAAAAAACGGGAAATTTCGAAAGCCAAGAAAGCTCAAGTTGATAAGGTGAGTGTTATAAGAGAAGTCCATGGCTCCATTGTGTCTAGTTGTGATGTCCCTTGCTGATAAAATTCCTACGTAAATAATTGTATTCATGCTAACACTGTTTGATCAGTGATCAGTCTACTTCTGGCTGTCACAGGACTTTTGCACATGTGACGATCTATGTCCAAGTAGGTCTGGGTGTTTGAATTAATCACACGGACGAGAGGGGAATCGGTTTTTAGCACTGTATTGATCGTCAGTGAGATTAAGAATGAGGCCTCTTGCCACTTAATACGTTCAGACGGGGCTCAAAACCCAGTTTGTCCCCAGGACCTAGGACTGAAAACTGAAGACACAGCAAAACAGTCACACTGATGAGAAGCCGGCATTTTTGCGTGATAACATGCACTGATATCCGAAACCGAAACGTTGGGACGGTAAGGTGGGTTCATTCCGAAGTGATTGAGACCAAAAAGAGCCCTATTGGGGGAAAAATGAACTATCCAGAGCGTTTCGAAAAATGTGACATGAATCATGAGTTCAAGGATCCACTGTGGAAGCAGCCGTACCAGGCGAAGGTTTCGTGTGGATCCAGGGTGGAAGCAGCCGGTCTGAACGTGTTAAAAAATCATACTTTTACATATTTTCTGCACTTCTTGCACTTCATATAATTTTGGAAGGGGACTGGCCTACTTTCGCGGTCTTCCCATCGGAGTTTGCGGTCGGGGTTGACAGCCCCTTATCAACCGCTATCAGCACCACCACCCTTCATCCACGTCCCAGCTGTGGTCGCTGCGTGGACACTGGCAGCGGTGGTTGAAGGCTCATGACCTACCTATGGATAGTGAACTCAACCCATGACTGCTCTCTAGTGAGTAGACTTACAGGAAATTAAATTGTGCAAATATTACGACCTGACTTGGGATTCATTTAATTTCAGCTGAAAAATGCCATCAATATTCTCAAAGAAGAGTTAGTTGGAGTGCAGTCTCTTGATGTCAAGGAGGAAGAAAAGAAAAAAGTCGAGCGAGAGAAGAACGAACTACATGCCAAGTACATGGAAAAAGTGGCTGCTGGAAAGAAATACGTGGCAGCTCTAGAAACAATCAAGCCTATTGTCGCAGTAGCTGAAAGCGTTTTTGAATTAGTCGATGAAGATGGGTGAGTGTGTAGAGTGTAAATACAGCTTACACAAGACATTTCTACTCTTAGGGGTGCTTGATTCTTACAAATCTTTAGCTTTCCAGGAAAACAGGTATAATTGTTCTCACTGGATTTCTGATTCTTGTAATTTCAGGGAACGACATGAGGCACTGTTGTCTATACAGAAAGAGGCGGCAGACATGTCTCAAACCCAGTTGACCAGAAAAAAAGAGCTTTCTTCACTCAAAAATGAAATCGTTGAGCTCGAGAAGAAATTGACGCAAGTAAAATTGGACAAAATGAACATCAATGAAGAGTTATCGAAAAATAATGAAATTCTAACCAAGTGAGTTCAATTATTATACAAATTCAGGCATCGTGATACAAAATTTTGACCATCATTCTGTATCGTTAAATATGATTGGTATGATCATTAGTTCTATCTAATTCATTAAATAATAATGAGCTAGAAAGAGTCCTGGAACCTGACGCAGAGGAGTCAAACCTGGTTTGTTGGGAAAAATTACCTACAGCAAACTTGCTTCCCTTCTAGATGCCAATAAGTAATGAGAGCATCAGAGCTCACTGGGTCCCTACATTGGCGATAGGACACAGCATGTTCCTAAGCTCTCAGAAATTCATTGCAGCTCATGGATTTCCCGCTTTCCGCAGTCGTGGTCCAATCAAATAACAGTAAAGCTTGCAAAGCATGTGGGAACTGAAAACAAATTTTTACGACCACTCCACACTCAGCTCTTATGGTGCCGCTACTTATTTTTTATCTCGTTGCTACAGCCCTGTTGATGGATGAACTAGGTATTGCATGGTTGGATCTTAAATCATTCATGCTGGTTGAACAATCATTTAAATGAAATATTTTGATTAGGTACGTGTTATGGCTCTATTCTGAGTAATGTTTGATAGTATAGTCCTACTGAAAGTGCCAATTGGACTGACTTTGCCTTTTAGAAAACACTCAGGAGAAAAGGGAGGTTTCTTGTGAGATGGAAGATCGTCGTCCAGTGCGTAAAATTGATAGCGACCAAGGTAGAGCGCAAGAGGTGATGTAGGGGTGTGTCAGCACAGGTTATTTCCAGGAACAGCTCCAACCGTTTACAGTGGCAACGACTTAACCGTTCCAATTTAAGGGTACACTTCCATTACCGTTACAGCTTTGTAACGCGGCAAAGCTGCTGGCCTTGGAACGAGACATTCCACTGTAGATCCTGTGTGGTCTCGAACATCTCGTGGCCTTGGATACTACATAAACTACACACACAGGCCTGCTGCGTAGTGTGTGTGCGTTCATGGAGGCCCACCTTCAAACGTGTGATCTCTTTATTTAATTTTGGTTTATTATTTTCATTAATGAACCTTTGGAATCGACCAAAAGAAAAAAATTTTTAACACCCCCTCAAAATTTGATGGTTTACATTTCAAGGTACGTAGAATCCAAAAATCGAATAAAAATTTTGACGTCCGTCCGCCGTACGCGGCACTTTTGCCACTTAGCATTGACCGATTTTGATGAAATTTGGTATGTAGGCTCCATTTGGGGTCTAGTTGTGCCCCGAAGATTTTGGTTAATGTAGGTCACTTCTAAGGGTTCCAAAATCAATTTTGAAAATGCCCTAACTCAAAAAATTTCAATACGAAGGTATTGTTTTTCCTTCAATATAGGATTCTATAGAATTTTTAGAATTTTTTGAGAACACGCGGAGCTTTGTAGGACAAACCGTTCGCTCGCTACGAGAATTTAAGTGTTTTACGTACGATAAATCAGAAACACGAGTGTGAATCGCAAAAGAGGCCTAATCTCCGTTCAAATTTCAGCTGACCGAAATACGATCGATGTTTTTCTTCATGTTGGATGGTTGGTGGCTTTGCAGACGAGTGATCTATAGAAAAATAATAAACCATTGTGTAATAATTTGCTGCGTTTTTCTACCACATGTTATAGTAGAGAGTTTTTGCTCGCTAGTATCAGGGCCTGTTGAACCTCTTCACAAAGCTCGGAGTTCGCGGGTGACGATGAATTTGCCTCTCGACAACAGTGGGCGACAATGAAAGGGTTCCCCAGACAGTCACCTGTTCCTAGAGGCCCCCTGGCACGAGCGCCTCCCTTCCCACCCATGTCCATAGTTAATGGCCTTCCTTCAACTGGGTAGCATCCTCTGTTGCTCGCGCTAGTCTCCTCCTTACAGGGCCAGTCAGTTTTTGGCAGCAAAAACTCTCTAGTATCAATGGGCAAAAATTTGGAGTATAGAAGTTTTCAATGGCGCTGAATCCAAAACCTGAGGTCAAAAACCTGAATTTTCGACCCTCCGCAATACCCCATTTTTATGTTGAAGATGGCTTGATTCAATCAATACTTCTTATACGTTATGATTTGACAATACAATTATTTGTTCGTTAATTTCAGAAAGTCTTCAGAGCTGGTTGAATCTATTAAAATAACCAAAGAAAAAGTCGGGGCAAGTGACGAAAAGTTGAATGCCTTGAAGAAGGAAGCCGATCAAACTGACTCCATGTATCTGGAATCTGCCAAGAAGCTCAAAGAGCTGTTGTTGAGGTTTAAGAAAGCGAAAATGATTTAACCATAGAAAGAGGTATTTCTATTATTACTCCTACCATTATTCTTCTGCACATGAGCATTGAGAAATGCCATTTGGATTCATATTTATTAGCAGTCGATGGTTTTTCCAATGAGTAATGAGCAGAGGTTTCAGTAATTAACTACATAAGTACCTACTTCTTATTTATATCTGACTAGTGTAATCAAAATACGTGATTGGCGTCAAAAATGATGCAGTTGAAACCTCAGGAGGTGGGCCCCCTACTCCATACCCTTATATTGCCCCCTCTACTGCCCTTCCCCAACCATCCTCTTACCCCTACTTAACTGCCTCAGGCTATTCCACCTTAGGCCTTAGTCACCCCCATGAATATTTGACTTCTATAGGTCTACCAAAGAAACTTTGCATCCGTGTGGCGCTCCCTAGGTGGCTGATCCGCGAACTATATTGATGGAGTCAACCTTCCATGGTGAAACCTTGACACGGAAATTGGAGCTGTGAGAAATTTGATGTTTGTGTAGTGCCACGAAATTTTAATTTCGGAAATGCGCGAATTTCAAGCTGCAGTAGGAGGGAAATCTTGTCACTATAAAAGGGAGAAATTTCCAAAAAGTTATCATACGCGTGGGAATCTGCTTGATGATAAGAGATAAGTAGTTCTATGTTCTCCAGAAGAATGCGCCAAAGGGATGCTAAGTTTCTGTGGCAGACCTATAGTGTAGGTTGGTACCTGTGAACTGTCAAACAACACACATTCAACGAACTCATTTCCGACTTTTCAGGAAATCGATTATGAAGATTGGAGGTTTTCTCACGAAAATAAGTGTACATTTTATCATATTCGACTATCAAATGAGTGTAACCCATTCTTTGTCTGAAAGTTTTATTATTCGTAGAACAACGATGGACATAATCAGAGAGCTCTGGTTGGCCGATCTGAATAGTGAGGGATGAAATCCTGAATATAGTTAGTCTCGATAACTGAAAAACTGCAAATTTATATTCAACATATATATTAGTTACAAATCATTAACATTGTACATAATAATACCTTGTAGGTCCTACATTTAATATTGTGAATCGAGTAATTATATTTTACAGCCATCATAATCGATTTAGATTTGAACTGGGTACCTATTTTATACAAGTTTAATAAATATAATTTTGCGTTTTACCTTCTCAGCTTTCATTTCGTTTTTCATCCCAAAAGATTTCGAATCGTCGGTAAAATTTGTTCGATTTTGATTAGCAGTACACGAAAAGCAACTCAGAATAGGACGTTTACAACCGGGTTTTAAGAAATTGAAATTCTCATACTTTTGGAGATTTCATGTTCAGGCAGTTTTTTCACCAAATGAATCCCTTCTAAAAGTTTGGTTTGACATGAGGGAGAAAGTAAATAGTATCTTCTCAACAGCATCATTTTAGTAAAAAAAAATATGTAATAGGTCATTTTTGTTGCAAATTAGTTATCTTAACCCCCTGAAGTACCGTTCTGATTCTTCTTTTTCGTCTTTACTACACGAATTTTTTTTGGGGCTACCATCATCTCCCAGTTGACTTGACTTTGCTACAATCAATTCCCTAGAGGCCCGAATTCCCTGGGTACCGAATTTCAACGCTCTAACAAGAACAGAAGAGATTATTACAGCTGAGATCTTTCCTATAACTTGAAATGATTTCCTTAAGGGGGTCTCAGTCGGTCGCTGTTCCTTCCTTATTCTGGGTTAGTATAATCTCTTACGAACCGGCACCCCCCCCCCCCCCCGCCTATCTGAAGGAGCAACATTCCGCAATCCGAGAGCACCCTTCACGAGGGGTGAAATACGAGGTTCGCTAATATGGGAAAAACTCGAAAGCGCCACTAATTGACAAGATCAAACTTTTTTTACATGAAACTACAGCTATTCAACAATGATATACGAACATAAATGAGTTTTCGGACACGATTTGCTAAAGATTATGATCGAATTTGGAGTTAAAATCACCAGGATAACCCAAGAAGAGATCGATCTATAAATAATAATATTGTTCTTTTTGCAATAAATAACTTATGTAGTTTCACTTACTTTGGCGTTTGACGAAGAACTGGAAAATGTGATGCACAGGAACAAAAAGTGGATTGAATGGGTTGTAAGTCGTTGCGCTCAATGTTTTGTGTCCCTGTCAGTGACACAATCGCGAAAAAACCAGGTTCGGCAACAAACAAAAATTTGGCGCTGTTTTTTTTCTCATTGTTTCCCTGTAAATAAAGAAACCCACCGACACTATCGGCTGTTAAGCAAGCCTGGGCGGAATTAATTGGTTATTTCGTTGTGTCCCTCTCCCAGGGACACAAAACGTCTAGGTCCAACATCCTGGTTCAGATGGCTGAACATCCGGGGTACCTGCGATGTGTCCTTCTCAGAGGGACACAAAACGCTAAAGGGTTAAGGGTATGTACCTACTAGGGTGGGCTGAAAAACAATTTTTTGTTTGTTCTATATTCTAATAGTGCGGAAAAGTTGCGAAATAGTTCCAAATAAAGGGACAATTGTTTTTTTTAAATTTTGGTTTATTATTTCCAATAATGAACCTTTGGAATCGACCAAGAAAAAAAAATTTTAACGCCCCGTCAAAATTTGATGGTTTACGTTTCAAGGTACGTAGAATCCAAAAATCGAATAAAAATTTGGTCGTCCGTCCGCCGTACGCGGCACTTTTGCCACTTAGCATTGACCGAATTTGATGAAATTTGGTATATGGGCTCCATTTGGGGTCTAGTTGTGCCCCGAAGATTTTGGTTGAAGTAGGTCACTTCTAAGGGTTCCAAAATGAATTTTGAAATTTTGAAAACGCCCTAACTCAAAAAATTTCGATATATAGGTATTGTTTTTCCTTCAATTTAAGATTCTATAGAATTTTTAGAATTTTTTGAGACCACCCGGAGCTCTGTAGGACAAACCGTTCGCTCACTACGAGAATTTAAAGTTTGGACGTACGATAAATCAGAAACACGAGTGTGAATCGCAAAAGAGGCCTAATCTCCGTTCAAATTAAAGCTGACCGAAATGCGATCGATGTTTTTCTTCATGTTGGATGGTTGGTGGCTTTGCAGACGAGTGATCTATATAGAAAAATAAAAAATAATAAACCATTGTGTAATAATTTGCAGCGTTTTTTCTATCAAGTCTTCCGTTCGCGCAAAGCCATCGTAATTTAACAAAACCTTGAAAATCGCTTTTTTTCAGAAATTTTTAAACTGTCATTAAAATGGTCCTTGGTTGTTCTAATAGTGCGGGATTAACACTACAGACCCTCAAGTGTTCAAATCTGTCAAAAATTGCCATTACGATGATAATATGATGTTTTGTTTGATTGATGAGCCGATAATATAACATTTTTCATTTAAAAACCCAAAAATCGCAGAATTTGGGTTTATATGAGAAGTCTTTCAAGTGCCTGTACTTTTCTTGTCCGTACTTTAAAACATCAGTAGGGCAAGGCTGACGCCTTACGAAAGTCATTTGTGAATGTTTTGAATGTCCGTGTGTCAAAACATGTTCTGAGAACATGTCTTAGCTGATCTCACTCGTGTCCCCACTCACTCCCTGTCTTCCGCGGTGGATGCAAATTGTAAAATTACCATTCTTACGTGTATTATTTGTTGTCTCGTTTATTAATTAAGGAAGTAGTTTAATCGAGATGAATAGGAAGCTTTTCTCATAAAAAAGTAGATATGTTCAAGAGAGAGGCAGAGCGTTTGTTGGACGTCGCGGCTTGCTAATGCCAAATTTGTATCTATTGTACATGTAAATGTAAAGTTGAGGATTGCCAGGGCAGTAAGAAGGTACCAGTGATGGAGTTCCGATTTCTCTTTTTGGAGTGAAATTTTGGTAAAGGCAAAAAAGGAGGATTGGATGGAAAAGAAACTAGGAGGTTGACGTCAGCCTTGCCCTCCTCATGTTTTAAAGTACAGACAAGAAAAGTACAGGCACTTGAAAGACTATTTATTCGAAACCCAAATCCTGCGATTTTGGGTTTCTAAATGAAAAGTGTTAGGGTAAAAGCACCAATTGTTGACACTATTAGAAAGAAAAATCATTCAATTCTGCGTTCCACAAAAGGGTTCAAGAAAATTAAATTTTCAAGTAGTTATTATGAATTATGAGTTCCTTGTGAACAGTTTGCACGTATTAGACTTACCAAAATATTTTTTTATATTATCATAAACGAATTTTTTCTAACATGGTTTTTTGCCCCCAATGTTGACACATTTGTCTTCGAAAATTCCATTTGTTGACATCTGCAGTTCCTAATGTTGACACCAATTTAAATATTGACCCATCGCTTTCCTGAAGTTATTGCTCAAGGTTACAACAACAAGAGAGAACAAGAGAGATTCGAAATAGGTTACAATATATTTCAAGAAGATACCTAATTACCTAGGAACAAGAACATACTTAATTAAAGAGCTACAAGAACGTAAACAGGGAACACAAATTTATCGGGATTGGCCCCATAAGATTTGGGCTTGGACAGTTTGTATTTGACGTTATTGACCGGTAGGAGATGATTCCCGTCGCACGAACGCTTGAAAACATCCTCAGTCTGTTGCAGGGAAGAAGTGGTGTTACTTCCGCAGCATCTTCAGAATCAACGTTGACAACCAGGCAAACGCATTCCGTCTCACGTTTTTTGTTAGGCAACACAGCCACAACCATGTCTCCTTCATTTATTCGTCCAACTTCTTCCTCGACATGGCACAACGTCCTACTTCTTCCACGGTGGTGGTTTTCTCAGCAACACAGCGTTGTGGACTTAGTTTTGCCTGGTCGACTTCACTGTTTGAAGGTCCACTTTGTTTGCTGTCCCCTGCTGGTAAGGATATTTGCTCATCTTCTTTCAGCGATTCCTCCACTGGCTCCACTTCATTTGACAATTCCTCTTCCCTTCCTCCAATTACGGTATTCTGCTGGGCAACATCGCTGTCTTCATCTATGTCCCTAAAAATCTCAAATACATCTATGTCGTCCTCGGTGGCAATCGATGGGGCCCACTCCTCTGATTCACTTGAACTCTCTGATAGTGACGAGGAACCTACGCTCCTTCTACTTTTCTTGATCGGTCGCGACTTCTTAACTTTCAGCTCTTTTTTCTTCTTCTTCATTTCTTCTTTCTGGCGCTTCATGTCTTCTTTTGGTGTATTTGATAAAATATAGTTTTCTTTGCAAGTAGAAAAAAAAAGTTGATGTCAACATTAGGAACTGAATGTCAACATTGGGATCAGACGGTGTCAACTTGAGGTTCCGCCACGTTAAATTGAAAAAGTCGATAGTCGTGATACACTACACAATTATTCAAATCCAAATATCACCTTAGCAACCAAAACTACAGTTTCCCCTAATGTTGACACAGGTGTCAACATTAGGACACAAACTATTTCATGAGACCCTAATGATGACACCGAATTTAACCATGTTTTCCTATTGAAATTTGGGGTTTTAATGCTTACACATTCTTCCTTATGTTATACATGAAGCAGACGATGTGAAATGGTAATTTTACTCACAAAATTTTACTTCAAAAGACTAAATTTGTTGACCTACCTCACTAACTTGCGGCAGAAGGATGGCGTCGCTGGAGTTACTGATACAGCTGTCATCAGCTTCAATTTCAGCCAGCCAAGTTATATCGGATATTAAAACTAGTGGAGCCGGCCAACATCAATAACTACATTCTTATCAACAGAATGACGCTAATTTCGAGTACCTACAGTGACCCAATAGCTTATTTTTACATTTTAAAATTGAAGTGTCAACATTAGGAATAGTGTCAACAATTGGTGCTTTTACCCTATAGTACCGGCAATTTTTTTACAGATTTTAGCACGTGAGGGTCCATAGTGGTAATCCTGTACTATTAGAACTACCAAGTACCATTTTAATGATGGTTTAAAAATTTCTGAAAATAAGCGATTTCCAAGGTTTTTTGTTGAATATCAACGGTTTTGCGAAAACGGAAGACTTGATAGAAAAAATTCAAAAAAAATTGGTCCCTTCATTTGGAACCATTTTGCAACATTTCCGCACTATTAGAATACGGAACAAATGAAAAATTGTTTTTCAGCCCACCCTAGTGTGTACCAGATGGGAGCACTCTAAGATGAACCGGAGAGTAATTAGTTGCTAGAGAGGTCTCGGGCTAGAAGATGGAGCCCCCCTGCCACTACTCCGTGACTAAAAAAAAAAAAAAAACCTTGACCACTTACCTCGACGATCAAAATTCTCCTTTCTCTCATCCTACAAACGGAAATTCCCTCAAGAGAAAAAAAAACGACACCAACAACAGCCCCAGGATCGCACCATGTAGCGAAACATGGTTCGCTCCCCAAATAAAAGCATTTATATTAAAAATAAATAAATAAAAAAATTAAAATAAAATAAACATGTTCAAAAAGAAAAACGAGCCTATTGACGAATTTAGGATATCTGAAGACGTAAGTCCCAAAGTAGAAAAGATATCATGAAGAAATTCCTGATGATACAAGGTTGACTCAGATCTATTATTCTAATTCTCTATTCAGTCATTCAGCAATATACGCATTGTGCAGGATCGAAAAAAAAAGTTGAATCTCAAACTGTTGATCTTATTCCCAACCCCTTCTGGAGATCTTCCAGAGGCTTCGTACTGAATTTCAGTCAATAAAAACTTTTATCTTTCAGTTAATTTTTGTTTTGAAGGTTACAAACAACGTACTACCTACTCGGGTTAATCATTCAAATAAATTATAATATTTGCCTACCTATTTCGGGCCACTCCATGCATTACCAACAATCTTGAACTTATGGTGTTTAGTGATACATGGATTCTTGAAAAATGCTTTTTTGTTTGTTGCAAAAATATTTGATGTATTGGTTATGTTATTGAAAAGTGTCGGTTCAATCACTCGATGGACACTTATTTGAATGGTCTGTTGAAACCTGTATGGACGTGAGATTTTGCAAAGTAAGTACCGTTATGCTACACTATATCGTACATTTACTTCTTAATGAGTTAACGAACTAGACTTTTATGAATATAATACGAAATTAGAATACAAAAAATATAAATATACCTACCTACTTTATCCTTGCACCAAATTTATGTATGATAGTGATAAAGTCAATACTGTCAAGTTTCCACCTATCATTAGCCGTTATTATTTACTAGTTCTATCTCTAAGTAAGAATTTGCTTTACCAGTTTACCGTTATTTAATACATTAACCTAGAACAGTATTTCGATTCAATGTATTCGCTTTCACAGCTCTCCGGCTTGTACCAAACAGTCAAATCATGAGAGGAAGAGTCCGGAGCAATCCGAATGCTTTATGGTGGTGCGGTGGGAGTGGAGATATTGGCAGGTATGAGAACATGACGTCGGACTGCCTCACAACCACTGAAGACGCAACAGAATGTACTGACTCGAAATTGAGGAATCCGTTCAGGGGATATCCAGTCCACTCTATGTATAGGTTAGTATAATGAGTGCGATTAGACGTAATATCAGTCGTTCTTATGTGTGACGTAACAATGAGGAACCGGGATGGGGAGGGTTTTGAATTTTTCAATTTAACGTCTGATTCAATGTTGACAGGGCTTATGTCAATCAGTTTTACGCCTCTATGTTTAAGATATCGCAAACTGGATGGAGTAGGTGTTAGTCTCCAGTTTGAGTCTGCTGTTTTTGGCAGTGGCCAGCAAACAGTCATTTCGATACCTTAAAGTACAGAGGTGCCATGTCCAAAACGGAGTTTTCAAGCTGTAATCTTCAAGAAGGTCAAGTTTTGTTGAATGTTTTTCTGATATTAAAAAAAAAAGTGGAAGGCAGATGGATGGATGCCTTTGTGCTTTAAGGTAGGTATTGATTTGCATTGGTTCGAAGATCTTGAGCATAGACAGTAACCCTCTGCTGCACTTTCGCGATCTCGTTTGGGATCCTAAAGGCGCCCATACACTACACGATTTGTCTGCACGCTGGCGTGAGTGGTTACCCACACATTTTCAGTTGAATCTGAAGGCCATGGACTGCAGTCTGCGAAAACTGAAGGTGTGTGGCCGCAGGGCAGGCGAGGATTGGCGACTGACATGGGACTGTCAGTCCACGATCTCAAGAGGGCTCCCTGCCACACATTATCAGTTGTTGGCCTCCCGTCCAACCGCCTCTATTGGCCTTGGGCCGCCTGCAGTCCACTACTCGCTACCAGAAGTCTGCCTGCAGGTCGTTCCTGGTGGTCCCACGAAGCTGAAGTTTCACCGTGAGCCTCTCTGGGACTTGAGGGTACCAATAGGGTGTGCGCATCAAACGAAAATTGGGAGGAAAAACACATGAATCGTGTTCTTAGGTACCCTCTGATTCGGAAAAACTAGAGATAACGTAAAATGTTTTCATGAATAAGGAATTGCATTCAGAAAGTTTGTCAGTTTACTGTCCCGCCAAAGTGTTTGTTACATCATCTCTAAAGGAGCCCATACACTATACGATTTCTCTGAAGGCTGGCGTGAGGCCTAGACCCACACATTATCAGTTAAATCTGAAGGTCATGGACTGCAGTCCGTGTAAACTGAAGGTGTGTCACCACAGGGCAGGCGAGGATTGGACGTGAGATCGACAACAGTTCACAATCTCAAGAGGGCTCCCTGCCACACATTATCAGTTGTTGGCCTGCTGTCCAACAGCTACTAATGGCCTTGGGCCGCCTGCAGTCCACTACTCGCTACCAGAAGTCTGCCTGCAGGCCCTGGACATAATAT
The DNA here is from genome assembly GCA_009739505.2 of Apolygus lucorum. NCBI lineage: Eukaryota > Metazoa > Arthropoda > Insecta > Hemiptera > Miridae > Apolygus > Apolygus lucorum. The sequence continues at coordinate 16,007,798 of CM019179.2, forward strand.
GTCCAGGAGCAACGTACACTATCAGTCAACCACCTTCAGGCTGATGTACAATGAAGTCCTCGCTTGCACACACACTATAATATAGTGCACTATAATATAGTGTGTGTCCGCCTGCAGGTGGTTGCTCTGCGATTTTGGCCGGACGTTTGCATGTTGAGGCCACAACCTGCAGACAAATCGTATGGGGCGCTTTATGGGTATGGAAGCCTTGCAGGCCAACTATTTCTCACTCCACACAAAAACAACTTATAAAGGCGGACAGACACCGTGCACTCTGCTCATTGTCGTGTTACAACATCCTTATTCCTATTTCTGAAAGCTACTCCAATTGTGAAGTTCTAGGGTTGCAAGAGCACCTCCTCCGTATTTCTACCCAGTGAAGAAAAGGTCACGACGGAGGTTTGTCCCTCTCGCGTACTACCCAGTGCCTTATGAGGGACAGCGGAGTATGGCAGTTCAATCTCAGCTGTTTCTTTCGGGTCGCAGGCCTAGCCGAAAATCTTTGGTAGGAGGGCATCGTCACCGGGCTGCTTACACCGTTACACAAGCACAGCCCCCTCTCCCGCCCGATCAAGTCAGGAAAGATCAGAAGGTTAGTGGCAACGCTTTTTAAGGTTAAACTGGGTTCACATGGGTGTGCAATGTCCATAATGCGTTATTGGATGCTATTGTCTGGAGCCAGTTGATGGGGCGGGAGTGAGCTTTGTGGATGTCGACTTTAGGAACTGAGTGTTTCGTTTTGGAAAAAATTGGAAATTTTACGCATTACAGACAGAGCTACTTTGATAAACTTCGTAACAAACTCTCGTCATTTGCTCACAACTAGTTTATTGACTACGTTTCATTTATTGACAAAACAACCCAAATGATTGTTTTGTTTTGGAAACAATTCTGCGCAGAACGTACTGCGCGCTTCTAAAGTAATTGCGTAATCAATTGGTCATGTGAACGCACATTCTGCTTTACAGAACACCCCCACTTCTCTTCTTGCGCATTACCGACTTTACGCACCAATGTGAACTCGGCTTCAGCCACCATAGAATCAGCGAGAGGTATTATTTTATTGATTTTCAACATGTACCCCTGTAATTTTCAAATTTTGGATATTCTGCCTGTTGAGAGGGATTAGTTCAGAACTCCTAGCGGGGTTTTCCTTTGGTACCATGCAAATCTACAATAAAAGTCTATTTATTGTGTTACCTACCTAATCTAGGTGTTAGCGTACAGCACCTATCCAGGACATCCTGAAGGAACGCAACAGAAGGCAAAAGTTTTTTGGCACAAGGTGAGGAAGTATCCTGGAAAGGCGAATGTGGTCAGCTGGTGTAGTCAAGCTGTTGACAGCTCAACTTCAGCTGATGCTAAAAGTGTTCGCTCCAACTATTCAAGGTAGGTATTTTCATAAAATGTTCACTTTCAATTTCCACTGCTAGGTACTCCTATTTGTATTGTAAACGCTGCTCATCGGGTTATTTTGAGAAAAAATTTCCGCGAGTTATTACATAACGGTTTATTTCTTCTAAAAATGCTCGAAAAATTTCGATATAAAGGTATTTTTTTTCCACCAATTTAAGATAGTATTGCATTTTTAGAGACCACGCGGAGCTCTGTAGGACAGACCGTTCGCTCCGTACGAGAACTTGGATGGTTGGACTTATGATTAATCGGAAACACGAGTTTGAATCGCAAAAGAGGCCTAATCTTTGTTCAAATTTTATCTGACCAAAATGCGATTGCTGTAGGTACATGGTAGGTAGGTAGTATCTATGGTTAGTAGGTGGTGACAATGGCAAAGCCGAGTTCTTTGCAGACGAGTGATCTATAGAGAAAAATAATAAACCTTAGTGTAGTAATTTGCAGCGTTTTTCGTACTTTCTTTTCGTTTTTCACTGTCAATTCTTTGTGCCACCATGGTACGAATCAGTGGTGTCGCCATGGTGCCAGGACACCAGAAATCCCGTATTACGTTGGTTTTGGGGTGTTTCATTACAGTTGCGTGATCTTCTACGGACCACTGACCAAAACCTACGGGTAGTTCAAAGTTACGACGTATTACCGATGTGGTGCCACAGTGGTACTGGTGATGGGGGGGGATCCAATTTGCATGATGGGTATTGTAGATCATGAGTATTAAAATGATCTTCAATTCTGGGCTCTCCTGTCGCTTGTCTTGTTATAGTGGATTAAGTTCTAAATCAGATTGAGTGAAACTATGTTGGGATGTGGAAATATAAATAAGAATGTATGTTTTATCGCTCACTGGTTGAATTTAACTAATCCTTATCTAATGGGACGTCCCCTGGGATGCATGCATTACTAACCAATATTTATATTTATTTCTATAGTTCCGATGGCTTTCAAGCTTGCAATGGGGAATTTGCCTCAATTTTAGATTCTGGAATTTTAAGTCAAATCCTATAATAGGGCCCTAGAATAACGTTTAACACTAGGAATAACCAAGGGGAAAAAATTACCGTAGGAGAAAATGACTAAACAAGTGAACCTCTGTTACAAAACACCGCGAAAATCAAGGAATATTGTTGACGTCATACGAAAAAAAAAAAAAACGACGCGAAAACAACGACAACAGACAGAGTTCTAGCACCGCCACACAAAACGATCCAGTGAAATGGCTACTCGAATAATGTGATTCAAATCTTGAAACTAAATAAGAGAAGATGAAGACTAATAATGCTTGATAAACTAGTAGGTAGATTCGTATTGTAAAAAAGTGAGTAATATTGTTTCTTTTGGTCACGTTTGTGTCTGGGTTCTTCCTGCCAGTTCGTGGCGCACTCTTGTGCGCACTACTCGGAAGCTAAAAGTTCGTGTATGTTCCGCTTCTGTGGTAAGCGCCACAGAACCTCCTTTGAAGTCAGATTGGTAGAATATCCGTTACGTTTCAAACATGGCTGCCTCTTACACATTGCGACCACATTTAACATTTCCATCTTCCTTAAATTCTCTAAATTTTTTGGATGCGTTTTCGAGCAGCTCACTATGGTTTTATTCCATAAAAATAAACCCTCATTCGAAAAAAAAAAAAAAAAAAAATGTGAGGCAAATTCCCCATTGCAAGTCGAGTTCAGTAGTACATTTGACATTTGACAACTCTCATTCACTAGGCATGTCACCTTTTCAGATTGTCGGTTGACGTGTCCAACGAAATGGCGGCCATGAACAAAGATATTGAAACCATTCTAACACGATACGAAGCTGCTTTTGACAAAAATATTTTAAATGATTTGGAAGAGCGTGGGCTGGGAAAAAAGAAAAAACACAAACCTGACACCAGCGTCAAGTACGTTGTACGATGATAATTTAGCTTTGGTTTCTTGTATTAGGGTCCGTAGACTTGAAACGAGTTCTTCTATTATGATTATCTGAAACAAGCAAGAAATCCCTTCTTAGCCAACTCTACTTCTAGGTTTTGGATTCAGTAGTCATTGAATCAATATGTGGATTTTCCTCTTGTGAAATCCAAGTAGTTATTAGGCTCTATTTTTACTATTCAATGTTTCAGAGCTACTTTACCACAGCTGACCGCAGAACAGCAAACTTTGATATCCATGGAAAAACCTCCTTTGGACCGCCTTGGAGAGATACCTATCGAATATCTCAAACCGAGGCCACCACCAAGTGCTTCTGTGAAAGAACCAATCCAAGAAACAACAAATACTGTAAGTGAAACTGCTTAGGTATTCTATTTTCATTTCGATTCTTGTTATTGCGACTAAAATGATCCCCAACTGTGACCAAATTTCACACTGCCTTTGTTCAATTTTACTTCAATATTTTAAACAATCTCCCTTTCTCTTGTTGAATTCTTTCAATATCTAACTACAGTGCGCTTTTACATTTTGATTCAGAGTAGTCTGAGCGCTAATGCTGTTTGGAAGCAGATGCTTCAAGATCTATTGAACCGCGGAATTATGGATAAATTGGATGATACTTCTCTAGCTAAGGTGAGTACTTTTTTTAAATCGACCTTCCCTCGAATACTGATGATCTTGATGTGACGGATGAGGCACGCCATAAATTTAAAATTAAAAAAAAAATCAAATGTTAATGGGGAGGACGTCCAGGGTCACCCGATGCTGTCCCTAGCTAGGGATGAGGAATGATGAGGAAGGTGGGGGTGGGAGAGAGGGATGAAGGAATGTACCTCTTTAAAAAGACCACCAGTTCTAGTATGACACCACGGAGTACACCTACCAAGATACCAGTGGCGGCTCCTGCCCTGAAACTCAGGGGGTGCGCAGAGATGAGGAGAAGCTATGGAGAAGGGACAGAATAGGTGCTTTTCTCTGCCAAATAGACATTAACCCTTTCCCCCCGACGGACGCCTAAAGGCGTCTGGGGAGAAACGTTTTGAGGTCCCTATGGACGGCTTTTGGCGTCTGCCTCCCAATGTTTCCCCCGTCCCTACGGACGCCTTTCGCCGTTTCGTACTTTTTCGTGCTTCTGATGCGATCTGTGGGCATATTTCTGAACTAATCACTTCCATTCCATTATGGTAACATTGTACCTTTCATTTTCACCGTCCTCAACAGATTTCAGGGCAGTAGCGATATTGTGTTGGGCGAGAGAAAGTGAGACAAAGTTGACCTCTCGGTAAGAGCCTTTTACTAACCATTCAAGGAGGATTTATTTTTATCACGTAGGTACACGTTTCTGGAATGTGTTCGGTCCAGTTGGAGTTTTATGATCATTTTTATCTTTAGGGATTACAGCCTATTTATTACAAAAATCTGGTATCAAAATTATTCTGGTATAGTGGAATGCAATATATTTCTATATAATAAAGTATATAAATCTTACTCAGTCATGAAAAAATCTTCATAATAATACATGAACAATAGGGTAACATGTATCAAACACAAAAATCATTCAGTTGAGAAATAATGTTGAGTGAAAGTGGACGAAAATAAAAGAGGAAGACAACGGGAGTCAGCGGGGGCGACCTGGAAAATTCCTTCGGTACAGGGTTGACAGGCAGTTGGCTCAAGCGCCGGGAAGGTGACCTTGCGGCAGGAGGCCGCCCGTCGGGGGGAAAGGGTTAAACTTACGGTACAAATCTGCACGATTTTTAAATTTTAACGTCTGCTGGAGTCCAGGTAGAGACGGCAAGGGGCTGCCAGTTTCTTGAATGTCGCACTTTTCCACAACCGACAAACACGAATAGTTTACGTTAATGTAGTGCACCGAATTATTCGTGGTACCTACAACACGCCTAAATAATCACAATACTTTGAACAAAATGGTGGACCGAAAACAAAAAACGGGAAATGCCAGTATCAGTTTTGTTTATTTTACGATAAGGAAACCGGGAAACCAGAGAGCCAGGAAGACAAAATAATAAAATTAGAGATCCACTCACTCACACACCCCAAGTGCACATCTTCCGGGCTGCTCCCCAATGTCACATTTCGTGCTCTCTGGTTGGTCAATCTCACGTGCACACGTCCCTCGAAACACGTCATCCTCCTCAGAAACCGAGCATAGGATAGGATTTGCGCGAACCACCGCTGATTGGTCAGGAAAGAGGGAGCTCCCCGCCATTGCTCATGTACCCCGCCATTCAACTAGCACAGTACCTACGATCGAGTCTTCTGTCGCTAGCCAACTTACTCATAAAACCCAGAGGAACTAACTTTGATTTTTTTTCCTTTTTTAATTGGGTGGGGGTGCTCATGCTCCTATCAGTAGCCGCCCCTGCAAGATACCCAAGTTGTGCAACTCCATGACACTTTTCCCGCCACACTCCGCACCATGACAAGGTTGCAGCCATCACCCTGATGTTGTTGGGTTCCAATCCTTTTTGCTCCAACACCGCTTGCCGTAAATCATTTGTGTCATACTTTCTTATATCTTAGCCCGCCAGGTCTGCTCCATGTCTGCCATTGACATCCAGGATAATACAAGACCTGTCAGGCTTGATGGCAACGATGTCTGGCTTCTAACCCTGGTATTAATCTCTCCCTTTCAACATCCCAACTGCTAGAAGACTAGGCACCTGCTATTGGCTTGCTGACACCTTTGAGTCCGTGGACACTGCTGCACCACATGATACAGATTCTCTCCTGTAGATCTCTACTTAAGTTTATAAGAGTATTATGACTATCATTGTAGGATGCTACTTGCAAGCGCTGCTGCCAAAAAGTTTATTTTCCTCCCCAACACCTTTGTTTTTCTCTCAGGTAACATTATATGTGATTTTCCAAAATAATTATTTTTTTCAGATGCAATCAGCACTGAATGAGGCTGCGATGAGTCAGTCATCTCCTTCTGTGACTCCCGTGGCTACCAGTCTTCCTAAAGTAGAAGAAGCCGCCTCTGCTCTATATCCCACTGCAAGCACAACAAAGCTAAGTGGAAAAACTTGTGTTTTACAATCCGATGAGAAAACTGTGCTCAGCGAAGTAGACAAACAGTTCCAATATACCATGGAAGCTCTTAAGAATCCAACTCCAACGTACAATGTGAATTACACGCGCCCAGCTGCTACAAGCGAAAAGAGTAAGAATTCAAGGTTTATTATAAAATAAACTAATAATTGAACAAATAAACAATTATAAACAAATAGTAATAAATAATTAATTCTCAGTTAGTAGAATAATAAATTATTAGCAAGTAGAGTTGCAGTCAGTCCTCTATGGGCAGAGATGGGTTCAGTTGACCAAACTCGTCTTAGAACGGGTTAGTCAATGCTTACAGCATCTGCTGGGTTAAAATTTAAATCAAATATTCGAATTCTGCTACAATATTATATGAGTTTATTGTTGTTAGAGTAATATTTGACCTCCTGAATAACTTATTAGCTCTCTTCTTGCAGGTACTACTTTGCCGAATCTTGTAGAGAGGTCAGAGGATTTAATACCAGTAAATAAAGTAAATGATGATACGAATTGGAGAAAGAAGCTGGAAGAATTTAGGGTTAGTCGTTCAACAAATTCGGAATGGTATTCGTGACATTTTAACTTTTCCCATTTGTAGATTTGCTACATGATGTATTGGGACTTTTTGCAGAGAGAAGCGAACCAAGCTCACTGTGAAGGTTGCAAAACGCTGACGGAGCAGCTCACCTTGTTCCAGAGAGGTGGTTCAGGAGATAAACTGGTCGTACGTCAGGACAAATCCGTCAATACCGATGTTGGGCGAACGTCGAAAGAAGAACTCTCTGACAGTTGTTCCAGAAACTTTTCTTCTGGCGACCGGTGTGATGCTCTTGGAATGTCTCAGGGATCGCTCGTCCAGGAGAGGAAGGTTGCCTAAATGAACATTGTGAAGAAATTAACCGATCAGAAATTGACCTCTTTTAGGTTCGATTTTTGATCGGTTTAGTGTTCCACCTTCAGAAGATTGGTTGGAATTTTGCTGTATTAGTAGCATTCTAGATTGCTAGTTCATTCTACTGGTTTTAAGGGGGTCTCAGTCAGTGAATACACTGTTTTTCTCCATTTTCTCTGGCTATTGGTCGATTTTGCTGATTCCTGCGGCAATCTTTCAGTTATTCAATTTCCCAGAAAAATTTCAAATTTAGCCCTTTTGCGGGCAAAACTCGGGCGTCATGGGAAAACATTTTTTTCCGATCTAGTGGGGTCTTTATGGATCTATTAACAATATTTCAGCCTGTTTTGCGAAAAAAAATGGTTCACGCGCCATAAAATGACATGGTACAGCTTGTGTACCAAGGACCACCAGGTGCACTTTTCGGCCCGATGTTCCTTGGTACAACATTTGTACCAGTAAAAGGTAATCAGGGAATGATCGTAATTTGAGTTTATTCTGGATGATTGGGATAGTAATCTCTATCTGGTAGGTTGACTGGAGGAGCAGGGGGCCTAAAGCTCCGGCAGGATGCGCTAAAAAGGTTAGGAAAGTTTTAAAAAAAAGTACCTCGAATAGAAGACGAAATTCAACCGTGTGGACGTCACCGCGTAATGTTTTGGTTTGAATAAAAACCAACAGCAAAAAAACTTCGTCGTTCGCGTTTCTTGGTACAACAGTAGTACCGCAAAACACCCACTTTTGCAATATCTCGACATCTAGGCGGAGCTAAGAGATGCTACCATTTTTCCCATGATGCTGCACCCTATTGAGAAGGAATGGAACGAAAAACGCGCCAGGATTCAAACTGCTTCTACCGTGGTACAACAGTTGTACCAAGGAACGCTAAAGGGTTAGGTACCTACAACTTTTACTTATTTATTTTACTTTTGGGATTAAACAAGTGCATGGGTGTAAACATTATAAAAATAAGAAGAATGCCACAACATGAAACATGAAAATTTGATGATTATTTCTTGAGAAAAATGGGATAAACTGTTGATGAAAACTGACCAGCTATGAGAGGAAATTGGGGGGTGATGGGTGGCAGTGATGCTCCTTTAGAAGGGGGAGGGGGGAGCGCTGGTTCGTAAGATATTAGACTAACCCGGAACGAGGAAGAACGGCGACCGACCAAGACCCCCTTAATACCAGTTTTAGTGACAGTAATAAAGTACGTACATATTTAGGAATAGTTTATCAATGCTTTTCACGTCTCCTTCAGCATTCATAGATGTGTTGGATTCTTGTTGATGTTTTTCTCTCATGTTTCAGCATTCAAACTCCACTATAACTCAACAGTACAATGTCAAAGAAATCTCTTCGAACATCACTGTTACTAGTATTGTCACCGACAACACAAAGTAAGTATGTCAGTGCTGCTTATAAGGAATTGCGGTCTGGTGAAAGCGGAGACCACTTAAATGGGGTGTGCGCCTGGGTCGGAAAAACTGTTTATTGTTATTTTAAATCTAAACTAGACCTCATTCTGAGAATTTTGACATCCACAGCGATCTTCTAGCGTGAGAAGACCTTTTTCTATGATTTTTCAAAGTTTCAAATGTTTATGGCGTCACAGTGGGCAGGAGGGGCTTGTGATGTCATAAACATTTGAAACTTTGAAAAATCATAGAAAAAGATCTACTCATCCAAAAATAGAACGGCTGGTGTCAAAATTCTCAGAATAAGGTCTACTTTCGATTAAAAATTTAAAAATAAAAATCAGGCGCACCCCCCATTGTCTCCCATCTTTTGATTGCTCCCACCGAGAGATTTTATTGGGAGTAGGTACTGGTTCCCCACCATCACCATTTGAGCTGGATACAGTCCTGTAGCCAAAACCTCAGTTGCCCTTTACTCCAATAAAACACACAGGATAGCTTCAAGTCCCAGTCTTTCCAGAAAGTTGTTGTGTACCAATACAATGTGCAATGGGATGGGGTGGTAGTCATTAACTTGGGTTTATTAGAACATTCACTTGGGAGTACATCGCAAACATAGCATGGATAATAGTAATAATCACTTGAGTAGATACTCCAACAAAGGGTCTGTTCAGAGAGGCAGTCCGGAACCAGTTTGGAACTGAAAAAGGGAGGGGATTGAGGCGAATGCACTCCTCCAGCTCCTCCAAACCTCTTCGAACCATTCAGGACTGCCTCTCCGAACAGACCAATAGTTGGTTGGTTAAGTACTTATATTGTGGAATGTCCATTTACTTGTGGGCAATAACACAAGTATCCATGAATGAATATAACTAATACTGGCTCTCTAAAGGAAGCAGGTATTTCTGGAATTCCAAAAGGAAAGCTTGACAGTTTCAATCAATACAAGAAAATTTTTTTGGCAATGTAAGAAAATGGTTTGGGGTGGCTGCGAATGGTTGCTTGAACGTATCGGCGAGCACAAGGGGGGTGGTAGCTGGAAGGCTGGTACAGGATTGAACAAAAGGGGTAAGACGCCGACCTCTCCTGGCCCCTGCCCTCCCTTCGGTCAACTTGATGACTGTTGGTAGGTAGTGGGGGTGTTGAGTCCCCCGGTCTCCCTGTGGGGGTGGGGATGCCCCGACCAGCGCTCTTCCTCTTCTTCTCAAATTTACCTTTTATCAACTTTACTGCTGCTTTCTTCATCCTGCCCCCGATATTGGAAACAGGGCACTTGTGGGGGGGCATATTTCCTAACGGTGGGGGGGGGGGGAGAGATGTTGTGATCAGCGACCTCTTCGCATTTCTGTCCATTCACTTCCTTAGCTCATGTGGTAGGAGCTCCGATTCAGAATTGGAACGATTGGAGATCGATCCCCAGTCGAGGGAAGTTAATTTTTGATGATTCAACATACAGTATGAACTTGTTTTATAGACTTGATCTTGTTTTTATTTCTCTCCAAGTTCGGGAAACACTTCTTGCAACTGTGAAGAGTTGACTACTAACCCTTCGAGCGCGCGGGGAATGTCAGGAGTGACGGTGGAGGATGTTGAAGATGAAGAACTTCCCCTCCAACGAACGTCTGAAAAGACCAGCCTTGGTTAGTTGCCGGTAATTCAATATCTTGTCTTTTTAAGTGGTTTTAAAATTATAACTTTTCAAACTCAACTCGATGTATTTAAAATTAAATTAATCGTTATTATAAACATAACATGAAAATTATGTAATACACTATTACACTGTAGGTCTGCCAATAGAAACTCTGCATTCCTTTGACGAATTCTTCTGGAAAAGACAAACTACTTAGGGTAGGGTGGGGCAAAGATCCGCAATTTTAGGTTTTAAATTTTTTTCTCACCCAATAAGTAAAAGGTCCCACATGTTTTGGCTTCACTGGAAAGCTTAATTTATGTGCTACAATGTACCATTTTATTAGTAGCGAAATAAGCACCATTTAGAAAAAAAAGGAAAGGTAGACAACCTTGCCTTTGCCCCACTGTTTGGGGTAAACGTCCGCAGATGCGGGTCAAATGTCCCATTGAGACGAAATAAATAGAAAAATTAACTTTAAGCCGTTTATTTATTGACAGTTATGAGTAAAACCATTCCAGTTCACTGACTGAATAAACATTTTGGGTTGTGCTGGTTTTTTTTGGCTCCTTTATACTAGAAACGACTGTCAGGCCGGTCGGGTCATTTCCATGATTTTCCAGCTTTCACCATTGACGATACAGTGGCATGGGTTTTTGAAACGCCATTAATAACTCCTGGAAACAGTTTTTCTTCATAGCGAACAGTGAATATAAATATCCGCGCGCGGACATTTGCCCCAAGCAAAGTGCGGACCTTTGCCCCATTTTGTTATTGTCAACACAAAACTAACCTAAAAACAAGAGATTCGTATTTGGCCAAAATATTGTCCTTAGAATCCCCTTTCAAAACCTGAATTATGGAATTGAACCAGTATATTAGTCAGCAAAGCATACAGAATATACATTTTCAACTGAGGATGACCTAGGGATTATTACATCAAAACAAGTTAAAAGCATTCTCGCCTCATTGTTATTGTTGTGCCAGTGGTGCGCCAACTAACTTTTGTGAGTTGTCTGCTATCAATGTTGCCAACATAAAAATGTGTCTAAAACCACGACAATATTTGGCAGTCTTTTTAAATTGGGGGTGCGGATCATTTCCCATTGCGGATCTTTGCCCCACCCTACCCTATCTCTTACGATCATACGAATCCCCGTGCATACGATATTTTTTCGGGAATTTTGCCCCTCAAAGGTGTGAAGGTTTCACTGAGGAACGTAGATTCGATCGTTAGTTCGCAGATCCGCCACCTTGGGGGGGGGGGGGTCCCACTGATGGAGAGTTTCTGTGGCAGACCTATAATGCCTAAATTTTGTAATTCGTTAAAAAATTTTGATACTGAAAGTTATTTACTTATTACGTTTTAGGGAAAAGTATAAGTTCAAAGATCGCTGCAAGGAGAGCTATCAAGCCAATATCACTATCCTCTCAACAAGGCTCCCCGTCTAAGTAAGTGAATTTATCCACTATCTTATGCAGTTAATCAGTTTTCAATCAAAATTGAGGAATTTCTATCATTGTAGCATGAAAAATGCTTTAGCCTTGGACTAACTACCCAAAAAGTGTCATGGGGGAGGGAAAGGTGACGGCGAGTGTCACATGAGGGTTCACCAGTCCACCTCATTCCTACTCCATGGAAAAGCGTGGCTGAAGCATGTTCCATGTTTTTCGAATTTTAGCCAAAGGCTCTAAGCAGTAGTCTTTCACTTGTTACCTTTGAAAACACCCTGACTGCTGATCTATAGAAATAACAATCGGTAGCTCGTTGTGAAAATTATAAATTGAATTTTTTATCCTGTGCAGTAGGTGGTGGTATGGATTAAAAAGGCTCCACAGCGCTGGTATGGAAAAATTAAGTGTAGAAGGGAAAATTCGGTATGAAAGATACACGCCACATACAAATAACGATTATGTCACAAAACAGGTTAGGTATATGAAAAACGTCTGCCAAGTGGGTGTGGCACATAGCTTCCTCGTTTCCATAGCCCGACTGTATAGATCACATGTGGGCAACAGCCGCATGGGCAACATTGAAGAGAAATCTATACTGCCCTCCTTAGTAAAAACGTCCTATGTCCATTTTTCAAGTTTCGAGAAAATCGCGTTTTAGTTTCGGCTTCTGCGCCACCCAAACCATTGAAGCTTGAGATTTCGTTTTGGTCAGTTTGAGGTGATGGTCAAAAAACGAAATCTCAAGCTTCAATGGTTTGGGTGGCGCAGAAGCCGAAACTAAAACGCGATTTTCTCGAAACTTGAAAAATGGACATAGGACGTTTTTACTAAGGAGGGCAGTATAGTCCCCAGATGCAACATTTCACAAAACCAGTAAAGATCAAAATCGAAAACTGAAAAAAAGCAAGATGGAGAAAACGAGGTTTCCTCTGTTTTTGTTTGATAACTTTCCTCTTAGATAACACGATTTCGTCGTATCATCAGGCAACACTGGGAGGAGACAGCGATCCGAACAGCCAATCAGCGAGCGTTTCCGCTTCAGGTTGAAGAGGTCCGTTTTCCCGGTTATTTCTTAAAATCATAAATTTTTAATGTCTCCCAAAAATAACAGGACACTTAGTTCCCAAAATCAACCCAATTTTCATCTATCCCACACCATTAACTATTCAGGAAAAATGCAAACAGAATTCGGTGAAATTCCTCGTAAAAGTCATGGCAGTGGCAAGGATTTCAAGACAGACAGACACGAAACCGAAATTGTTCAGGAAGGTCTGAAACGTTAAACGGGAGTGAAAACTTTGATTTTGGAGAATTTTTTTTTTTTCTACCTTGAAAAATGAAAACAAAGCTTCCGCTACCTTGGCAGACTCGGAAGCTAAAAATGGGAAAGGATCCTTCAACCGGAGGGTATACTGCGTCCTCGAAGGTAAATTTTGCGATTTTGGGTAGTTCACACTGTTATGTTTTGAGGAAAGTGGCATTAGCCATAAATAACCAAATATTCTTCAACTTGGACAAGAAATAGAAAGTTATATTTTCGGAAATTACAATGGAAAAATAATGGTAGATTTAAGTGGACTGCAATGAAAAGTTATGAATAGAATTACGATTTGCATTGGCTGAATTGAATTAAACGGAAAAACAGAAAACCTATGGAGCTCCTTACAATTTGTAAGTACCTACGTTAGATAGGAATTTGATCAAAATTGGTCTGCTAAAGAAAATTGAATGAATTACTATAATTATGAAATTGGACAATCTGACCCGATCGTAGCGAAGAGAGGTAGGTAGTAGGCGAAGAGCGGCGATATTCTTGTTGCGATTCCTGGCGGTGATAGATGGGAATCCAGAACCAATCCAAGAGGGGATTCTTCAGCTTCGATTGCTACGGAAATAATGGAAAGAATGTACCGAGATGTTCTTCCATATGAAGTAGGTACACCAACAAGCTTGAGTTATAAGTCGGTACTGCAGGAAACGTACAATTATGAAGCAAATGAGTAGAGTAGATGTCGATCTGAACAGGATGTTGAATCCGTCCGGTAGAAATCCGAATTTGCACTCGAGATGCTTGAGGCGAGTCTCTTTAGATGTGCAATTGGCGGAGGTATCGAATGGAGGTGTCGAATGGTTTGGTCTCGTTGAGGAGCAAATAGCGACTGGAGCTCTTTAGGGAAGGATAGACATGATGAACTAACGCGGACCTGTCGTTTCAAGCGCAGTACACTTCGTGAGAGCTCAATAAGGACGGCCTTGAGCGGATGCGATAACACACACCGCTACTACACTAAAACTTGTTGAGAAAGTTATTATTTTTCGGAAGCTTTGTTGCGTGGGTCCGGGGAGGAAGAAGAACTACAAACAACTGGTTAAATGGGGAGGCGAACAGCTCATGTGAGGGTGGTGAGGTGGAAGGGTGACCATCAACAAAACTGTACTTGTCCATCAATGATACCTTTAGGGGGAAAGATAAGAGACTAAACATATCCTAAAATAAATGTCATGCCAAATAATTTCTCATCGTGGCTTCAGATCAGTTCCAGATGGGACAAGAGTAGCCAAGGAAGGAGCAGGGGACTCCCGTGCAATGGATGGGACAAGTGTGAAGAAGGAGCTGACTAATTTGATCCAAGATATTTCAATGGGAAGAAACTCTTCTTTGGGACAGAATTTGGTAAACTAATTATCAACTTTTTAAATTGAGCTCAAAACAAGTTGTTTCCTGCTTTGCTCCTGCAACAATTCACTTGACGTATAAAATGCCTACCTCCTTAGCTACTCATCACAATGCAATTTTCAAAATACTTTTTTTTCAGCTCAAGTTGCGCGAAAGTATCTCTCAGCACAAATCGCTCATCGATTCAGATACTTGTCTTGATATCATTGAGGTCGTGACAGAGCTCATGCTGTCCAATGAACCCGTCGACCTCATCGCCAGTAAGTTCTTGTTGTTATTGGTTAGTTCCAAAAAGCTGTAATACTATACAAAACCTATTAGGTTTGTTCCTACAGCAACGGCAGTTGGAAGGAAACCTACTGGCGCATGCGCAGTAGCCTAGCTGCTGTTCCTACAGGACGAACGGTCAGACGGATCAAACCAACCGCTGTTCCAACAGAATAATCCGTTCAACTGCAGTTGGAATGCATTTGGAAGGAAGTTGATGGCTCGAAGGGGTCCCGTCGAAAAGGAAACCTTTCCCATTTGAAACCTCTTTCATAACCTGCTCATTCTAAAATTGAATTCATGGAGTTCACTTCGCATCTCCTCCAAACCAATCGGGTTTAGTGTTGTTTTTGTGTTCGTATTTAGTTCGTTCTTCGGCCCTCTTCTCCTTACAACTTTGGTTTCATTTTTTGGGTATTGGTCCACCTGGGCTTTCCTTTAATGTACTACGTTACTTGTAAGCTATACATTAATGAATTTAAAGTAATACTGTGACTGGGAAAGTATGGATAGAGTAGGAAAAATATTCAATTTTTTGTAGAGTTCATTTTTTTCTTGATTTAATAAATGTTTTAACCCTTCAGGGACTACCGACGGATATATCCGTCGTCCTCAATCTGCTCTGTAGGCCCAGCGACGGATATATCCGTCAGCCCCAATCTGCTCAGGTGGCCCAGCGACGGATATATCCGTCGCCTGTTTTTTCTACAAGAATGTGTCTCTTTCTCACCTCCCCTGCTATCTATTGGATTTTTGTTGGTACTACCACTATTCCGAATTGTTGTTTGACCGTTGTACCTCTTTTCCAACCCTCCCTTCCCCCCTTACCTCTTCAGCACCCTTTCAAACGTGTGTCACCTGTAGATTTTAGTTGACGCGCAGTTGTGATTGATGTATCGTTATGCAATGTCTGAAAAAAGTGTTTATGACGATGATGAGATTCGCGAAATTATTACGGATGGTCTTAGTGATGAGGAAGAAGAGTATGTAGAAGATGAAGAAAGTGATGCATTTATAGAACCGGAGGAGTATTTGTTTTTTGGTTTCTGTTAACTATAAACATTCAATGCCTGTTTATATTTCAATTTTGACTTGTCATAACATCAATAAATATATAACGATTATTGTGTAAGAATTCGAAAGAAATTTGATAAAGCTGAGCTGAGAAATATAAGAAAAACTGCGAGCGCAGCGCACCCGCCGATTTTGGCGAAATAATTCAGGCCAGGGGGGTCAGCGATGCAATTTTAATAGAGGCCTGGGTGGCCGACGCGCGTCCCGTAAATCAGTCCCTAAATGGTTAATGCAACACGGACTTCTCAATTACAACTACCCCAAAAATCAATGTATTATTACTCCACTGCTTAAATTAATTTTTATTAGTGAGCTATTCAGTTATTAGTGTATTTTTTGAGAGTTTACCCCACCCTCCAGCCAATGGTCGTCCATACACAGCACTGTTTATTTCAAATCATCCTGGTCTATTTATTTTAATATTTATTTATTATTTGGTATATTTATTTTAATTCTGATAGAAAAAAACATTGTAGAAGATAAACAGGTGGAAAAGGACTCCAGTAGTTGCCGAAACGGAGGGGATTTGACAAAAGTTCAAAGTGGTATGCCAAACGTTTTTGTCATTTCGAAAAAACAATACACTTTAATTTTTCACGTTTTCAGGGTAAGTCTATTAAAAATGCAAAATAGTACGAGGCGTTTTCTTACAAACTGTAATGGCCCATAGTTGTATAAATTTCCAGCATTTTTTTTTCTGTTTGTTTTCAAACGCAGGAGAAGTATTGTATAAAAATTAAAAGAGTGTTTGAGTAAAAAACTTTAATGGAGATGAAAATAATATTTTACAACGGAATACATAGATGTAAACAAATGAGAAGGAATCAACAAAAATCACATAGGTACACGAATGGTAACATTGATATGAATTTAGGAAAGCAAATTTAGTAAGAGTTGCACCAAATGTAAAAAAGTT
Source organism: Apolygus lucorum (assembly GCA_009739505.2). Classification (NCBI taxonomy): domain Eukaryota; kingdom Metazoa; phylum Arthropoda; class Insecta; order Hemiptera; family Miridae; genus Apolygus; species Apolygus lucorum. The sequence continues at coordinate 16,024,528 of CM019179.2, forward strand.
TTACAAATTTACCACATAATTTCATTTAGGTAAACAAAACATGGCTAGTAATTTTTTGTCAAAATGAGCAAAGAGGTGAAATGACACGTGAAACTGGAAGTAACGTGAGCTCCAGTTTGTGTAACGTTAAATAAGGGGACGGCAAAAAGCGTTCCTACAGCGAAGTTGAACAGTTCGACAGTTTTGGAATGCGATTAAGAAGGCTGTGAACTGAGGTTCGATTGCCTTCCAAATGCATTCCTCTGTTGGAACAAACCTTACAGCGAAGATTTTCAAGAATTTGTTGACACCACCCAGAGCTCTGTGGGGACCCACCGTTCGCTAATGAGAATAATTAATCACCTCATTATTGAATTTTCCACCGTGTTGCAAACTATACAGGGTGTCCCCGAAAACGTTCCCCCCCCTGCTAAAATCGTCCAGGTAGTGGTTAAAACAAAAACTTTTTTTTTAATCTTCATGATTTTTCCCAAGGATCTCAAATATGACTACGGTGCGCATTGCGCACGTGCGCAATCGTGCGCAACGCACACCAACTTCGTTTTTTCAAATGAGATCCCCCATTTTTTATTGCAGATTCGGATTCTACGTGAAATTTCATGAACATTTCACCCCTCAACCGATTTTTTTTGTTGCGCGCAACCCGCTCAGTGCGCGCTCAAAGATGCGCAACCGCAAGGTTGTTTCAAAATGTGCATGTACGAAGTACCTAAGTGTGATGCATGATATTTTAGTATTTTTTTACGCTGATTCACGTGGTGATGTTAGTTTCTTGATTTTACTGCATTTTTATCAAATTATCGACGAAAAATGAACTTTAAAAAAAGGGAAATTGCATTTTTTAAGGGCAAAACCACCCTGTCCACTTAAAACTTTTTTCCAACATAATCGAAAAAAGATTTTCAAGTAGACAGGACGGGTTTTTTACGAGAAATTACAAGAAGAGTCCTTGTGAAATTACTAGTGAAGAGTCCAGTGTGATAAACAATTGTTTTGACATGGATATGTCTTTTGGCTGGGGGTCAAGGAATTATTCGCGGCACTTTTTTTTATCACAAAAAATGCAACGCTGCAACCAGTAAACAAAATCATAGCTACATATCGGTAGCTATAAAGCAAGGTTCTCTAGAATACTGCAATAAATTACGTGCGATCGGAGAGTTTTTTTTTAATGTCAAAACATAAATTTCAATTTATTAACAAGGATGAAGTTAACGGATGGGCACAGAAGATGCGTAATGAGTAAAAATGCAATTTTCCTTTTTTTAAAGTTCATTTTTCGTCGATAAATTGATAAAAATGCAGTATAATCAAAAAACTAACATCACCACGTGATTCAGCGTAAAAAAATACTAAAATATCATGCATCACACTTAGGTACTTCGTACATGCACATTTTGAAACAACCTTGCGGTTGCGCATCTTTGAGCGCGCACTGAGCGGGTTGCGCGCAACAAAAAAAATCGGTTGAGGGGTGAAATGTTCATGAAATTTCACGTAGAATCCGAATCTGCAATAAAAAACGCTGCAAATTATTACACAATGGTTTATTATTTTTCTATATAATCGTCTATAAAGCCACCGACCATCCAACATGAAGAGAAACATCGATGGCATTTCGGTCAGCTTTAATTTGAACGGAGATTAGGCCTCTTTTGCGATTCACACTCGTGTTTCTGATTTATCGTACGTTTATTATTTTTATGGTTTATTGGTTTTTAATGGTTTATTATTTTTCTATACAATCGTCTATAAAGCCACCAACCATCCAACATGAAGAAAAATACTTGGAAAATGTCACCCCACGCATATTTAAGCAAAAACCTCTTTTTTGGCCGGTTATTTGCCCATAACTTCTATACGAATTAAGCGATCGGAATAGTTCGACGTTAGGACCAACTAGACCCCAAATGGAGTCTATGTGCGAAAGATCGGATTTTTTCGACCGATTCTAAGGCCTTTTATGGCCCGGACGGCGGACGGCGGACGGACATTTGGCAAATTTGGCAAATTTGGATTCTACGCACCTTGAAACGTAAAGTGACAAAGTTTGAGGGGGGGTTATAAAAATTTTTTGCGATACGATCACATAGGCTTATTATTAGAAATAATAAACCAAAATGGGGGGTCTCATTTGAAAAAACGAAGTTGGTGTGCGTTGCGCACGATTGCGCACGTGCGCAATGCGCACCGTGGTCATATTTGAGATCCTTGGGAAAAATCATGTAGATTCAAAAAAAAATTTTTGTTATTACTACTACCTGGACGATTTTAGCAGGGGGGGGGAACGTTTTTGGGGACACCCTGTATATATTTTTCCTATTATTGTTATTATTATTATTTATTTTTTTTTTCCAGGAATGGAACCCAAATATGAGAGTGATTTGAGAAAAATGCGGCTAAACCATATCCGTCACATCCAACAGGAGATCAAACACATCAAGTCTTTCAATGGGTGTAGGTACTTTTACTTTAACACATTCTGTAGATGAAGGTGGAATTTCCCTCTTGCAGCTGCGTTTGTGGACTACAGGAAGTTTTTCTTGTGCAGCTGGAGATGTGTAGTTCTGTCCCCAGTAGTGCATTTCAAGATTTCGAGGAAGAAGAGTTGATTGTTGAAGGAAGTTGAGTCGGATGATATAGTCTTGTTGGTGGTCGAAACGACTCCGGGTCCTCTTTGTGAATAAAAAAGGGAAACGTTGATTTTCTGATGTTTAATTCTCTTTCTAGCAACAGTTTCGCTGGGGCAACTTGCCAGCATCTTCAGGCTAAGACATATTCGAGAACAGCAGATCTCTTAATTAGTCATCTATTACTATGGTCACTTTACGCTAGACATATACATCGAATATGTTTTAGCCTGAAGATGCTGGCAAGTTGCCCCAGCGAAACTGTTGCTAGAAAGAGAATTAAACATCAGAAAATCAACGTTTCCCTTTTTTATTCACAAAGAGGACCCGAAGTCGTTTCGACCACCAATAAGAAGAGTTGATGACACTCATGAGATGGAGAATCCTGCTCCCTTGTATCGAATGAGAGGGAACTAAGGGTTTCAGGAGCTCATAATCAGTGTATATTTGAAAGAAAACGAGGCAGGCGACTGGGCTACAGTTTGCTGTTTCTCCTAAAAAAAAAAACGTTGAGTCCCACGGCCCATTTTGCCTGAAGAAAAGGCCGCTTTGGGTGTGAGATGTTCACGGACACCACCACTCCAAAATATGGAACTCAGAGGAAACTGGGTGCTGTAGAGGAGCTGTGAGAGTTCTGCACACTTTGGAAGGTAAAGGCTCGACTCCTCACTTTACCAGCCCAGCCGCAGACACAGGTTCACTCATCGAGCAGTCATCCCATCGAAAATACTTTGAAAGGGTGGTCAGCTGCTGGTCAGGAGACGCAGACACATAAGGGGAATTCCACCTTGGAATTTGCGGTGACCACGTACTTACCCTGTGTTTAGTAGGTCCTGTAATGGGTCTGCCCTTGTGTAAAGAATAGATAGATACAAACGTTTCCAATAAAATATCAAGGAGCCATGTAATAATCGAGGTCACGTAGGGACGTCCGATGAGTTTGCCTATAAGGCCTGCCGCAAATTGAACCCAGCACACGCACAGCCCACGCCGACCCCATCCCCAACCCACGACCATGGGCTGGGTCAGGTACCGCATATTGAACCCAGTCATGTGCCACAACCACGTTTCGAGATGTTCTCCAACTCGCTGATTGAGCTCCTCCTGGATCTCGATTCAGAGTCAGAGAAAGTCCTAAGGCCCGCAAATTGAACCCAGCACACGCACAGCCCACGTCCGACCCACGCGTGGGTAGGAATGTGAAACACAGTTTTGCATTAGGTACCGCATATTGAACCCAGCCCACGGCTATCCCACTCAGTTGCTCTCCACGCGTGGGTCCGTTTGTATGTGCCGCACAGTTTTCGTGGGTCGTGGGTGCGTTGTTTCCTATCCTATTTATCAATAAAATATTTACCCCCACCACCCCCTCTAGAAAATACTGCTAACTTTTCTTCGCTGCTGATTGGTTTTTGGGCGTTGCATTCACCTCCCGTGACGTCACTTTTTATTAGTTCATGAATTTCGCCAAACTGTTCCCGGGTAAGCCGAAAACTTTCCTTAAAAACATTGTCAGGAACTTCCGAAAACACTTTAAATTCACCCCCATTACTTCTCCCAGCTAAATAGGTATTTCTTTTACTTTTTTTTCGTTTAATTGAAGAATACAAAGTAATGACTTCCTCAGTCTCTGACTCTGAATCGAGATCCAGGAGGAGCTCAATCAGCGAGTTGGAGAACATCTCGAAACGTGGTTGTGGCACATGACTGGGTTCAATATGCTGTACCCGACCCAGCCCATGGTCGTGGGTTGGGGATGGGGTCGGCGTGGGCTGTGCGTGTGCTGGGTTCAATTTGCGGCAGGCCTTATTATGATCTCTCATCATCACTACACTGTTGATATTGTAACAATTTTCTATCTAATTACATAAAACCCCAACCGTATACAGGGTGTCTACACTTAAGATGGGCATAACTTCAGGGTTCGATTCTACTAGGTATTTCCAACAAAAAATGTCTTAGCAATTTTCATTTAAACCACTCAGAATTAATTTTTTTCACTAAAGTTTTTTTCGCGTTTTTGAACTTACGGCACTGATATGGTCATAACTCCCTTATTTCTCCTGAAAATTAAAATCTGACTACACCGAAAGAGCGTTAAATTCCTAAGCTACCTAGTGCAAAATTAAAATCTTTCAGCATTAAAATAATTTCAAAAAATCAAGTCAAGAAAGCAAATTTTAATAATTTTTTAAAACTTGACTTTCTTTGACCAAAGTTTTCACTCTAAATCCCTGCCGATGGGCGCTTTTTGGAGAAAACATGCTCAAATAATCAGCTTTCCAACGGTATATCAATTTTTCTTTTTAATATTAAAATTGGAAGAGTAAATGAAGTTTCAATGTCAAAAAACGTGTGTTTTACAAGAAAATCCAGTGTTTTAAGTAAGTTTTAAGTAAATCAAGTGTTTTTGAAGAAACCCTACGTTTTTCGTAAATAAAATACGTATTATTCGTAGATATGGTAGTGAGCATGAAGTAACACCTTTCTACTCAATAAAAACACCAAATTTCTAGCTGATTGAAGTTTATTTTGAGTAGAAAGGTGTTACTTCATGTTCACTACCATATCTACGAATAATGCGTATTTTATGTACGAAAAACGAAGGTTTTCTTCGAAAAATCCAATTTCTAGTCGTCAGAATTATTCGAAAGTATCACCATTGGATTCAGCGTAAAAAATTACATAGAAAATGATACCAACATCGTCAAGCCATCTTGAGATCGAGGGGGACCAGAAACCGCTTAAAACACTGGATTTTCTTGTAAAACACACGTTTTTTGACATTAAAACTTCATTTACTCTTCCAATTTTAATATTAAAAAGAAACGTTGATAGACCATTGGAAAGCTGACAATTTGAAAACGTTTTCTCCGAAGAGCGCCCATAAAAATGAGCAGGGATTCAGAGTGAAAACTTTGGTCAAAGAAAGTCAAGTTTCGAAAAGATTTTAAAGTTTGCTTTTTGACTTGATTTTTAGAAACTATTTTATTGCTGAAAGATTTTAATTTTGCACTAGGTAGCTTAGGAATTTAACGCTCTTTTTAACGGTGTAGTCAGATTTGAATTTTTTTGGAGAAATAAGGGAGTTATGACCATATCAGTGCCGTAAGGTCGAAAACGCGAAAAAAAACTTTAAAGTGAAAAAAAAGGAATTTTGAGTGGGTTAAAAAGAAAATTGCTACGATACATTTTTTTGTTGGAAATACCTTGTAGAATCAAACCCTGAAGTGATGCCCATCTTAAGTGTAGACACCCTGTATACCCTGGTGTTGCGGTTTAGGTCGAACCACCAGCCAGGGTTCGATTCTACAACTAATTTGCGACTTTTTAGGACGTCCCACAGTAAGACTTGGGCGTCCTTATGCGATCGATCTGGGGTGAAGTTGGACAACACTCAACAGAAAAAAAAAATAACCACACAGTAATCCGTTTTAGACCATTCTGAATCCAAATCCGCAAAAAAAACCATAGGTGTATGTCTGTGTGTGTGTGTGTAACAAAATCTTGTGTACTCTGCACAGGCCTTAGTTCTCAACCGATTTTCCTGGTTCTTTTTTTGTTCGTCGCGGAAAACTATCTAGTTGTGCACTACGTCGCCGGAATTTCGAATTTTGCCTTTTAAGGGGAGGAAAGGGGGGGTTAATGCTCGAAAAACGTGCGTTTTTGGGCATAATCTTGTGTACTCTGCCCAGGCCTTAGTTCTCAAACGATTTTCGTGGTTCTTTTTTTCTTCGACGCGGAAAACTATCTAGTTGTGCACTACGGCGTCGGAATTTTGCTTTTTAAGGGGGGGAAAGGGGGGTTAATGCTCAAACATATTGTTTAGTAATGCATGCATTCCAGGGGACGTCCCATTGGATAAGCATTAGATCAGTTTAACCAGTTGTTAAGTGATAAAACTGTTTCACTCGATGTAATTTATTTATTACTTTAGGCAAGAAATACTGACCCCCCCCCCCGCAACGTTATCCACCTTAACATTTCTAGCGGCATGGGAGCCTCGAATCTGAAGAGCATTTTAAAATCCATGATCTACGACACCCAACATGCGAATTCGAGTTCGACCCCCCCCCCCCCCCCACCTTTGGTGCCGTCTGGCACCAAAGCGGAAATACGTCGTAACATTGAACTTTCATCTGTTAGTTTTGGTAGGCAGTCCGTCGAAGTTCACATCCGTATTCAAGGTGAAACACAAAAAAAAAAAAAAAAAACACGAAATAAGCGGTTTATGGCATCATGGCACCATGTCCTGGCACCATGGTGGCACCACTATTAGTTCCATGGTGGTACAGAGAATAATTCATGAAAATCCGGAGGTATAATAAGAATTTTTCCTCAATTTCAAAGCTTGGGTACAATTAGTAAACAGTAAAGGAACCGAAATATTGAAAAATCGGATATTTTGTGAATATTATCCCCCCACTCACCCCCTCCCCTTGCGAATTTTGGTACTCTGGTAAAATCATGTACAACTCGGAAGTTATTTGAGTCAAACAAAAAAAGAAACACTCAAATCGGTTGGAAATTGAAGCCTGGGCAGAGTTTACAAGATTATGCACGCAAACGCACGTTTTTTAAGCATTAACCCCCCCTTTCCCCCTCTTAAAAAGCAAAATCCAAAATTCCGGCGCCGTAGTGCACAACTAGATAGTATTCCGCGTCAAACGAAAAAAGAACCACGAAAATCGTTTGAGAACTAAGGCCTGGGCAGAGTACACAAGATTATGCCCAAAAACGCACGTTTTTTGAGCATTAACCCCCCCTTTCCTCCCCTTAAAAGGCAAAATTCGAAATTCCGGCGACGTAGTGCACAACTAGATAGTTTTCCGCGACGAACAAAAAAAGAACCAGGAAAATCGGTTGAGAACTAAGGCCTGTGCAGAGTACACAAGATTTTGTTACACACACACATACACACACACATACACACACACATACACACACACATACATACACACACACACAGACATACACCTATGGTTTTTTTCGTGGATTTGGATTCAGAATGGTCTAAAACGGATTACTGTGTGGTTATTTTTTTTTTCTGTTGAGTGTTGTCCAACTTCACCCCAGATCGATCGCATAAGGACGCCCAAGTCTTACTGTGGGACGTCCTAAAAAACGAGCGTTTGCGGGCATAATTTTGTAAACTCTGCCCAGGCCTCAATTTCCAACCGATTTGTGTGTTTCTTTTTTTGGTTGACTCAAATAACTTCCGAGTTGTACATGATTTTACCAGAGTACCAAAATTCGCAAGGGGAGGGGATGAGTGGGGGGATAATATTCACAAAATATCCGATTTTTCAATATTTCGGTTCCTTTACTGCTTACTAATTTTACCCAACCTTTGAAATTGAGGAAAAATTCTCATTAAACCTCCGGATTTTCATGAATTATTCTCTGTACCACCATAGAACTAATAGTGGTGCCACCGTGGTGCCAGGAGACCATAAACCGCATATTTCGTGTTTTTTTTTTTTTGTTTTTCACCTTGAATACGGATGTGAACTTCGACGGACTGCCTACCAAAACTAGTAGATGAAAGTTCAATGTTACGACGTATTTCCGCTTTGGTGCCAGACTGGCACCATTGGTGGTGGGGGGGGGGGGGCTGAACTCGAATTCGCATGTTGGGTGTCGTAGATCATGGATTTTAAAATGATCTTCAAATTCGAGGCTCCCATGCCGCTAGAAATCTTATGGTGGATAATGGTGGGGGGGGGGGTCACTATTTCTTGCCTAAAGTAATAAGTAAATTACATCGAGTGAAACAGTTTTATCGCTTACCAGCTGGTTAAACTGATCTAATGCTTATCCAATGGGACGTCCCCTGGAATGCATGCATTACTAAACAATATGTTTGTCTCTTGACTTTTTTTTCTAACCTCCTTAAAATCCGACTTTTTTCACTTTTAAGATGTTTTTCGTATTTTCAGTTAGGCTTTCAAACGTTTGAAAAAACTGTACATTCCCAAGATTCTCGAGATTTTACTATTCAGGCTCATTTCCTTAGTAAAGACAGTCTGTGTTGGTGTGTTGATACTGTTATTCTTGTTAGGACGATAGATCAAGTAAGTGAAGTTTAACTTTATTTACTTGATCTGTTCACAATAATTAAAATGTGAGAAGATATTATAAAAAAACTCACCAGTTAAGTGCGGTCTTTTCCAAATATTTTAGCATGGAACATGCTTTAGCCTGGGACTAACCACCCGAAACGTTATGCGGGAGGTGTGACGCAGAGAGGGTGATTTGAAAGTCTCGCACGGTGGGGGGGTATTTACCACCCGTTCCTCCCCATCCCTACTAAGCCGAAAAGCGCGGCTGAAGCATGTTCCAAGTCTCAATTGTAGCCTCAAAGCCTAAGGCTTTTTTGACGTGACAACGTCTTATAAATTGGTTTGCCGGGTGACACTTCAAGAAACTGCGTTACGCTCCGCTCACGTTATGCGCTCACAATGAGAGCGAGTGAGAGGCACGCGTCCCTTCCACTCGAGCACAGTTAGCCCGCCTAAGAGCGAGAGAGACAGAGCGAGAGAGATAGGCATACACACCGGTTCATGTCTTGCGCTTCTATTTAGGCGCCTGCATACAATTTTACACGTTGCCAGTTAATTGTAAAACGATTGTGTAGTGATAATGTGAAGGTAGTTTCGTCCATCGCAACAATTCAAACAGCAAAGGTAAATAATTTCAGACTGATAATATAACATGATGAAATAAATGACGTTTATTTCGTTTCTCAACCAATAATAATTTGTTTAAATACGTATGTATGTGTAAAGGTAAAAATAAAATTTTGTTAATATGAAATTCAGTGCGAGATTATTTGTATAAATTCATGTTTTAAATATAATTCTTTGTATAAATAAATGTTTTAAATTGTTACTATTATTTTATCCTTCTTCCTATTAAATTGTTACTATTATTTTATCCTTCTTCCTATTAAATTGTTACTATTATTTTATCCTTCTTCCTATTAAATTGTTACTATTATTTTATCCTTCTTCCTACTATACGAATGAATATTAACATTAAAATTATTTTACCACTCAAAGTCGTTGTCACGTAATAAAACTTTCGCCCGTATACCGACTTTACAGGCAACCAATTTTTTTTTATAGTGATACAAAAATACCCTTTTTTTCGTTTAACCCTCGCTTAGTCAAAATATTTTATTCCAAATTAATATCAGATGTGTATTTATCTAGAATAATATTAGTGATCTAAAAGTTATTAAGAGCTTCTCTCAAGCAGGTTGCCAATATTAACTAATGTTCACTTTCTTCCAGACGTGTCAAGAAAACCCCCGTTAAACTTTCCGGTGGATTGAAAAGTAATCTCAACGGCGAGTTGACCTAACAAAGTTAACTTCCTCTCAAAATGGTGATATTTGACTAAGCAAGATTGTGTATTCATCACTGCTAGCGCAGCATCTCTTGTACATACGGTTGTCCCTAATAAAAATATGTGAAACAAACCTTCGAGTTGATTATTGGAACGTGGAGGGAGTTTGAAGCGAGTTGGGCCCCATAAGTCTGCGGATTGCAATCTTGAAGGAGATCCAACTTGTCTATCGAGGTAGTAGAAGCTTTTGGGAGCCAAGTTCGCTAAAATCGAAATCTCCACTCCAAGTTTTGTAGTCCTTTCTGAACAACTCAATGACATTTTCAGCGACTGGTTGAGGATGCTAAATTGTTGATGAAAATTAATTTATTTAAATGGCCGTTTGAAATAGTCAAATTCAGAGAAATTATGACAAGTAGTTGATGGCTGGAAATCAATTCACTTGCACCAACTAGTTATTAAGACGTATTTTCTACCTCAAGTCTGTCACCCTCCGTCTCTGGACAGATTCAATAAAATTTCGCAAAATTTATAGTTGACGGTTGAAATTTTTGTAACACGTTGGTATCCATGAGAAAAGCATTAAAAAATGACTCCCCTCTCGTCTACTCAGCAACATCGATTCAAAATGACTAAATACCAGCTCATTTTGAATTCAATAAAACCTCAAGGTATTTTTCTGTATAGATCATCGCCTGCTGTCTCTGGTACTCTGTGGCTTAAATGGAACTACGCATGCGCCAGACTGGATGGACTAAATTTTTTCTGAGTGATACTAAGTTGAGATTTGACTTTGGTTTAATCTGATTAACCCATTAGTGGACCTCACCAGTCTGAAGCAGGGTGGTAAATCTCAGTTTGATGTCGGTGACTTCCTATGGTAATCCTAGAGCAGACCCCCCTGCACAAACAGTACACGCCTCTAGTTATTAGAGTTTTTGGCAACCACTAACGGGCCCGTGGAACCTCTTCACAAAGCTTGGAGTTTGCGGGTGACGACGGATTTGCCTCCCAACAACAGTGGGCGACGATGAAGGGGTTCCCCAGACTGTCACCATTTCTAGAGGCACTGTCACGAGCGCCTCTCTCTCCCCCCCTGTCCATAGTTGACAGGCTTCCTCCTTCAACTGGGTAGCATCCTCTGTTGCTTGCACTAGTCTCCTCCTTATCGAGCCTGTCACATTTTAGCAGCAAAAACTCTCTACTCATAGACTAGTTACTCATCAGTTTTATGAGGATCGGGAGAATGAAAACCAAATGTAAAGGCGGGCAAAAAGAGGATTTATTCAGTAAAACTTACCAATAATCAAGAGGGGTCGGGCTGGAAAGAAAATGAAATGTGATGTTGAGATGGGACGTGATAATCAGAAGAAAAGGTGTTTACCGGTACGCGTGATAACGAGGTCAAGACAAGACTCATCTCCTTCTGTTCCCATGTCACAGTGCAGGTGAACTCCCCTCCTCTTTGCTCACTCTGGGGTAAGCTCTTCCGCCTAATATGAATGTCAGAGTTTTGAGGTGTAAAAGTGACGAATCGCGTGTGTGGTATACAGTCCCAAATTTCTGTAACAAGGATACCTCTACATTTTCCATCTGATTTCAATGAAATTTTCAGGGATTACGCGGATTGGGGTTTAATGGTCCCCTGTGAAAATCATGGCCTGCAGACTAATATTAGCCACTGTACGTGCGCAAACGTGTATTTTCTTGTCACAGCCTTAACCACAACGCGCCCTGTCACACCGCCCTACTGATTTACCAGTTTTGCGCCAAAAACGCGATGACCGTCATTCCCCAGCCCCCCTATTCACCTGACCTCCCCCCCCCCCCCCCGACTTCTTCCTGTTCCCCAAGCTCAAATACCCAATGAAAGGACAGCGTTTTGACACCACAAACGTCCTGAAGCAAAAATCGCTGGAGCAGCTGATGAGCATCCCGGCTGAGGCTTATTCCGACTGCATTGACCAATGGAAAAAACGCTGGGAGAAGTGTAGGTATACGTAGCCAAGGGGAGTACTTTGAAGGGGACAAAATTTGAAATTAAAAAAAAAATGTATTAATAAAGTTATTGAGAAAGTTCCGGAACTTTTTGATCAGACCTCGTACACGTCCGATGGAGAATTTCATGTAATAATTACATTTAATTCAATTATTGAATTGAATTATCAGATAATTCAATAATAATAGATTCTATTACTTGAAGGATTCATATATCGACAGCCCCACTGCAAAACCCTGTAAGTTCCAATTTTTCCAAAAATAAGAATTTGAGCCTTTCCGATAGATTGTGCTCTTGCGCACATTATAATGTCGCCAAAATCGGGCCATGGCTTCTCATTTCTTTTTTGTGGTGAAATGTAATAACCTGTAAGTCAGGCTCATATGTTAAAAATGTCAGTTTTTTCGACTCCTGGAAAATTTTTGGTATTGAACATTCAGGGTTTTGCAGTGGGGCTGTCGATATTCAATATTCAGGTTGGGCGACAAACTCAAGTTATTTCCTTAACCCACTAGTGTCGCTATCAGGGGCGGCTGCTGATAGGAGCATAGGCGCATGTGCACCCCCAGCCAATTAAAAAAGAAAAAAAATCAAAGTTAGTTCCTCTGGGTTTGAAGAGTAAGTTGGATGGTGACAGAAGACTCGAGCGTAGGTAGTGCTAGTTGAATCTACGCGCGAAAACAGTGGCGGGCAGCTCCCTCTTTCCTGACCAATCAGCGGCGGTTCGCGCAAATCCAGTTTCATGCTCCGTTTCGAGGAGGGTGACGTCATTCGAGGGAGGCAGGCACGTGAGATTGACCAACCAGAGAGCACGAAATGTGACCTTGAGGAGCAGCCTGGAGGCTGTGCGCCTGGGGTGTGTGACAAGAGTTAGGTAATCACTACCTAACACGTCACATCCATAAATACAGCTCCACTCCTAACGCCATCAGTTCAGCTGCCCATTACCATCACAACCGATACACCAAGCTATACAATTCATATTCATTCATTCTCCATTCGATATCATCTTCATATAACTGTAACTGAATTAGATATTTCATCTAAATATGAATAGATATTTCATATAAATGTAACTTGAATTAGATATTTCATTATATTCCTATAATTTATTAATCATCATGAATTCCTAATTCTTTATCTACAAGTTAAGCAATAATAACTTAACATGGTGCCGAAGAAAAACAAGAAACTAAAGAAGCAGGGCTCGCCGGAAATGAGCGAGGATGAAACCAGTCATGTCGACGAAGGTGCGGTAAGCCTCAAACCACCATCGCCATTAGTAGTTAATAACGATAGCAACATGACAATACGATGGAAACAATGGCTCAAACGCTTTGAATGGTTTGCCGAAGCTACAAATTTGTACAAAAAAAGTTCTAAAAAGCAAATTGCAACCTTTATGGCCACTATAGGAGAAGATGCCCTTACCATCTACGATTCATTTGGGATCGACAACGATGATGTCGGACTAATAGACATCAAAGAGCATTTTACCAATTATTTTGTAAAGAAATTGAATATTATCTATGAACGGTTTTTATTTAACAACATATCTCAAGCTGACGGAGAAACATTCAACGATTTCCTTACCAAGGTCCAGAATCAAGCAAATAAGTGTGACTATGGGGGCATTAAGGACAATTTGGTCAGAGACAGATTAGTTTGTGGTATTTTCAGTAATGATACCAGAGAAAAACTTTTCGAAGCAGAAGATCTAACGTTAGACAAATGTATTCGCATGTGTAGGTCTGCTGAAGAAATCCGCTGTCAGATGTCTAAAATGTCAGGGAGTGGGAGAGTTATTAATTACATAAAACAACCACCGAACCTGTCATCATCAAATAATAAACCAGTTACAGATGATACATTTCTGTGTTCCCGGTGCGGAACTCGACATGGCCGAAGATCCTGCCCAGCCTACCAAAAGAAATGTGCAAAATGTGGGCGTCTCGGACATGCTCCAGCGATGTGTCGATCCAGAGCTGCAGAACAAAAGGCTGTGAAGACTCTCTCTCTTGACGAAACCAACTGCATCGAACAAGTAAACTCCTTGAAGCTCTCTAAGGACCAGGTATTCCTCGTAAATTCATTAGAGAGTAGCACATCGTCTCGCGACTGGACTGAGCAACTTATTCTACCAAAAGGCAACAAAGTTATATTTAAATTAGATACAGGAGCTCAATGCAATGTCATAAACGAAAAAATAGCCAATAAGAGTAGATTAACCATTACAAGTTCACCTGTGAACCACATCATAAGCTACACCAATGACAAGCTGCCTGTCCTCGGTCAATGTTCAGTCAATGTGGTAACAAAGCTAAAGGAGCCTCACCTAGTCAAATTTATAGTGGTGGGAAATGACTTCCCCGCTATATTAGGACGCGAGTCGTGTCAAAATCTTGGTTTCATCAAACGGGTTCAAGAAATAGAAATCTCTAGCGAAGACTCCAATATTTTTCAAGGTATAGGATGCTTAAAAAACTTTGAGTATGATCTCGACATAATTGATAATCCGAATCTGAAAATATTCCCACCAAGAAGAATTCCTTACAGTATACGGGATGAAGTCAAACGTGAACTTGACTCGATGGTTGAGCTAGGTATAATTAAACCAGTTATAGAGCCAACGCCAGCCGTTTCACCCATGGTGGTAGTCCGGCAAAAAGACAAAGTGAGAATTTGCTTAGACCCAAGTGATCTCAACAAAAACATCAAACGCAGACACCACCCACTACAAACGTTAGAAGAAATTGCCGCACGCATTAGTGGCTCCAAGTTTTTTACGCTCTTGGATTGTAAAAAAGGCTTCTGGCAGTTGAAACTCTCCAAGAAAAGTTCAAAATACTTAACATTTTCAACTCCTTGGGGTAGGTACTCTTATTTGAGGCTGCCGTTTGGAATTTGCTCTGCTCCAGAGGTCTTCCAACAAGCGATAAATACGGTTTTATCAGGACTGGAAGGAGTCGAATGCTCGATGGACGACATCCTAATTCATGCCCCGAGCAAAGAGATTCTAGATTCAAGGACTCAAAAAGTTTTGACAGCAATTGGAAAATCAGGACTAAAACTAAACAAAGACAAATGCATTTTTTCTGTTTCGGAAATAAAATTTTTAGGCCACATTCTTACTGATCGTGGACTCTTACCTGATCCGTCAAAAATTGAAGCGATTACTCAACTAAAGAGACCAACTAACGTGACAGAACTACAGAGATTTATAGGAATGGTAACCTACCTGGGAAAATTTATCCAACAATTTTCGGAAATAACTGCCCCATTAAGGAAACTTCTGTCCAAAGAGAACGCGTATGTTTGGGACACAGAACAAGAAAAATCATTCGAGCTGTTGAAAACTGTTCTGGCTACCCCACCTCTTCTACGGTTTTATGATCCAAATATTCCTATCAGGCTATCTGTAGATGCAAGCTCATTTGCTGTGGGAGCTGTTTTGCTTCAGGAGTCGCAGCCAGTGGCTTATTCATCTAAATCGCTAACCAAAACTCAGCAAAGCTACAGTCAGCTTGAAAAAGAAGCTCTAGCAATATCCATAGCATGCAAGAAATTTCACGAATACATTTGGGGATCCAAACAATTAACGATAGAGACAGATCATAAACCACTCGAATCAATTTTCAAGAAGCCTCTCCACGATGCACCTCCTCGGCTCAAAAGAATCATGTTAGAGATAATTCCATACCTACCCAAAATTGAATACAAGAAGGGGAAAGAGTTGCATATAGCCGATGCCCTGAGTCGAGACTGCCTAAATGAGAATTCAAACGACGAAGAACCACTACCTTTCAGTGTTGATTTGATCATAGCCATGTCGAAATCACGACTTGAAGAAGCCCAAGCCCTAACTGATCTAGATCAGGAGTTAGTCGAGCTTAGAAATACAATCCGCATCGGATGGCCAACTGAAAAAACTATACTGCCCATGATGCTTCAAAAGTACTGGTCATATAGGGATGAATTGGCAATTCATGAAAATTTGATCTTCAAAGGCAACAGGTTGTATATTCCTAAACCACTCCGACCACTAATATTGCAACACATTCATTTGGGACATCGTGGAATCCAAGCATCTCTTCAAGTTGGAAGAGAACATGTCTTCTGGCCAAATGTATCCAATGAAATAGCAGAATATGTTAAAAAATGCACAATTTGTAATAAATTTCAAAGAAACAACCAAGAAGAGGAACTATTACACCAACCAGCACCAACGAGACCCTGGATGGAAGTCGGCTCCGACCTTTTTCACATTTCTGGGAATGATTATCTCGTGATTGCTGACTCCTACTCTGGTTTCTACGACTTTGCCAAATTAAAAAACACCTCATCCTCTAGCATCATAGAAGAATTGAAGAAGTGGTTCTCTGTGCATGGGATACCTGATGTTTTACTTTCAGACGGAGGAACTCAGTACAACTCCTTCGAGTTCAAACAATTTGAAACTGAATGGCAATTCAATCAACGGATCTCAAGCCCACTATTTTCACGTTCAAATGGCCTAGCAGAAAGGTACGTCCAAGAAGCTAAACTCCTCATCAAGAAATGTAACGAAGAAAAGTCAGACCCTCAGCTTGCCCTCCTTCATCAACGTAACGTACCACGAGGCACGTTGGGGTCGCCAGTCCAGCGTCTGATGGGTCGTCGAACTAGAACTCTTCTCCCGACCACAGATTCACAACTCAAGCCAGCTATACTTGAAAACATAAGTAATGATCTGCAGAATATCAGAACAAAGAACAAGTGGTACGCTGATCGTCAAAAGAAAGCGACTGTTGATTTCGAAGAAGGAGAAGAGGTTTTATACAGAGTGAACCCTCGACACTGGCAGCCGGCCACGATTATCAGGAAAGGTCCACAACCCAGATCTTTCATAATAGAAGATGGAAACGGCAGGCAGTACAGGAGAAATTCTTGGTTCTTGAAGAAAACGTTGATGGAACCCACACAAGTAGCTCCTGATCCTGACAACCATTCACCAACGCTGAGAAGATCTACAAGACTCGCCAACCTACCAAACAGGTTCTGCTGAAGATTTACCAAAGAAAGGGAGATGACAAGAGTTAGGTAATCACTACCTAACACGTCACATCAATAAATACAGCTCCACTCCTAACGCCATCAGTTCAGCTGCCCATTACCATCACAACCGATACACCAAGCTATACAATTCATATTCATTCATTCTCCATTCGATATCATCTTCATATAATGTAACTTGAATTAGATATTTCATTATATTCCTATAATTTATTAATCATCATGAATTCCTAATTCTTTATCTACAAGTTAAGCAATAATAACTTAACAGTGTGTGAGAGTGAATTTCCAATTTTATTATTTTGTCTTCCTGGCTCACTAGTTTCCCAGTTTCCTTATCGTAAACAAACAGAACTGATAAGGGCATTTCGCGTTTTTCGTTTTCAGTCCACCGTTTTGTTCAAAGTGATTATTTAGGAGTGTTGTAGGTACCTACTATGAATAATTCGGTGCACTACATTAACGTAAACTATTCGTGTTTGTCGGTCGTGAAAAAGTGCGACATTCAAGAAACTGGCAGCCCCTTGCTGTCTCTACCTGGACTCCAGCAGACGTTAAAATTTAAAAATCGTGCAGATTCGTACCGTAAGTTTAATGTCAAATAATATTCGACTTCTTATAATATTATTGCAAGAAGGTAGATTGGCTTTGCAGATGTGAAGTGACGAACAAATTATTTTGAGGCTTGGGTTAAAGACGGCATAAGTGATCTCCCATTTAGCCAAAAAAACGCATTGGCTGTCTCCCATAAATACGCTCTGGTAGATTTGCGTATATTGGGTCGTCAAAATATACCTAATGCAACAACTCAACAGTGCATATCATCTTAATCTGATGCAAAAAACCAAAACGGTTAACAAAAATATACAGTTGGACGATGTTTTGAATCGACATGGGCAAATACACATTTCAGCTTTGCAATAAGATGGATGCATTTCTTGGGTTTAGACCTTTGATGATTAAGTATTTCAGAATTTCTGTTAATCACTAGAGAACATTATTTTTCGTGTCTATTGCACCTACGTATTTAGTACCGTTTGCAATTTTAAGATGAAAAAGTTACCAAGATTTAACCCATTTACATATCGTTACATAATTTCTATTTGGCAGAGAAAAGCACCTATTCTGTCCCTTCTCAGTAGCTTCTCCTGATCTCCGTGCACCCCCTGAGTTCAGGGCAGGAGCCGCCACTGGTCGCTATGCTGACTAGGGATGGGCGATAGTCAATAGTTAAGCAGTATCGATAGTGCTTGTCGCCCAACCTGAAACCGTTGGAGGTGAAGGTAAATCTTTAAATCCAGTCTGAAACGGTAGGTAGGATGATCTCCCGGCCTGAAACCCTTATTGGACCCTGGTATCCCTAGTGTCACGGAAAACATCTCCGGAACTCCACAGCTGTAAAAGGTGGAGACAAGCTCAGTTTTCTCTAAACTTAGCCAGCATTTAAACTGGAAAGCCAAATCCACATAAATAACGCTGCTGCATTGAAGAGACTTGAATAGACTCCTCAAGGCATGGCTCAAAGCTCAATGATCCCCCTCAACCATTTATCCTAGTTTTATATCACGTTTCAAACGACCTTCAACAGAGCACAACAGTTCTGGGAACGATTCATACAAAACACATAAGTATTATAGGAATAAGATAATTTTTATTTAGTTACAAAACAAAATACGCCATATTCCTACTTCGTAATGCTTGTGCAACTAATAATTCCATCACTCTAAAAGAAACTATTTTTAAAAATTCAATAACAAAATTGTTGAAAATAATGAAACCACGAAAATATATAAATCATAAAACACTAAGGACTGAATATTTTATTAAATTAACTGTACAGATCACTCAAAGGAAATGTTCGCTACAAACGAATCATACGGATTGACCAGATTGTAAGGTTCGTATTTACACACACTGACCAACACGTATGACCAAACATAATGTAGACTGAATAATAAAACTAGGAATAATATTCAACAAAAACGAGTTATGCACGTCGAAATTAATATATTTAATAGGGAATACTATCAAGGTCCGTCAGACGAAACTAACAAAGCTAAAAACAAATTAGCATTTCTGGAGGATATTTGGCAATATCCAATCATTAAAAGTACATGAAAGATTTTTTTTCTCTTTTCTACAAATGAAAAGGGCACCGTCAATCATGAAGAACGTTTTTTTTATAAGATAATATTATCTTGTTTTAAATATAGTTATTAATCTTGCTATGATGAAAACTTGAAATTTTCAGACAATACCCTCAAAGACCCTTGGTCTGTGTAACCAGCCGCCTCATACTTATACAGCGCACGGGTGCTACATCCATCGAAACTTATCCACTGAACGGAGTTTGAGAAGAAAAAAATTTGAGGTGGCGGTGACGTCACTATTTGGCGGCAGTCTCCATGGCGACGTCGTTTTCGCCTTCCTTCTTGTCCTTTTTACCGTCGCCGGCTGCAACAAGAAAGAAAAGCATGAGAGGACTAGAAGAGCGCTAGAGCGAAGCAAGTCGTATTTGGCAGAGTTTACACCGCTTCTTGGTATTAACAAATTCCACGCGGATTGCCTACCGGTAGGCAAACAAAATCCCACCCCCTGAGCGGCTGACGTTTCGATAGATATATCGAGTTCAGATGCTCTAAAATCGATTCTAGACGATTTTGTCGACATTTTACATTGAACACAAGCAGACATCGATGTCATGGATGAAGATAGGAGGAAAGCTCAGTCAACGTTAAAAAACGTGACGAAAAATCGCCCCCCGCTTTTAGTGCAATCTTTAGGTGGCGAAGAAAAACTTAGTCGACCGACAGTATACCACTCAGTCGCTAGAGCGCAGCTTCGTCCCTCCTGCTCATTCCCGCGGGTTTTTAAAAATTGCACTTCATCAATATTACTTGTGGAGTACGATTTTGGACGCTCTGTCCTCTATAACTATCGTAATAGTTATAGAAATAAGATACCAGGAGAAAAGGAGTAACGGCAGGTATGTACATACCTACCATAAAATGAAAAACAAAAATATTGTGCTAGAAAACGACTGATGTGGCGCCAAATATGACAAGTGTAATTTCTTTTCATATCAAAAACACAACAACTTGTTCAATATAACAACTAAATTCCTACAAGAAATTATATCCAGGGGCTGTAGTTACACTACAATATCATCATCTATCATATTCATCACTCTTATCACTGCATTTCTGCCGAGGCGTACCTACTGATGGTCTCAAGTTATCGGAATCGACATCTACCAACACTACTTCATGTTTTGAATAAGTGAAATGCAAACTAGAGATGAACCACTGTAGATGAATAGAAAGACGAGAAAATTAAACTTGGAGACGAACCACTATCAAACAGAAAGAAGAGAAAACGTACGTAAGCAACGAGAAACGCATCTGAAAAGTACGTTGGAGTAACTGTTATCAGGGCTGGGGAGAGGGGAAGCGTTACGAGCTCTAGTGACCGCGAATAGTACTTCTTAACTCTGTTCGCCACCTAAAGAAAACACTACTGTCGCGATAAACGAAAAAAGCGCACGCATCGGCCCATTGAAGTGAGCTTTCCTCCTATCTTCTTCCATGTCGATGTTTTCAAAAAATTGCCTACCGGTAGGCACCCTGCGTTCTCGGTTGGCTCAGGTTATGCAATCTGCAATACTCGCACTGAGATGGCTTCGGGAACTTTAAATTTTTCTTGTCATTGCGAGTATAAATTGTCTAGAAGTAAATAAAATCACTTTCCGAAAATTATTCAAATAAGAATGTTCTAAAATTCAGGTGAATTAGGCAAATCATACAGGCAACCAAAAACATGTGACAAATGTAAATATCGTATTTATTCCTTATAATCGTTTCGATTCTGTTGGTCTGTATCGATTTCATAGTTGTATCGATTCAAGAAAGAGTGAGAAAAACAATTGTTTCCAAAGCTTTTGAGTGAGAAGCAGCGCTTTCTATACGTTGTATGAACTACTAATTTCGGGCGAAATTACAACCATTGCAATCATGCTACCCAGAAACGAAACGCAACCTAGTTGAGAACGGGTATTACTAAGCGACAACACATGGAGAAATCTTGTTGAAAAAAATTACCAACTGGTTCAACTAAGAAGCCAAAAAATTACCAACTGGTTCAACTATTTGCATTTTTCCTGAATAGTTAATGGTGTGGGATAGATGAAAATCGGGTTGATTTTGGAAAATAAGTCTCCTGTTATTTTTGGAAGACACTCAAAATTTATGATTTCAAAAAATAACCGGGAAACCTCTTCAACGTGAAGCGGAAATGCTCGCTGATTGGCTGTTCTGATCGCCGTCTCCTCCCATTGTTGCCCGATGGAATAACGAAAGCGTGTTATCTAAGAGCCCTCACGTATAAAACGTATGTTCGTCCAGTGATGGAGTATGGGGAGGAGGTGATGGTGACAGCCTCGGCAAAAACACTAGAAAAGCTGGACAAAACGCAAAATGTTGCCTCGAGGCTGATCACGGGAGCACCCCAGTTCACCCCTATTGCATCCATGGAACTGCAAACTGGGATTGAGCCCCTCAGTGTCCGAAGGGAAATTGCAGCAGTCACTATGAAGGAGAGACTCCTCAGACTTGACGACACACTTTGGAGGAGACATGAAGTAGTATCTGAGCGACTATGCACGCAACAGAACTTTTCCTCGATGGTGGAGACCATAGAAAGAAAGCATGGCATCACCCAGGGTCCTCGGGAAGCCTTCTACATCGAGAATGACCTGGTTGTGCTGCGTCAGAGGGCAGGCTGGACCTAACCAAGGAGGTGAGCAAGGGACAGTCATCCCCCCTCTGAGCTGAGAGGTACCCCACCCCCCTCTGGCTGCGAGTATACACTGATGGCTCCGCAAACGATGCAACGAGAAATGCAGGGGTAGGGGTATGTTCCTCCGCATTCCATGGGAAAGCATCAGTTGGGGCTGTCGCCACCAACTTTGATGGTGAAGTTGGCAATGGCAATACAGTTGGCATTGGAGGAGTGTCTTCGACTGGAGCGAGTACCGGACACAGTCATCCTGGTTGACTCACAAGCAGCAATACATGCGATAACAGGGCCAAGACAGCCTGTCTGTCCGTGAGTGCAGGAGGCTGGGGGATGAAATCCTGAATAAAGGGAAACAGCTGATTATCCAGTGGGTGCCATCTCACTGTGGTCTGTTTGGAAATGAGATGGCCGACCGGTTGTCAAAGGAAGGCTCAGAGATGCCCCAACCAAATATCCTGGTGACGCTGTATGTTGCTCGACGAAAGCTGAAAAGAAAATACTGGGATCTATGGCCACAGAACAAGCCGAGCGCGCCAGGGAGAAAAATGGGAAGCCCTGGCAAATGAAAATGGTCGAATACCAGCTTCTCCCTAGGAAAGTTGGAGTCGCATGCTTCCACTCCTTGACGGGCCATGATTTCCTCCAGAAGCATCTGCACCGAATAGGCTTGAAGCAGTCACCGTACTGTGAACTGTTCGGGACTGGTGAAATGGACAGAGACCACCTTGAGAGCTGTGAAGCCCTGCAGGACGTCAGAGCTGCAGACAGAGGAAAACCACTACCACCGAACCGCGCAATTATACTGGGCTGCGAGAGGTCGGATGGCCGAAGATGCCGCACCGACACGGCGTAATTTAAAAAAAAAAAAAAAAGTGTTATCTAAGAGGAACGTTATCAAACAAAAACAGGGGAAACCTAATTTTCCCCATCTTACTTTTATTATTTTTTTCTTCAGTTTTTCGATTTGGATCTTCACTGGTTTTGTGAAATGTTGCCTCCAAGGACAATATGAAGTGAGATATCACGATTTCAGCGCTCTAAGCAGCCATACATGAACTATTCCAGGATGACGCCATCCTCCCGGTTTTTTAGGACGTCCCACAGTAAGACTTGGGCGTCCTTATGCGATCGATCTGGGGTGAAGGAGGACAACACTCAACAGAAAAAAAAAATAACCACACAGTAATCCGTTTTAGACCATTCTGAATCCAAATCCGCGAAAAAAACCATAGGTGTATGTCTGTGTGTGTGTGTGTAACAAAATCTTGTGTACTCTGCACAGGCCTTAGTTCTCAACCGATTTTCCTGGTTCTTTTTTTGTTCGACGCGGAAAACTATCTAGTTGTGCACTACGTCGCCGGAATTTCGAATTTTGCCTTTTAAGGAGGGGAAGGGGGGGGGGGTTGATGCTCAAAAAACGTGTGTTTTTGGGCATAATCTTGTGGACTCTGCCCAGGCCTTAGTTCTCAACCGATTTTCGTGGTTCTTTTTTTCTTCGACGCGGAAAACTATCTAGTTGTGCACTACGGCGCCAGAATTTCGAATTTCGCCTTTTAAGGGGGGGAGAGGGGGTTAATGCTTAAAAAACGTACGTTTGCGGGCATAATCGTATAAACTCTGCCCAGGCCTCAATTTCCAACCGATTTGTGTTTCTTTTTTTGTTTGACTAAAATAACTTCCGAGTTGTACATGATTTCACCAGAGTACCAAAATTTGCAAGAGGAGGGGCCGGGTGGGGGGATAATATTCACAAAATATCCAATTTTTCAATATTTCGGTTCCTTTACTGCTTACTAATTGTATCCAAGCTTTGAAATTGAGGAAAATTTCTCATTATACCTTAGGATTTGCATGAATTACTTCCTGCACCACCATGGAAATAAAAGTGGTGCCACCATGGTGCCATGATGCCATAAACCGCTTATTTCGTGTTTTTTTTTTGTGTTTCACCTTGAATACGGATGTGACATTCGTCGGACTGCCTACTAAACCTAATAGATGAAAGTTCAATGTTACGACGTATTTCCGCTTTGGTGCCAGACTGGCACCATTGGTGGAGGGGGGGGGTGAACTCGAATTCGCATGTTGGGTGTCGTAGATCATGGATTTTAAAATGCTCTTCAGATTCGAGGCTATCATGCCGCTAGAAGTGTTATGGTTTATAATGGTGGGGGGGGGGGGGTCAGTATTCCTTGCCTAAAGTAATAAATAAATTACATCGAGAGAAACAGTCTTATCGCTTAACAACTGGTTAAACTGATCCAATACTTATCCAATGGGACGTCCCCTGGAATGCATGCATTACTTAACAATATGTTTAAACGTTCGTATTTTCTACTGTTTTGTTAATTCGTAAATTAGGAAGTACGGGCTGAAAGTTCGCCATAGGAGGTTTTACGAGTTGTTGAATCGATGGATTGGACGAGTTCCAGTAGTGGAAGGATTAAGAAGGTAAGAAAAACAATGTCAAAATTCCCAACAAAACTGCTCAACAACATGGGCGGATAAAATTTCATTTGGTGCCATCTGCTGGGTTCCAGTTCCCGTTTAAAATTATAAATGATGAAAAAATGAAAAAGGCGTCAATTGATTCATACCTTCAGAGTCGTTGTTCTCGCCAGCACTTGTGTCGCGACGCCTCTTCCTGTTGAACCGCTGCATGTTGTGACGGTTGAGGCTGCCTCGTGGCGGAGGGATGGGCGCCATTCCCAGCACTTTATGGATCTGCCTGAATGCCATCAATCGTAGAGCATGCTGTTCAGAAAAAACAAAGGCAAATTATTCCCTTGATCGATACACTCCTCGACACCAGGAAACCCATCCTCCTTAAGGTATTAATAAAAAACTCAGCGTAAAATCACAACGTAGAAGCTGAATCTTGATTTAAAACGAATATTTTAGTGTCTGGAAATAGTTTTGAATTTTGAAGGATTTGATTCAAATTAATAATTATACAAGACTTGAAGGTAGTAGCACCGACCTAAGACTTATTGATGGACAGAATATCTGAATATCAAACGTTTGATATTCTTCAAGACTGTATGTTAGCTGATCCTGTGATATCAATCATTGTGTATACAAAAAAAAAACAACAAAAATGATAGTGTGTGAGTAACCTAGGCTAACCTGGGCAGAAGCTGTGATATCGGCTTTCTGTTGAATGGTGATGTTAGCTGTGGCATCGGTGGGCTCCCGCTCGCAAGGGTCGAAAATACCAGCAGAACCGGGAAGAAGAACTCCGCCAGCGATAGCTTCTAGAACTTTCCTCAGAGCTTCAGCAACAGAGAATCCCACACAGCCCACGACTTTATCGACCAACAGCTCCAAGGCCTGAGAACATAGCAAATCGAGCGTTAAAATGGCGGTGTTACGTACTTAAGGAATGTAAGAGAGTAAACATAAACCTTTGCAAACTACCTCCTGACCTTAGGCGATATCTGAGCTGAGTATTCAGAGGGGAACATGAAGAACTGAAGGCTTAAGGCCCATTTACACCAAATGCGCAATGTACACGAACACACTTCGCGAACGTTCGAGAGAGTCCCGCCACTTATCGGTAAACCGGCGAACCGTCGAAGGATTTCA
This sequence comes from Apolygus lucorum, assembly GCA_009739505.2. Classification (NCBI taxonomy): domain Eukaryota; kingdom Metazoa; phylum Arthropoda; class Insecta; order Hemiptera; family Miridae; genus Apolygus; species Apolygus lucorum. The sequence goes on from CM019179.2 coordinate 16,049,938, forward strand.
GTGTTCGTTGCGCATCCGGTGTAAACGCTTCACCAGACTTCGAGATTGACGTCTTTGAAATTCCGAAGAGGTACATGAGACTACTGGCATATGAGTCTCCCGTAGCCGAAAATCGAAGGGTTACTGCCAATCAGACTGCAGCAGGAATGCACTCGCGGTAGGTGGTATCATCTCTTGATTTTTATTCTTCAATTTTTTTCAGTAAAAAATCAAAGTCCGATGGTGACATGTGGCTGAAATGTTTGAACAGTCCAGATTCATCCTTTCGCAAGTCAGCCAAAAGTTCGAGAAATTTCTGCCTTTCAAAAATGAAGACTCCCATATTGTGCGGCGTTTCCTCCTGAACGCGACAACGCGGGTGCCATGATTGTTGAAATTTCGTGGGAACACGGTCGAATACTCGAAAACAACTCTTCGTTCGAGCGTGCTCCGGCAGTGTAAGTAAACGGGTGTAAATGGGCCTTTAGAGACTTGATTTGAAGTGATGCTTCTGACTCCCCACCGAGGAGTGTTGGTCCCTCTGTACCAGGGCTGTGGAACCGAGTATTAACTTGTAACAGTTCTATACAGTGACAAAAACTCAGCCCTTACCGGTACAACACCTGGAGTGGGATGCACGCATGGATATTCAACAGTGCAAAATATCCATGAGGCACTTAACTGAAGGGTGCTTCCATATACCAGGAAGTGACTGAGAAGTACAGCTCTGTATTGGGAAGGGACCTTCTGGACTGGTAAGCAGTACCGGTAATGGAACTGTATCAGTTATTTGGAACGGGTACATCTTTGACACTGTGACAGTTAGAACCGTTCCAGGGAAATACCTGGACACACACTCCTACTGAGATTAGCTCAATCAGTCATAGCTGCTGAGTCAAGATATCATTTAAAGTTTACGCCAATACCTGAAGATTTCCCAAATCAGTCACAAATGGGTGCTGTTGACCTATGCTCAAGGAAGTTGCAGACTTCCAACCTCCATGACCTCTACGGAAACTGGCAACATTAAATAAACCCCTGTATTGTTATTATCTACGTACCGTATTGGAGAATCCATTGTAACCAGCAAGTCGAGTACAGGAGGCAAGCGCTTCCAATGTATGGACATCATCTTCAGGCCATCGAGAGAGTACTAAAGTTGTACTAGACAGAGTACTAAAGTCTGGTTCAAAGGGAGGTGAATGGATCAGAAAGGAAAGGAGGGGGCCACGTGGTACGAGACTTGCTGGTTATGACGGATTCTCCAATATGGTACATAGATAATAATTGTATTGTTATAACTAGCAGAACTAACCCTACTCATCGCTGTTCTTCAAAAGTGTAGAGGACTCAAGACCTCAATCTTTCCGGCGTGTAAATGTTTGCCTGTAAGCCTAAAAGTTGCACCTAAAGCTCACCTTTCCTAAGGATTAGTGTTATTTACTTTCAAAGTAGGATTGGGGTATTTCGGTGGGTCGGAAATTCAGGTTTTTGACCTCAAATTTGGATTCAGTACCCTTGAAAACCTATATACACCAACTATTAGCCCAATGATACTATAACATGTGGTAGAAAAATTAATTAAAGAGATCACACGTTTGAAAAAGGCGGGCCGCTATAAATGCACACACACTAGGCAAGGACTACGCCGCGGACAGCCCCGCGCGCGTGTGTGAGTAGAATGTTGAAGTATCCAAGAGGGGTTTCTGTGCATGGATACTTTTTCAAAGACAGTTGGCTAGCTACGTCACGATTGGCTAGCTACGTCACACCATTCAAATCTTCAACTTTCCTTAGCTTCTCTGATTTTTTAAAAACATTTTCTCGACGAACAGACCCGATTACCGTTATTCCTGAGCCATACTCTTTTGAAAAAAAAAATAAAAAAAAATTGACCGAAATACCCCTTTCTTACAGAAATTTGTGTTTGAACGAAGAAAAACGTGAATTTTTTCAACAGAATCGGCGCTCTGGCCGATCTGAGGGTTTTGGGAGGCCTCGCTGGCTCCAGCACCGCCCGCCTCCCCCTCAAATCGCCTCAGCCGGAGCATTGATTCCGTTGAAAAAAATTCACGTTTTTCCGCGATCAAACACAAATTTCTGTAAGAAATCCTACTTTAAAAATAAAAATGACTAAACCGTTGGAAAGGTGAGCTCTTGGTGCAACTTTTAGGCTTACAGGCAAGCATTTACACGCTGGAAAGCAGGGACTTATGAGCGCTTGAAAAAAGTCGAGATTTTCAAGATTAGACAATTTTTCCACTTCAAGTTCATTTTTCACACGTTTTGCCTATTTAAAAAACTTTGGTTTTCCATCGGGGAGATAGAAAATTTAACGCTCTTTCCAACGGTATAATTAGTTTTAATTGTTTACTGTATCCAAAGGGAGTTAGACATTTTATTGACATAAGGTAAAAAAAAAACGGAAAAAAATCTAAAAATTGAAAAATTTGGGAAAAACAAGGGGTTAAACGAAAATTGCTAAGAGGCATTTTCGATCGGAAATTAGTTGTGTAATTGAAATTTTTCGGGTTGACGTTATTATAGTGTTACACCCTCTGTAGAAAGAAGTGAAGAATGAGACACTCACCCACTGGCTCAGAGGGCTCCACGTTGGATTGCGGTGGCAAAGATCACGTAGAATCCTGATCACGAGCACGCTGCTATGGTTGTTGGCTGGCCTAGCCTGCATAGGAACAAATGCACTTTTAGAAACAACACATTTCAGACCATTGAATGTACAAGACGACTATCCCGCATCAAAATTGGACATAATTCCAAAATCTACTTGTATATGACTGAAAACTTAAACAATAGGGTCTCTTGTACATACAATTTCCACTTTTCAACAGTTTCAAAACACAAATAAGGAATCCCTTACAGCTCAGTTCTTTCCAGCGTATAGAAAAACTAAAGAGCAACATACACGAATGGCACAGAAGAAAAATATTGTATTTTTTCCCCTGAGGGTACGTATAGAAAGTTTGACAACTTTAATAGCTGGAAAGACTGTGGAGGGACAAAATTTCGATGCCAGCTCAGAGCCCAGCGCGAATTGTTTTACTCTATCAATGCCCTTGTATCGAAATGGGGGTGAGGGAATTAGGGCATACGCATCAAATCGCCAGCAGAAGGAAATTACTATTTTTTATTTTTAAATCCAATATTTAAAAAAGTTTTTGAGAGAGGAGAAATTATGGCAATAATGAGGAGATAAGGCGCTATTAAATCCGATATTGAAATTAAGCAACAACGAATTTTATGTTCGTGGTTGAAATCAATGAGCGAAGAGTTACGAGCATTGATATTGTAAATTACGATTATAAAATACCTGAAACCATTTAGCTCGGCGCAGCTGGGCCAATGCTTCTAGGCACTTAGCTTGATCAAGTGTCTCCTGGTTCACAGCCATAGCGACAGTGGCTCCGTCTGTACACACATTAGGATGTTTCACCTTAAGTCCAGCAAAACGGAACATGCACAACTCATCATTCGAAGCCTTATCCAGTCATTCCGATAACATTCACCACATTCAAACGCTAATAGACGGCTACAGGGGGCTGAGGGGAGCTGAATGCGCTAAACCCTCACCAAATTTTATTGGGGCGGTTTAGCGCACTCTTGCCCTCATTTAATAAATTCCCCATTCAAGTCAAAATATAATCTACAACGTCAATAAGACCCCCAATGACTGTTGAGCATGGTTTTGCTGATAGGAAAGGTGAAAAATCCGTGAAAAACTCCTTTGTAAAGCGACACCTAGAAAGCTCATGAAAACAGAATAGGCACATGAAAAGAATTAGATTTAAACAACGTGAGGTACAAAGAAAAATGTTGTATTAAGTCAACAACAAAAAAACATAATTACCGATACAGCAACTAGCAACTCTTTTCTTGGCCTGCAGTGCCTTTCTAAAGTGTCTTTTCCAAGCCTGGACATGATACGCGGAATTTCTTAATGTAGTGATCTTACTTATCAGCCCGATCGCGATTTCCATGTGATAAAACACGGGTAATTCGCAACAAAAAAAAATCTACAGGAAAATCGAAGCAGTTGATTTTGCCCAGGCTTCTATATCTTTTAAAGGAGTGCTTAGTAAACTAAAGCTGTGAACAAATCTTCCAAGGGTCAAAATGTAAAATAGATTAGAGCTGTTTCGGGATAAGATGATTGGGGCACGCAGACGGATTTTCAATGAGAAGTGACGGAAAATTTCTCATCAAAACGAACCGAAAAAACACATTTTAAAGGAACAACTCTTGGATAAGAGGTGTCGGAACGATAGTTCCTCGAGATTAAGCCCGAACTGAACGCGATGTTGAGCGTGTATCCACTCATCTTGGACTCCCGATTAGAAGTAAGATTGACCCAAGGAAATTAATGATGGCGCAAAATACTTGGTCAAGCGGCAGTACTTGGTCGCACTCCTAGAGCAGTACTCACCGCCTCCTCCGAGCAGCATGTCCCGAAGGACGCGAGACGTCAGAGTGATGTTGACGACTACCGCTGGCTCAGCAGACGTGGCCACCGTGATGCAGGCCTCGGACATGTCCAGAGTGACGTTGTAGTTCTCTTCAGGCGCCATAGTCTAAATCAAAACAACATGGTTCAACAAGAAGTACGGTCAGAGTTCAACGGAGAAGTAGGTCTACCAGAGAAACTTTGCATCCCTTTGGCGCATTCTGCTGGAGAACATGGAACTACTTATCTCTTATCATCAAGCAAATGAGGAATTTCACCATGTCGGAATTTCCTATTTTTGACCCCAAAATCGGATTCCGCACCTCGAAAAACCCCCTAAAGGCCATATCACACGAGCGATTTTTCAGCTTTTTTCCGCAGAAAAATCGCTGGAAGTGAAGAGGAAGAAGTACAGTGATTCAAGTATCCATGCAAGGGAAGAAGTACAGTGTTTCAAGTATCCATGCAGCGGGTTTTTAATTCCACTTCCCCACCCCCCCATAGCTCAGCCTGCACTCTGGTGGAGCGATTTTTCTAGCTTTGGAATATTTAGAACGCGTTCTAATTTTTCTAGTCCGCCATTTTGTGCGGGAAAAAAAGCTGGAAGGAAACCATTCGAAGGTTCTCCATCGATAAGTAATTTGTGGTTGTAGCATTCCTTGATCTACTAGTCGACGTCTGTTCAGTTTTCTGCAGTTTTCCGAGAGAAAAATTAATCAGTTCTTCGTTCATTTTTAAACCTCCAACAAGTATGCCGCCGAAGGATATAGTGAATAGGTGGACAACAAGTGAAACTTCGCTTCTCATCAATTGTGTAGAGAAATATCAGAGAAATCACCACTAATGATCAAGGAAATAGGGTCCATTTTGAAGAATAATACGACAGGAGCACAAAAACTGAAGAAAACGAGATCGTAGTGACGCCACGGAGACAAGTAAAGTGATTATTTTTTCTGGGAGTGGGAGCGACGCTAAAACGTTGCTTCAAAATTCCACACTACTATAACCTGATCCAAAACTTGTAGTCACGTTAGAGTGAAAATCGCTGGCCGCCAGAATGCGCTCTATTCGCAGTTTTCTGCGGTTATTCTTCTTCAACTTCGCCTAACTTATTCTAACTTCCTCTTCACGTTCCAGCGATTTTCCAGCGGAAAAAAAGCCAAAAAATCGCTCGTGTGATATGGCCTTAACACTCTCAGTGCGGGTGTCTCCATATGGAGACGCGCTCGCCCCCAACCCCTGACGGGCGTCTCCATTTGGAGACGTTGTGAATGTGAGCGCTCCTCAAGTTTGAATCACTCGTAGAGGGGGTGAACAGCCTTGAGAAGGTCCCGTCCTGAGTTTACGGCTTCATGAGAGTGTGAACTTTGTGCGCGTACTTTTCGTTTGTGCCTGGACCTTTCATAACTACGCATACGAGGGGAAAAGCCTGAGAGGGGCTTTTTTGCAAAACCACCTGATTTTGGTAAGTATTTTATAATTGATATCACATCTCTAATTATGAAACGTTTATGGTAACATCTATTCACGCAGTTCTAGCGATCATTACTACAAAAAGTGCTAAAAAGTAGTTATTTCTGGTATTTTCCCGTTGGTACCTACCCTCTTTTCTCTTATTCTAAACTTTTTTTGAATCATTCCAATCAACAAAAAATTATTCTTTTGTAGATACACGATCTGAACAATGTCCGAAAACCACAAACCTGGCCCATCATCAGAGGAACCTGCTACAAATCTAGGTAAATGACTGGTTCATGCTCGTAAATTTGTTGCTGTAGATTCGTAGCTCTAGGTGTTATCAGAACTTTTTGTTTATTGTCCGACAGTTTTGTTTTATTCCTATGTCTACCTTTTTTCTAGATGGTGGAGACTTTGATTTGACTCTGGAGTCCGAAAACGACTTTGATTATTTACTGTTCCTATGAATAATTTTGTTTTATATAAAAATTATTTTTTTGTATAGTTTATATTTACTGAATGTATTTTTGAATAATACTTTACTGTTTATATAATATTCAAAAATTATTATTCAAAAATACGTTCAGTAATATTAAAAAATACATTCAGTATATTATACTGAATGTATTTTTTAATATTACTGAACGTATTTTTGAATAATAATTTTTGAATAAAACTGTACTGTAAATATATTTTTACGTCAAAAATAATTATGTGTAAGTTTCTTTTTCTTTTTGTAGAGAGTGTATATGTGGTGTAATGTAAATGATATTTACCTACATTAGTTATTTGTACATTCAGTTATGAGGATTTTTGGTCAATTTTTTTTTGTGAATAAAGTACTTATCAACTTTTTTTTGTGTTTGTACATACCTACCTTATACCTTCCCTCACATTTTTAGTGTATTTCAGAACCGTATATATATATCATCGACGGAAAATAGTAACAACTTCCGAAATTTCGGAACAAGGCAGTAGGGAAAAAATGGGTTGTTGCGGGTTTGCATACCTTGGTCTATAACCCCTGACGGGCGTCTCCATATGGAGACTTTACCAAAAAACGGTAAAAATGAGTTTTTTTCATGAGTAAATGCTTTTACATACCATTTTCAGTCAAAATTGGGTCAATAATGCAAGAAGCTCAATTTCGAAAATTTCCGTCAGAGGCGTTTGTCTATGATTTGGCTCCCGCACTGAGAGTGTTAAGGCAAACTTTCAGCCCGAACTTCCTAATTTACGAATAAACAAAACAGTGTAAAAAATACGAATGTTTAAAAAAACCGGGAAAATGACGTCATACTGGAATAGTTCATTTATGGCCGCTTGAAGCGCTGAGATCGAGAAATCTATAGTCCCCAGATGCAAAATTTCACGAAACAGTAAAGTTCGAAATCGAAAAACTGAAGAAAAAAATAGAAAAAGCGAGATGGGGAAAATTAGGTTTCCCCTGTTTTTGTTTGATAACTTTTCTCTTAGAAAACACGATTTCGTCGTCCCAATGGGCAACACTGGGAGGAGACGGCGATCCGAACAGCCCAATCAGCGAGCGTTCCCGCTTCACGTCCGTTTTCCCGGTTAGTTTTGAAATAAAAAATTCTGATTGTCTCCCAAAAATTACAGGAGACTTATTTTCCGAAATCAGCCCGATTTTCATCTGTCCCACACCATTAACTATTCAGGAAAAATGCAAACAGAATTCGGTGAGATTCCTCATTGCCGTGTGTACGACAATTTTTCGGGAATTTCTCCCCTCAAGAGTGACATGGTTTCCCTCCTCCTGCAGATTGAAATTCGTGCATTTTGGAATATGTTTTGAAGCCCAATCTCTAGTATAATTTATTAATCGTACCTAAACGAATAATTCGCAAGGATATTGTCTATAATAAAATTAGTAATTACTCAAGGACCCATAAAAATACTGTAGGCACTCTCATTCGATTCGGAAAATGGAAAACTGTTAAACATTGGAAAATAATAATAATAGAAGTAACTCCACTCTCGTATTATCCCAGTGCAAGTATGAAGATTTCTGCACGATTTTCTAGATGCATTATTAGATAAAATTCAAATTTTGTTTAAAACTGATTCTACTTATTTATTTTTTGATTGCCGAATACTACCCACCCATCACAAAGCAAAAATATCTGAGAACGAAAAAAGGTAGGTACCTATAATTTATTACCTATCAGATGAAATTCAAATTTTGTTTAAAATTGATTCTACTATTTACTTATCTGCTACAAAAATCATGTATAACCGATTAGGTACTGGGAAAGAATAAGAAATAAAAACAGGTATAAACAATAACAGAGACAAGGAGACGCCCATTCGTTCACTCCACTCTGATTCCATCTCAACCGCATTGGGGTAAATCAAAATACAACCCTCTGCAGGCTGTGTGGAGAGGCCGAAGAAAAAGCCTCTCACATAATATTCGACTGCGAAATGCTTTCAAATCGCAGGTTTCAACTCCTCGAGTCACCTACACCCATGTAGGCTTTTCCCAGCACAAACCTAGCCAAACCGCTACTGGCCCTTTCCAAAGGACTCTGACTAGGAACAGAATCCGCGGAGAAGCACAATAAGCCACTAGGCTTCAGCTCTTTGGGCTTCCATCACCCTGATCCGCGGATTCATTTACAATTTACAATCTACTCAAATGGTACTATTTTACAGCAATAGAGGCGTCCTACTCACTTTAAGTTGACCGGAGAAGGAGTTGTAGACCTGAGCCAAGAGCTGCTTGGTAGGTATTTCGCCACACAGAGCCACCAATTCAACCGTGTTCTCGTCGGTTAGCATGAGCCCTTTAGCAAGAATCCCAACACGAACGATGCCAGTGATGATCCAGCTGTCCTTACCCCTTCACACATTAAAACATAACGTAAAGATAAGTGGTTTCAATATAGTTCAGTTGACATGCAAAATGAATTGTACAGCAAAGGCAAAATTTTACATCCTTTTTTTAAAAATATTATGTCCTCGGCAGATTTGAATGAGACGATGATAGAAAGCAGGTCGATTTACAGGAACTCGGTGAGATGGATAAACGATCCAGGAAGGAGGATCGATAGATTGAGAAGACAATGGGGTATTTCAGTGGGTCGGAAATTCAGGTTTTTGACCTCAAATTTGGATTCAGCACCCTTGAAAACCTATACACTACAACTTTTAGCCCAATGATACTATAACATGTGGTAGAATAATTAATTAAAGAGATCACACGTTTGAAAAAAAAGGCGGGCCGCCATAAATGCACACACACTACGCCGTGTGAGAGTATTTTGTAGTATCCAAGAGATTCTCCAAGGGACTCATCTCTTCTATGTGCGTGGATACTTTTTCAAAGAGTTTTGGCTAGCTACGTCACACCATTCAAATCTTCAACTTTCCTTAACTTCTCTGATTTTTTAAAAACATTTTCTCGACGAACAGACCCGATTACCGTTATTCCTGAGCCATACTCTTTTGGAAAAGGGAAAAAAAAAAATAAAAAAAAAACTGAAAATGGCTAAACTTCAATTCAACTTATTGAGGACTTCCCAGTATTTATATTTGTCTATAACGTGTAGGAGCAGCATAATAATAAAAGCTAACTCCAATTTGTCTCTCAACAAATTCGCATGCCCTAATTCTCCAGTCATACGAATGAAACAAAGAGAGGTAATAAACTTAATGGGAATGGGGAATTTGCCTCAATTTTAGATTCTGGAATTTCAAGGCAAATCCTATTATAGGGCCCTAGAATAACGTTTAACACTAGGAATAACCAACGGAAAAAAATTACCGTAGGAGAAAATGACTAAACAAGTGAACCTCTGTTACAAAACACCGCGAAAATCGAGGAGTATTGTTGACGTCATACGAAAAAAAAAAAAAAAAAAACGACGCGAAAGCAACGACAACAGACAGAGTTCTTGCACCGCCACACAAAACGATCCAGTGAAATGGCTACTCGAATAATGTGATTCAAATCTTGAAACTAAATAAGAGAAGATGAAGAATAATAATGCTTGATAAACTAGTAGATAGATTCGTATTGTAAAAAAGTGAGTAATACTGTTTCTTTTGGTCAATTTTGTGTCTGGGTTCTTCCTGCCAGTTCGTGGCGCACTCTTGTGCGCACTACTCGGAAGGTAAAAGTTCGCGTATGTTCCGCTTCTGTGGTAAGCGCCACAGAACCTCCTTTGAAGTCAGATTGGTAGAATATCCGTCACGTTTCAAACATGGCTGCCTCTTACACATTGCCACCACATTTAAAATTTCCATCTTCCTTAAATTCTCTAAATTTTTTGGATGCGTTTTCGAGCAGCTCACTATGGTTTTATTCCATAAAAATAAACCCTCATTCGAAAAAAAAAAAAAAATGTGAGGCAAATTCCCCATTAGTGCTCACCCAGGTTTGCTGGCATCAGCTTTATCAGCATCGCCTTCTTTCTTAACAGCAGCGGTGGTTGCAGGCTCTTTCTTAGCATTTCCTTGAGCTTTAGGGTCCTTGTCACCTAAAAAACAATATTTTAGTAGGCCGCGATGAAAAACAACGTAAAAATTGCATCCTGCGCATTAATTGCAGTAAGTTTATCATCAAAATTCACTCACCTTTGTTGTGATCGGGTTGAGATTGATCGATGAGGATTTTCACCGCCTTCTCGCAGTGTGAAACGACCTTGTGGACTGCTTGCAATTTTGTTTCTTTCGGGTAAATCTGCTGATGCTTCATGATGATGTGGCGGTCGTCAGGGGTGTCGGGCCTTCGGATTCCGAACTGTAAGTAAAAGTAAAGTAAACCACTATTTAGAGCCAGGCCCCAGCTTTCTGCTTATAAATAAGAGATATTATAATATAAACTTATTATATTATAATATTATAATATAATATTATAATATATTATAATATTATAATATAATATTATAATATAAACATATTATGTTTAAAAGTAAACTCCAGCTGAGGTGCGTTTCCTTCCGGCCCGCCCCGTCAAGAATATGATGAAGTGGGTAATGAAAGCCGAGCTTTATAATTAGAGCTCGGAATTTGCATATTTTGCATATCTTTTATTATGCGGTATATCTTTGTATTTGAACGTTTTGAAGGTTTCTGAAGGGTATGCGGTGGTTTAAATTGAAATTGAATATTTTTGCATATTTCGGTCATTTTGGGGATTTTTTTGCATATTTTGCAGCATAGTTTACCTGTTTTTTTTTGTTGTTGCGTATTCTGGATTTTTTTAAAAGTCTGCTGGAAGTTGACAATATTCGAAATCGAATGTTGGAATGTTTTGTCCCCTCACTCACATCACCCCAGCAGGTAATGGGCCATTACCTGCTCTAATGAATAGATGAGTGACAATGCAAGTGAACGGTGCGTGCTCGGAGCTTTGAGACTAATCCGCTTACTGAACCAACAGGTAAGTAAAGGCTTTCTAATAAACACTTTGGAATTGGAACACCACGGATACTCTGGAGGACAGGCAGATCGCCCATCGTTTGGCCTTTATAAATGCCAACTTTAGTACCATACCCCATTTGATTCTGGATCCCCATTGGATCTCTGCTCTGTCGTAGGTGCGGTTTCCGACCTGCTCGAAAAAAGCTCCCACTGGCATGGAACAACTGGAAAAGCCGTCAAGGATAAACTGGAGGGGGTCCTATCGAAAAATCCAGGGTGGTCTTCAGTGGTTCAAATCGCGAAAATTCTCAAAGGAGAGCTCATGGGACTCTCCCTACTCTCCAAGAGAGATTTACACTTTTAAATTTTTGCCTATTGTATCTTGCGATGTAGAGAGATCGTTTTCTGCATTGAAAGAAATTTCAAGTGACAGGAGACTGTTTTACATCTGATAATTTGGAGCGTGTAATTGTTGTCCTTTATAATATGTAGTTCATCGTTACATTTTATACCTAGTTCGTATAAATGTATAAAAGTAAATAAAAAATGTATAACTGATTTTTTAAATTGCTTGTTTACTTTACCTGATGCTTTACAACTTTTTTCTAGGAGAAAAAAGGGATAAAAAAATGTAATAATATGGAACATCCTTGCTTAAAATACTGAAATTCCAAAGTCGTATGCAGTTTTAAGGGCAAATGCTTATTTTTCCAGTTTCTGGTGCATATTTTCGGGAAATTTTCGTGCACATTTTCCGAGCTCTATTTATAATATTCAAAGAATTTATGCACCTAAATTTCTCCAATTTAACGGTCTTACGAAGAGTATTGGAGTATGAAAATTTTACGACTAGGGACTTGTTTTTCTCTCGACTTATTATTTATACTCCATCGGATATTTTCAAGTCCCATTGCACCAATCGCGTTAGAGGTTAGATTTGGAAATCAATCATTCACCAGTAGTTTGACCCCGAGATTCAAAACTGTAGGACAGGCAGTTTTTTTCCCTCAACTATCGAGAGATATAAATTGACAGCTACAATCCCCTAACTACAGTCTATTTGTAACCGATTTCGGACATGATCCAGCATGTCGGTAATAGTATCAATAATCTGGCGTTATTACCGGAGGAGGTTGGAGGAATGGAGCTGGAACAGGTCCTCGTCGCCTCATCCACTCAACATACTCGAATTCCTCCTCATACCGCCGCCTTTCTTCCCAGTACATCCGGTCATCGGTCCAAAAGCTTCTGGAAAAAAGCCACGAGATGCTGAATTTGAAGGAAGAAATAAGAAGACGAAGCATTACAAAGATTTGAGGGTGAACGTGACCCACCTGTCCTCTTCACGCCTCCTCAAGAAATCATCCCTTCGCCTGATTTTCTCTTCGTGGATCCTTCCTCGTCGTCCTGACGGTTTCACGTCAACCACCAAATCGGGATTAACCTTCTTCTTAAACTGCAACCTGTGGCGCCTGCCCTTCATATGCATATCTTTAGCATTAGGATCGTTGAACTTGCACTCGCAAAGCTTGCAGTTGAAGCTGATCAACTTTCCTGCAATTAAATAATATTCCAAATGTGAAATAAAGTAAACAACCATTTCGGGTTGGATTCTCGTCCGACTGCTTTTCCTGGCGTCGCGGACGTCATCAGCTGTCTTCCAAAGGGAAGATCAGAATTTGTTCTGATGATTTCTCATGACTTCCCATTGGGTTGGGACGAGGGGAGCGATGAGAGTCCCGGCCGCTGAAAAACGCGCGTTGCCAGCGACAAAGATGGGCGAATTCTTATTCATAAATACGATTATGAATACAAATCATACCTGCGACTTTATGATTATGAATACGAATACAGGTATGAATATGAATACAATCGTATTCACACTTTGAATACGATTTTCCCCCGTATTCGTATTTTGAATACGATTTTATGATTTTTTCTATGATTTCCCCAAAAATCGATTTTTTTTAAACCATTTTCCCTGAAAAGCATACTTTTTTAAATGATTTTCTACCGAACTCTGGACATATTTGTAATTTAACATTGTCAAAATAATCAATCGAAATTCGAAACGCTCATACATTCTACGATTTTTCACGTAGAACCGAATGAGACCAACCCCAGGTCACTACGACCAACCGTATAGAAACTACGACGACATTTCCGCTGAAAATGGTAATTTTTTTACAATTTGCACTGAAAATCATAAAAAATTATGATTTTTACCGCAATTTTGGTCGCATTCATTCCCTACAATTGCCAAAATAATTAATAAAAATTCGGAACGCTCACCAATTCTTATAAGATTTTTCTCGCAGAATCGAATGAGACCAACCCCAGGTCGCTAAGACCAACCAAATAGAAAGTACGACGAAATTTCCGCAGAAAATCGTATTTTTTTAAAACGATTAGCACTGGAAATCATAAAAAAATTATGATTTTTACCGGACATTTCGTCGTACTTTCTATTCAGTTGGATGTACCGACCTGGTATTGGTCTCATTCGATTCTGCGTGAAAAATCCTATAAGAATTGGTGAGCGTTTCGAATTTCGATTCATTATTTTGACAATGTTAGGTTAGAATATGTCCAGAGGTCGGTAGAAAATCATTTTAAAAAAGTATGATTTTCAGGGAAAATCGTAAGAAAAATTCAATTTTGGGGAATCATAGAAAAAATCATAAAATCGTATTCAAAATACGAATACGGGGGAAAATCGTATTCAAAATGAATACGATTGTATTCGTATTCATAATCATAAAATCGCAGATATGATTTGTATTCATAATCGTATTTATGAATAAGAATTCGCCCATCTCTGGCCAGCGATGAGCCTTGAACCCACGAACCCCGTAGAGGTCGGTCCAAAGTCCACCGCCAAACAACGACCTTAGCCACTCCGGTTTATAACATTATTGAGGAAAATTCAGGAATCTGAGTAAGTCTCACCGTCTTCACCGCGAATTTCCTCTATGTATTCCTGGCCGACAGGTGTCACCTCATTTTCGGGAGTCATTTCCACATCAGCTGTGTCTTCTTTAGCCTCTTCCTTCACGTCCTTGGAACCTACCGTGCCCAGATTTCCACCTGTGAAGAGCAACACGATCGTGAGTACGATGGACGGCAAACGTCATGTAACTCCTAGAAACCTCTAGTACTTGTAAACCAAAACGTACTTTGGACGAAATTGATTTTGGGTGGAGTTGTGACCGTAGCGCCAGCTGCAGCAGTCGTTCCCAATGTCGCAATAGCCGCACCTTTGGCAGCCTTGATATCAACGTCTGGAATGGGCTTTCCGAGAATTTTGTGCAACTTAACGACCTGAAAGTACCAGCAAAGTATAGCACCATGTACTTACAAAATATTATTGGCAGAGAAGTTCAAAATACAGGGTGTAAGCCTAACTGGTCTGCCATACGGTACCAGTCGATTCTACAACTAATTTGCAACAAAAAATGTCTCTTAGCAATTTTTTTTCAAAATGTCCCTTCGTTTTCGAGTTATTTCAACTTTAAATTTTTTTTCGTGATTTTGACCTTATGTCATTAAATTGGTCATAACTCCGTTAATTAGCTGTGTAAATTACAATTTGAGGATACCGTTGGAAAGAGCATTAAATTTCCTATTGGATAGATGCCTTAACTATTTTTCGAGTCAAGGTTTGTGACATGAAAACGTCCTCTAAAAAGAGAATTTTACGTAATTTTGGAAACCTCGCATTTTTTCAATCTCAAATTGAACTACGGGAACTCATACTTTTTCAAGATGCAAGAACAGTGAAAACTGCGCCAGAATCTCAGCTTTCTAATGGTATAATCAAAACATATTCTACAACCAAATTTAGGGGAGAAATTCGTGTTTGAAAGCGGAAAAACGTGCATTTTTTCAACGAAATCAGCACTCTGGCCTCCTGTTTCCGGAAGCCTCGCGGTCTACTGCTGCACCCGATTTCGTTGAAAAAATGCACGTTTTTCCGCGTTCAAACACAAATTTCTCCCCTAAATTTGGTAGTAAAATATTTTTTGATTATACCATTGGAAAGCTGAGATTCTGGCGCAGTTTTATCATTCTTGCATCTTGAAAAAGTATGAGTTCTCGAAGTTCAAATTGCGATTGAAAAATGCAAGGTTTCCAAAACTACGTAAAATTCTCTTTTTAGAATTCTCTTGTCTCAAGCCTTGACTCAAAAAAAGTTAAGGCATCTATCCGATATGAAATTTAATGCGCTTTCCAACGGTATCCTCAAATTGTAATTTACACAGCTAATTAACGGAGTTACGACCGATTTAATGACATAAGGTCAAATTCACGAAAAAAAAGTTTAAAGTTAAAATAACTCGAAAACGAAGGGTTTAAAAAAAATTGCTAAGGGACATTTTTTGTTGCAAATTAGTTGTAGAATCGACTGGTACCGTATGGCAGACCAGTTAGGCTTACACCCTGTATAGTATTGTTGGGAAGTTACTACGTTCTTGTTGTGTTTGTGGACAGTTAAGAAGCTTGGAGACAAATTATCCTAAAATTCTCGTTTCCATGATTATGATTGTAGATTGGTTGGAATAAGTTGTGTTCGAAAATACATTGCGAAATATTGCCTGAAGATTGTTGTTTCCTCCTAACAGTATGATAATTTTGGATGGTATAAGTGGTTACCTACTTCAATTAACTACTTGCATTGGTGTACCACATTAATTTACATACGGTAACCAAATCCTTTCCTGCATGTGTTGTAGGAAAATATATTCTTGGTTTAACCACCGTAAAAACCACTGCGTGTATTTTATACTCTCTAACAGGTTATGGGCCCAGCACACTTCCACTGCTATAAGCCAACTGATACTCCGATGGATGTTAATGTGAAACTGAAGAGAGCAGATCTGGCAGAAACTGATGTACTTGGCTGTTTGCACACTTCCTGATATTGCACACTCATGCAGTGTGTTGAGCTCATTCAATACGTGTTTCGACAATAGCCACGTAACAGCAGCAAAACGAGTACTTCGATATCTGAAGAGGACGAAGAACTACCGTTTGACCTACTCAAGGAATGGCAAGGAATTGAAAGGTTTTGTGGATGCTGATTGGGCAAATGATGAAAGTGACAGGAGGTCTTATACAGGCTACACTTTCAACCTTGGCAACGCAGCAATTTCTTGGGAAGCCAGAAAACAGAGGACTGTGGCTCTGTCAAGCTGTGAAGCAGAGTATATGGCGCTCGCAGAAGCAAGTAAGGAAGCTACCGCTCTGAAAAGAATATTACAAGAAATGACCGGTGTAAGTCCAGCTGTGACGCTGTACAATGACAACCAGGGAGCGATGTCTTTGTCAAGCAATCCGGTGCATCATAGAAGGAACAAGCACATCGACATCAGACATCACTTCGTTCGGGAGACAGTGGAGCGTGGAGACGTCTGTATCCAGTACATGCCAACAGAGCGTATGGTTGCGGACATCCTCACAAAACCACTACCCAGACAGAAAGTAAGATCTTTTACAGAACTACTAGGATTGAAGCCTCCGCTGATAACCACTTAAGGGGGAGTGTTGGATGGTACAGGGTGAGCCACGGAAACTTACTTATTTGAAAAAATCGCCGTTCGGCCTGGTAGGGTTGTAGAAGGGGGGACAATGGCCCATTTGAAGGCGGAGCTCATAAAGTTTTGTTACCTGTACGGTTAGTTGCCACCATGCTTTGGACGAGAGAGCAGCGGGCGTTTGCCCTAGAAACCTGTTTTTCCAATGATCAGTCAGTTATTGCGACCCAACGAGCCTTCCATGCGCGCTTCGAAATTCGTCCTTATGGAGCGGTTCCCGGTCGAAATTCGATTCTAACTTGGACTACCACATTTCGGGAGACTGGAAGTGTTGCCAGAAACCGAACTGGACCTCCACGGATCTCCAGAACCCCAGAAAACGTTAAGAGAGTGAGGCTGTCGGTTTTGCACTCCCCCCGTCGTTCGGCTCGCAAACAGGCAGCTGCTCTGTAGTCCAGTCAAATTAGCCAAAAAAGGGGGGGGGGGGGGGTTTGCATTAATTCCGGACAAAGCGAAACTTTTATGGGTGACTTGTGGGTGCCTATGGAACATGTTTTTAGTATATTCTACTAGATTCTCCTTGTGCTAACTTTTTGGTGCCCGAAAAACCGCGATTTTTCGGCACTTGTTTCAGTTTTTTGCCTATAACTCGTACACGATGCATCCTACGGAAAATTTTACTCGTTCCTTTATTAAACAGGATGAATTTCTGCGTCGAATGACCACCTGAAACGTTAAGATCGGTTCAGCCGTTTGGCCGAAATCGATCGTTGAAGTTTGGCGATTTTTCCCAAATTGGTTGAAAAATGGGTTACGCTCAAGTTTCAAGGCCTGTACATCAAAAACGGCGTATCCAACCAAAAAATGTCACATAATCAAAGTTGTAGAGAATCAAATTTTGTGTAAGAAAAGCATCCCCCCTTCCTCCCCCCTCCCACCCGCCCCTACCAAATGATAGAATAACGAAACAACTTCTGAGTAAACGAAATTATGAGTATTGAAAACGGTGTTGCAATCAAAAAATGTCATATAATCAAAGTGAAACGTCTGTTGTTCAACTTACTAAGGCACTGAGGTACTTGTAATACTAGAAAAGGCGAAAGAAAAAACATTCTCCTGGTCCTAACTTTTTGGTGCCCAAAAAACCGCGATTTTTCGGCACTTGATTCAGTTTTTCGCCTATAACTCGTACACGATGCATCCTACGGAAAATGTTACTCAATCCTTTATTAAACAGGATGAATTTCTGCGTCGAATGACCACCTGAAACGTTAAGATCGGTTCAGCCGTTTGGCCGAAATCGATCGTTGAATTTTGCCGCTTTTTCCCAAATTGGTTGAAAAATGGGTTACGCTCAAGTTTCAAGGCCTGTACATCAAAAACGGCGTATCCAACCAAAAAATGTCACATAATCAAAGTTGTAGAGAATCAAATTTTGTGTAAGAAAAGCATCCCCTCTTCCTCCCCCCCCCTCCCACCCGCCCCTTCCAAATGATAGAACAACAAAACAACTTCTGAGTAAACGAAATTATGAGTATTGAAAACGGTGTTGCAATCAAAAAATGTCATATAATCAAAGTGAAACGTCTGTTGTTCGACCTAAGGCACTGAAGTACTTATAATAATAGAAAAGGCAAAAGAAAAAACATCTCCTAGATTCTCCTTTTGCTCACTTTTTGGTGCCCGAAAAACCGCGATTTTTCGGCACTTGTTCCAGTTTTTCGCCTATAACTCGTACACGATGCATCCTACGGAAAATTTTACTCAATCCTTTATTAAACAGGATGAATTTCTGCGTCGACTGACCACCTTCATTTTTTAGATCGGTTCAGCCGTTTGGCCGAAATCGATCGTTGAAGTTTGGCGATGTTTCCCAAATTGGTTGATCGCCAAAACTTCAACGATCGATTTCGGCCAAACGGCTGAACCGATCTAAAAAATGAAGGTGGTCAGTCGACGCAGAAATTCATCCTGTTTAATAAAGGATTGAGTAAAATTTTCCGTAGGATGCATCGTGTACGAGTTATAGGCGAAAAACTGGAACAAGTGCCGAAAAATCGTGGTTTTTCGGGCACCAAAAAGTGAGCAAAAGGAGAATCTAGGAGATGTTTTTTCTTTTGCCTTTTCTATTATTATAAGTACTTCAGTGCCTTAGGTCGAACAACAGACGTTTCACTTTGATTATATGACATTTTTTGATTGCAACACCGTTTTCAATACTCATAATTTCGTTTACTCAGAAGTTGTTTCGTTATTCTATCATTTGGTAGGGGCGGGTGGGAGGGGGGGAGGAAGAGGGGATGCTTTTCTTACACAAAATTTGATTCTCTACAACTTTGATTATGTGACATTTTTTGGTTGGATACGCCGTTTTTGATGTACAGGCCTTGAAACTTGAGCGTAACCCATTTTTCAACCAATTTGGGAAAAAGCGGCAAAATTCAACGATCGATTTCGGCCAAACGGCTGAACCGATCTTAACGTTTCAGGTGGTCATTCGACGCAGAAATTCATCCTGTTTAATAAAGGATTGAGTAACATTTTCCGTAGGATGCATCGTGTACGAGTTATAGGCGAAAAACTGAATCAAGTGCCGAAAAATCGCGGTTTTTTGGGCACCAAAAAGTTAGGACCAGGAGAATGTTTTTTCTTTCGCCTTTTCTAGTATTACAAGTACCTCAGTGCCTTAGTAAGTTGAACAACAGACGTTTCACTTTGATTATATGACATTTTTTGATTGCAACACCGTTTTCAATACTCATAATTTCGTTTACTCAGAAGTTGTTTCGTTATTCTATCATTTGGTAGGGGCGGGTGGGAGGGGGGAGGAAGGGGGGATGCTTTTCTTACACAAAATTTGATTCTCTACAACTTTGATTATGTGACATTTTTTGGTTGGATACGCCGTTTTTGATGTACAGGCCTTGAAACTTGAGCGTAACCCATTTTTCAACCAATTTGGGAAAAATCGCCAAACTTCAACGATCGATTTCGGCCAAACGGCTGAACCGATCTTAACGTTTCAGGTGGTCATTCGACGCAGAAATTCATCCTGTTTAATAAAGGAACGAGTAAAATTTTCCGTAGGATGCATCGTGTACGAGTTATAGGCAAAAAACTGAAACAAGTGCCGAAAAATCGCGGTTTTTCGGGCACCAAAAAGTTAGCACATGGAGAATCTAGTAGAATATACTAAAAACATGTTCCATAGGCACCCACAAGTCACCCATAAAAGTTTCGCTTTGTCCGTAATTAATGCAAACCCTAACTGCTAATTTGACTGGACTACTGGGGATTCCAGGCACAACTGTTAGACGGATTCTTCACAATGATCTTCAATTTCATCCCTATAAATTGGCTGTAGTGCAGGAATTGAGCGAAAGGGATTTAATCGCCCGCCAAACTGCATGTGAAGCACTGCTCGAAAACCTGCCCCATGACGCGATCGTTTTCTTCAGCAATGAGGCCCATTTTCACATTTCTGGCTTTTTTTTTTTTTTTTTTTTAATGGGGCTACGTAAAGTCAACTGTTTATAACGATCGTCCACGAACCCTAGAACACATAAAAAACAACATTCGCGCTGCCACTGCCGAAGTACCCGTCGATATGCTGATCAGAGTGGAGAGAAACTTAAAAAATTGTTTGAACCAATGTTTAAACAATAAGGGCCATCATTCATCATTTGATGAATGTGATTTTTAAACCCATATGAAAAAAAATTACAAGTTGTCCTTTAAAATAAAAATATAAAGATTTCTGCATTACTTTTTTTTAATTGACCTTCCAAATAAGTAAGTTTCCGTGGCTCACCCTGTATAAGTGGTACCTACTTCAATTAACTACTTGCATTGGTGTACCTCATTAATTTACATACGGTAACCAACTCCTTTCCTGCATGTGTGAAAATATATTCTTGGTTTAACCACCGTAAAAACCACTGCGTGTATTTCATACTCTCTAACAGATAAACTCACTTTCATATGCTTAGCGCCTCTAAGATGGGCAGCATAAGCGTCAGAGCCGGTACAAACGACGTCGCAGAGTTCGCAGCGTAGATTATTTGCAGCTCTGGACCCTGCTGGAGGGGCTGCTCCCTCTTTCTGCAACGCTTCTTTCTTCTTGTGTCTCTGACCTTCCAGATGTTCCCTGTAAGTCTGAAGAAAAATCCCAATAAGAATATGAAAGAGTGCGCGGGAGAGGGGAAATTTGAACTGTAAGTTTAAGACTGAAATCAGTGAAGCAACAATAAGAAATACTCACTTGAGGACCAGCGCAGCTAATTTTGCAGACTTCGCAATAATGAAGCTGTTGAGGCTTCGGCTGGAGTGGTTTGGGCCGCATTTGGTTTTTATTGGGTCCTCCCGGCTTCTTGTACCCTTGCCATGAGGAATTCGGCTTACCTTGATTCACAAACATAGCAGCACTATAAACAGCTGTAACCAAAAGGAAACAGCATTCACTTGAAAGCAAGATTTCGGGGTATAGGAGTGTGTAAATCCATTCGAATAAAATTATGGATTCACTAACCGAGGGACGTATCATGAATTTGATAATACCAAAGAGATTGAAAAGATTATGGAATACAGTATGCATTAACTATGTAGAATACGCAGATTTCACACCCCTATTCTCCTATGCTGGCAGGCATTAATGCTAACATATGGCTAGAAAAAGATTGATTCGACCTGTGTAGAGATTTATAATAGAAAATCCAACCTGTTTTGGGTTTAGAAGCAGCAGTTGACTGAGCACTGGAAGGGTTGGTGGGGTAGGCAGTGCTAAAGTTGGTGGTTGAAGGACTGGTACCATATCCCACAGCAGCTCCGCCGTTGTAAGCTCCAGCAGCACCAGCCTGGTATGAGGGAAGTAACTTAATAAGAAGGCCGGGTCACACAAATAACCCTACCGGCTTTTTCAAATTGTTCAAAATAGAATAAATTTACCTTAGCTACCTGTTGAGTTTGAACTGGAGTGGTATAAGTGTAGTTGGTCGTCTGGGCAGGAGCAGCTTGGGCAGGAGTATACGCTGCAGTGTACTGAGCTGCCTTGTGTGGCTGAGCAGCAGGTCTTACGCTTTGTGTTGTGTAGGTTGCACTGTAAGCTGCTTTCCCAGCTTGAAAACAAAAGTAAAATTACTCTCCGTCTAGAAACATCAGATACAATAATTGAGGAGAGTCTAGCCCCCAGAAAGTGTTGTCGGGTTTCAGCGCTACCTACCCCCACTTCAACGAACTACCATTTCTGATATCTTATCAGGTGATCACGCTCGCGATCGCATTACCGTCGCTCCTCTAACTTGCAGTCATCTCAAAATTACGATGTAGCAAAGAAGAACAACACAACAAAATTTGTTTTCATTTAATGAAAACAACACAAAAATGCAATAACAAGTTCCTTTTTCCCGCAATTTAAAAAGGCAGGGAAGTAAAGCCGCCAAACTTAGAAATTAGAGAGTGGTAAAACCGAGGTGGTAAAATAGATGTAAGCCTACTTTTCAGAAATGCCGCTTGACCAAACTCACATCGAGCTGAAAAAGGATGGTAGTTCGCTGAAGTGGCGGTAGGTAGCGCTGAAACCCGACAATACTTTCCGGGGGCTAGACTCTCCTCAATAATTGACATCAGTCACCATAACTGGTAGTTACTTACCTTGATAATCAGCATTGGTGTATGCTTGAGTAGCGGGCGCAGCTGTTTGCTGATAATAAGTTTTAGTGGCATCGTAAGCAGCAGCAGGAGCAGTACGAGCGGCATATCCATAATCATAAGTAGCTGGAGCTGTAGTTCCTGCGGCCACTGAAATTAAAGGAGCAAGCTTTACCAGAGATGCTGTTACACGTCCCCCACAATGATCATGATTCTTTTAACGGTTCCAGGAAACACTATCCACTCCATTAATGGGTGATGGATCCACCGAAAGATGAGGAACTCTCGAACTACTCGTGCCTTCAAAGGTAAAGCTCTAGCGTCTTAACCCTAGGATGGCACACCTATTTTTCGCATACATAAACGGCACACTGGGGTCAATTCTGACCCCAAAATTTAAATTCCTCTAATTTAAATTTAAGACAGAAATTTAAATTTATTTTTAGGTTGTGAAAATCTATTGATAGCCTGTTTGTTGAAATATATACAAAAAACAGTTTAAACCAGGAACAAATTTCGGTTTTGAATATAGTTTCGTAAAAAGTCAATAAAAATATGGAAATAAATGAAATTTCTAAAATTTGAAATTATATTTTGTTGAAGGTTTTTTCAAAATAGATTCCACTATCAGCATTCCAAGTTGACAATATTTGGAATCAAATATTTAAAAAATCATTTAATTCTATGGAATAGTTTCGATAATAGATCAGCTCAAAGATGGCCCTTTTCTGAGTTTGACTGACGACTTTAACCAGCACTTTTATTTCTCTGCTTTTCTAAAAAATTGTACTATCACTCCCGTATTATTTTGAATTTTTATAGTATACTTGCTTTGGCTCAAAGTAGAGGCTTCTCACGGTAAATGGAAAACCAAGAAATTTAGAAATCAATATACGTATGTATAAATCTTGGCACACCTATTTTTCGCATACATAGGGTAAAAGCACCAATTGTTGACACTATTAGAAAGAAAAATCATTCAATTCTGCGTTCCACAAAAGGGTTCAAGAAAATGAAATTTTCAAGTAGTTATTATGAATTATGAGTTCCTTGTGAACAGTTTGCACGTATTAGACTTACCAAAATATTTTTTTATATTATCATAAACGAATTTTTTCTAACATGGTTTTTTGCCCCCAACGTTGACACATTTGTCTTCGAAAATTCCATTTGTTGACATCTGCAGTTCCTAATGTTGACACCAATTTAAATATTGACCCATCGCTTTCCTGAAGTTATTGCTCAAGGTAAATGATCAAGAGAGATTCGAAATAGGTTACAATATATTTCAAGAAGATACCTAATTACCTAGGAACAAGAACATACTTAATTAAAGAGCTACAAGAACGGAAACAGGGAACACAAATTTATCGGGATTGGCCCCATAAGATTTGGGCTTGGGCAGTTTGTATTTGACGTTATTGACCGGTAGGAGATGATTCCCGTCGCACGAACGCTTAAAAACCGTCCTCAGTCTGTTGCAGGGAAGAAGTGGTGTTACTTCCGCAGCATCTTCAGAATCAACGTTGACAACCAGGCAAACGCATTCCGTCTCACGTTTTTTGTTAGGCAACACAGCCACAACCATGTCTCCTTCATTTATTCGTCCAACTTCTTCCTCGACATGGCACAACGTCCTACTTCTACCACGGTGGTGGTTTTTTCAGCAACACAGCGTTGTGGACTTAGTTTTGCCTGGTCGACTTCACTGTTTGAAGGTCCACTTTGTTTGCTGTCCCCTGCTGGTAAGGATATCGGCTCATCTTCTTTCAGCGATTCCTCCACTGGCTCCACTTCATTTGACAATTCCTCTTCCCTTCCTCCAATTACGGTATTCTGCTGGGCAACATCGCTGTCTTCATCTATGTCCCTAAAAATCTCAAATACATCTATGTCGTCCTCGGTGGCAATCGATGGGGCCCACTCCTCTGATTCACTTGAACTCGCTGATAGTGACGAGGAACCTACGCTCCTTCTACTTTTCTTGATCGGTCGCGACTTCTTAACTTTCAGCTCTTCTTTCTTCTTCTTTCTGGCGCTTCATATCTTCTTTTGGTGTATTTGATAAAATATAGTTTTCTTTGCAAGTAGAAAAAAAAAAGTTGATGTCAACATTAGGAACTGAATGTCAACATTGGGATCAGACGGTGTCAACTTAAGGTTCCGCGGCGTTAAATTGAAAAAGTCGATAGTCGTGATACACTACACAATTATTCAAATCCAAATATCACCTTAGCAACCAAATCAACAGTTTCCCCTAATGTTGACACAGGTGTCAACATTAGGACACAAACTATTTCATGAGACCCTAATGATGACACCGAATTTAACCATGTTTTCCTATTGAAATTTGGGGTTTTAATGCTTACACATTCTTCCTTATGTTATACATGAAGCAGACGATGTGAAATGGTAATTTAACTCACAAAATTTTACTTAAAAAGACTAAATTTGTTGACCTACCTCACTAACTTGCGGCAGAAGGATGGCGTCGCTGGAGTTACTGATACAGCTATCATCAGCTTCAATTTCAGCCAGCCAAGTTATATCGGATATTATAACTAGTGGAGCCGGCCAACATCAATAACTACATTCTTATCAACAGAATGACGCTAATTTCGAGTACCTACAGTGACCCAATAGCTTATTTTTACATTTTAAAATTGAAGTGTCAACATTAGGAATAGTGTCAACAATTGGTGCTTTTACCCTAAACGGCACACTGGGGTCAATGGGGTATTTCGGTGGGTCGGAAATTCAGGTTTTTGACCTCAAATTTGGATTTAGCACCCTTGAAAACCTATATACTACAACTTTAAGCCCAATGATACTATAACATGTGGTAGAAAAATTAATTAAAGAGATCACACGTTTGAAAAAGGCGGGCCGCTATAAATGCACACACACTAGGCAAGGACTACGCCGCGGACAACGCCGCGCGCGTGTGTGAGTACTATTTTGTAGTATCCAAGAGGTCTTTCAAGAGTTTCCGTGCATGGATACTTTTTTCAAAGACAGTTGGCTAGCTACGTCACGATTGGCTAGCTACGTCACACCATTCAAATCTTCAACTTTCCTTAGCTTCTCTGATTTTTTAAAAACATATTCTCGACGAACAGACCCGATTACCGTTATTCCTGAGCCATACTCTTTTGAAAAAAAATAATAAAAAAAAATTTACCGAAATACCCCATTCTGACCCCAAAATTTAAAAGGCAAAAGAATGAATAGAAAGTCACACTGGGGTCAAATAGCCCCCCACACAAAATAAAGTCAACCGATTATAGCACACTGGGGTCAGATGTGGCCCACAGCACGTTTGCAAGTTAACTGCACGAACTCTAGCGAGTGACTGACCTTAACCACTGACAAAGGGGCTCAGAAGTAGTTCCAACTTTATTTACAAATTATCCCTGTTCGAAGAAATTTTTTTTTCTTTTTATAGATACACGGCCAAATGTAAATCGTGGGGTCACGAATGACCCCGGTGTGTCATCCTAGGGTTAACAGAGGATATACGACAGGACTAATATCCAACCTGCATATGTGCCAGGGGTGGTGTGGGCCGCCTGCTGGTAGGTGTCGTAACCAGTAGCAGCTCGCTGAGTCGAGTAGGTAGCAGCAGCAGCTGCTGCGGCAGTCTGAGCTACAGCATAGCCTGTCTGGGGCGCTTGGTACGCTGGCGTTCCTGTAGCGCTGCAATAGAGAATAATTACCATTCAATAATTTCGGCCCTCTTCTTTGGTGGAAAATGGTGATAATATTGAAGGTTTAGTTTTGATTCTACAAATCAATCTTGAGCGTAAATAGCGATTGAACAGGAAAACTAGACGTGCTTTTGTTTTAGAAGAATAGACCAGTTTGGATTTCCCCCTCTTAGCACACTAGTGACGAACTTTAATGTCTATAGTTCTTAAAGTTGGAGTACTACACTACTTGTTTTTGTCTGATGTTGTTTAAAATTATATAAGGAACAAGAATAGCATGGAAGAAGACGAGAAAAGTAGATTTTTATAGCTAATTTTCTACAATAAAGGAGTTAATGTATTTCACCCCATGAATGAACACTATTTCCTAGTGAATGAACCCTGAAATTCCAGTGAATGAACACTCCATTCCCATACACATTCACCTGTTCATTCACTGGATAGGATAGTTATTTAAACAAGTTGAGACAAAAATCAGCAGTTTAGTTGTTTCTTCACTTGGGAAGCCTCCATTCGATTTGGAAACCGTGCAATAACCCTCCAGCCAGTGAATGAACAGTCGTTCATTTACTGGTTGGAGGGTCATATCTTAGCTCCCACAGTATGAACACCCAACAAAACATATCATAATCAAAAAATTCCCTTCTACCGGGTAGAATCTACCCAATTAGTTCTCTCTAGAAAAATATATCAGCTATAATAATAAAGCATGACATAAACACTAATCCCCACGTAATGGCCAACTCCAGTTGTTACCCCCAGAGACATTCTTGGAGACTGACCTGTTGATAACATCAAAACCAAAGAAGATGGCAGACTTCTTTTTATGTACTGCTTCACCCTGCTATCTATATATTGATGGAACTAATGAAAAACACCGTTATCACCAGGGTGCATCACGAGCATTATTATTCCCAAATAACCTCGTACTGTTCCTTCACTGGGCGAGTCACCCTACTTCATTTCATCGCCCCTAGGCTACATACTAGGTACCTACTTGTAATTTGAAACTGATTACTGCGAGATGAGTTTTTAATGTTGCTGAATCCGATTCTGAAATCATTAACAGCTCACTCCGACCCAGGATATTCGCCCCTAGTTCGTAACCGTATGCCTCTTCCCCGTAGTGCCGACTGCGGTGGCTGATCCAAGACCTGTAGACGTACACCCAAGCAGCAAGGTAGGAGAGTATTGTTTCCAACTTCTCACCAAACAAAAATATGGATCCTCTCACTTAGTTACTCTACTTGTTAGCGTAGATACCCAACAAGCCATCGCTCGTCGAGTTCAAGGTTGACGTAACATGGCCTAACACATCGCAATCGATAGAAACACACAATCCCATCGATCGAACAGGAAGAGAGAATCGCCTCGGAACCCAACTATAACGAATATTGTAATATCTGTCACTAGATTCAAGAATTCATATTTACTTATAACGGGTAAATCAGTTTTGGAAGCGACCAACTTTTTTTCCGGTCCAAGTCTGCAGACGACAGAGCGGCCATTTTAGCGGAGGATAAAGGAAGTACTCGGCACGATGCATCGATCGAACTTGAAACCAACCCATATGCCGGAAAAGTACTTCCCAAAAGTCAAATGATTGGGATTACTAATAGAATTAACTCCTTACTATCATTTTAAAGGTGTAATTAAGTTGAATGAGGCGGAAACAAGCAGAAATATGCCTCATTCAGCAAGGAAGGCAAGCCGGCAACAAGGGGAAGGGCAGACCCGATTTCAGAAGTACTTGATTCAAGTTGTCCGAGCGAATTTTGAGAAAACTAAGACATAAGCACGGAGATTAATAATTGTATGATTACTTACGCATATTGAGTGCCGCCGTGGGCGAAACCAAAATAATTAGGATTCGCTGCCATTCTTGCAAGAAACAATCGCCAAAATTCCAAGATGGAGGACGAGCAGAATCCGGCACTCCACGGTTGTCGAATGGCGCATGCGCAGTGAGTGTTGTAGACAACAACTGAAAAATTATTTTGAATTTGGGTTTCAGAAGAAATTAAAACACTTCATTATTTAAAATAGAAGTACATCACAGAGGAGATCAAATGTTTTTCGGTTTGAAAAGAAATAAAACTACTGCAGATTGCAGAAGTACAGACTGGAAGAGGAGTATCCATGCTTTAAAGATGGAGGCATGGATGGTTGCCGTCCTCAATTGAGACCGCAGATTGAGAATTTCCCTTCTTCCATGTTGAAATAAGACTCGTTTTAAGTGGGGTAGACCACCATGCGGGCCCCGCCCTCATCATTCAGCATTCTGCTTGAATCACATAGTACCTAACTCCTAATGGAACTTATAAAATTATCACGGACCCAGACAATTTTTCCATTACTCTTTCAAAAGTTGGAGGCTCCATATGGGGCGGAACCATAACTTGTCTCCGGTTTTCTTTGAGTGGAAGATAGATCAACGGAAAACGCAGTGGAGGGAGTGATGGAGTCGAAAAGAGTATTCTAATGTGTGGTTACCGGAATCGTAATGGATGATGAAAAATGTTGACAATGGACGATCATATATTGAAAATGGTGCAGAGCTTGACGGATAAGGAAATTTCTTCTGCCGACCGCTCAGACAACATTGTGGCCACCATCTTCAACAATAATTTTTTCCCTTAGGAAATTCCTGGTGTTAGGGTAGATGCACCAGTAGTGGACACTCTTAATGAAAAATTTTCGTTTTTCTGGCTGCAATGCGTTTATTTTTATTGTATTGGTTTTCTGTCAATTTATTTTACTAAAATAACTCTTCCTTTACGTAAATACCTTTTTAAATGCCACTTTAAGTTTAAAATAAAACGTTTTTTCGTTAATCTTCGGAGACAGGTTTTTGCACCAGTAGATGACACCAGTTTGCCTGACGTAGACACGGTTTTACACCACTAGTAGACAGTTCACTCTAATACAAACTTTGTATTTCATAAATCATTAAAAACGAACCCAGCTTTAATCACAGCTTTGTAATTATTGTTTGGGAATCTCATTTCAGTCTTTAATTACTCAGCTACCTTCTTTTCATACTAATGTATAACAAACTACTTACCTAGGTACCTATATTTTGGACCAAAAAATACATCATGGTGGTAGTAGGTACCTATTTTAGACAAAACAAACTACTTAGGCAGGTACTATTTATTTAAAACTAAAACAACGCGTCATGGTGCAAACTATGGTTGTTAGGTAACTTGAATCACAGCTTCTCAAGTATGGTAAATGTAAAAATGAATTGTAGAAGCTAAAAGGAGAAAAAAATGAAAATTTATTGTACAATGTATTTATTGTACTACCTACTGCTATGAGCGCTTTTGGTTTATTATTTTCAATAATGAACCTTTGGAATCGACCAAAAAAAAAGTTTTAGCACCCCCTTAAAATTTGATGGTTTACGTTTCAAGGTACATACGTAGAATCCAAAAATCGAATAAAAATTTGGCCGTCCGTCCGCCGTACTTTTGCCACTTAGCATTGACCGATTTTGATGAAATTTGGTATGTAGGCTCCATTTGGGGTCTAGGTGTGCCCCGAAGATTTTGATTGATGTAAGTCACTTCTAAGGGTCAAACAATTAATTTTGAAAATTTAAAAACGCCCTAACTCAAAAAATTTTGATATAAAGGTATTGTTTTTCCATCAATTTAAGATAGTAGAGAATTTTTTAAATTTTTTGAGACCACGCGGAGCTCTGTAGGACAAAACGTTCGCTACCTACGAGAATTTAAGGGTTGGACGTACGATAAATCAGAAACACGAGTGTGAATCACAAATGAGGCCCAATCTCCGTTCAAATTTTAGCGTTCATAATTTGCAGCGTTTTCCGAATAATTCCACATTTTCCCCTTCACAGGCATGGCTGTGCTTCTGTAAACAACGTTAAACATGAGTCAAAGCACCAGAACCTTCACAACAAATTTCTTCCTTAGGTAGGTAACACCACAATTTTGTGGTTCCATTAGTAGACACCCCTGTCTACTACTGGAACCAGTCATTTCCCGGCAAAAACTCAAGCATCCTCGTGTTCACAACTGAAATACGAATAAGTTTTAATAAGTTTTAATAAAGTTCTAAAAAGCAGAGAAAAAACCAGTAGTAGACACGAATGTCTACTACTGGAAAGCACGCGCTATCAATGACCCAATAGTAGACAGTCTCTGTTTGAACGAAATTATACAATATTAACCAAAATAAACATCGCAACTGTGGAGGAAATACATGAAATAGCACGTAGAAATCAAATTGGTGCAGATTATATGTAAAATCTGATTAAGAACTTCATAAAACCAAACTAACCTCCTTAGCAGATGTGGCAATAACAGCACCTCAAACTAAGCCGCGTTAACAAATGCTCTATTATTCTTCTATGGCTGACTTGATGATCAATGTCTTTCTGGTGGGAACGCAGCCGATGATATTTTTCAAATTGGTGCCAATTACAAACCTTTTTGATGAGCTGGGTTCTTATTTTTTTCAAGTTAAAGTTCAAGTGTCTACTTTTGGTGCAGTGTCTACTACTGGTACATTTACCCTAAACGTTTTTCTGGGGCCCTAATATAGGATTTGACTTTAAATTCCAGAATCTATCTTTTATTGGAAACTAGTTATTTTATTTAATGGAAACATCATATGTTTCCAAGAGAAACATCGGCTTACAAGAGAAACTCACTAAGTCAAATATTACAGTTTTGAGGAAATCAAATTTGAAAAATTCTGTTTGTGGTGAGAGCCGTTTTGCTAGGGAGAAATTAGATTAGAGGATTGAAATTTGGTGTGCAGCTGCTTCATGATGTCTACTTACTTCCATGTGAACTCCATGTGGTTAGCGCATTCACATCTAACTTAAAAAGGTTCTTTTCGTACGAAGGGACCTGACTTAGTGAATTTCACTTGACTGTGATGATTTTCACTCTTGAGATGTGATGACTTAAGGATTCTTCTATTAATTTCTCCCTGAATTTTGATCGCATTAATTTGGGAGGAGAAAGATTTTAATAAGGAGTGTGGTTAAAAATAATTTATTTAAAATCTGATTTTCGACTGCCTTTACAATTATTTTTGGATCAGAAATGAATCCATTCAAGTGACTTAGTGAATTTCATTTCAACGGCAATAATATTGCCATTATTAACCATTACTCTGGAGAAATTCACTAAGTCTTGATAATCATCACAGCAAGGACTTAATGATTTTCTCCTGAGTAATTTTTTTTTAATTCTGATTTAGTGAAAAGCCATTTTGCATTTTTCCGAGAAAACGGTTGCTCGGATCCCAAAACTAACGTCACCAATCGATCGGGCGTTAAAAAACACATAGGAATAGCCAATAAACCGAAAATTGAAAAAAATTGAATTAGTGAATTTCACTTGTAAGCCGACGATATATAACAAAGACGTTCAAGTTTTGATTGAGAACGTAATAAGCTGAACCAAGATTTCTACCCCTACAAAATCGAACAGTTACAACTAATTTCTAAGCAATGATGAAACACAAAAGCTGGAGCAAACTAATTCCGAACTTAATTTGGAAGCTACCACGAACTATCTCACGTTGGATACTATAGATATTGGATACTATTGACTATCACGTTGGATAGGTACTATTGATAACCCAGCATCGAGAATTCAATTCAAGTCTCGTTTATTATAAGCTAACACATAAAATGTTAACCTTTCATTTATTATCGATAAAAATAATCTGAATTGTTAAATTTAGCAGAGAAATTAAGGAGTTTGATTTAAATAGGTACGATATCCATTTTGGTCAAACTTGAGAAAAACGCGATAACCATAGCGACCTGAAAAACGTGCTATAAACCAATCATATTATTTAAAAAAAAATATTTCTAAATTATAATAAATATTTTTGGAAGAAAAGGTAAATTAATTCAAAGTTTAAAATAATTTTGAACGAGATGTGAAATATCAGATTTATGGATAAACATAGTACTTTTTGAAACAAAACGTGGCTTTTAGTAATTATTGGAATCAAACGAAGTGGACAAAGTACTTTTTGAAACAAAACGGATAAGAGACCGCCATCATGCTGGATATAGTACCTTTTGAATTGGAATATCCACCCTCGTTTCTCAAGGGAATAGATCATATTTTGCTCCAAAACGATCGCATTTTTGTGAAGAACTACCCCCCTAAAACCCAGGGAAAGTGTTAACTCAATTTCGATAAAAATGGTCTTTGGTACCTTTAGGAATCAAACTCCTCAATTGTTTTGTATAATTATGTCGAGAACGAGTCGACCAATGATAAACGTATGTTTAACAAGTACCTACTAAATAGGTTCCTAACCACGTTTCTTCATACCAGGGACTAAATAGGTACCTAACTATAGAAATAATTGAAACACAAAAAGTTTTAAATACATTAAATATATTATTTTCTTACAAGTAATGCATTATATTACAGTCAATATATTCATATAAAACCTATCAACGATACGTTTCGAAGTGCAAGTAAAATAATGGCCTACGAGATTTATTCTTTGGTCTTACACTACAGTGACGACCAAGTAGTTTTCTAAAGTTGGAAATAAAATTAGAATATCTCCCAGAATAATTGCATACAAGAGAATGCAACGTTGAAGTTGGTAGCGATCCACAGAAACTCTCGGGCAACGAAGTAGGAGAGCACTCAGAAGGAATACGTTCATGTGTTTGAACAGGCGCGTTGGAGCGAGCACCTCATGCTGAGAGGGCGTAGAACTGGTGGAAGATGTCAAGGATGTGAGGATCGAGATCCTGGGTGAACAGGAGGGTTTCCAGCGTCCCACTGTACATCTGGACTTGCTCGTGGTGCTGCAGACAGAATACGAATCAACTTAGTCAAGAAAGAATTTTTACAATAATTGTTTATTGAAACGTGGGTAAGGGAATCCGAATTTGCGGAACGCTAATGGAAAACCCGTGTGAGAGCAGGAGAGAGTGAGCGCGCTCGCTATACAGGGTGTAACACCTATGTTCCTGCCATAGCCTAGGGATTGATTCTACATCTAATTTATGACTTTTTTGTTTCTTGACTTTTTTTCAACTCCCTTAAAATCCGACTTTTTCCACTTTTAAGATTTTTTTCGTGTTTTCGACCTTGTATCATTAAAATGTTAATAACTCATTCAATTTACTAGATAAACTCAAATTTGATGGAGAACCAAAGTTTTTTAAATAGGCGAAACGGGTGAAAAATGAACTTGAAGAGGAAAAATTGTCAAATCTTAAAATCTAAACTTTTTTCAACCGCTCATAAGTCCCTGCTTTCCAGCGTGTAAATGCTTGCCTGTAAGCCTTAAAGTTGACTCAAAAGCTCAACTTTCCAACGGTATGGTCAGAACTATTTCCAATATTTTTGTTAGTGGAGAAAACCGCGCTTGAATGAGAAAAAACGTGATTTTTATTTTCAACGAAATCGACGGTTTGACGGGAGGATTCGGGGTTGGATGGAGACTGAGAGGAGCGGCGGCGGAGGAGACCCCCCGAATCCTCCCGTCAAACCGTCGATTTCGTTGAAAATAAAAATCACGTTTTTTTTCATTCCAGCGCGGTTTTCTCCACTAATAAAAATATTGGAAACAATTCTGACCATACCTTTGGAAAGCTGAGCTTTTGGGTCAACTTTAAGGCTTACAGGCAAGCATTTACACGCTGGAAAGCAGGGACTTATGAGCGGTTGAAAAAGTTGAGATTTTCAAGATTTGCCAATTTTTCCTCTTCAAGTTCATTTTTCACCCGTTTCGCCTATTTAGAAAACTTTGGTTATCCATCAGAGAGATAGGAAATTTAACTCACTTTCCAATAGTATCGTCAAATTTGAGTTTATCTGGTAAATTGAAGGAGTTATTAACATTCTAATAATACAAGGTCGAAAACACGAAACAAAATCTCAATAGTGAAAAAAGTCAAAAATTAGATGTAGAATCAATCCATAGGCTATGGCAGGAACATAGGTGTTACACCCTGTATTCAAAAAACCTACTTCTTTAGTTTCCCCTGTTTTCCTAAACCTACTTCCTATTAGTAGGGTTGGAAACATTCATGACTCCAGTAACTTGTCCTGTGTTTGAAACAATACACAATAGCAAATGTTTAGAGCAAATAACTACTATTTGGTTTTAAGGAGAGCCGATCCAAACAGGATTTCGCTACTTCCTCCATCTGCAAGCAGATAGATGAAACCCCGAAAACCCTAGCAGGGTGATCGAGGGAGTGGAAGGAACTCAGCACCCAGGAGCCCCAGGGGAGCTAGTCATATCTATCAGCTCCTCTATGTACCTGTTTGTATTAACACCACAGGTTAGGCCAAACCTTCTAGCTAAGTTTCTACCAACTAGACAGGTTAGTACCCGAGTTCATAACAGAACTCACATGCCGAGAGACATCTTCAGGGGGCTAGCCCTTGAGGAGGTCATCTCTCCCCTTATAGCCTTCTTGGTACAAGCCCATGAAGTAGGGTTTGCTCAACCACGACCACCACGAATCCAACCTCAACTGAGGGGCAGGCAGGTGATGCTTTGACCAAGGTCGGTGCATCGGTAGCCCGGTACTCCGGTATCTCCCGTGGTACTGGTGATTGGGATGAGTAATCAGCCTTTTACGGCATTATTGCTATCCCCAGAAGTCCGACCAGGTAACAGGCCCGGAAGCAGAGAATTTGTACCTGCTCCCTAACCGCTCTACTCCTGTCAGAGGCATGTGCCAGAGCCCTAAAGGGCCCCATTCACGTGTATGCCCGGAGTCGCCGCCGCGTCCCTAGCCACCGTCAAAGGGGAAAACTACCCGTGAATGGTTAACAAAATCTTGAGGTCTGGCGGTCGTCCGCAACTCGGCAGGTAATCGAACATGCTCGAAAATTGCGGTCAGGCTATGGCTGTGATTGGTTGAAGTGAGGCCGACGCCCAGTCGCACCCCCACCAGTACAGTATGTATCCCTACCGTTTTCCTCACTTCTAGTCATCTTTTGAACTCGGTGGTTGGTAGCAGGTCCGCCATTCGGCAGAGTCAGTTAGTTGTGGTAGCCAGGTGAATGGACTACTGCGGTGGCTTCGGGGGGTACCTGGAGGGACGCGGCAGCGACTCTGGGCATACACGTGAATGGGGCCCTTAAAGGGGTATGCCTCGAGTTGCCAGCGCGTCCCTAGCCACCGTCAAAGGTGAAAACTACCCGTGAATGGTTAACAAAATCTTGAGGTCTGGCGGTCGTCCGCCGCTCGGCAGGTAATCGAACATGCTCGAAAATTGTGGCCAGGTTAATCCTCGGCAGCCCTGTGAATAGTTGAAGTGAGGCCGACGCCCGGTCGCACTCCCACCAGTACAGTATGTAGCCCTACCGTTTTCCTCACTTCTAGTCATATTTCAAACTCAGAGAAGGAACTGAGCAAGCGGTGGTTGGTAGCAGGTCCGCCATTCGGCGGAGTCAGGTAGTTTTGGTAGCCAGGTGAATGGACTACTGCGGTGGCTTTGGGGAGTACCTGGAGGGATGCGGCGGCGACTCCAGGCATACACGTGAATGGGGCCCTTTACATTAAGGGGGTACAGGAGAGGGAGGCATGATGCACGGCGGAACCCATAAAATCTTAAGAGCAGGCAGCTATCAGTGAATATTAGTATGCCTGAGTGTGCTCAGTTATGATCGATCACCGGGGCTCGGAACAAGCATAATACAAATCTCTGACGACATATAACTGAAATCGGTCAAATCTAAATTAAGTTAGAAGTATCTGCCTAAAATTGAGACTGATGGGCTCAAACCACACAATAACTACTTGAAAATTAGTAGCCAGCATACAGGGTTCAAGTCTTGTTTTCACTTCTTGGACGTTTATTGGAGTGTATTGGTTCAGGGACATCACCGTTCTGCTGGTTATTGTGGATACACGATTAGTGGTGTTTAGAGAGGGCTATGTTGATTTACCAGGACAGGTCAGGCAAATACTTACTAAATCATTCACAATTATTAATTCTACAGGTTACTTACAGCGAGGAAGACTTGTTGGAGACGACCGATAGTCCACCTGTACCAGTAGTTGTCAAACTCCTTGTTGTCGGTATCACACCGTACAAGATGCTCGGACAATATCATGATGAATCGCTTTAAAGAAAAAAAGAAACAATGTCTTAGCAGTGGTTTGCGAATATAAAATGCGATAATTGATGAAAAAACGAACTTGCGAAGTTCATTTATAATTATATCCTGAAGGGCACTTTGGGAAATTACAGCCCACTTATTCTTCCCTATTCCCTTGTATGCCTTATCCTAAAACTACTACACGTACTACATGTGCCAAGAGGGATATAATTATAGTAGTCAGAGGTGAATAATTCATAATGAGTATCGCCTCTAAGGAAAAATTATCGAATATAACTTCTTGAGCAGAATGGATCAGTTCCGAATTGAAGTAGAAATGTCTCTACTGCCCTGCAATGGAGTTTAAAACATATTTAAACTGCATGCATTCCAGGAGACGTCCCATTGGATAAGCATTAGATCAGTTTAACCAGTTGTTAAGTGATAAACTGTTTCACTCGATGTAATTTATTTATTACTTTAGGCAAGATATACTGACCCCCCCCCACCATTATCCACCATAACATTTCTAGCGGCATGGGAGCCTCGAATCTGAAGAGCATTTTAAAATCCATGATCTACGATACCCAACATGCGAATTCGAATTCACCCCCCCCCCCCCACACACACACACACACCACCTCCCAACGCCAACGATGGTGCCAGTCTGGCACCAAAGAGGAAATACGTCGTAACATTGAAATTTCATCTGTTAGTTTTGGTAGGAAGTCCGTAGAAGTTCACATCCGTTTTCAAGGTGAAACACAAAAAAAAAACACGAAATAAGCGGTTTATGGCATCATGGCACCATGTCCTGGCACCATGGTGGCACCACTATTAGTTCCATGGTGGTACAGAGAATAATTCATGAAAATCCGGAGGTATATTGAGAATTTTTCCTCAATTTCAAAGGTTGGGTACAATTAGTAAGCAGTAAAGGAACCGAAATATTGAAAAATCGGATATTTTGTGAATATTATTCCCCACTCACCCTCTCCTCTTGCGAATTTCGGTACTCTGGTAAAATCATGTACAACTTGGAAGTTATTTGAGTCAAACAAAAAAAGAAACACGCAAATCGGTTAGAAATTGAGGCCTGGGCAGAGTTTACAAGATTACGCACGCAAACGCACGTTTTTTAAGCATTAACCCCCCCTTTCCCCCTCTTAAAAAGCAAAATCCAAAATTCCGGCGCCGTAGTGCACAACTAGATAGTATTCCGCGTCAAACGAAAAAAGAACCACGAAAATCGTTTGAGAACTAAGGCCTGGGCAGAGTACACAAGATTATGCCCAAAAACTCACGTTTTTCGAGCATTAACCCCCCCTTCCCTCCCCTTAAAAGGCAAAATTCGAAATTCCGGCGACGTAGTGCACAACTAGATAGTTTTCCGCGACGAACAAAAAAAGAACTAGGAAAATCGGTTGAGAACTAAGGCCTGTGCAGAGTACACAAGATTTTGTTACACACACACACATACACACACACACATACACACACACACAGACATACACCTATGGTTTTTTTCGCGGATTTGGATTCAGAATGGTCTAAAACGGATTACTGTGTGGTTATTTTTTTTTTCTGTTGAATGTTGTCCAACTTCACCCCAGATCGATCGCATAAGGACGCCCAAGTCTTACTGTGGGACGTCCTAAAAATTCGTTCTTGAGGGGATTTTTGCTCCCACTTCTGACACCCGAAAATCTGAATAACGGATATCATGGACTACTGTTAAGGGAGACGTCGAAGGCATGTTATTCAGTTTCAGCGTCTTTCTCAGCCAATTTTCAGAGGATTTTGATGCAGTATGCGGCAAATTTCTTATTTCTCGGTTTTCTAAGGGCATCAGGTGTAGACATTCTTAATATCTGTCCGTACAAATAGTGGACTCCAACAAATTTTAGGGGTTCTCACCTGGAATATGATGAGGAAAAGGTTTTTCTGGTCTCCCTGCGCTGTCTCGAGTCGTTCCTCCATCCTTTCGACCATCTCTTCGGTGGGCTTGTCATCACGACGTCCTCCCATCGAATCGTCACTGTCGTCACCCGATGACGTGTTGCCGCCAGATCGCGCCAGTTTCTCTCGAGCTTCCTTCAGCTCTCTCGTCAGCCTCGAGACGTACTTGCTCATTTTCTGTATCGTCAAGTGGAGAATTTCCCAAATGTACATTCTGAAATAAATAAGTTATTTTATCAGCGACACGTTTTTTCGAGATGAGCTGAACTTTTTTTCACAGGTAAGTTTGCCCAACTCCACTCGTTCATACCAATCAGCTGAAAATAAAGCATTTACAAATAAAGAAAGTAGTTGAATGATTTTCCTGAAGTTTTAAATGTAGGTTTTACTCTAGTATAATCCCCTATGAATTGTATCACTGATCGCATCGATAGGATCCAATGCGTATGCGAATTCTGAAAGGTTTTTTGATGAAAAAAATG
The DNA here is from genome assembly GCA_009739505.2 of Apolygus lucorum. Classification (NCBI taxonomy): domain Eukaryota; kingdom Metazoa; phylum Arthropoda; class Insecta; order Hemiptera; family Miridae; genus Apolygus; species Apolygus lucorum. The sequence continues at coordinate 16,088,635 of CM019179.2, forward strand.
TACAAAATAAGTAGGTAGGACTTACTTGGTAAAGTCGTGGGACATTTCCTTCGAGAAAATCCAGTTAGCGACGGCAGAGCAGTCGAGGAGTTGGATCTTGAGCATTTTGTCGATTAAAACGCAAATCATCTGTTGGTGATTCCTCCAGAGCTCGTAGATACTGCGCAACACGCATAACTGCGCTTCTTCACTATCTGCCAACAACTAGAGAGATCCGCAAATCGGTGTTGTCAATTCGTAAGAGCAGAACTATACTGACGTGCTAAGCCAGAAAGCAGTATCTTGACCACCCAACTTTCGGGAAAACGACCTAATAGGTTTCGTGGCGAAATAACTCTTTCGTGGGATTATTTTTCCTCCTTTTACCACAAAAAAGTAGTAGCCGAATCGATTTCAGGAGTCAAAATTAAACCTTTTTGAGTGTAAATTGTCAAAAAACGATGATACGAGTTTACGGTCTCGTAAACCCGAAGTTACGACTATTTTGTTCTGAATACGCAACCACGAGACATTAGAATGCTAAGCAGATTTTAATTCCTGAAACTTTATAATTATCTTCTAAATAATTATTATCTAAATTCCGAGTTTTCTGAGGCAAAAAGTCGTATCATGCCGATTCAGGATGCAAGAAGTCGTATCGTCGAAATACCGTAGAAATATCGTAGGCCGATTCCCGTATCAGGGTCAAGATGTGAGTTTTCTTCTTCTGAATCGCTTTGATACGACTAGTTTCTTAGCAGGATCAAGTTAACACGCCTTAATGCGAAAATCGGGAGGCTTGTTTGAGGAATTTCTAGTGGAGATACGACTCTAAAACTCCGAAAATTGAAAGGAATCAACCCTCAAAACCCCCGGGGGTTACCAATAACTCAATTTGCTCAAATTTTCAAGTTACGACTTTCTGGCTTAGCACGGCAGTATAATACAAAGCATGTCTGGTGGAGATATTCAGAAATGGCACATTTGCACATTGTTCACAATGATCTAGCTTATTCTCTTCTTTCGTTTGGCTTTTTTTTATAGGTTGTAGACGAAGATACAAAGATGGTACAAGTTCTCAGTTTTGCTCAAAGTAACAGAAAAAGTAACAAACAAATACAAATTAAAACAAAAATGAGAAATCATTGGACATGTGATGCACGCAATTCCATTGAGCATTCTTACCTTGAACACTTGGTTGAACTTGGCAATGGCGGCAAATGAATGGGAAAAACTCTTGGAGCCGAGGAAGAAAATCGTTTGGACGAACACGTCGATCTTGAGGGGGTTGTACCGCGTTCCAGGACCTTCGTCGTCCTCGAGAGGGTTCGGCAGCTCTTTGAGAACGCTCAGAATGTCTTCCGGGCTGCACCGGTTCTTAATGCTCTGCATAAGTTGCTGTGCCACAGCTGTACCCGGTAAGCTGCCTGCAAACAAGGAATGAGAGCTGATTGTAGCGATGAATGAGATTTTTAGATGTATGATTTTTTTTCAGTCCAGTTTCTTAAACACTACTTTGGAGGTTTCCCTCTGAGAGCTTTGGTCTAGTAGCCCGACCAGCACTTTGGATATGTACTGGTTGAACCAAAAAGAAGCAACAACTCGTAGATATTTACCATGTTTGATTCTTTTGGTTTATTATTTTCAATAATACCTAGGGGTTTACATTGATAATCTTGTGGAGTGGGACATATCATCTCTTATTGTAAAATTGAGAAAATGTATGTACGTGTTCTCTTTATTGAGAAGAATAGTGTCATCCACCATTATGAGACAAGTCTATTGTGCATTGGTTCAGTTGATACTGCTGTATGGTCTGCCAATATGGGGTGGTGCGTATGCAACAATCATACAAAGAGTGGAAATAACACAAAAAATGTTTATTCGCGCCATAGCCAAAGTAGAATGGAGGGAACACACTGCACCACTCTTCCAAAAGTTAAAACTGCTAAAGATCGATGATCTCTACAATAGGAGTGCTGTTCAGCAACTGTTTAAAACAAAACTTTATTCTTTTCCACAGCAGGCTTTGCGTACACGCTTTTCACAGGTACTTCATGGAGACCCCGAGAGTAAAGACGACCACTGCACAAAATTTTTTCACGTATAGGAGCATTTAAGTTTTTAATAACTTGCCGAAGGAAAAGAGGATAAGCCTTCTACAAATTTTGGAAAAATCACCAAATAGAATAAAAATTGAACTTAGACAATATTTTATGAATACTTTTTTGACCAGTGGGCATGCAGACAGTAAGCCAAAATAAAGAATAACTAATAATAACAAATAAAGTTTACTTAAAGAAAAGTAAAAACGCTGCAAATTATTACACAATGGTTTATTATTTTTCTATATAATCGTCTATAAAGCCACCGACCATCCAACATGAAGAGAAACATCGATGGCATTTCGGTCAGCTTTAATTTGAACGGAGATTAGGCCTCTTTTGCGATTCACACTCGTGTTTCTGATTTATCGCACGATTATTATTTTTATGGTTTATTATTTTATTATTTATTATTATTATTTTAATGGTTTATTATTTTTCTATATAATCTAATAATATAAAACGCCAACCGTACGTACGTACGTACGTACGTACGTATGCACGGAGGGGTTGAAGGGGTCGTGGGAGTGGGGAGAGTTGGAGGCTGGAGGGGTTGGGGGCGGGAGGAGTCGGAGGCGAGAGGAGTCGGAGGAGTTGGGGGCGGGCGGAGTTGGGGGCGGGAGGAGTCGGAGTGAGTGGGTGGAGGAGAGAGTCGGAGGAATTGTTTTTGCCTACTTTTTGTAGGCTTTTAAGCTAGTCGTCTATAAAGCCACGGAGATTAGACCTCTTTTGCGATTCACACTCGTGTTTCTGATTTATCGTACGTTTATTATTTTTATGGTTTATTGGTTTTTAATGGTTTATTATTTTTCTATACAATCGTCTATAAAGCCACCAACCATCCAACATGAAGAAAAATACTTGGAAAATGTCACCCCACGCATATTTAAGCAAAAACCTCTTTTTTGGCCGGTTATTTGCCCATAACTTCTATACGAATTAAGCGATCGGAATAGTTCGACGTTAGGACCAACTAGACCCCAAATGGAGTCTATGTGCGAAAGATCGGGTTTTTTAGACCGATTCTAAGGCCTTTTATGGCCCGGACGGCGAACGGCGGACGGCGGACGGGGGACGGACATTTGGCAAATTTGGCAAATTTGGATTCTACGCACCTTGAAACGTAAAGTGACAAAGTTTGAGGGGGGGTTATAAAAATTTTTTGCGATACGATCACATAGGCTTATTATTAGAAATAATAAACCAAAAAAAATTAAGTAAAACCTATGCTCATTCTCCGCCAAGGGCTGGTGCCCATATGGAAAATTACCATAATTTAATTTCCATAATTTTAGGTGATGGAACTCTAAGTCAGAAGCCAAATGTTATTTTATATTTAGTAATTATAGTATATATATTCATTATAAGATGTATTAGAAGATTTATACATTATGCTATTCATTTGTATCTTTTTCTGTAATGGGGTATTTCGGTGGGTCGGAAATTCAGGTTTTTGACCTCAAATTTGGATTCAGCACCCTTGAAAACCTATATACTACAACTTTAAGCCCAATGATACTATAACATGTGGTAGAAAAATTAATTAAAGAGATCACACGTTTGAAAAAGGCGGGCCGCTATAAATGCACACACACTAGGCAAGGACTACGCCGCGGACAGCCCCGCGCGCGTGTGTGAGTGGAATGTTGTAGTATCCAAGAGGGGTTTCTGTGCATGGATACTTCTTCAAAGACAGTTGGCTAGCTACGTCACACCATTCAAATCTTCAACTTTCCTTAGCTTCTCTGATTTTTTAAAAACATTTTCTCGACGAACAGACCCGATTACCGTTATTCCTGAGCCATACTCTTTTGAAAAAAAAAATAAAAAAAATTGACCGAAATACCCCATTCTGGATGGAAATAAATAAATAAATAAATAATAAACCTTTGGAATAGACAAAGAACATTTATTTAACCCCTCCCCCCCCCCAAAAATTGATGGTTTACGTTTCAAGGTAAGTAGAATCCAAAAATCGAAAAAAAATTTGGCCGTCTGTCCGCCGTACGCGGCACTTTCTTCAGTTAGCATTGACCGATTCTAGTAGTGCCCCGAAGCTTTTGGTTGACGTAGGTCACTTCTAAGGGTTGAAATTTTGAAAACGACCTAACTCAAAAAAATTTGATATAAAGGTATGTTTATCCATCACTTTAAGAGAGTAATGAATTTTTAGAGACCACGCGGAGCCCTGTAGGACAAACCGTTAGCAAAAGAGGCCTAATCTCCGTTCAAATTTTGCTAATCGAAATGCGATCGATGTTTTTCTTCATATTGGTTGGAGTAACAATGGCAAAGCCGTGTTCTTTGCAGAAGAGTAATCTATATAGAAAAATAATAAACCGGCTCAGGGAGGAGTTGATACATTGTTCAAACCTGTTTCACTCTCCTCCATTGTTAGAAAGTTAAATCCAAATTCCCTCCATTTTGTCTCAGTATATTCCGGAAAAATTGCATCAATTATCCCTTCGTTGGAGTTTTTGTGACCAAATTTCAGCTTATCTCTGGAATTAACCTTCTTACCACTTTCAGAAAATTTTGAAGAAAAAAGTAACGAACTAATATTTTATAATTACTTAGTAATTAATTTGACGTTTCATATTTTCAAGATACATAGTTTTTTGGCTTCATAAGGTACGTAAGTATTCTGAGAGACAATTTCATGCTGATTTAAAATTTAAAATTAAACTGAACAAGCGAATTAAAAATATAGATCGTATAAATCAGATCGTAAATATAGATAATATATATAAATTTAGATCGTATAATATACGATATTATATTATATCTATATATCTATCTATTATATTATAATATCTATATATTATATAGATCGATATAAATCGTTCAAGTTAGAATTTTCGGCAATAAAAGCTCAAAAAAGACAGCTTTTGGCCCGATTTCTCATTTGTCTATTTTGTCCATTTTTGAGTGACCAGAGGTATATCGCGTTTTATCCAATTAATATTATTGTTTGAAAATTATCAATTTCCTGGTTGGTGAACAAAAGAGCCCACAGCTTTTTAGTTCTACTAGGTTGGTAACTAAAAACATAGTAACGATCCCACGGACAGTCTTTTATTTGTCGGAAGTTAAGAAACTATTTTGCGTGTTGGAAGCGGAAGGTTCGATATAATTTTTCTCAAGCCATTTAGTGGTCCATTGCAGTAGCGGCGAGGCTAATGATGTTACTCGAGCGAAATCAACTCGATTAGTCTTTCAAGTCCCTAACGAGGTTGGTATTTCTTATCGAGGACGTGCGCTTATTCCCAATACGGCTCACCTTCAAATATGCATCTTGTTCCTGCGGAAACGACCTTGTTATTTCTATCTTGCATAACACATTTTTAGCTCTTAAGATACGAATTAAGAGGAACGATGCGCATCAAGTGCATAGATGCAAGTTGTTATTTATGCTCATTAAAAGTTAAAATGCCAGAATTCGTTCTCCCTTTTAATGGGAATGACCCCAGTCATAAGACTATCAATGAATGAAATGTTCAAAAATGGAAGAGCTGAACTCAATGTTGTACGCTTTACGGATCGCACTGCGAGTTCACAAGGGGCCTTTTACAAAAAGCGCCCTTTGTACCTCATTTTCTGAAATTACACAGTCGGAACCGCAAAACCAAGATTTTCGATACCTCCATCCGTTACCGAAGGAAAGCACTATAAGCACTTATGGAATTTAGAGAAACAAAGGAAAAAGTTCATAACCAAGGGGCGCTTGATGACCCTCAGTTGGTCGGCAGCGCATCATCATGTCATGTTCGGGTAGGAGGCCAATAGGCGTTTTACAAAAAGCGCCTCGAGTGCCCTGAGTTTCCTGTGAAACGCCTTCTTCTCAATAAAAAATATACAACTTTTTTCTCAAAGGGTCTGATGTGAATGGGCTCAACTTGATAAAGCAAGAAAACACAAGGGGCGCTTTCACAAATTCCAACGTTTTGAGATTTTACGTCTTTCTTCCTATATTATTGGTTGGATCCGATTCAGTTCTTAGTTCCATCGATAGTACACTAAATTCTCAACAGAATGTGAAAAAAATTGAAAATCTAGCTAAAATAGCAGTGACACAATAATTGTGTCGGGAAAAAAATAATTGAGTTGGGAAAAAAGAAAAATCTTCAAGCGTGTTTTACTCGTAATTTTAAAACTTTAATAAGCGCCCCTTGTACCCAAAAGCGCCCCTTGAGAACTCGCAGTGCGGGATATTCATAGGAATATGACATACGAAATCAGCAGATAAACATAGTCACACTGCACAGAAGAAAAATTCGACAATGTAGTCACAGTAAACAGTAGAGATTAGAGAAAATCGCTCTTATGTAAGTCCCAACAACAAGAAACATATTGTTTAGTAATGCATGCATTCCAGGGGACGTCCCATTGGATAAGCATTAGATCAGTTTAACCAGTTGTTAAGTGATAAAACTGTTTCACTCGATATAATTTATTTATTACTTTAGGCAAGAAATAACCCCCCCCCCACACCATTATCCACCTTAACATTTCTAGCGGCATGGGAGCCTCGAATCTGAAGAGCATTTTAAAATCCATGATCTACGATACTCAACATGCGAATTCGAGTTCACCCCCCCCCCCACCACCTCCCCAACGCCAACAATGGTGCCAGTCTGGCACCAAAGCGGAAATACGTCGTAACATTGAACTTTCACCTGTTAGTTTTGGTAGGCAGTCCATCGAGGTTCACATCCGTATTTAAGGTGAAACACACAAAAAACCCACGAAATATGAGGTTTATGGTATCCTGGCACCATGGTGGCACCACTATTAGTTCCATGGTGGTACAGAGAATAATTCATGAAAATCCAGAGGTATAATGAGAATTTTTCCTCAATTTCAAAGCTTGGGTACAATTAGTAAGCAGTAAAGGAACCAAAATATTGAAAAATCGGATATTTTGTGAATATTATCCCCCCACTCACCCCCTCCTCTTGCGAATTTTGGTACTTTGGTGAAATCATGTACAACGGGGAAGTTATTTTAGTCAAACAAAAAAAGAAACACACAAATCGGTTGGAAATTGAGGCCTGGGCAGAGTTTATAAGATTATGCCCGCAAACGCACGTTTTTTAAGCATTAACCCCTCCTTTACCCCCTTTAAAAAGCAAAATTCCAAATTCCGGCGCCGTAGTGCACAACTAGATAGTTTTCCGCGTCGAAGAAAAAAAGAACCACGAAAATCGGTTGAGAACTAAGGCCTGGGCAGAGTACACAAGATTATGCCCAAAAACCCACGTTTTTTGAGCATTAACCCCCCCTTTCCCCCCCTTAAAAGGCAAAATTCGAAATTCCGGCGACGTAGTGCACAACTAGATAGTTTTCCGCGTCGAACAAAAAAAGAACCAGGAAAATCGGTTGAGAACTAAGGCCTGGGCAGAGTACACAAGATTTTGTTACACACACACATACACACATACACACACACACACACAGACATACACCTATGGTTTTTTTCGCGGATTTGGATTCAGAATGGTCTAAAACGGATTACTGTGTGGTTATTTTTTTTTTCTGTTGAGTGTTGTCCAACTTCACCCCAGATCGATCGCATAAGGACGCCCAAGTCTTACTGTGGGACGTCCTAAAAATAAATACTGATCTGAAAAATTCGCCCTTATGATCATACTACAAAATAGACAACCCTTCGTCAGGTAAACTTGCTCAAATAGTCGTGATGCACAAGAAACTTCCATTTGAAATTCTCCCTTCCCTCGAGCTTGGTATTTCTTATCAGAACATTTTTTGGAAATGAGCCTCAGTCATAAGACCATCAATAAAAACAAAAAAAAGATCCGATGCATAGTAGTTAATCTCGAAACATCAATCTCTAAGTACCTTCCACTAACGTCATAGGGGACCATTTTTACGCCAATCTGAACAATCCTGAGAAATTTCGTCGAAATCGGATGGAAAATGTAGAAGTTATGGGTGTTGCAAGGATTTTACGTTTGCACATGCGCAGAGGCTACTGTCAATTTTGAGGCCTTGTTTTTCATAAGGGACCATCTACAACCTAATCCGCAAAATTTCATCGAAATCGGATAGGAAATGTGGAAGTAATGGCTTACAAGGAAATCACGTTAGCGCATGCGCAGCGGATACTATCAGTCCGGGGGTGTTGATTTTCATAGGGAACCGTCCACACTCCAACCCGCACAATCCCAGAAAATTTCATCAAAATCGGACAATAACTTCGTATAGTTATGCTGGTCAAAAGGATTTCATGACAGACAGACAGACAGACACGGAACCAAATTCGTTCAGGAAGGTCTAAAACGTAAAACGCGAGTGGAAATTTCGATTTTGGAGAACTTTTCTTCAACCTTGAAAAGTGAAAACAAAGCTTCCGCTATCTTGGTAGACTCGGAAGCAACAACTAGAAATTATAGTTTTATTCTATCGTTTTATTTACCGAAGCCAATGTAGATCACCAATGCACATGTTCTCTTGATTTTGGTTTATTATTTTCAATAATGAACCTTTGGAATCGACCAAGAAAAAAAATTTTGTAACACCCCCTCAAAATTTGATGGTTTACGTTTCAAGGTACGTAGAATCCAAAAATCGAATAAAAATTTGGCCGTCCGTCCGCGGCACTTTTTGCCACTTAGCATTGACCGATTTTGATGAAATTTGGTACATGGGCTCCATTTGGGGTCTAGTTGTGCCCCGAAGATTTTGGTTGATGTAGGTCACTTCAAAGGGTTCCAAAATCAATTTTGTAATTTTGAAAACGCCCTAACTAAAAAAATTTCGATATAAAGGTATTGTTTTTCATTCAATTTAAGATTCTATAGAATTTTTAGAATTTTTTGAGACCACCCGGAGCTCTGTAGGACAAACCGTTCGCTCACTACGAGAATTTGAAGTTTGAACGTACGATAAATCAGAAACACGAGTGTGAATCGCAAAAGAGGCCTAATCTCCGTTCAAATTATAGCTGACCGAAATGCGATCGATGTTTTTCTTCATGTTGGATGGTTGGTGGCTTTGCAGACGAGTGATCTATATATAAAAATAAAAAATAAGAAACCATTGTGTAATAATTTGCAGCGTTTTTGAATCTAGAGGTAGTTAAGGTCCTTATGACCCATTATGATACTTATACTTTCTTTAAACTGGGGCTTGAATGAGGAAGGAGAGCAACGGACTGCATAACCATAACCAGAGACACTTCTCGTTAATATGTGACGAATTAAAAATAAAAGGAACCCATTGTGAGACGGACGCGATAGTCACGGTTTTGGAGGGCAAAAAGACGCCAGGAAGATGTCGTCGCACCTCAGGCGTCATCATGAACCATCCACGTTGCGTCATGAGTCACGACACCCGCCATCCTGTGTTATCGGATAGTAAATCATGGAATAGATAGATAGATATGTTTATTTGGCGCCATTTCGTAAATAGTCCCCTTCTATGTGGTAAAGTGATCTAGAAAGGTTTCTTTTCATCATGTAATATAAAATTTTAATAATAAAAGGCTGTTTATATTCAAATTTTGCTCATCTGGTGATAGCTCTGCCTCTAAAATCAAGATCAACAAGATCCTTTATAGACCTCGGAAATCTACATCAACAAATACCACGACAGGTATCGTTCATCGTGGATCTTGGGAAGCTTTTGGTACTTGTTCCAATACGTTTGCGTATATATTACGACAGCAATGCAATTAATCGGGGCCATGAAGACGATCACGCACTATTTTCAAAAATTTTTTCGGAATCGGACAAAATGTGGAAGCTATTTTCGCCCCAAAAATTTAACGTTTGCGCATGTTTGGTGGCTGAGATGGCTGTGATATAAATTCTGTGATTATGCATGGAGACAATCTAGACTTAACAAACTATCATCCTCGGTTATAGTGTTTCGTCACTATAGACGAAATGACACATGGACGAATCGGATCTCTCAGTAATAAAAAGTACTTTATTGTTACCACTCTTCCACGGTTGTATGATATATAACTGTTAGTCAGAAAAAAGAAGAATAACATATTTAAAGTTTGTCATGATCGGAAGCCTCATTGTTCTGGGGGGGATGCATAGAGCACCATCTAAATCTAACCAGCTCGAAATCCCAATCTCATTAGAATAGGATATACCCAGTAAAAATTATGCCAGCATCGAGGATTTCAAATTTGATCATGTACAGGGGCTGCCACCAATCCTATACAGGAGCAATAAAGTTATGGAGGAACATCAGCGAGCCAACCCGCACTATCTTCGAAAATTACCGTCCAGAAAAATTATTATCGTTCCTACACGATCATTCGAGGTGTCTCCTCCGGCAGGCAGTGACTTTCCCCTTCCGGTTAAACCCAGTCATGGAAAGAACTGAGATGGGATCCAATACAAGATAGCTAAACAAGTATCAATACTGGATAGACCAACATCATCATTGCATGATTATGTCATGAAACGAAAGGTAGAGGCAACTGCCAGGCCGAATAGCAATGTCACGAACCTGAGCGGGACACCCAGACAAGGTGACGTGTATTCGAATTCAATCGAGAACCGCCCGTCCGTTTATGTCACCCCTGATGGAAAGATATCGTCTATTACCTTTTCTATGGCGCGGACTTGGGTCGATCGTGAGACAGCAGCGACAAAGAAATATTGACAAGTACAACGGACACGGAATGTCGACCAATGATACGGATTTCTGAACAATGTGAAATATCACCCAATCGTTGAAAGAATTTAATAACTCGAGCAAGAGGAAGGTGGATAAATAAGTAAATACAAATCTGATTCTTCAACAAAGATATATTAAGCAACTTTTTTCCCATCCACAAACCCTCGTGAGAGCAATTAGATATTTCTCAAAAAATAAAAATAAATACAATGCAATACGTTGCAATACAATTTTTTCCGGTTTTTGTTGCATCAGTATTATTATCATTGAAGACCTCCATGAAACAATAATTCTTCAATTAGAGCACATTTGCACACAAAACAAATGGAGTAACGTGACATTTTGGTTTATTATTTTCAATAATGAACCATTGGAATCTAACAATAATAACCCCTTTCCCTTCAAATTGTGCTATTTTACTTTCAGAAAATGTAGAATCAGAAAAAGAAATTTACAGCATTTTGCCTATTGAGGCTCCAATAATTGTCAGTCACGTCTAAGTGGTGGTAAATAAGGGACAAAATTATGGACATGTATGTTTTGGTTTATTATTTTCAATAATAAGCCTTTGGAATCGAGCAAGAAAAAAAAAATTTAACCCCCCCTCAAAATTTGATGTTTTACGTTTCAAGGTACGTAGAATCCGAAAATCGAATAAAAAAATTTCCGTCCGCCGTACGCGGCACTTTTCTTAGCAACACTGGACCGATTTGGTTCAAATTTGGTATATGGGCTCCATTTGGGGTCTAGTTGTGCCGCGAAGCTTTTGGTTGATGTAGGTCACTTCTAAGGGGTGAAAATTAAGGGTTGAAAATTTCAAGAGTGCCCTAGCTCGAAAATTCTCGAAATAAAGGTATCGTTTTTTCACCAATTTTAAATAGTACAGAATTTTTAAAAATTTTTGAGACCACCCGGAGCTTTGTAGGACAAACCGTTCGGTCCCTACGAGTATTTGAAGGTTTTCCTTCGATAAAACAGAATCATGAGTGTGAATCGCAAAAGAGGTCTAATCGCCGTTCAAATTTTATCTGACTAAAATGCGATCGCTGTTCATTTCTTCGATTTGTATACAGTTTTGCCTTCTGCGTAACCAGTAATCAAATTTCCATATCAAGCTTTCTATTTTTCGAATCGAGTGTGAAGCGTTTAGTTCTTTCTAATAAACTTGATTGTGAAGGTGTGAAGCCATTATAGTGTGGTAGGTAGTACCTACCAATAGTTGGTAGGTAAAAAAAAATTGGTAGGTAAAAACAATGTTTGTAGGTAAAAACGCTGCAAATCATTGCTCAAAGGTTTATTATTTTCTGTATAGATCACCCTTCTGTATAGATCACTGGTTCTCCATCAATAGCACCTACCACCATCTGTATTCTCCATTGACCCGCCCTCTCAAATTTCAGCTTCCTGCGTTCAACAGAAGAGAAAATGGCCTTGGAGCTCACTCAGCTGATCAGTGACCACTCATGCGCCTTCAGCATTCTCCATTGACCCGCCCTCTCAAATTTCAGGTTCCTGCGTTCAACAGGAGAGGAAATGGCCTTGGAGCTCACTCAGCTGATCAGTTACCACTCAGGCGCCTTCAGCATTCTCCTTTGACCCTGCCTCTAAAATTTCAGCTTCCTGCGTTCAACAGGAGAGGAAATGGCCTTGGAGCTCACTCAACTGATCAGTGACCACTCAGGCGCCTTCAGCATTCTCCATTGACCCGCCCTCTCAAATTTCAGGTTCCTGCGTCCAACAGGAGAGGAAATGGCCTTGGAGCTCACTCAGCTGATCAGTTACCACTCAGGCGCCTTCAGCATTCTCCATTGACCCTGCCTCTCAAATTTCAGGTTCCTGCGTTCAACAGGAGAGAAAATGGCCTTGGAGCTCACTCAACTGATCAGTGACCACTCAGGCGCCTTCAGCATTCTCCATTGACCCGCCCTCTCAAATTTCAGGTTCCTGCGTCCAACAGGAGAGGAAATGGCCTTGGAGCTCACTCAGCTGATCAGTTACCACTCAGGCGCCTTCAGCATTCTCCATTGACCCTGCCTCTCAAATTTCAGGTTCCTGCGTTCAACAGGAGAGAAAATGGCCTTGGAGCTCACTCAACTGATCAGTGACCACTCAGGCGCCTTCAGCATTCTCCATTGACCCGCCCTCTCAAATTTCAGGTTCCTGCGTTCAACAGGAGAGAAAATGGCCTTGGAGCTCACTTAGCTGATCAGTGACCACTCAGGAACCTTCAGCAATCTCCATTGACCCGCCCTCTAAAATTTCAGCTTCCTGCGTTCAACAGGAGAGGAAATGGCCTTGGAGCTCACTCAGCTGATCAGTGACCACTCAGGCGCCTTCAGCATTCTCAATTGACCCGCCCTCTCAAATTTCAGGTTCCTGCGTTCAGCAGGAGAGGAAATGGCCTTGGAGCTCACTCAGCTGATCAGTGACCACTCAGGCGCCTTCAGTATTCTTCATTGACTTTTGATTATGGAAATTTGATTACTGGTTACGCAGAAGGCAAAACTGTATACAAATCGAAGAAATGAACAGCGATCGCATTTTAGTCAGAAAAAATTTCAACGGAGATTAGACCTCTTTTGCGATTCACACTCATGATTCTGTTTTATCGAAGGAAAACCTTCAAGTACTCGTAGTGACTGAACGGTTTGCCCTACAGAGTTCCCGGTGGTCTCAAAAATTTTTTAAAATTCAGTACTATTTAAAATTAGTGAAAAAACGATACCTTTATTTCGAGAGTTTTCGAGCTAGGGCACTCTTGAAAATTTCAACCCTTAATTTTCACCCCTTGGAGGTGACCTACATCAACCAAAAGCTTCGCGGCACAACTAGACCCCAAATGGAGCCCATATACCAAATTTCATCGAAATCGGTCCATGGTAACTAAGAAAAGTGCCGCGTACGGCGTACGGCGTACGGTGTACGGCGTACGGCGTACGGCGTACGGCGGACGGACGGAAATTTTTTTATTCGATTTTCGGATTCTACGTACCTTGAAACGTAAAACATCAAATTTTGAGGGGGGGTTAAAATTTTTTTTTTCTTGCTCGATTCCAAAGGCTTATTATTGAAAATAATAAACCAAAAACGCTGCAAATCATTGCTCACTGATCAGATCACTGATCAGCTGAGTGAGCTCCGAAGCCATTTTCAATGCTATTGAATGGAAGTGCTCTTCCAGGCGTCTCCAGCATTCGAGGATATCTTCTTCACTCCTCACATCACTGATCAGCTGAGTGAGCTCCAAAGCCATTTTCAATCCTATTGAATGGAGGTGCTCTTCCAGGCGTCTCCAGCATTCGAGGAGATCTTCTTCACTCCTCACATCACTGATCAGCTGAGTGAGCTCGAAAGCCATTTTCAATCCTATTGAATGGAAGTGCTCTTCCAGGCGTCTCCAGCATTCGAGGAGATCTTCTTCACTCTTCTGATCACTGATCAGCTGAGTGAGCTCCGAAGCCATTTTCAATGCTATTGAATGGAAGTGCTCTTCCAGGCGTCTCCAGCATTCGAGGATATCTTCTTCACTCCTCACATCACTGATCAGCTGAGTGAGCTCCAAAGCCATTTTCAATCCTATTGAATGGAGGTGCTCTTCCAGGCGTCTCCAGCATTCGAGGAGATCTTCTTCACTCCTCACATCACTGATCAGCTGAGTGAGCTCGAAAGCCATTTTCAATCCTATTAAATGGAAGTGCTCTTCCAGGCGTCTCCAGCATTCGAGGAGATCTTCTTCACTCTTCTGATCACTGATCAGCTGAGTGAGCTCCGAAGCCATTTTCAATCCTATTGAACGCAGGAGCTGAAATTTGAGAGGGAAGGTCAAGGGAGAATACAGATGGTGGTAGGTGCTATTGATGGAGAACCAGTGATCTATACAGAAGGATGATCTATACAGAAAATAATAAACCTTTGAGCAATGATTTGCAGCGTTTTTTACCTTGGGCCTATAAAAAAACGCTGCAAATTATTACACAAAGGTTTATTATTTTTCTATATAAATCACTTGTCTGCAAAGAACACGGCTTTGCCATTGTTACCACCAACCGACTTGAAGAAAAATATCGATCGCATTTCGGTCAGCTAAAATTTGAACGGAGATTAGGCCTCTTTTGCGATTCACACTCGTATTTCTGATTTATCGTAATTTCAACCCTTAAATTCTCGTAGGGATCGAACGGTTTGACCTACAGGGCTCCGCGTGGTCTCAAAAAATTTCAAATATGCAATACTATCTTAAATTGATGGAAAAAAAATACCTTTATATACAATTTTTTTGAGTTAGGGCGTCTTCAAAATGTCAACCCTTGGAAGTGACCTACATCAACCAAAATCTTCGGGCACAACTAGACCCCAAAAGGAGCCCACATACCAAATTTCATTAAAATCGCTAACTGAGGAAAGTGCCGCGTACGGTGGACGGAAGACAAAATTTTTATTCGATTTTTGGATTCTACGTATACCTTGAAACGTAAACTAACAAATTTTGAGGGGGGGGGGGGTTAAACAATTTTTTCTTGGTCGATTCCATAGGTTCACTATTGAAAATAATAAACCAAAATCAGCAGAAAACTTTTTTTCAGCCAGAAAAGTGTACCGCGAGACCTGTAAACAAATTGTTTCGTCAGGTCACTCGAAGTAAAGAAGTTTATACCTATTTATCTGTTTCTAGACAACGTAGTCGAGACATAAGGGCAGAACTAGACTGAATCTCCATCCATCCACCAGCTGATTTAACAAAATAGTGAACCGTTGTGTTACTATTTGCCATTAACCAAGATTGGGATTCCCTTTCGAAAAAAGGTGATGGGCGGTAAAGTTTCCTCGCATTGAATAACACGGGAAGGGGTTTATAGAATTGGTTGGTGTACCTAAATATAAACTAAAACTCCTAGCAAACGCTCTTCTTCATGGATAAGCGCTCACACCACATCAGTTCGTATATCAAATTGTTCTGTAAAGGTCGGCCAGGTGGACGATGGGGTCTCTACTCCAGCGAAAAAGGGGAAGAAGAAGAGGAGGGAGAGGTGTCTTTCCCAGCTTCACAGCCACTGTGAAACTCAAAGACGCTAACGATCCGCGCTGCACGTCGCTTCTCTCGCCTACACACGGGTTAAATTTTCTGATGAAGTTCGCGTGTTACATCGGATAGTAAAGTGAATCGCATAACATCAAAATCTAGTGAAGAACAACAGGGCTCTACAACGTTCAACAACGAGAAGAGTCTACATCAAGAGATTGGACCATGATATTAACGACACTGATACTGCAGGTGACTATGACAATGCAAATACCATTATAAATCGATTCTTATGATCATTTTCAACATACAGGCCAAGGCTGAAAAAAGATCTGAAGTAGGAGTGAATAGTTCTTAGCATAACTCATAATGTACATTCTCGTACTGTGGATGATGCGTTTCTAGAGAGGAAAACGTAAAACTGACCAATATTTCTGGAACAACAGGAATGTTTACATAGCTGATGACAAGAAATTTTTTTTTGCGATGTGATAATCAACATGCAAACACCATTGTTTACTTGAAATCAGCTTTAAAAAAATATACCTATATTAATCTTGGAGTAAAAATAATTCAACTATTAACAAGCTTTCGTACGTAACCTAGTCGAAAGAAAAATCGACGAAGTGGGGTGGGCAGTATAGTTTTAGAACATGAGTTCCACTTGAGGATAATTCACATGTATATTGAATCAAATCTATGCATCACAGTTGATAGTTCTATTAATGGAAAAAGTGGAGAATTGGTTCCTATTATGTTGAATTTTTGCTTCAAGGTTTAAAAAAAAGGCTGCCAAGTGGGTGTGGCACATAGCTTCCTGGTATCCATAACCCGATTGTATAGATGATTCGATGCGTAGTAGTTGATCTCAAAACAACAATCTCTAAATACCTTGTACTACCCTCATTGGGGACTCTACACGTCAATCGGCAAAATCTCTGAATATTGTTTGAAAATGTAGAAATTATGGCTGCAACAATGAAATATACTTTTGCGCATGCGCAGTGACTACTAGGTATCAGTCTGAGGGCGAAGATTTTCCTAGGGGACCATCTACACGCCAACCCACACAATCCCTGAAAATACATCGAAATCGGATGAGAATTGTAGAAGTTATGGCTGTGGCAAGGATTTCATGACAGACACACAGACAGACAGGTAGACAGACAGATACGAAACCAAAATTGTTCAAGAAGGTCTAAAACGTAAAAGGCGAGAGAAAATTTTGATTTTGGAGAACTTTTTTTTTCAACCTTGAAAAGTGAAAACAAAGCTTCCGCTTCCTTGGTTGACTCAGAAGCAAAATGTTCACCAAAATCAAAATTTCCACTCGCGTTTTACGTTTTAGCCCTTCTCGGTTCTGGTTTCGTGTCTGTTTTTCTGTCCATCATACAGTTCTCTTTGTCCGCAAGTCCTTGTAACTGGAAAAACTATATGAAGTTATTGCCCGCTGTCGATGAATATTTCAGGGTAGATGGTCTCCTATGAGAATTAATGTATTAAGATTACTTATCTACTATGCATCAGATTATCTCTACGTATCATATAAATACGAGGAAGCTATGTGTCACATCCACTTGGCAGGTGTTTTGTATTTTTTTCACTAGGCGAGACTCCTCAGTAGGAAGAAAGACTTCTCATCAAGAATCCTTCTCTCAAAAATGCTTCACATCATCAAATTTTTCGGCTAAATCGGACTACAGATCGTGAGAAATCGGCGTTTCACGAAACTCGAGATTGTAAACATAATCTTTCATGGATACAAGGATATGATACAATCGGATGAGTAGCAATTTTGAAATTAAACTCAATTATGAGATTACGTATGGACTTATGTAGTTGAAAGATGGGACTGGAGATATCTCTATTTAGGGAATTATTTGGCGCAAGATACTTTAAAGCATTTCATCATGAATATATACATTCACATATATAGGACAAGACTATTTACATCGGAAACTTGAATAAAACAATAACACAAACATGAAACATAGCTTCTCAACCTCTGGTAGTGAGGGAGCAAGGTAGGCAAACTAACACTGGCACACGAAGGATGGCTGAACTATATAAGTGACTATCAATTGAACTCGATTGCCAACTAATGACCTTTCCGAATTGGAATAGCGATATGCTTTCCGTTTCCTTTTATCCTGACCGTGAAATTCAAAGTTCAAGTTGACCGCTGATTATGGTCATCGAGGGAATTACCAAGGGTAACAGCTGACACCCAGGGAATGCTACATGACAATATAATTCTTTTTCCAGAAGGTAGGAGATATTAATACAGCAGCAAAAGTATTCAATAATCCATAGAGAGCGGTAAACATTGTACAGGAGCTCATCTTATTTGCCATATTTCTTCTAATGATAATCGAGAACAGTAATCCCGGGACTTTCAAACCCAAAACCCAAATATAGCATTTCCAAGCGAAATGCATTTTCCATATCAAATGAAACATATTGAGAAAATGAGTGAAATGAGGTACCTAGATGGGTAGGTACTCTGCAAATTTCAGATCGATGCAATTGTACCTATCGTACAAAGAAGTTGCCAAAATGAAAATTCAATGAATTTTAGACATATTATTATCGAAGTAGATCTCATCTTAGTAGAATAGGAGACAAGTAAGTTTGAGAAATTTCTGACTGTTGAATGTGAGTGGTTACCTACCTACCAACACTCAATAGGTTTCAATTGATTTGGAAAGTTTCATTTGGTTTGGAAAAGGTTTCATTTGACTTGGAAAAGGTTTCATTTGGTTTGGAAAAGGTTTCATTTGACTTGGAAAAGGTTTCATTTGGCTTGGAAATGCTATATATCCTATCAAAAATCAGGGCAAACCACAGGGCAGATTTCAATAACTACAATACAATAAGTCATCCAAATAATCAACAGTATTATACTTCATGAACATGAGAAGATCCTTCATTACTTTCATGTTTTCAAGTTCAAAGAAAATCACCAACAAAACGTTAGCCGAGGTGCAATTCATAACTTCCTTGTATCTACATGATCTGCCCACGATAAACGGAGGAAAAAAACGTCTGCCAAGTGGGTGTGGCACATAGCTTCCTCGTATCCATAACCCGATTATATAGATGATCAGATGCATAGTTGTTAATCTCAAAACACCAATCTCTAAGTACCTTCCACTACCCTCATAGGGGACCATCTACACGCTAATCTGGACAATCCTAGAAAATTTCATCAAATTCGGATGAAAAATTAAGTGAGTAGATGTATGTGATTGGATCAAAAAAATACTTAGCCTCGGCTGGGATTCGAACCCGCGACCCCTGGGGGACAGTTGAAGTTACGGCTGTTACAAGGAATTCACGTTTGCGCATGCGCAGTCGCTTCTATCAGTCCGGGGATGATGATTTTCATAGGGGACTATCTACAACCTAATCCACATAATCCCTGAAAATTTCATCGAAATCGGGTGGAAAATGTGGAAGTTATGGCCGTTACAAGGAATTCACGTTTGCGCATGCGCAGTGGCTACTATCAGTCCTAAGGTGATGATTTTCATAGAGGACCATTTAAATACTAGTCTGTAACATCCCTGAAAATTTCATTGAAATCGGATGGAAAATGTAGAAGTTATGGCCGTTACAAGGAATTCACGTTTGCGCATGCGCAGTCGCTTCTATCAGTCCGGGGATGATGATTTTCATAGGGGACCGTCTACACACCTACCCGCACAATCCCTGAAAATTTCATAGAAATCGGACAATAACTTCGTATAGTTATGCGCGTTACAAGGAATTCATGACAGACAGACAGACACACAGACAGACAGACAGACAGACACGGAACCAATTGTTCAGAAAGGTCTAAAACGCAAAACGCGAGTGGAAATTTTGATTTTGGAGAACTTTTTTTTTTTCGTCCTTGAAAAGTGAAAACAAAGCTTCCGCTACCTTGGTAGACTCGGAAGCAAAAACTTCAGATCCAAATACCCTTCAAACTAGAGATTCGCAGGAAAATTACGTTTGAACGATTCAGCTTTTACGGGTGCGCAGAATCGATCAGGAAGATATGAAATTCATAGGGAACCATCCCTGAATATTTAATCGAAATCGGAATGTAAGTTAGTCCAGGTGAGGTAGATTTAAAGTCAAGCAGACCGAAATACCGACAGATCGTTCAAGGCATAATAATCTAAATAGGCATAATAATCGTTTAAGGCATAATAAT
This sequence comes from Apolygus lucorum, assembly GCA_009739505.2. NCBI lineage: Eukaryota > Metazoa > Arthropoda > Insecta > Hemiptera > Miridae > Apolygus > Apolygus lucorum. The sequence goes on from CM019179.2 coordinate 16,108,598, forward strand.
CTAAATTATGTGCAAAAAAAGTGATACTATCAGTTAGTCCGTTAGTAAACGTTGATTTCCAACATCATTGTGACCCTCTTTTCACCAAAATTTGTTCACTTCTCTGCTTCTTTTATTTAGGAAAATATACCTAACATAGCTATAACACTGGGTAAAACAAGTAGAAATTGATATTGCTCGCATCTCTTAGGATTTCGATTGTGAGAGTTTTTTGGTCAGTTAATAAACCAAGATCGAACCGCTATACCTACCGATTTTTTAAGCTTTTTCGAAATTCGATGACATAGTTTCTGCGATGGTTACAGACAGGTGGTCAGGTGTCCTGAAACCTCCTCCTTTTTCATGAATTCAGTCTTAGTGACGTTCAAAGGGTAAACAAATTCATAAATAAGAATATATCGGATATTTCGCGGTCAAGTAGAAGATGATTTCTGTGAGCTGAGCCGTTCAACTTAAAACATGGCGAAAAGATTTAATTAAATACATAAATAATGTACATCAACTTTGATAGCTACCGTAGTCAACCTTACTGTTATGGTTACGATTCGTAGATTGTTAGTCACTTAAAAAGTGAAAGTTCTCCATAAAAAATGTCCATTTTCCACAAAAATAACGTATTTTGCATTATTTTATACATATTATTCGTTAGGTACCTAACAGATACGTAACTTACCTGATAATGTAATTCAACAACTTTCCTTCTTCAACCAGAAGAGTAATGTGAAATTATTGCAATCGGTCTTCAGAAAATATTTTGAGAGTTTGAAATGGTCTTTTAAATAAGGACTCGAATTTGATTTAATTTAATGTAAGTTAGAGAAATGGAATGTTACAATAGCTGAAGACACTTCTAGGGGCAGGAATGTTAAGTACCTACTCGTAGATCTGTGGTTGAAAGATCCCGACGTCGGTGCCGCTTTACCGGATGTTGGTCAACAACTCAATAGACCATCACTCATCCCGTCTTCTCGATGTCCGAAATCGAAACAATCGAGACAGAAAGCATTTCGTGAACATTTCCACTTATTGAGGTTTCACATCATCCATGATTTAACAATCGTCTAGTTTAGCATTCAAAACGCGATGGAGTTTTGGTTGTGACGATCCATGATCAACCGCAGTCAGATCAGTTTCCCCAGGTTATTGATATGCAGAAGACAACCTTAAATTGTAAGAAGCAGGAAAATTGGAAGCGATTCTCGTTCATGTTTTTTTAGAAGTCGGTAAGCGGTCAGAAACACGATAGTGAATCACGGGTATAAGTTGTTTGGTTGGTAATTGATTTGATTTATTAATTTACAAAAGAAAAAAACTGCAGGGTCCCGTTGAAAGATTCTCTCTCCCACAAAAGGACCCATAAAATTATACAACAATTAAATTAAAACTTCTAACAAATTGAACTTATATTAAATTTTGAGAGTTATTAGCACCCAGAACTCGATAGGGAATAACAATTTTGATTGGTAAATTGAATTACAAATAAAATAAATTGTAGAAAGGTCACGATTAATTGGTAGGAAGAAGTCAGGAAAGCACGCTGAGAAAATAAATAGATAAATAAAAACGCAGTAAATTATTACCCAACGGTTTCTTGGTTTTCCGTAATCTTAGATCACTCGCCTGCAGAGAATACGGCTTTTTATATTTATACCAGTACCTACCAAACATATTTTTCTCCAACCATGGATTCACTGTCAATTATTATTATTATTATTATTATTTTTCGCAGAAAGTTCCAACTTCGTTAACATTGGTATCCGAAAGTTGTGGGTGCCCTCAACCCTCATATTCATTTTTTTAAATTTGATTCTTCTTCTGGTTGCTATTAAAGTACAAAAATTAGTGACATGAATCTCTACGCGAAGGAAGAAAAAATGTCATTTTTTGATCAGCAAAACTTCGAACGGAGATGGCTACTTTCGTCAGTGAACATTCATTCAAACAGGGTTTCTGCTCTACCAATCGTCCCAATTTTAAGACGTCATAGGGAGTGAACGGTTGGTCCTAAAGAGCTGTGGGTGGTCTCATTCAATTCTAAAAATCCAATATTATTTCAAATTGATGAAAAAATACCGATATACCTTCATTGCTAACGTTTTGAGCTGATGTGCTTTGAAAATGAAAAAAAGAAAGTTAGTGCCGCGTATTTCGGACGGACGGATTTTTTAAATTCGATTTTTGGATTTCAAGTAACTTGAAAAGTAAACTATTAACTTTTGAAGGGGGTTTCAAGAAAATGTCTTTCTTACTCGAATCCAAACAAAGGTTCATAATAGATACATAAAGGAAAATAATAATAAAGGTTGGAGGAAATAGATGAAATCTCTTCCAGTGATCTTCAAGAGGCTCCTCAAGTGAAAATCAGCTGCAAATTTTTACACAACGGCTCTTTTTTTTCCCTTGTAAAGATCATTTCCTGCGAAGAACACGGCTGTTCCACTAAAGTACCTACCAATCATATTATCGCGCAGGGTTAACAATCAAGTTTATTTAAACAGAAAGTTCCTACCCGCTATACATCGTTAACCCAAAGTTGAGGGTGTCTTCTATTGATGAAATGGTGTGAATCTTGGTTATCAAGCAAGCACATGTGAGTGAATCGAAAAAATTCTATTAAAAAAAATCGCATTTGATCAGCTGAAATGTGGTTCACTTCCGTCAGCGAACGAATAATTTTTTTTCTTTCTTTATCGATTCCAGAGGTTCATTATTGAAAATACGAGTAATAAACCAAGAGATTGAACGTGACATAAAAGAATCCGATGAGAAGTCAGCTTCATTACCTAGTTACTTACATTACCTAGGTACTTACACAGTTGGTCTTCATCCCTGAATTGCTTCCAGTAGTAATATAGATGAATCCTATAAATCCTACGATGAATAGAAAAGAAGCAATCACTCCAACGAATTTCAGCTCGCCAAATTTATTTAGACACAGAAGGTTCTGGTCTTGCATTTTGAGGCCTTTCTCGAAGAAATTTTGGGGGTCCTTATGTCGAGGAAGCTATGTGCCACACCCATCTAGCAGACTTTTTAAAATCAACCCCTGAATTAGAACGAGAGAAGGGTGAAATTGAGGGGTCTTCTAAGCACTAAACGATAAAAGGTCGTCTCGTGCTTAGCGGTTTACAATTAGGTACAATATTTTAATAATAAAACCTCCCACTATAATGGAACCTTAGAATATCAAACCAGCTGCGGGGGAAGAGAAAGAGAGACCATAAAGCTATAGCTTGTGGACTCCTTCAAACCTATTTCGGACCTACGCTCTGGATTTGCCGGTTAAATTCGCTCAGATGTGAAGTTTGTACTTGGTTGCAAGTGCCGTATCACAACGGCAATGAGAAATTCCTTGGATTTTCTCGACGCCTGGTACCTATTCCTTAATTTCTCGGCCACCCTAAATAATTCTGAAAAAACACGAGTTAACGATAATTCCGGGTTTAGTTCACATTCCAGTGAGCCTAAGATGAGACGGTGATGCCCTTCACACGATGTTAAGGCTAAATGTCCCGACTTTAGTTGTGAAATCTGCCACCACGTGGCAGCACCAAAATGAAGAAAATTTCGTTTACTCCTCAGTTGAGAACGGATCGAGATATTTTAGTTCTGCAAACGGATTTCTTTTCAAGATCACCGTAGAATTCCGGGTAATTGGTTTAGAAAGTGTGCAAAAAATTTTTGCACACAGTTCCAGCAAAAATTTGTTCAAATTTTGAACTTTTTCAAAAAGTGGCCTTATAGCCACTTGCAGAACCTTCATCAGAATACGAATCCGTTTGCGGAATTTTTCTAACTTGATCATAGCCGTCGGATTCACGTTTTTACGATTTGGAGAGGTGGCGAGGGGGGCGATCATGGGCTGGGGGGGGGGGGAGGGCGGCGATCAAATGCCCCGCCGCCCGCCCGACCTTCACATTCATGTTTTGCTAGTATGCACCCTTTGGTCTCTATTCCTTTTCCTGGCCTCCTAATAGGTAGCTACCATCAACCTTCCCATTTCCAACTCCTCTGTCTTGAGGTTGATCGAATTGGGCGAAATTTCCATAAAAAGCAAGACACATAGACAAATAACTTATGAGAAAGATTCTGCGTTAATTTGATTTAGATAATGGTTTGCACTACTAAATAGTTGGTTCAGAAATTGTGGTAATTTCAGTTCACTGTACATGGACTAGGTAGGTACCTACCTTAGTTGTTCAAGTTTCGTTATACAAAATCTAGTTGCAAAAGTCATCTCACACCGTTCTAGTTGCACTAGCAATAGATGGTTTGAGGAGCTAATTCTTGAGGTTTGACGTTGATTTCCAAATTTTGTGAACAGCTAATGACGATGAAAAAATAATTAGTAGGTAATTCACTCTGCAATAGTGTTGAAAAAGGTAAAAACACCTGTTCATTATTTACCAAAAATTCAAATATCTTTGAAATAATATCAAAATAAATCTAAATAATTGAAACTAAAATCCCCCGTGTCTGAATTTTTATTCTCGAATTCTCTCTTCTAAGAGTTAAATTATCAATTTTCTCTGTTTTTTAATGTCATTTTTGATTTCATGTAATTATAACGCAAATTACAAACATGACTGTCCCAAAATTACCGTTAGTGCACTAATAATACCCTAGAACTAGGAATAGTGCTGTGGTCTTACAAGGTAATTACAATATAGATGGCAACCCTACGTGTTTACCTTTTCGGATTACTCAAAAAGTTCGAGAAGAGTTCAAGGTCGCACACCTTTCTCATTCGCTAGCAATCCCGGGTACATCGGGCACTGTTGACGTTCGAATACTATAGGTTGTACTTGGGCACGGCGTTGGTGATTTTACCCTTCAATATTCCGTGATTGTGCAGCGATCACTACATCGTTTTTTAGGACGTCCCACAGTAAGAATTGGGCGTCCGTATGCGATTAATCTGGGGTAAAGGAGTACACAATCCACGGAAAAAATCTGCGAAGTGCTACTATCAGTTCCGGTGTCATGATTTTCATAGGGGACTATCTACATGCCAATGTGAACAATCCTGACAAATTTCGTCTAATTCGTATGATATATGTAGAAATTATCGCTGTTTCAAGGATTGTTTGCGCATGCGCAGATGCTTTTGTCAATTTGGAGGCCGTGATTTTAGTAGACCATCTACACCCCAATCTCCATAATCCCTGAAAATGTCATCGAAATCAGATGGGGAATGAAGAAGTTAAGACTGTTACAATTCACGCAGTCACTACTATTAGTGCGGGAGTGATTATTTTCATAGGGGACCATCTGCTCGCCAACCCGCACAATTCCTGAAAATTTCGTCGAAATCGGACAATAACTTCTTATAGTTCTGCTCGATACAAGGATTTCACGACAGATTCAAAGACAGACAGACACGGAACCAAAATTGTTCAGGAAGTTGTAGTTGTAGAACGCGAGTGGAAATTTTGATTTTGGAGATATTTTTTTTCTTCATCCTTGAAAAGTTAGAACAATACTTCCGCTACTATTGTTTTCACTTTTCAACGTTTAAAAAAGTACCTCCTTTGGTTTGGATTCCTACTCGAGTTTTATGTTTTAGACCTTCCTGAACAATTTTGGTTCCGTGTCTGCCTGTCTGTCATGAAATCCTTGCAACACCCGAAACTATACGAAGTTAATGTCCAATTTCGATGAAAATTGTTGAGGGGTATTAGGCGAGTTGACGTGTAGACCCCCTATGAAAATCATCGCCCCAGTATCAATCAATAATATGTATAACAAGCTACCAAACCATTATCAGAATCTTTCTCATAAGTTATTTGTCTATGTGTCTTGCTTTTTATGGAAATTTCGCCCAATTCGATCAACCTCAAGACAGAGAAGTTGGAAAAGGAAAATGTTGATGGTAGCTACCTATTAGGAGGCCAGGAAAAGGAATAGAGACCAAAGGGTGCAGACTACCAAAACATGAATGTGAAGGTCGGGCGGGCGGCGGGGCATTTGATCGCCGCCCTCCCCCCCCCCCAGCCCATGATCGCCCCCCTCGCCACCTCTCCAAATCGTAAAAACGTGAATCCGACGGCTATGATCAAGTTAGAAAAATTCCGCAAACGGATTCGTATTCTGATGAAAGTTCTGCAAGTGGCTATAAGGCCACTTTTTGAAAAAGTTCAAAAGTTGAACAAATTTTTGCTGGAACTGTGTGCAAAAAATTTTTGCACACTTTCTAAACCAATTACCCAGAATTCTACGGTGATCTTGAAAAGAAATCCGTTTGCAGAACTAAAATATCTCGATCCGTTCTCAACTGAGGAGTAAACGAAATTTGGCCCCGATGGTGCTGCCATCCCTCATTTCAGAATCACACTAAAACATCGTGACATTTAGCCTTAATGATAGCGCACGCAACGAGTTCCCCAATCACACACTCGCGTCGTCTCGTGCGGGATGAAGCTACTGGAGAAGAATAGAACATGAAACTGCCACTGGAAGGTAGAAGTGATTACTGTGGGCAGAGCTTCGTTTGTTTGTACAGTCAATTTCGCACGGATTCCGATGACCACCTTTAAAGATTGGAGAGGAGTTAATGCGATAGTGCGGTCAAAACGAGATGACCAAGGTATGGGAACAACCGTAGGTATACTCGATTCCAGTAGCTCATTACGTGAGAAGGTGTAGATTGGAACCCATCTCCAGAGGATATAATGACTAATAGCTGGATAAAAGTCTTAAAATCCCGTAAGCGCAAAACTCGTCAAAATCTCAGGATTTCATGAATTTAAATACCTAATCGTGTTTGTGCCAAGACGGCTGGCTTTATCTTTAGGGATGCTTTACCATGGAACATAATACGAGAAAACCATAGTAATGGAAATTATTATATAAATGTTTTGGATTCGAGTAGGACAATACCGAGAAAAAAATAACCCCTTATAAAATTCATTAAAAATCTTCCTGAATCAAGGAATAACCCATGTCCGTGATGACAAAACTATGTGTCCCCAGTCAAGGCCCCAATTTCCAACCGATTTGCGAAGTGATTTTTGTTTTTCAACTCGGGTCTAATCGTGAACTACATCGCCCGAAATTCGAGTTTTGCTATATCCATAAAATCTAGTACATGCCCAGGCCTCTACTTCGGCCCGATTTGCGCATGATTGTTTTTAGTTTCAGGTAATCTATTTAGTTGAGCTCTACATCGCCGGAATTTAGGAATTTACTTATTTTATCTTAGGTGAAGGGGGATCCTGAAAAAATCTATTCGCTATCAAGCCTTCAATTTTGAATCGATGCCTGTGGTTCTATTGCTTCCGAGTCTACCAAGATAGCGGAAGCTTTGTTTTCACTTTTCAAGGTTGAAAAAAAAAAGTTCTCCAAAATCGAAATGTCCACTCGCGATTTACGTTTCAGACCTTTCCGTACAATTTTGGTTCCACGTCTGTCTGTCTGTCTGTCATGAATCCTTGTAACTGGCATAACTATACGAAGTTATTGTCCGATTTCGATCAATTTTTCAGGGATTGTGCGGGTGGGCGTGTAGACGATCCTCTATGAAAATCATCTCCGTCGGACTGATAGTAGCCGCTGCGCATGCGCAAACGTGAATTCCTTGTAACAGCCATAACTTCCACATTTTCTACCCGATTTCGATGAAATTTTCAGGGATTATGCGAATTAGATTTTAGATGGTTCCCAACGAAAATCAAGTTCTTAAAATTGACAATAGCCTCTGCGCATGCGCAAACGTAAAATCCTTGTAACAGCCATAACCCTTACATTTTTCATCCGAATTTGATGAAATTTTCTAGGATTGTTCGGGTTGGCATTAGACAGTCCTCTAAGAAAATCATCACCCCCAGACGAATAGTAGTTGCTGCGCATGCGCAAACGTGAATTCCTTGTAACATCCATAACTTTCTCATTTTCCATCCGATTTCGACGAAATTCCTCAGGATTGTTCAGATTAGCGTGTAGATGGTCCTCTATGAGGGTAGTGTTAGGTACTTAGAGATTGATGTTTTGAGATTAACTACTATGCATCGGATCATCTATAAAATCGGGTTATGGATACGAGGAAGCTATGTGCCACACCCACTAGGGCAGACTTTTTAATCTACTCTGGCATCTTTCTTAAAGACCACTACGTTGTATGAGTTGCCAAAATATGGACATTTTAATTAGGAAACGATATAAATATGAGGGCTAATCAATAGAACCTAAACCTTGAAAGTTCAGAAAATACAATAATAAACCCTTAAATTTATCTGAATTACCATGTGGTGTCATCAGGTTGGCATGACATAAGAAACCTGAGAGATAGTAAAGTTGGTTGGGTTTTTCACCTTGATTTCACTAGTGATCTCCCACTAGCTTTTCAAATCATCTTAGATGTCCAACCACACCATGGACTTAGGTTGGACCAAAGAGTAACTAAATTGTCTTCCCTAACACCGTGTATATACATTTTTAACCATTTTTTATAGGGAGAGAATTACTTCAAATAAATCATAACCAGGTTGTTTCAAATTTACGTGGTTTCTTTCTTTATTCATGGACACTTGAAACTGTAACATTTGAAATAAGGCGGGTTCTCTGAGTGGTGGAACCGCATCCAAGTGACAGAGATTCACTCTTGTGAACCTCATTGTTGGAATTTAAAACCGTCCAGTTTTTTGTCACGGTTACTAGTAAAGCATCTCAACAACTAATATAATAATTAAAGGTCTTCTTTTATCAATTTTCATTACTCATGCACAGACTCCACTTGCAAAGGGCTTTTTTGCGTTTATTATTGCGACTTGTCGAGAAAACCAAGTCATTACAGTGGGTTCCGAAAAGATATGATCGCAAACATCCAAAACGGTAACAGAATGTCATTAGTATCAAAAAAGAATTAATTCGTCGACTTTAGTAAAATTGAATTTGCTACAACCTAAAATGACGAATTCTCAAATGATCTCGAGCTATAGCTATTTCAATGTTTCAGCTGCACTTACTCTGAGACGTGGTATCAAGGTGAATTTGTTGTTAAACTCAATGTGTATGTAGCAGATAAATATGATTATTAGGTTTTTTCTCACACAGTGACCAGTTTGGAGGTAAGAATGATCACGCAGTGCCTGATAAAGCCGAGGATGACCCCAAAGTGTGGGAACCTTCCGGGCAGAAGGATGTGAAACTCCGTGGCTATTATCTACGCTGAGGCGCTTGTGGGTACGCCACTTCGCTGCTTAGCGTTGAACCAATTTCAAGATCAAACTGTCGAGAATTTGAGCAATTTTTCAGAGTCAAGGAATGAAAAATGGTAGTTTGAAGGAATACAAGTTTACGGATTTGGACACGCTATCGTAACTATAACAGCCATGGAACTCTTAAGCCGGCCGTACACGTACACCGCCAAGCCTGACAGTTCGCCTGAACAGTCCGCAGGCGACAGACAGACCTGTGGACGGATATCAACTATACACGTTCAGTTGAATCTCGGCCGGCAGACATTCGATGTGGACACAGACATCCTAACTACTCGTAGATTTGAGTAATTATTTAATTTTTGGAAATAATAATGTTTTCTAATGATGATGATGCGATTCTCGCATTATTGGTCGTTTTGGAGGAGAAAAAACGTGAAGTGTGGTGTAAAAAGTGGCCCCAAAGGATTGGCACAACTATTTAAGAATGGACGAAAGTACATATTTGTTACTCTTATCATTGGTTACTCCATTGATAGAGAAAAAACATCCATGTCAAATTTTCAGACATTTTCGCGCGTTTTTGTACATGATGCATCAAGACGACCTTTGCAAGCACTATATGACGAACCATTTCCTGTGGTTGAGCAAGCCGACAAATTTTTCAAGGTGACGATGCGCGGCAAAGAACCCGGCAGAGATGAATCGAAAGTACACGAAGAAATTTCTTCCTTCGAAGGAAAAACAATAGATCATGGACACGTCCATTGTTGTAAGTGTAATTTGAAAATTGAAATGATGAACTAAAAAACAGACAAGATGATATCTTGTCTACGTATTATGTACCTACCTATTATTTTTTCAATAAATTGACAGAATTTTGAAGAAATAATGTCGTAAAAATATTTTGTTTGAATAATATGTACCTACCTATTACTTTGTCAATAAATAAACGGAATTTTTTTCTAAAAAAAAAACTCTTCGATCGCACGTAGGTAATATATTTATCGCAGTATGCTAGAGAACCTTACATCATATACCGATATGTAGCTATGATTTTGTTTACTGGTTGCAGCGTTGCATTTTTTGTGGCAAAAAAAAGTGTCGCGAAAAATTCCTTGACCCCCAGCCAAAAGACATGTCCATGTCAAAAAGACAGTTATGATAAGTCCGATATTCAGGCAGCTGGCCATCTGGCGCCTCACCCCACTCACGTACCGGCTTGCCTGAACTCTCTCCAGGTCATCCGGCAAGATTATTGAAATCTCGTTCAATGACAGGCCGCCTGTACAGTTAAAACTGACAGGGCAGCGGGATGCCATACACGATCCGGTTGCCTGTCGCCTGCGGACTGTTTGCCTGTCAGGCTTGCCTGTAAGTGCATGGCTAGCATTAAAGGACCAAACCTTCATTACCTTAGAATACCTATTTGTTGGAAACAATCATTTAGGTAACAACCGAAACGAAAGAATACGATTCATCGCTAGTGGTACGTATCGGATATTCATGAGACCAACAAATCTCTATCCGGCTGCAGAAAATTCGAATTTGTAAAAAGAATCTTGGAACCGCAGGTTTAAAACAGTGGACTTCTTCATTTGTTAAAAGAATTTTTAAAATGAGTTTCAGAATTAAATTATAATTTAATGGTTTTAATCAAAAACCTTTAAAAAACTTTAAATGAGAAAATGAATTTTTAAAGAAATTTTTCAAAAAGAATCTTGGAACCGGAAGAAAAAATTGGATTTCCTCATTTTTTAAATATATTTTATTCGAAAGCTGTACAATCCCCAATTTGCAACGCACAGGTAAAAAAGAAGGTCGGCTCAAACGGTTTAATTCGAAATAATACAGTTTTTCACCGAAATCCTTGGTCGGTTTAATTCCGTTAATTTACCGAACAAGTGGAGCGCAGGGACCTGGGATTGAGAGGAAGATGTAGAAATCGTCCAGGTGTACTAAGGTGCTGTACCTAGTCATTTCGAGAGCAGGTCCCACGCACTTAACACAGATCGATACCTCTCTGAGAGAAAACCATCGAGAACAATGGCTAAGTAATAAGTCTTAAGTAATTATTGTAAGAAAAAAATTAAAATAAAGAACAATAGCAATGACACATTGAGCCAGTGGATGCAATTAAATAGTTTCCTAAATTAATATTCCCTCCCACCAGCAGAATCTTAGGGGGGAGGTATAAAGAAAGAGAAGGACGACAAATAAAATAAGATAGTACCTACAAAAAAGGGAGAGTGAGGGATAATAAAAAGACGCTTGTTTCTAGGAACCAATTTAATACCTAGCTTATTTTTGTTAGGCATAAAGAGTTACTGAAATTTCTCAATTCTTCCTACTTGTTGATGATTACATCTACTTCCAATAACTAGGTAGGTATTGGATTGAAGAAGAACTTTGGTAGGGCAAATGTTCAATTTTTTAGTCGTACAACTTCAGACTAGTAATACCCTAACATCAGCCCATTTTATTTTTTGAAGAAAAAAATCCTAAAAAATGTATTATTTTTATTTGGATGAAAAATCATCCAAGTCTTCATAGCTTAATATCAATTCGCACAATTAAGAGGTCAAACAAGTGAAAAAGGTAAATACATTGCTGAAACTACTTATCAACATATTGGCTCAATTGGTTTGAGATAAGTTTCCAAAGTCAAGAATATCGAAGCTTCGTACTTGTGTGGCAAATCAAAAAAATGTTGGACCTCCAAAATCAGAATGTTCACTCGCATTCTGAGTTTCAGAGCTTCCTGGACAATTTCGGTCCCGTGTATGTCTGTCTATTGTCAATTCTATGTCCCGGGCAAAATGGTCCGATTTTGATGACATTTTCAGGGTTGGTGCTTGTTAGCGAACGTAGTTTTACTAACGGTGGTCTGATTTTATTTAAATTTGGTGGATACCTAGTTTCGTGCTTTTTAGGACGTCCCACAGTAAGACTTGGGCGTCCTTATGCGATCGATCTAGGGTAAAATTGGAAAACACTCAACAGAAAAAAAATAACCACATGCTAATCCATTTTAGACCATTCTGAATCCAAATCCGCGAAAAAAAACCCATTGGTGTATGTCTGTCTGTGTGTGTGTGACAAAATCTTGTGTCATCTGCCCAGGCCTTAGTTCTTAACCGATTTTCATGGTTCTTTTTCGTTCCACGCAGAAAACTACGAGTATCTAGTTGTGCACTACGGCGCCGGAATTTTGAATTTTGCCTTTTAAGGGGGTAGCTAATTCTTTAAAAACGTAAGTTTGTGGGCATAATCTTGTAAACTCTGCCCAGGCCTCAATTTCCAACCGATTTGCCTGTTTCTTTTTTTTTCGACTCAGAAATCTTCCATATTGCTCATTATTTCACCAGAGTATCAACATTCGCAAGGGTGTGGCGAGTGTGGGGATAATATTCACAAAACATATGATTCTTCAATATTCCGGTTCCTTCATAACTTAATAATGGGGTATTTCGGTGGGTCGGATATTCAGGTTTTTGACCTTGAATTTGGATTCAGCACCCTTGAAAACCTATATACTCCAACTTTTAGCTACAACATGTGGTAGAAAAATTAATTAAAGAGATCACACGTTTGAAAAAAAGGCGGGCCGCCATAAATGCACACACTTTTACGCCGCGCGCGTGTGTGAGTAGTATCTTGTAGTATCCAAGAGATTCTCCAAGGGTTTTGTCTCTTCTCTGTGCATGGATACTTTTCAAAGAGTTTTGGCTAGCTATGTCACACCATTCAAATCTTCAACTTTCCTTAGCTTCTCTGATTTTTTAAAAACATTTTCTCGACGAACAGACCCGATTACCGTTATTCCTGAGCCATACTCTTTGAAAAAAAAAATTGAATGAAATACCCCATTGTACCCAAGTTTTGAAATTGAGGAAAAACTCTCATTATACCTCTGGATTTTCATGAATTATTCTCCGTACCACCATGGAACTAATAGTGGTGCCACCATGGTGTCAGGGCACCATAAACCGCATATGTAGTCGGTTTTTTTTTGTGTTTCACCTTGAATACGGATGTGAACTTCGACGGACTGCCTACCAAAACTAATGGATGAAAGTTCAAAGTTACGACGTGTTTCCGCTTTGGTGCCAGACTAGCACAATTGGTGAAGGTGGGAGGGTGGAGGTGAACTCGAATTCCCATGCTGGGTATCGTAGATTATGGATTTTAAAATTCTCTTCAAATTCGATGCTCCCATGCCGCTAGAAACGTTGTGGTGAATCATGGTGAGGGAGGGGGAGACCACTGTTTCTTGCCTAAAATACTAAATAAATAAGAAACAGTTTTATGGCTTACCTACTGGTTTAAATTGGTCTAATGCTTATCCATTGGGACGCCCCCTGGAAAGCATGCCCGACCTTTTTGAACATTTGGAATCAATGTATAAGGTACTTGCTCACGCTCACAATTCAGGAGATTGGAGGAACAGCTAAATTCCATCCTCCAACGTCGGATAAACCAGACACCTCCGTTTGTCAGCAACAAAACCATTTATAATGACTTCGAGCTGGACACTCCCATTCAAGTTCTAACAAAACGCCTGAACACGTTTATTATGCGTAACGAAGACCATTTCAACCCTATCGTTGCTTATGGATTCAGAACACTGGAAGTACGGCGACCAGTAAGACATCATGAACATAATCAAGAACATCAAGAACACCTAAATTCAAGACCTAAGCTCAGGACTGCCATCATATAAGCACCAGATTTTTATTAACGAATGCATTTTAACGTAAGCATCTCTAAGGTGCTACTTCTATGAAAAGTAATATTGAAAACAGTTAAAAATGTAAGTGCTGTAATTCCGTTTATTGTAAACAGTCTCATTGAATTTAATAAAAAAAATTAAAAAAAGTTTCGTGCTAAGTTCAAGAATAATGAAAATTTATTTCACCAAGATTCGATCAGTAGATGTTTGATTGTATTCATGTAAGTGAACTCATAAAGCTATCAACTTCAGATTGAAATCAGGTTTCCTATTGAAAAATTTATCCATGGTACAATCAATGGATACCTAATTTGTTTATCACCAACCAATTCTTTGTGTCCATATTATGCTACGTGATGAAGAAAAGTAACCACTCAACTTGAGAATTTTTAAAAATAATTTGTTAAAGGGTTCGATTCTACTTTAAAGGATAATATCAGCTCAGCCAAGGGCCTAAAGTTAATGCATTTGCACTTAGATATCCATAATAATTATGGATATCTAAGTGCAAATACATTAACTTTAGGCCTTAGATATCCATAATAATTATGGATATCTAAGTGCAAATACATTAACTTTAGGCCCATTGGCTGGGCTGATATTATCCTTTAAAGTAGAATTGAACCCTTTATCAAATGTGAGGCGGAAAGCGAAAAGGGACCTCTTGTCGGCAAAGCTGATTTCGAGGAGAAGGCTAAAAACTGGAAGAAGGTCGAAAGTATCGATTTTTCACTTTCTATCGATTATTGATCCTTGGACCCTCTAGAACCCAAGTGTATAGGCCTGAAAGATCGAATCGAATCGAAAGAAGCCTAAATAAGAAAATATCGATTTAAGAATCTAAGAATTTAAGGTAGCATTTTGAAGTTTATGGTCGTTTTTCTCAAAATCCATTTTTTCTGTTATAAAACACTGAAATACTGCAGCTTCGACATTTTTTGAGCTACAAGGATGCTTTTGGTCTTAAATTCTTCATAAATCTATACAAATTGAGAAAATAGCAATAACTCCATTTCGACGAACGCCGACAAGAGGTTCCTTTTCGCTTTCCGCCTCACAAATTATGTTTGAAAATTCTCAAGTTGAGTGGGTAGTGCCCACTCAATTATTGTCTCCGGGGAGTACCCTCTAATTTCATGACCTCACAACAGTTCTTCCTATTTTGGAGAGAAGGGAGCCTGTAGGAGAGAAGTTCAACTTTTAACGGTAGTTAAAACTTCCGATCAATAACATTCGAGTAATAGGCTTCCCTCTTCTAGGTGTCTCAAAGCTTCGGGAAAATGTCGGGGGACCCCCAGGAAGGCGTGACGCTGTTACGCGACGAGGAAAAAGGAAAACCCTTGTTGAAGAAGAATGACACGAGCCCGAGGAAGTAGGTGAATTGTCACCGGGTGTCCACACACATACGTACACAGGCTCCTGTATACACACTCACACCGACGTTCAATAATATTACTTCATCATGATAGAATCGGCGGCTGACGTTGCGCGCTACGCTCATCTGTGGAGTAACGACGTGTCAACTTATCTCGTCTCGCCTGCCTTACGTCAGTTTTGCTCTGATTTCTGGGATATAAGTGGGTCGCAATACATTTATCTCTTTTTTGACGAACGAGTCTTCCGTTTTACTTCTAGGAATTAATTACTCTCACACGAAAAACAAGGTGATTTTGAGTTCCAAGTTCATCAATGCAAGCAGTACTCTAGCAGCAGGTCAAAAACGTCTGCCAAGTGGGCGTGGCACATAGCTTCCTCGTATCCATAACCCGATTGTACAGATGATTCGATGCATAGTAGTTAATCTCAAAACATCAATTTCTAAGTACCTTCCACTACCCTCATAGGGGACCATCTACACGCCAATCTGAACAATCCTAGAAAATTTCATCAAATTCGGACCAAAAATGTAAGTGTTATGGCTGTAACAAGGATTTTACGTTTTTGCGCATACGCAGTGGCTACTATCAATACGGAGGTAATGATTTTCATAGAGGAACAACTACACGCCAACCCGCACAATCCCTGAAAATTTCATCGAAATCGGATGAGATTTGTAAAAGTTATGGCTGTGGCAAGAATTTCATGACACACAGGTCAGAAACGTAAAACGCGAATAGAAATTCCGATCTAGGAAAACTTTTTTTTCAACCTTGAAAAGTGAAAACAAAGCTTCCTCTACCTTGGTAGACTCGGAAGCAAAAATGTGACTTCCAAGATCAAATTTCCACTCGTACTTTGTGTTTCAGTGTCTGCTTTTCTGTGGTCATTCTGTGGCCTCGAAAAAATCCTCCGTTATATGAATTTCATCAACATCGGACAAACAGCTATCTGCGCACTCTAAAACCTGATTTTACTGAAACACAAATTTCTTGGGATCTGATTTTGTTCGAATTCGCTTCAGGTTAGATAGGAGTTTGGGGCTGGGCCCCTAAAGAAAGGCCATTGATTTCATCATGATCCGATCGTTGAAATGAAAATTTTACAAGGTAATCGCGAGTGACACCCCAAACGTGTTGATGATAAATGGTTCGTGAGAATTACATTTCATATTGGGAAAATTGCCTGTAGTACTGATGAATACTGTAATAATCAAGCATTGTTAAAACCAACTGATTATACTTTCATGTTGTAGGTAGTTCACGTTATAAGTACTATAACGTACTTAAATAACGCTATAAACGCTATAACTACCGTAATTATACGTATTAAACGTTCATGTTATTCTATGTGTATAGGTACAGGGTGTCCCATGTTATTTTATGTGTACATTGCATAACTTTGAGAGTCGATTCTAGTACTAATTTAAGTGAGAAAATATATATTAGCAATTTTGTTTTGACCCCTTGGTTTCCAAGTTTTTTCAATTTAAAGATTTTCCAAATTCAAAGATTTTTTTCTCGTATTTTTGACCTTGTCACTAAAATTACCATAACCACCTTAGTTTACCGTAGAAATGAATCGGTATTATTAAAAAGGGCGTAAGTCCACAAAAATGCCATTTCATTTTTTTTCTTCATTTTTCTGTTCTAAAACCCTAGACGCATCGTTTGGAATTGAACGGGTATGCGAATGAGGTCTCAGACAGAGTAGAAATCGCTTTTGAAAATCCACAATTTTATTCAATAGCGACATACAGGAATTTTTTTGATTTCCCACAAGTTTGGTTGCAAGGACTTACGCCCTTTAAAAAAACCGATTCAATTGTAAATATGAAGGCACCGAATTTTCCATCTTTCTAGTGCCTACAAAAAAACTATTTATGGTTGCCTAATGGGTAAAGTAATTTTTGTCAAATTTACAAAATTTTATATTTTCTCTTTTGGTAGTTAAGGTTTTACTTCCGTATTCCACATACCTCAACACCAAAAACTTAGCAAAGATCTCAGCTTTTCAATTGTATAATCATTTTAAAAAAAATTCCCAATCGAATTCAGGGGGTAAATTTGTGTTCAAACGCGGAAAAACATGATTTTTTAAAAACGAAACCGACGTTTTAACGGGAGGAATGGACTCGCGGCGCGTAGAAAAAATTATATTTCGTATTTCTTAGAAAAAAGTCACGGTTTCCGCGTTTAAACACAAATTTCTTCCCTAAATTCGATCGTAAAATATTTTTTGATTATACCGTTGGAAAGCTGAGATCTTTGCGCAGCTTTTGGTGAGGTACGTGGAAAACCATGCGGAACCTCAACAACCAAAAAGAAAATAAGTAAATTTCGTCAATTTGACAAAAATTACAAAAAATCCGATCAGTCGTGTGTTAACATTAATACGAATACATTCAAAACCATAATATGGTTCAATTTTAAATATTATTTAAAATTGAAGAATTCATCAGTGAAACTGCTTTATTACACAATTGATAATTTTAGATATTTTATACCATCTAATTCTGTATGCCCCTCACGTATTCTGTGTTATACGTTAAGAAACTGTACTGCCCACTCAATTCGGCAGACGTCTTTACGAAAAAAAGTTGAAAATAAAATTAACCAACGATTTATTTGACTATATTGAAAATTGAAAATCTGGCTTCTTAATTAGAAAGATTTTTTTTAGCTTTCACACTGTTAGGTTCCATCGAATAACATCAAATCGGGCGCCAAAATCTAAAAAATAAGGGATACAGGGCACATGGTCGAATGTTCGTTCCCCACATAATTTATCTTGGACATAAAATATCGAATTTTAAGTAAAAGTAAAAAAAAGTACTCGTGAACCTAAAGACTAAACCAATGAGAAAAAGAAGCCAATGTAAATAAAGAACCTGACTCGTAAATACCTTGCAGTAAATAGTTGAAGTTCAATTATCAGTGCACTGAATTATCCTGATATAATAAAATTTATTATTTAATATTCGTCAATGTAATAATTTTTATTTATTTATTTATTTTGATTACAGGTAGCAACAATAGCTGTCCATGGTATCATAACCCAGCAATCAAATGCATCGACACCTGTAAAATTTGAAGAAGGGAGATCGTCACTGATCAAATTTGAAGATGACAAGACAGTTCCAAGGCACTCAAGGAAGGTAAACGGGACGCCACCAAAAATTCAAAATTGGAAATCCGTACTGAGAGATGCCACGTTTCAAAGTCTCATTAAACATACGGGCTTCACACCGAGCCTAGAAGAGAAGATGGAAAGTGATAGACTCCTCTGGGAGAAGCTGAAGGCAGCGAAATTTTTGAGGAAATCCACAGGGAAGGGCGAAGATCCCAATGAAAAAGTGAAGATGGGCGTTTTGGTAGACATGACGGCTGATGGAGGGAGTCTGGAATTCAGGCAGAGCGATAGATCGGTGTATACTTGCCCGGATAGCAAGTGTGAGGAAGTTCTGCGGAGGCTGCTCGCTATATGGAAGGTACAAAGATTTGAACCAAATGACACTTGGATCCGAATTAAAGTCCCAAGGCACAAAAAGGATGAGGACGTGTACGAGTACACACCTAAACATGGGCTGCAACAAATGAATACGCGATTCTCAAAAACGTCCAATTCATCAATCAAAACCACGACGGTAGAAGATAGTGAACCCAAGGAGTCAACTAACGAGCACAAAAATCTGGAAGCGAAAGAACCAATCATCGATGAACGTATTTCGAAAATAGAAAGAAGGATGGACTTGGGAAAAAGCACAATCTACGAAGTAAAACATTCCAGAAGTAGAGACTTTTTGGTAAATAAAGGACAAATTGAAACTTCTGGAAAATACAACCCATATTCGATTCCACAAACTCTTTCTCAAAAGATACGGTTTACGGATAGCTCAGATAAGCCACGTAAAAATGTGTTTTTCCAAATAGAACCGGTGGAACCGAGTGTAATCAGAATTGAACCAAAAGTTATGAAGGAGTTTCAAGGCGGTTTTTATGATGGTTTTAAGCCATCATTGGGGCCGACTGGATCCCCATTTACAACTATTGACTACGCACTGCAATTTGCAAATAATTTTCCGAAATTCACCGAATACGCTACTGAAATCCACCACGATACAGGCAATAGAGGGAAGATAAGTTTTAGGCCTTCTCCTAAATTTGTTCAGTACTCTGAGCCAGACCCCTTCTATCACGGTGACATGGCACCCACATTACTTCCACAAAAGGAAGTTCTCGTGCCGATCAATTACAGCAAAAATGTCAATAATACGACGAAGAGTTCCATAATAACACCTGCACCACATCAGAACAGCAGCACTAAAGCTCTAACCAAATTGTCTACTGAACTAGAACACGAGGAGCAAACTGATAGTAGCATAAATGTATCGAAGTTCGCAGACACGAAAGGTAACGCAATCCACCTAGTAACTAAGCCCCCACCAAAAAGAGGGCTTGGGAAATCGAAAAATCAGCTGAAAAGTATTCTTAGAGCGAGTAGCGGAGAGGTTCAAGATTACGCACCACTCTACGCCAAATGGGGTGAGAAAATAAAAACGACACCTCGCCCAGAAATAACTACACAAGAGCGTATGGTTATACCAACAAGCACAGTTGAAAGCATAACGAAAATAACGATTGCGCCAATGACGAAAGGAATAGATGATGAAGAAGAAGTGCATTCATCGAAGTTAGATCAGGAGAGAGGGAGTACAACGCCAAGAAATACCAATATGATCTTGGAAGACATAGAAGACAAGACTCCTGAAGAGGTAGTCAACGCTTTGACGAATTTAGGTGTGAAGAATACTACGAGAGTGGAGGGTTACCCACCGGTGAGCGAAAAAACTTTGGAAACTTCATCAAAGATATTGGAAAAGATCAACAGAGAATCAAAATCACATGCAACTGACCCGATATCGTTGATCGTGAATCGAATATCGCAATCCTACTCCTACAGAACTTCAACGGGTAACGTCAAGAACTTCAGGAAGATGAGAAGACGTCTTGGGCATAGATGAGCCACGAGAAACGAAGGATCCTTAGAAACATACTGTTCCGACTAGTCAAATCTTATAAGAATACATTTAAAGTTGGATATTACATTGAACAGTAATACAACCTGCTATCATACGTGTACTGATGCCTTTGGATAGGATTGTTTACCTTTGAAGGTACGCTAAGTAGGTAGCTCGTGTAAGAAGGACTCACATCCTTGGTTTTAGTCCTTCCAGAACTTCTTCTGCTTTAAGACTAATATGATATTGAGAGTTACCTTAGAGCCTAAATAGGTTATTAATTTTCATGGATTTATTTTAAACTTGAGGAGATTTCTACCGGAGAATTTGAACATCATCCGCTCTCATCGATAATTTTTTTGTGTGAAAATCCAATAAAACCATCTTCGACAGTCACACAATTCTTGAAAATTGGCCTAAACGTAGAAACGACACTTTGAGGAAAATTACATCAAATACGAAATCAATCATTGACTGAGTAATAGGACTTAAGTTTCGTCCAATTTTCATAAATAACGGAGTACGTAATCTTTCTCCAAAGAGTAATTTCTACAGCATAGCCCTCACCGCACTCGGTTTCATGAAGCAAATCTACAAAATAACTAATCCTAAAAGTTTATTTTAATTTTTAAACATATTGTTTAGTAATGCATGCATTCCAGGGGACGTCCCATTGGATAAGCATTAGATCAGTTAAACCAGTTGGTAAGCGATAAAACTGTTTCACTCGATGTAATTTATTCATTACTTTAGGCAAGAAATACTGACCCCCCCCCCTCCCACCATTATCCACCTTAACATTTCTAGCGGCATGGGAGCCTCGAATCTGAAGAGCATTTTAAAATCCATGATCTACGATACCCAACATGCGAATTCGAGTTCCCCCCCCCCCCCCCCCACCACCTCCCCAACGGCAACAATGGTGCCAGTCTGGCACCAAAGCGGAAATACGTCGTAACATTGAACTTTCATCTGTTAGTTTTGGTAGGCAGTCCGTCGAAGTTCACATCCGTATTCAAGGTGAAACACAAAAAAAAAACCACGAAATAAGCGGTTTATGGCATCATGGCACCATGGTGGCACCACTATTAGTTCCATGGTGGTACAGAGAATAATTCATGAAAATTCGGAGGTATAATGAGAATTTTTCCTCAATTTCAAAGCTTGGGTACATTTAGTAAGTAGTAAAGGAACCAAAATATTGAAAAATCGGATATTTTGTGAATATTATCCCCCCACTCACCCCCTCCCCTTGCGAATTTTGGTACTCTGGTAAAATCATGTACAACTCGGAAGTTATTTGAGTCAAACAAAAAAAGAAACACGCAAATCGGTTGGAAATTGAGGCCTGGGCAGAGTTTACAAGATTACGCACGCAAACGCACGTTTTTTAAGCATTAACCCCCCCTTTCCCCCTCTTAAAAAGCAAAATCCAAAATTCCGGCGCCGTAGTGCACAACTAGATAATATTCCGCGTCAAACGAAAAAAGAACCACGAAAATCGTTTGAGAACTAAGGCCTGGGCAGAGTACACAAGATTATGCCCAAAAACGCACGTTTTTCGAGCATTAACCCCCCCTTTCCTCCCCTTAAAAGGCAAAATTCGAAATTCCGGCGACGTAGTGCACAACTAGATAGTTTTCCGCGACGAACAAAAAAAGAACCAGGAAAATCGGTTGAGAACTAAGGCCTGTGCAGAGTACACAAGATTTTGTTACACACACACACACACACACACACATACACACACACACACACACACAGACATACACCTATGGTTTTTTTCGCGGATTTGGATTCAGAATGGTCTAAAACGGATTACTGTGTGGTTATTTTTTTTTTCTGTTGAGTGTTGTCCAACTTCACCCCAGATCGATCGCATAAGGACGCCCAAGTCTTACTGTGGGACGTCCTAAAAATTGTCCTATCATCTGACTAGGCAAATTTAAATTTACAATCAAAGAATTTTAGTGAATTTTGTTTAGTGAACGACGATCTTTCTTCACTCAGCCAAATTTTTACAATCGGAGTTTTCTTAATGTTCCGTTTTTTGCGATTTTCTAGACACCAACTTGCTAATCACAATCGTGGCTCATCGTTCAAAAAGTCAACCTAATGGAGAGCGAACGGTTGGTCACACTTAAGATTTTGAAATCGTTCCAACCCAACTAGGTTATTAAAATTATTTTTATAGAAATAGATATTAAGACCTTTTTTTTAGATATATCGTTTATTCTTGCGAATAATAAACCAAAATCCTCAGCAGAGGTGAAATTATATTGAGAAGGTTCGTGAGTGGGTTAGGGATGGGTATCGATACTCGATATTTCAAAATATCGATACTTTCGTACCGATACTCGATATTTCAGTATCGATACTGCACTATCCGATATTTTTGGATATCGATACTTTGGATCCGATATTTCTAAATATCGAATATCGATACACTTCTCGCGGAAAATTCAACATAATGGCTAAAAAATTAAGACAGTAGAGAGGCTTTTGGGTCATTACTCTTTGGTTGCACAAATAACGTTTATATCATGGAAAAAATCACTCTGCTTGGACTCTTAATAGTGAAAAATGAATAAAAGTTGTTGAAAAAATTATTTTTCTTGAGAAAATTGGATGATATTGGTAGTTTGTGACACTAAAGTATCGATACTCGATTTTTAAAATATCGATACTCGGATACGATACAGTATCGATACAAAATATCGATACTTTTACAACGATACCTATCCCTAGAGTGGGTATCAAGGCATATTTGTATTGCCAAGCATCAGGATAGTTCCAGTCAAAACCAAATCATGAACGATAATCGACGATGTTATAAATAATATAATAAGTTTTTTTTCTATACGCGATGTTGACTATCGACAGTAACGTAATATTTATTTTTTACGTAGACAATATTATTTGCATTATTGTACATTCCTACATCTTTATTTCCTTGGAATTTGACAATTTCCTGACCCTAAAAACTTACTTTCAACTCATTCCATGTTTTGAGTTCCTGGTGGGTTTTGTTCGAGACAAATTTAGATTTTCTTAGAATTCACTCGCCTCCACAAATCTACTTATTAACAAGATGTTCGTTGTTACAAGTTTTCCACGTAACAACGAAAAATTCACTTGCTTTCCAGATTCCATTGAATATATACTTATCGCACGAAAAATAATTTACATTTTTCTTTCTTTTCATACCGGCACTTTCACATTCCAATAGGTTATGGGCCCAGCACGCTTCTACACCTAAAATGCCTGATCAATCATATCAAAATTAAACAAACCACCATTAAAATTCGAACTGACAACCAAGCAGCTATAAGTTGGGCGACCGATCCTATTGTAAATGCCAAGTCGAAGCACATAGCCCTGAAAGAGCACTTCATCAGAGAAGCCATCGAGCGGAATGACGTGAAGTTGGAATACTGCCCTACGCAAGATATGATGGCTGATGTCTTCACAAAAGCACTTGCAGGGCCGAAATTCTTCATATTCCGAAGAAGACTAGGACTGAACGCAGCTGCTCGTGAGGGGGTCTTAGAATTCATTCGCCTCCACAAATCTACTAATTAACAAGATGTTCGTAGTTACAAGATGTTAAAGTTATCCACGTAACAACGAAAAATTCACTTGCTTTCCACATTCCATTGAATCTGGAATATCGCACGAAAAATAATTTACATTTTTCTTTCTTTTCATACCGGCACTCTCACATTCCAATAGATTTCTCGTATTCTAGCATAGCGAAGTAACAATGTAAAACCGCGTAAGTTGAAAAAAAACGACATTTTTCTGGAGACTTCTATTTTCAAGTCATTTAGAAGTTTTTTACGTCTCCTCCAGAAAAATTTCGTTTTTTTTCTATTTTCGTTCTATTTTTATTTTCAAGTCATTTAGAAGTTTTTTACGCCTCCTGAAAAATTTCGTTTTTTTCAACTTACGCGGTGTTACATTGTTACTTCGCTATCTTAGAATACGAGAAATCTAAATTTGTCTCGAACGAAACCCACCAGGAACTCAAAACAAGGAATGAGTTGAAAGTAAGTTTTTAGGGTCAGGAAATTGTCAAATTCCAAGGAAATAAAGATGTAGGAATGTAGAATAATGCAAATAATATTGACTACGTAAAAAATAAATATTACGTTTTCTTCTGTAAAATATTAATAATTTCTTCTATAGTCTTTCTCAACCTACACTACGATTGTTCAATGAGAAGAGATTTCGAAATGTATAATGTTGTAGGAACGTAATGTTTTGTATATCATATCATATTGAATCACCATGTATACGGGCTCTTACTACATCATGATCAATTGAAGATACTTTTGTATTTTTTATGCATAAAGTTTGTTGAAAACAGTGTTGTCATTTCAAGTCTACCATGGAATTTGAAGGTATGTCAAAATAAAAGTGATCCACCCCTAAATGTCTGTGAGCTTGGTGGAATCGTTTGTAGGTAAAAGTAGTAAAAAAAAGTACTCACTGGCTCCGTCAGCAGTGTATTTGTAGAATGGCTCTGCTCTAGCTGGGAGAACACTGTCGTAGCTACGGGGAACAATGTCCCGTATCCTCTGATGGTAAGATAATCTGAAAAATGAACAAATTAGCAATCAATAAAGCTGAATAATTATAAGCATCCAATGAATCTTTCCTTATATTTCCAAGTACCTAACTTCTGATACCACAATGGTTATCTATCTGTTTACATTGTCGTTGTTGAGCGAGCCAATTCGATAGCTGACACTTAATAAAAATCCGATTTGAACAATTTTCAATTAGTCTGACAGAAAGAGGAAATTCATTCCGTTCTTTATGCGTTCTAGAGAAATTATTCAAGTAGGTGTCTATTTTCCCGGTGATAACATACTCGTCACTAACAAAATAAAAACATAGTTTAATTGAGAACAAAAAAGTATGAGCTTATTCAGTAACCAAAATTCAATAGATACTCGAGTGGTATTTTTCTTAAAAACATGCTCAATAGAACGGATGTTGGGTTGAACGTAATTAACGTTTTGTTTGACGAGATAAGGAAAAACTTGAATGAAGTGGACCACAGGTAGTAGATTTTCCTCAAAATAAATAGCGAAAATGCGAACGAAGGTGCCAGACTAGTGGAGATTCTTGAACAAATCATGTTCTCTCGCACATCATTGATTTCTTGTCTTGTCCTGATGCTGGTGACAGCATCAATGGGGCACCCTACTCTGCTAACGATGGTGCTGAGGATGGTTGGAAAGATGGATTCACTCCATTTGGCTATGCCCGACATATCAGGCAGCGACAAGAAACCGAACCAAAGCGGAAGCAGCTACACGTACCAGGCGGATTTCAGCTGCGAGAATGGGACCATGGACGCAGGCCAATTCGCATTAGTGGACGGACCGTACATGACAGGCGACGGAAATGAGGCTCAATTGAATTTCACCGTTTCCGTGGGTAAGTTTGAGGAGTATCTTAAATTCGAGGGAGCGTTTCAAAGTCATATACGACGTTTTTCGTGTCAAATTCTAGATTTTTCATCTCAAATTAAAAGTTTTCCGAAAACGTAACTTACGTGGATCCCACATGATCTGGAGGTGCGGTCTGATATCTCACCGAGATCACTAAATAGGGGGTCTCAGTCGGCCGCCATTCGTTCCTCGTTCCAGGCCAGTATTTCACGAAATTGAAGGCGCAAAAACTTTTAACATTGAACCTAAATTTTAAATTATCAAGGATTTTAGAAATTCATTAGTGCATGGGCCTGGGGAATTGAAAAACTGAAATATTGCCGCTGGAATCATCAAAATCGAACAATAATTGCCAGAGAAATACGGGGAAAACATGGAAAAACCCGTTTATTCAGTAGTTTTTCCCATTTTTCTTCGGCAATTATTGTTCGATTTCGATTATTCCGGCGGCAATATTTCAGTTTTTCAATTCCCTGGGGCAATGAACTGAAAAATTTCTAAAATCCTTTAAAATTTCAAATTTATGTAAAATTTTTCAAGTTTTTGCCCCTTCAATTTCGCGAAATACTAAGAACGAACGGCGACCAACTGAGACCCCCTCAAAGATTCCAGAAAGAGCCAGAAAGAGGGATCTCGCCACTCAACAGTCCGTATTCATAGTTGATTTAGACGGCGCACTTAAGTGTTGTGGTCGCCCGAGTGCACACTGAGCCTGAGGGGACCCTCAGGGGCTACTCAACTCATTTTCACCTTAAGTTGGCAGCCTTGGTGGGGATATTTCCCTGTTTCATGGATATTTTGGGTAAAAAGCACAGGGAAATTTCCCTCTCGTATTCTGCACTGATCGTGAGTTATAACCTTGTCACCGGTTCTCTGTGGTTATAACAGTAATGAAAAGTTTCTTATTGCATTCTCGTTACTGTGGATGTGCATGATAATTTCTCTATTTTGTCCGATTCCTTCAAGTAACCATTAGTTTTGAGTTATTAGCAGTGGTGAATCAATCAAATTGAAGTCTGTTCAATTATATGAGGGTGCTGACATTATTTCGGATGTTTGTAACTTGATTTCTATCTCCGCAATTTCATCAGTTGGAATGAATTTGCTGCCATCGGACTCGACTATATTGCTCTGAAGAAGGTAAGAAATTATGATTTCCTTCAATTAGCAGTAAAAGTATGTATCTACGTGTAGGTACGAGAAAGAACCATTATTCAAAGTAATAATCATAAAAATACATTTTGGTATCCTTTTTATGAGTGTTCTTAGGCATCATGTAACAAAATCAACCCATTGATTGTTTCAGACAAATTAACTTCTCCCGGCCGAATAAAGAAGGTTTATCCTCAAGCAAATATACGAATATTTATGACGTTTGGAACTCTTCAAAACCTTTACCTACCTACTTATTTATTTATTTGAGTGAAACAATATAAAGCCCGAAATAAATTAGTACCTATATGGATGTTTTGTTATTCAACTTGTACTTCATTACGAACCCTTATCATTTTCTGCAAGTATTTTCTACTATATAATTTTACTAGATCGTAAAACAAGAGTGAGGATTGAGAACGAAGGCGAGAATGTTTGATAACTTCAAGAAAGAAACTCACAATCTCGGAAGATTTCACCGAGTTCGGGGAGAAAATATTGAAAAGACTGTTAGAAGGAAATTCAAGTTTTTGATGATCTTCATTGGATATTTTTGACGGAAAAACTTGTCTAAAGCCATATTTTTATTAGACAAACAAAATAGATAGGTAGTTGACTTGCTGTACACTATTTTCAGTAGGAAAATCTGATAATAACTGTGGCTGAGGGGCACTTAAGGTACCTCCGGCCATCACTCAGGATTTTGCACCATTGAGTCGAGGGTGAGCCTCAACTCAACGCTGAGTTTGGTTTATGAATACCGTTGAGTGCGCCCTTAGATAACGCACTGAGTGCTCCCTCAGGGCGCCCTCAAATCTTGTCTATGAATACAAATGAGTGCCCGCCAACCCTTATCGATGCATTTGAGGGTGCACTCAGACTTAAGTTATGACTATGAATTCCGCCCTAAGGGATCTCAGGTATATGGTGCCGTCCCCCAGTACGTAGGTACTTAGGGCGGAATTCATAGTCATTACTTAAGTCTGAGTGCACCCTCAAATGCATCGGTAAGGGTTGGCGGGCACTCAATCGTATTCATAGACAAGATTTGAGGGCGCCCTGAGGGAGCACTCAGTGCGATATCTGAGGGCGCACTCAGCGGTATTCATAAACCAAACTCAGCGTTGTGTTGAGGCTCACCCTCGACTCAATGGTGCAAAATCCTGAGTGCTGGCCGGAGGTACCTTAAGTGCCCCTCAGCCACAGTTATAATCACATTTTCCTACTGAAAATAGTGTACAGCAAGTCAACTACCTAACTATTTTGTTTGTCTAAAATAAATATGGCGATTAGACAAGTTTTTCCGTCAAAAATATCCAATGAAGATCATCGCAAACTTGAATTTCCTTATGTCTTTTCAATATTTTCTCCCCGAACTCGGTGAAATCTTCCGAGATTTCTTGAAGTTCAAACATTGTCGCCTTCGTTCTCAATCCTCATTCTTGTTTTACGATCTAGTGAAATGATATACCTAGTAGAAAATACTTGTAGAAAATGATATGGGTTGGTAATGAAGTACAAGTTGAATAAAAAAACATACATATAGGTACGAGTTTATTTCGGGCTTTATATTGTTTCACACAGATAAATAAGTTGGTAGGTAAAGGTTTTGAAGGGTTCCAGACGTCATAAATATTGACCTTCTTCATTCGGCCGGGAGAAGTTTATTTTGTCTGAAACAATCAATGGGTTGATTTTGTTAAATGATAAGAACACTCATCAAAAGGATACCAAAATGTCTTTTTGTGTTTATTACTTTGAATAATGGTTCTTTCTTTCGTATCATACCTATATATAGGTACATACTTTTACTGCTAATTTAAGGAAATCATATTTTCTTACCTTCTTCAGAGTCCGATGGCAGCAAATTCATTCCAACTGATGAAATTGCGGAGATAGAAATCAAGTAACAAATCTCCAAAAATATGTCCTTATATAATTGAACAGACTTCAATTTGATTGATTCACCTCTGCTAATAACTCAAAACTAATGGTTACTTGTAGGGAATCGGACAAAATATAGAAATTAGCATGCACATCCACAGTAACGAAAATGCAATAAGAAACTTTTCATTACTGTTATAACCACAGAGAACTGGCGATAAGGTTATAACTCACGATCAGTGCAGAATACGAGAGGGAAATTTCCCCGTGCTTTTTACCCAAAATATCCATGAAACAGGGAAATATCCCCACCAAGGCTGCCAACTTAAGGTGAAAATGAGTTGAGTAGCCCCTGAGTGTCCCCTCAGGCTCAGCGTGCACTCAGGCGACCACAACACTTAAGTGAACCGACTCAATCAACTATGAATACGGACTGTTGAGTCGAGGCTGACCCTCAACTCAAATAATTGAGTGCTTGCTCACATTCAAGCCTTGTCTATGAATTCCGCCCCTAATTTTGATATGGCTAAAAACTATGAAGATCGAATCAAAATTCCACCAGAATTCATTGCTCAACCCGATCGGAAAACGATCAGAGACTGAGAGCTGTATGCAAGAACACACCTTTAGTAAAAGGATAGTTCCTTTCTTTTAACTTCCTTTACACTTAAAGGAAAGGTAAAAGAATTGTCCTTTAGATTAAAGGTAGGCGCGAGCAACTAAGATGCTACCCAGTTGAATGATGGGCCCCGCGTACCTTTGACGTTTGTAGTAACGCGAAATAAGAAACAGTCGCGCTTTGTTTACTTTATACTATCATCGACAACGAGTTTAACATTCTGTTCATCAACTGTCGCGGAAATCGGCTGTAAACCTCATCTTCTGCTAACGTGCCTTCTACACATTAAAAACTCTGCAAGGTTTATTATTTTTCTGTATTATTTTCTTTGCATTGTCCTTTTTATTCCTACCAACCATAGGTACCTACTACCCACCTACTACTTTCACAATCAAGTTTATTTGGAGAAATAAATCAAGTTTATCAAAGAAATAGGGAGTTGTGGTTCCTTCATATGGATATTTGATTACTGGTTGCTAAAGAAGTACCGGTACTCTGTGCTGGTTGCTAAGAATGCAAAACTGAATAGTGAATACAACTTTTAGAAACGAATAGCGATCGCATTTTGGTTAGCTAAAATTTCAACGGAGACCTCTTTGGTGTTTCTTGGTTTGTCCTATGGATTAGGGGTGTGTCGGTCCAGGTATTTCCCTGGAACGGTTCCAACGGTTACGGTGACAAAGATGTAACCGTTCCAAATTACCGGTACAGTTCCATTACCAGTACAGGCGATCAAATCCCAATCACACGGCATGGATGAAGCAGACAGTCAAATCCCTATCGTCCTTCTTCCATGCAATACAATAGCATCATTTTCCTTGACAATTCGCTAAAAGGAAGGAATTTGAACAAGTGTTACAAAAGAGGCAATTCATTATAAATAATAGTTACCAAACAATTCAAGGAAAGAATAATGACGTTGCAGTTTAATAACTTAACATGACAATAATAAATTAATAATACTGGAGACAACTTCCATGCTAACCAGTCCAGAGGATAACTTCCCGCTCAAGAGCCATTCCATGAACCATTCTCAGTCCATGGAAGTAGTAAGGGTGCTTCCAGGTACAACATGGAACGGAACTGAGAACAAGATCCATGCTTACCGGTCCAGAGCCATTGAACCATTCTCTATGATATCTTATCGGTCCGGTTCCATCCTTACCGGTCCAGTTCCATCCTCACCAATCAGAATGATGAGATGATTGATCAGATCATTGTGATTGGTGAGGATGGAACTGGACCGATGGAAAAGATTCTCTTCCCGGTCCAGAGCTATTTCAAGATATCTTATCAGTCCATGGAACTGGACCGGTAAGGGTCTAGTTTTTGTCACTGCGTGGAACCGTTCCAACCTGATACTCGGTTCCACAGTCCCGGTACAGCTGTACCGACACACCTCTACTATGGATCTCCGGGTGGTCTCAATCTATTCTAAAAATTCAATACTATCTATTTCAAATTGGTGAAAAAGCAATACCTTTATTTCGAGTTTCCGAGCTAGGGCACTCTTGAAAATTTCAACCCTCAATTTTCACCTCTTAGAAGTGTCTGACATCAACCATAAGCTTCGCGGCACTACCTGACTCCAAAAGAAGCCCCAAGGTGTACCAACTTTCAACCAAACGGTTGCTAAGAAAAGGGCCGCGTACGGCGGATGGACAGATTTTTTAAATTCCATTTTCGGATTCTACATACCTACCTACTTTTAAAAGTAAACCATACAATTTTGAAGGGGGGGGGGGAGGGTTAGATTTTTTCTTGCTCAATTCCAATGGTTCATTGTAGAAAATAATAAATCAAAAAACATGATTGTTGTGAGCCATTTCATGATATCAAGGCGCCGGTTTTACAATTAACTTGCAACAAAATGTTCCTCGTAGAAAAATGGTTTTTTGACGAAATTCTCACCCATTTTCTGTAGAGGAAAGTCAATGCGGTTTTCATCAAAAACATCCGTAACATCTCAGCTTTCCAACGGTGAAATAAAAACATGAAAAACAAAGGAACTTAGGGGAGAAATTAGTATGTGAATGCGGAAAAACGTTTCAACGAAATTCTATTAATTTATTTCGATTATTTACAACGAAACTAACGTTCGATGGTAGGATTTGGGTGTCAACACATCTGTGATCACTGCTAGTAGCAGTAATCTAGCTTATATTGTACTTACAGCGCTAACGTTTTTAGAAATATATGGACTGCGAATGTTTTAATAGTAATCAGCGGGTGCAGAAAAAGCTCTTCAGTAAGTAGACTTGTGATAACCACAGAGATACTCGGAAGGAAGGAAAATACACCGAGAAATATTAAACGGTTATATTTCGAGAAGGTTAGGGATGTTCTCGGCACCGGGAACCTATTCTAATAGGTCCATAAATAGGCAGCTGAGTCGTCACCAAAATGTCGGGCCCCGCGAAAATGACGTCATTTTGACAGGCACCGCGGAAACCACGCTCTGTGGAAAGGTTCCACAGGCCCGTTAGTGGCGTGCTATTGTTATCAGTAGTAAAGTGAGTTCTCAGCATCGTAATTTGAATAGAAGGTTTCATAAAGGGAATCTCAGTCAGTCGCCGTTTGTTCCTAGTTCCGGGTTAGTATTTCTTTCAAGAACCGGCGCGCAAAGTTTATAAATTGTACCTAAATTTGAAATTTTCAAGGATTTTTGAAATTCGTTAGTTCGTCTGCTTAGGAATTGAAAAAAACTAAAAGATTGCCGGTGGAATCATCAAAATTGAACAATAATTGCCGGCGAAATGTGGGAAACGGTTTTTCCTTTCTTTTATTAAAGGCGCATTCTTGGTTACTCTCTTTTCGCCGAGCTTTCGGTCAATTTGTTACCTTCATCAAAGATCAAGGAAGAATTACTATGTGAACTTCACACTGACGTTCACTAACTCAAAATTTTGACTGGCCTTCAAAGAAACCTATTGAAAAAGCGATGGAGCCTATTATTTATGCAAAAAAATCGAAAACTAATTAACATCAAACTAACGAAAAATTAACGAAAACTTCCAAAGTTTTTATATAGGTAAGTGTTTTCGTGTTTTCAGGATTGTTCCGCTTGATGTTAATTAGTTAGCAATTGTTTTTTGGTTTAAATAATAGGCTCTATCGCTTCTTCAATAGGTTTCAAAATTTATAGTTAGACGTCGATGTGGATCTCATACAGTGATTCTTCCTTGAGTCCTGATGAAGGTAATAAATTGACCGAAAGCTCGGCAGAAAAGGAGTGAGTTGCTATTCGACCGCTAACCAGATCGGTTCGACCATCGATATGGCTTACTAGATGGTAACAAACTTCGTATTCCTCATTTGAAGGGACCTCCTTGCATGTACTACTAAACAACGTTTATTTTTCAACCCCTTTACCTACTTAAATTGAAAAATGATTGTTCTGACATTTTCATGTCTGCATTGGCACATAAACTGAAAAATCGTCACGAAAACTAAGCAAGTCTTGCTCACGCGACCAATAAATAAAATAGACTCACCGAGTTGCGTAGAGAACAATCAACTGTTTTCTTATTTTGATGCTTGGGTACATGAACTAACAACCTTACTTCTCCGTGCACCGCCGCGAGGGATTCCGAATGCACTCTGACGGCAGTTTTGTGAATCGGGACTTAGATAACAGTGGTAAATGTTTGATTATTAATTTTTGTTGTGTCGTCCGTTTGCGATTTGTGCTGAACCGTTTCAAATTATTCCGTCTTCTCATTGCTTTATTCATCCGGCTCGTTCTCTGATTTCTTTCTGGCTCGCTGTTCTGTGCAAGTGAAATAAGGGTCACTTATTGCTCGGCATGTCAGAGACACTTTTTGCTCGGCATGAGTCGTAAAATCTCAACTTCAGTCGTAGAATCCCAGTGTCAGTTACGTGAGTTTAACACCCAGTATAGAAAATAGTAAATCGTTGTGCGATAATTTTCACCCTTCTTACATCGTGAATTTACAGTCGAAATTTACTGAATTGATTGAATTTTTAATCAACTAGTTTAAATGTTGTGATATTATACTTTGGAGGTCTACCTAGTCAAATCACTAAAAATAAAGACACTTTTTTATATTGCTTGTGTATTTGTATTATTCGTTTTCGTATTCCTACATTCTTCTAACTGTCGTTTTGCAATAATGTTATTGATGCGCGGGAGCAAATAAGGTTTGGTGTAGGTATTTATATTATCTTGTATCCTATAATACAAGACAGTGGATTGGATATTTTTGACTTTAATAATTAAGTCCCTTCTAGCAGTAGCTCTTTTAGGAAGAGCTCTCTGAATACATTTGATTGATCTGAATCGGTAATATGAAGTGATAACTTACACCTATATTAGAACGAGGGAAATAAAGAGACGTTGGGGTTACAGAGAAGAAATTTAGACAAACTTGGAGAAATTTCAAAACATTTTGAAAAGAAGGAAATTAATATTTATGTTGCATCAAAACAGTACTCCTTTATTGCCGTTACTTTCTACTCTCTTTTTGACATCTATTTGAGCCAGAATGAATCTTCGTGATTAAATATTAGGACAGGTAGTTGAGACCTTGAGTTGGGTTTTTTTTCTCTACCATTGATAAAATAATGATTGTACGTGGAAATATTCCAGTCTTTCGGTGCCTCATGGGAAAAATCAATAAATTTCGATTTTACCACAAAGAAAATGCTTTATCTGTTTGTTATAGAATGCAAATTGTCGTTCTGACCATTGTCCCATTCATAATCCTTAAACATAAACTTACACCCTACTTCTCATCCTCGTTCCTTTACTCACACCTAGTAATTCCCGCAAACCACATGCCTATGATTTATTTTTCTATCTCAATGATCATACGATGATATAATAATATAAAAATGTTCAACTCTCGCAACATTATCTCCGGTCATCATCATCCACGACTTCACCATCATAATCACTAAATGTTTGGCATAGCTCCGGTCAAGACATTAAAATTAGGAGAGTTTGAGTTGAGGTGAACTTTCTCGCAGCTCCGCAAGAGCGCATTCGGAATCCCTCAGGGCGGTGCACAGAGACGCAAGTCCTTGTTGTGTAGTGGTTGACATGAAAATGTCCCAATGTGTTGCAGACTCGTATGCAAGCATTTTGAAAACGTGTTGAATAATTTTGTACACGGGAAAAAAATTAACAGAAACTCTTCATTTCTTGATGTGGAGATCAAAGAGGATGAAGGTTTACATTATCTTTAATTGACGTCACTCTTATGAAGTACCTACATTCAAATCATGGTATCTTGATGTATTATTGACAGGTGGTATTTTGTTTTCGTTTCAGGATCTTCATCTGTGGTGTACTCAAGTTGTCAGGAGGTGACTCAATACCCTGTTAACCACACTAACCACATATACAGTTACACAAGTAACATGCTAGTAGGAGGCGGTCTCAAGGCGATGTGCACAGTAGGAATCAAGAGAGACGGTATATCTTGTACAACGGAACCCTTAATTCAGATACAGAATGTCACCGCAGTG
Organism: Apolygus lucorum; assembly: GCA_009739505.2. Classification (NCBI taxonomy): domain Eukaryota; kingdom Metazoa; phylum Arthropoda; class Insecta; order Hemiptera; family Miridae; genus Apolygus; species Apolygus lucorum. Next base: position 16,143,489 of record CM019179.2, read on the forward strand.
ATGACCACATGGTGGAATGACTGCCCTGGGTGTAAAACAGTGATATTGAACAACATAGTCAAAGCCCTCCAAGAATCTTTAACTACGGTAGTAGAAAATATTGTGAGTGGAAGCGACTTGTGCTTCCTCCTTGATTATTAAAGTTACTCGTACTTGTACTTATCAGGCAAGAACAGTGGGGTAGATCTTGAATCAAGCAGCAAAAAAATCAAAGTTGGTCAATTTTTTAATGAATTGTTGGTAATTTCGATAGTTTATCTTATTGGTGAGTCCAAAACCATTTGGGCTATGCCGAGGAAGTCTCAAAGCAACAGTTTCACACACCTCTTCATAACAATAAAACCGACGTCACATTGAAGGCTCTACTTACACTCTGCCCAAGTTATAATACAATTGATCTAACTTATATTAAATAAAGAAATATTAAAATTGAGAATTACGAGACATCCTTTGTTTTTACCAGCTTCATCATTAAATAAAATAAGTGAAAGATTTTCGGAAAGTATTGGAAATCCTCGAACAATGCGATGCACCCTCAGATAATGACAAGAATATCACCAATTCTCACATATCAAGGTCATCATATCAAGGTCTCAGTACTTTTACAGAACGCATGCATCAGGGGCGGCTGCTGATAGGAGCATAGGCGCATGTGCACCCCCAGCCAATTTAAAAAAAAAAAAGTCAAAGTTCGTTCCTCTTCGTTTGAAAAGTAAGTTGGCTAGTGACAGAAGACTCGATCATAGGTACTGTGCTAGTTGAATCTACTCGCGAAAACCGAGGGGGGGAACTCGACCAATCAGCGGCGGTTTGAGCAACATCGTCCGGCTGCTCTGTACGCCAGGGGGGTGACGTGTGGGCAGGGGAGGTGGGCACGTAAGATTGGCCAATCAGAGAGCACGAAATGTGACCTTGGGGCGCAGCATGGAAAAAATGCGCACACCCCTCTCCCCTTGATAGCTCAGGAATCCGGGTTTCCTTATCGTGTTGGAATTAGAAGTAAACAAAACTGATAAGAGTTTTTCGTTTTCGGTCCACCGTTTTGTTCCAAGTATTTGTTCTAAGTATTTTGATTATCTAGGAGTGTTGTAGGTACGATGGATAATTCGGTTCGTTACATTAAAGTAAACTATTCGCGTTTGTCGGTCGTGGAAAAGTGCGAGATTCGAGAAACTGGCTGCCCCTTGCCGTCCCTACCTGGACTCCAGCAGACGTTGAAATTAAAAAATCGTGCAGATTCGTATCGTAAGTTTAACGTCGAATATTATAAGAAGGTAGATTGGCTTTGCAGGTGTGAAGTGACTAACAAATTATTTTGCTTTGTTTGCCTACTTAGTTGTATCAACCAAGGCTGAGTGATATCGGCATAAGTGATCTCCCATTTAGCCAAAAAAAAACGCATTGGCTGTCTCCCATAAAAACGCTCTGGTATATTTGCGTATATTGGGTCGTCAAAATATAATGCAATAACTCGACAGTGCATGTCATCTTAATCTGATGCAAAAAACCAAAACGGTTAACAAAAATAGGTACCTACATTCTCTCTCGAATCATCGTTAATTTTTCTTCCGAGTTGGACGATGTTTTGAATCGACATGGGCAAATACACATTTCAGCTATTGCAATAAGATGGATGAATTTCTTGGGTTTAGACCTTTGATGATGAAGTATTTCAGAATTTCTGTTAACCACTAGAGAAATTATTTTTCGTGTCTATTGCACCTACGTATTTAGTACCGTTTGCAATTTTAAGATGAAAAAGTTACCAAGATTTATCTCATTTACATATCGTTAAAATTTCTATTTGGCAGAGAAAAGCACCAGGTGCTTTTCTCTGCCAAATAGAAATTTTAATAATAGGTCCTATTCTGTCCCTTCTCCATAGCTTCCCCTGATCTCCGTGCACCCCCTGAGTTCAGGGCAGTTCAGGGCAGTTAAAATTTCTATTTGGCAGAGAAAAGCACCAGGTGCTTTTCTCTGCCAAATATAAATTTTAATAATAGGTCCTATTCTGTCCCTTCTCCATACCTTCCCCTGATCTCCGTGCACCCCCTGAGTTCAGGGCAGGAGCCGCCACTGGCATGCATCCATTTTCTAAACAAAATACGAATGAAATGTCTAGGTACCTCATAGTCTTCAACAGCACTTCTTTGATGAATTTAGGGCGAGGGTGCTCATGGTCCAATTTCAAGCACTCTTCCCAGTCCTCCCAGCTCCATCTGTACTGGAAGTTGCTCAAATGGTACGAAAACCAATTGACAAACCTGACACACATTTTTAACAAAAACAATTAACGAACTGGTGAATAATTGGATAAAACAGAAATTCCTAGCTCACACTATACCAATAATATTGGGAAAGTATTTAGGGGACTTTGATGATTCTGACTCGAAAATCCACCTCAATTTTCTGCTCTCCGAATAGTTTAAATAAAATAAAAAAAAGAGTTGAAACACGTACAAACGAAATGATGATACAGCTGACCAATCTCCCGCTGAAACCCGAGTCGTAGAAATATCCGTACAAGACGCTGCAGCAAGAGACTCAAGGGTGTGAGAATTTACAAAATCCGACAACAGGGCAATGAAATCCTGTTCCCCTTGGGATCGAATTCCAAGGTTGATTTATAAGGGAGTGTCCCAGCACACCGTGCTTACGTCCTCACTCCCTTTCTGCAAGCAGAGTGGAAAATCCCTGGCCGACAACAGGGCAGCCCTAAAGTCCAGGCCTTGGATTGTCTAGACTCCATCAGCGCTGCGGCACGGGGCAATAAGCTGCTTTTGCTCTGGGTCCCTGGCCATGAGGGAGTTGACAGCAATGAAGAAGCAGGCAAACAAGGATTGGAGTCCCAATGCTCTGGTCATGAACCACTACTCAAGGTTACTAAGGATTTCATTACTCGAAAGGTTCAAAAAGGGAGGATAACAAGAGTTGCACACTGTTGCAATAACTAAAGCTGAGCCAAGCAGCTGATCACCATTTCCAAGAAAAGAGCAAAAGCTCTGCTGTCGTTGAAAAGGGAGATCTTCGCACCATAGAAGTCCCAATGCCCCTAGAGATATCATCTCTGTTGATTTTGCTGCAAAGAATTCGAGGCAGCAGAACACATACTCTGAGATAGACCCGTTTTAGTATCTATCAGATTCCGACATTTTCGTCAGAGCACCCTCTTCCCGTATTCTGGAAACGCCCGCTAAACTCTTTCACTTTGTGAAAGAAGAAGTCTTCTTTCACGAGGGTACAAATTGACAGGGTAATTTTATCACAGTAGATCAATCATGGTCTAAGTGACTCCCAGTTCCATTAAAAAAAAAAAAAAATCTCCACCACGAGAGGTTAGATACACGAGATAGATAATGAGGAATCTCACCATGTCGGAATTTCCAATTTTTTACCCCAAAATTGGATTTAGCACCTCGAAAAACCCCCTACTACGGCAAACGAATAAACAAAACAGTGTAGAAAACATGAACGTTTTAAAAAACCGGGAGGATGACGTCATGCTGGAATAGTTCATTTATGGCCGCTTGAAGCGCTGAGATCGAGAAATCTATAGTCCTCAGATGCAACATTTCACAAAACCAGTGAAGTACGAAATCGAGAAAACTGAAGAAAAATAGAAAAAGAAAGATGGGGAAAATTAGGTTTGCCCTGTTTTTGTTTGATAACTTTCCTCTTAGATAACACGATTTTGTCATACCAACGGGCAACACTGGGAGGAGACGGCGATCTGAACAGCCCAATCAGCGAGCATTCCTGCTTCACGTTGAAGAGGTCCGTTTTCCCAGTTATTTTTTGAAATCATAAATTTTGATTGTCTCCCAAAAATAACACAGGAGACTTATTTTCCGAAATCAACCCGATCTTCATCTATCCCACACCATAGACAAAGTGGTTTTTTTTTCAGGAAAAATGCAAACAGAATTCGGTGAAATTCCTCATTGTTCAGCTGACGTCAATTCGTTTTCACGTGCTTTTCCCCATTCCCAGGTTTCACCCTCAACCTGTCATTTCTGTTTCTTTATAATGAACCTTTTTGAAAAGCTCTGTGGTTTGTATATTTATACTATCCAAGTATTTACCCAGCTGGACTGAAAGGTCAGAATCATGAAAGTTACTTCGGACACGTCGTTCTAGAATTTACCTTCTACTCTAAATGGAATATTCTCCATTAAAAAACTGCTTGAAACTAGGTCAAAAACATGGTTTTTACTCACCTGTCAAAACATGAAGTGTTCATTGTTTCAATTCTGAGAAACAGTATTTCAGTGGCTTGAGCGAGCACCTGAAAAACACAAATCCAATATAATTAATAGGTGAGTACCTATTTCAGAATTCAAATGGTTTAATTTGTTGATTCAAAACCGGATATTGATTTTCCCGGGTAAACGAACATTGGTTGCAATCTATTCACGGGATCGATATGTCCAGAATATCACAGCTTAGATTATATCTCTACAGGAAACTAATAGTTGTTTAAATTCTGGCAAAATCTCTCCACAGAACTGCAAAACAGTAGGAAAGGAAAGGTCCAAGAACCACGCAGACACAGGTGTCATTTTTTGCACAAGTTTGGATATTTTTCTGGTCTATAAGTATTAATGGAAAACGGACGGACATCAGCTATTGAAGTTACGATAAAATCAGCTAATCTCTGAGCTTAAAGAGTTGTCAGCTGTTGTGTTGTAGAAAAGTATGGTTATACCTGGTGCTAGGCGGTTTTAGCAAGCCACGTACAGACACGTTAAGGAAGGCCCGATGCACTTGAAGAAGCTCACTAACAGGTGAGGCCTGCTGAGGAAGAGGGCTGATATTTTTCATCCAAAATGTATATAAATTGGATAGCTGTGCACTATAGCACCCATGAAGACGATGCCAGCGCACCTGTAGGTACGAGGCTAGCTAAAACCACCTCGTTATGTGGAAAGCCACACGCAAAAACTCTACTATATTGTTTCGGATAAGGCCGGGCTCACCTGAGGCATAGTGGTCGGCTGAAGTTTGCTCAATTCGATGAGCAAAGAGCCGTAGAAGATTTCGAGGAACCGGGGCTGCGGGAGATTGAACAGCTCAGCAAAAATTACTTCAACGATGCAGTACTCAAGAGGGATCATCGCCTTATATGGGAACTTCAGCAAATGTTCAGCACTGACATAACCAAGACATATCATTACAAATTTAGATGCAGAATACATTATAATAATAAATAGGTGATACGCTATTGGTAGATAATCATGCAGCGTCAAATAATTGTTGAAATATACAAATAATAGGAGGAGTTCCATAATATCATGAAATAAAAAATCTCTATATTTTTTGTAAGATCTCAGATTGCATTACCTCAACACATCAATCTTACTAATAATTTTACAATTTATAGTAATTAACGCAAGAATAACTTACCAGGGTTTGCGTTCCCAATAGTAACTCTCAATGATTTGATGAAGCTGTTCTTCGATGAGGAATCTTTCAATCGAATGAGCACCAGGAAGGACAGGCCCTCTCTGAAAACATACAAGTAATAATAAATTCATAATTCCTCATAATCGGTAAGTTCTAATATAAGTGACTAGGAGGAGTTGTTATGGGTATACCTACGAGGGTGGATCAAATATAAACGGGACTCTGACCTCTGAGTGCCGACGGCTGACAGAAGCGGGCCCGTCACTTCGAGATTGTTTGAACAGGTTCATTAGAAGGTGGATGAGGGGGGCGTCTCCCCCTTTACAACCTTTCATGAGTAGTTATCGCGATGTCTGAACAAAAGGTGCCCGTTTCCATTGAGCAACGAATTATCATAAAATTTCTTACCCGTGAAAGAGTCAAACCTTCGGAAATTTTTCAAAGGTTGACTGCCCAGTTCGGGGACCAAACCCTCTCTAGGACCCGTGTGTTTGCCTGGCACAAAGAGTTTCAGGAGGGAAGAGAACGAGTAGAGAATGAGGAACACGATCGTCGTCCCCGGAGCAGCATTACGGATGAGAACATTCAAGCGGTTCGTGACATTCTTGAAGATGATCGACGTGTGACTGTCTCCGAAATCGCTGAGCAGGTAGGGGTAAGTTATGGGAGCTGCCAAACGATCATTACAGAGCACCTAGGATTCCGTAAAGTGTGTGCCAGATGGGTCCCTCGCCTTTTGACTGCAGATCAGAAGTTGAGACGTTTGGAGGTCTGTCAGAGGCTTTTTGCAAGGTTTGAGGAAGAAGGGGAAGCATTTTTGGCTAGCATTGTCACCTGCGACGAAACATGGGTCCATCATTACACACCCGAATCGAAGCAAGCCAGTATGGAGTGGCGGAGGAAGGGGGAGACAGCCCCAGTGAAAGCAAAAACTCGACTGTCTGCTGGCAAGGTCCTTGCAACTGTTTTTTTCGACTATCGAGGCGTTTTGCTCATTGATTTTTTGCATGAGCGAAGAACAATCAATGCTGCCTACTATTGTGAGCTGCTGACTCAGGTGAGGGCTGCATATCGCAGCAAAAGACGGAATCAACCAATTCGTGACGTCATCCTCCTCCACGACAATGCAAGGCCCCATACTGCAGCTCTAACTGTTCAAAAATTGGAAGAAATGCATTGGACTCCACTTGATCATCCTCCCTACAGCCCTGACCTATCGCCCTGTGATTTTCACTTGTTTGGGCCACTTAAAGAAGCCCTAGGCGGACAGCGATTCGAGGATGATGAGGGGTTCGAGGGGTTTGTGCGCAATTGGCTTCAGACGCAACCTTCATCGTTTTTTGATGCTGGGATTAAAAAACTTCCTATTCGCTGGGAAAAATGTGTCACAAAAGCAGGAGACTATGTTGAAAAGTGACATATACCCGCTTTTTATTTTCTAACAAATAAAATTTAAAAAAAAAAAAAGTCCCGTTTATATTTGATCCACCCTCGTACTACATAATGCATATTTTTGTTATCTCAAATACATGGCTGTTGACAGTAAAAGATCAAGATAGACCATCCCCAGATTTGAGTGTCTGTTAGACATTTGAATCCCATCCAGAGAAGACAAAGCGATTAAACTCCGTCATATATTTCTGAGTACACGGAACAAACCCCTCTACAGTGCCAGAGTGGCGGCCAGTGACCCCAACCTAACGGGAAAAAATATTCCTGCGACCAAAACTGACTCATTCTTACTGTGAACCTACATCAGCTTGTACAGCAGAATCTAATTAAACCATTGCCATAACTAGGTTTAAAATTAATCAAATGGTAATTAAACAAAACGAGCTTGAAGGGAAACATTCTCTCGGGGAAAGGGGAGATGAAAAATATCCCTACACGTGGCAACACTGTCATGGAAGGAGCCACCCAACATTGAAGGCTCACTTTCACCCAAGCACACAGAAATATCTGACGGATTTGATGCTACAGCCCATATTGCTCCTTGACCTCCTTAATAGCTACAGACCAGAAAGCTATACTTATGGTCCCATACCCGCCTAGTTTACTGTTTAGTTCTTTACTAGTGACAAGAGCAGATGGGGATACCACGAAAAACTGAACATTCTCGAGTATTATTGCGTTAGTTTTGTCTAGTCCCCCGGAGATGAATTGCATTTTTTCCAACATTGAGCTCCAGTTTAAGTCCGTAGTTTGCCTGGCCAAATAACTGCGTACAAAAGTGACAGCTTTTTGGATTGCATGTGAGAGCTACTTCAGTTCTCTCCGTAAACCACAGACTCGCAAACTAAACGAATAGTGAGATTAACTGAGGTACAGTTTATCGGTAGAAAAAAGTTGCAGACTCCTGCGAGAGATGGATAATACCTCGCTTTTTTAAAATGAATGATCACAGAGACACGATGTAACACGTGACAAATGGCACAGCTAATGTGATCGAGGGTTCTTTAGACTCCAGGTACTCACAACTGACCTACTATTATCGCACGACAATGATTTGGATACTTGAAAGCCGAATTATAATTCAATACACTTAATCATTTAGATGAGGAACAGTCGAGAAATAAGTCTTACCTCTGGACAGTCAGTGTAATCAAACATCCTGAAAACAACAGTCGGCTTGGGATAGACGAAACTGTCATCATGGGGAGGAATATTGATGACAGGTAAAGTGTGTTGGAGTGCCTCGCACAGAACACTGTCGAACGCCAAATAAGGACGCAAGATGTGCTTTTCCTGCCAATTGTCCAATTTAAGCTTGCGGATCTGTTCCCACAAGCAGTCCAAGTACTAAAAAAATCAATATTTTTAGGTAATGAGCGATCACAACATCAACAACGGAAAGTCAAGCTAATGAAAATAATTTCACAAACTTCAATAAGATACACTTTTCACTTTAGTTATGGGCGGGTAATATTTTATTGAGAGTAAAAATCAATGAACGCACTTCTTCCTGAACATGAGGAACGTCGATGGACCAGACTCTGAGGGCTGGCACGTGCTTCTTGCTTCTCTTGTTGAGAAGAACTTCAATGGTTGTCAGAAGGAGTTCCAGTTGGGCCTCTTTCTTCTCGTACAGTTCTCGGCCGACCCAAGGCAGACAGTACAGAACGGCGTATATGAACCAAGATTTACGGACCTAGAATGTATGAGTAGATAAGAATAAAGCGATGCAACTTCAATTTTGAACGCGAATTCGACGATGAAAGCAGAAATATATTAGTGTATGAGTTCCCTTACGTCAGGCACTCCGTCTTCCTTGGCAACATCGAGCATATGCTCGAGAAGTTTGAGGAGGGTGTTGGCGTCAATTACATGGCAGTTGACCAGATCTGCAAGGAACCTGAGAGTATATCGAGCCGTATCCCACTGGCATCTCTTCAGTGCATCTTTGAAAGCTTTCACCATCTGCTCGACAAACTGAAACACAAAATCCACACTAAGTTTTCTCCCCAACTATGGATAGTTTAAAAAGTTCTTTGATTCCAGAATAATACTGTAGCAAATAAATGTGATGTGACCAGTGGAGGCTCCTGCCCCGAAACCCTGATTGCAGAGCTCTCTGGTGGGGGCGCAATGATTTAATTCTGCTCCCCTAGGCACATTTCGTGCTCTCTGGTTGGTCAATCTCAAGTGCCCGCCTCCCTCAAAACACGTCACCCACATGTCGCCCTCCCCAAAAATGGAGCAGTGAAAAGGTGTTGCTCCTAACAGGCGCTGATTGGTCAGGAAAGAGGGAGCTACCCGTCTCTGTTTTCACACGTAGATTCAACTAGCAAAGTACCTATGATCGTGTCTTCTGTCACTACAGGTATACCACAGAAACTTTGCATCCCTGTGGCGCCCCCTAGGTAGCAGATCCACGAACTATAATGATCGAGTCAACCTTCCATGGTGAAACCTTGACACGGAAATTGGAGCCATGAAAAATTTGATGTTCGTGTAGTGCCACGAAATTTAAATTTCGGAAATGCACGAAATTCAATCTGCAGTAGGAGGGAAATCATGACACTTTTGGGGGGAGAAATTCCCGAAAAATTATTGTATGCGTGGAAATCTGCTTGATGATAAGAGATAATTAGTTCTATTTTCTTCAGAAGAATGCGCCAAAGGGATGCAAAGTTTCTGTGGCAGACCTATAGCCAGCTTACTCTTCAAACGAAGAGGAACGAACGATTTTTTTTTTCAATTGGCTGGTGCTGCACATGCGCCTATGCTCCTATAGTAGCCACCCCTGGTTGTGACAGAGATATCTCACCATGACTCATTATTTTCAATAATGTACGTTAGAGTCAAGCGAAGAGTGTTTCGGCAATATCATGTTAAATTTGCTGTAAGCAAATATATATTATAAGTACTCATAAAGATGAATAGGGTGTGCGCCTGGGAAAAACTGTTTATTGTTATTTTTAATCTAAGGTAGACCTCATTCTGAGAATTTTGGTACCAACCGCGACCTTCTAGCGTGTGTAAATCTTTTCCTATGAATTTTTAAAGTTTCGACCATTTATGACGTCACAGTGGGCTGGGGGTCCAGCCCAGGCGGAAGGGACGCGTGACGTCATAAACGGTCGAAACTTTGAAAAATCATAGAAACAGATCTACTCATGCTAAAAGGTCGCGGTTGGTGCCAAAATTCTCAGGATGTAGTCTACTTTCGATTAAAAATCTTTAAAAAATCAAGGCGCACCCCCCATTAAAATCCAGAAAATATTTTAGAATGTTCCAAAACAGGTTTCCTTGAAAAAAACTATTTCTAAATCTTTAAGTTGAGTTGATAAGAGGGAATAATAATAATATGTTAACATATTACGTAAATAATATGTGTATTAATATGTTAACATAGTATGTAAAGGTTGCTTTCGAATAAGGTATTCAAGGTTTTCTTACCTCTCCGCCGAAAATGTAGTTTTTGGCATTCATAAGACCAGCGATGGTCGTGTAAGTTGTACACTTTTCTGGCATTTTAAGCGCGCAGTCGGTCAAGAGGCGAAGAACTTTCTCGCGACATTTAGTCAGATAGGCTTCCAGAACACTGACCAAGCCTTCCAAATTACTTTCAAGGGAGGCATTACTCTGAAAACATAGTAAGATCATTTATTAGCTCTCTTTTAAAGAGTTAGGTAAGTAGCTCACTTGTCTTTAAGGGGGTTTGGCCGCAACATTAGCCTGGATGGCAACCCACGTCTTCATTTGATTGCCAATCAAAGAGTATCGCCTCTATCGTTTTCAAACTTTTACAACATAATCTACACTACTGTATTTACATACGAAGTGTGAAGTTAAAGCATAGATGGTCCGCTTTTATTTTGTATTTATGCGGGAACCCTTACCATCGCCAAACACTGCACTCTAGCGAATGCATTTCGTACTACTTCTGTTGACACTTCTTGTCGTTGTTAAACTCTCATGTAAAACACGTGCCGATGTAAGATCCGAGATAATACCGTTTTACGAAGATACCGAAGGTATGTAATGAGTCAATTTATTTACTAGTACGTAAATAACCTGTTTCCCTGTCACGACGTCGAAGCAGATTTTGAAAGAATTTGTGTATTTATCTCAAAATCCGTATGATGATCTGGCATGGAAGGAACGAGGGAACAAACCCCAAAATTGTTTTCCTTTCATTTATGTTTCACAGGAATGATAAATCCAATGTCCCCAAGCTGGTATTATGAATGATGATTTTACACCGTTTTATTTTGTTGTATCTAACCCAAAAGCATGATTTTTGTACTCCGTTCTGTTTGTTGTACTATTCATTTTATTCCGTTCAGTAGGATGATTGCTTTTAAAACCGTTAATCCGTTACACCGAAAGGTCTCACTTGAGATACTCCGTACGTAAATCTTTTTCTCGCCTGATAATGCATAACTTGTTCTTGAAGAATAATGGATTTTTACTGTCAGTAAGAAAGCCTTCGTACGTTTTGAACTGGCACAAGGGTGCGTACGAAATGGCGAAAGATGATGATGTTTCAGAGTTGGGGGCCCCCTCACGAAATGAAATCCCTAGAATACTCCGTTAAACCTAAAAAACAAAAAACAAAAGTAAGTGGATACCTGCAGTAGTTTCCGAGATTTGTGTTCCTGAACGTCGAAAAACACAACTTTCCAGGGCAGCTGACTTTCTGAAGGTACGGCAAATCATGCATTACTACCTAGCAGGTTTGCGGCTCCACGCTCGCGTCTAATTTTTCAACCATTCTCTGTGTAGGTATTTATTGTTCTATTTAGTTCCGCTACTTCCATTCTTTTAGTGTTCATGTTTCGAAATCGGTAAGTAACATTGAAGAAGAATAATGGGATGTTTTGATTTTGAGTAGGTAAAGGTTTTGTTTTGGTTCTGGTTGTTCTCTTCTGTATACTGCCGTGCTAAGCCAGAAAGTCGTATCTTGACTTCACCCAACTTTCGGGAAAACGACCTAATAGGTTTCGTGGAGAAATAATTCTTTTGCGGGATTATTTTTCCTCCTTTTACCACAATTATAGGTTTTTCTTAAAAGAAATTAGTAGCCGAATCGATTTCTGGATTCAAAATTAAACTTTTTTTGAGTGTAAACAGTCAAAAAACAATGATACGAGATTAAGCCCTCGTAAACCCGAAGTTACGACTATTTTGTTCATTTTAATTCTTGAAACATAAATTCATTTGAATTAACATTAAAATTTTTAATTCAAGAAACCATTTCACCTTGATTATTTTGTCATCCTACTTGACTCAAAGTCAATCGTATTTCATATCTCTGTTCAGAGTGTAAGAAAAAACTGCTGAATCAATAAAAATAAACGTTTATTCACCAGTAAAGTCACCACTAAATGTTGAGTTTTCAGAGGCAAAAAGTCGTATCATGCCGATTTAATGCAAGAAGTCGTATCGTCGAAACAGGCAGATTCGCGTATCAGTGTCAAGATACGAGTTTTCTTCTTCTGAATCGCTGTGATTCGACTAGTTTCTTAGCAGAATCAAGTTAACACGCCTTAACGCGAAAGTCGGGAGGCTTGTTTGAGGCATTTCTAATAGAAATACGTCTCTAAAACTCCGAAAATCGACAGAAATCGACCCCCAAAACCCCTGGGTACCAATAATTCAATTTGGTCAAATTCTCACGTTACGAATTTCTGGATTAGCACGGCAGTATAGTGATGCGAGTTTCTGAACGGGTTTTTTTTCTTAAGAAGTCTCTTGTGGTCAAAATTACCATAGAAATTCTTCTTTGATATCAAGACATTGACGTTTGAGGCTCACGAAGCTGTCCTAAAATTGTACGAGGGAAACATCGGAAAATGCAAGTTGCTTTTGGCTATGGGTTAGCGGCCAGGTCAATTCTGCTTGAAATATTGCAACGAAAAAAATAGAAGGAGGTTGAATAAATCTCGTAAAGCAGCTCTAGAGATGACGAAGGAGTCTAGAGAGAAGAGATCTAAAAGCAGTAGGAAGAAGGCGACACAACATCCTACGCTCCGGGCGGATCCAAACCTATGTTTGGGAAGAAAAAGGTCTTTCGGTTGGAATTTTGCGTTGCTTTTTTCTCTAAAATGTGCTGAATAAATTCAATTTCAATAAAAATTAAAAACCGAAAATCGAGGGAAAAAAATTTGTTTGCGGTCAAACCCCCATAACAATTTGAAAAAAATGGCAGATTTAAACACACTACTTAGGATTTGAATAAATATTGTATATCGAGTAGCCTCACTTTTTCACCAATTTTGTAAACCAGAGTCTCCAATTTCTCTTCCATTTCTTGATCCTCCGACACCCTCCGCCTCTTGGAGCGGCAGAAACGATCTGCAACCATAACATTAATAACTTAGTATCTTTCAAAAATACAAGTCAATAATAGGAAAATGTCTACATTCTTTTACAAGGTAAAATAAGCAAGCTAAGTAAGGTTTTAAAAATAATAAGGATCCCTCCTCTTTTTATTCGCGCAAAAATTGTTCAGAAGGCTTGGAGAATCATTGCAATTTGTTACTCAACATTTTAAACTTAGAGACTATTCTCAAATAGTCGGTCAAAAATAGCCAGCTTGTCTTTCATGATTGAAGGGACAAATGAGGAATTAGGCCAGTTTCTGAGTTGCTACAGCTCTTACCTTCTAGTAGAGGACTCTACGAATATTTTGCTTCCTTCTTTATTCAAGAAGAAAATTGAAAAAAATTGTATCCGTCAGAATAAAATGGTCAAGTGACAGAAGAGCTATTCCTGCATTACTTTGGTTCAAACCCAAGAGAGTAGGCATGTACATACACATTCCTGCTGCCTTTCATAGAGAATTACAAACTGGATAATGGATAGGAAACTCTACAAGAAGGATCCTCCAAAAAAAATGTTCGCTCTCTGTAGGATTTTCTGAACAAGGTACTCAAGACTCCAATAAGAATGTTAACTCAGAGTAGATATTGAAGGTACATTAATTTATATTATTGCTACTTCCATAACGTAAGCTTTCTTTTAGCTGTTCATAAAAAGGGTAACACTATATCATTTAGTACAGCCTGGCCAACCAGCTATCGCCCACCCTCACAAGGATCAGTGTGCACAAGATGTGCCTAACGTATGACAGTTTGACACCGACAGTAAAACACAATATTTATTAATGATAGACACCTAGTGTATTTTTACAATCACCATTAGTAATAATAATAATGATAATTACCTACAACCACTAATAATAATTACTAATAATAATAAGCGTAATAAAAATGAAAACATTACATTAATGAGGGGTGCTCCTGATTTTTTTTAAATTTTTAATCGAAAAGTTGACTTCATCCTGAGAATTTTGATACTAGCCGTTCTCTTTTTGGATGAGTAGATCTTTTTCTATGATTTTTCAAAGTTTCGAATGTTCATGACGTCACGCGCCCCTCCCGCCCACTCACCAGCCCACTGTGACGTCATAAACATTCGAAACTGAAAAATCATAGAAAAAGGTCTTCTTACGCTAGAAGGTCGCGGTTGGTGTCAAAATTCTCAGAATGAGGTCTAGTTTAGATTTAAATTAAAAAAATAAAAACAATAAAAAGTTTTTCCGACCCATGCGCACACCTCATTTTTAATGTCCATGATATTGGGACTCCCAATTTTTTAATTTCCCCTTAATTGGCTATCGGAAGCGAAGAGGGAACGAAAAAAAAGAGTAAATAGAGGGGAGGACGTCTCTGCTACCCGACGCAGGTCCTAGGGGTGGAGAATAAAGGGGAATGGATGGAAGTGCGGCGTTGGAAAGACCACCAATTCAGGTAAGTGAGGAGCAAGACGCGGGTGGTGACGCCGTGGAGTACTCCAGCAGATTCCTAAATCACGTAACTCCGTGGCACCACGACAGAATACAGTTAAAGCCGCTACCCGGATTTTGTTGGCCTCCAGTCCAGTACGCTGAGATATTGCCTCCCAAGGTGGAGGAAGCTTTGTTTTCACTTTCCAAGTTTTCCAAGATCAAAATTTCCACTTGTGTTTTACATTTTAGACCTTCTGAACATTTTTGGTTTCGCGTCTGTCTGTCATGAAATCCTTGAAACGGGCAAAACAATACGAAGTTATGAAATTTCCAGGGATTACGCGGGTTGGCGTGAGATGGTGGCCTATGAGGGTAGTGCAAGGTATCTAGAGATTGATGTTTTGATACTATTTACCACGTCGTGGCGTAAGATGATGCCACCATGAGCCCTCAGAAGATCCTTCACAACATGCATAGCAGGGTTTCGCCTGTACTCTGACTGCACAGATGATATCAGTACGAATTTGTTGGTCCCAGCCTCTCGAACACCTCACTTCGTTGGCCAGTGTGGCTACCTGGATGGCGTGAGAGTACCCGTATTCTTTACCATTGATGCCCTGTGACGCCCAATCCACCCATTGCGAGGCACATGGCGACTCAGCCAAATTTCGGAGTGCTGCACCATCCACTGAGGCTTGAAGAGCAGCCGAGAAATCAGCAGGTGAGCTGGGTTTAGGAGCAAAATTTGCAACTTCAAAAATGCAACTCCATTTAATGGTGTTGCTCGGTCGCCCCATGCTACTACTGTCTGACGAAATTCCAATTATTAGCAACACGGGCGACCTCCCAGTTCGAGTACTGGAGTCGCAGACAGAGAGGGAATGCTAAGCTCTCCAATGTTGTCTAGTTTGGTTGAAGCGTGGAAATAGGCACTTGGGACACAAGGTGGGTAGCCTAGCCAAGAGAGCTCAGCATTCCTTAGTTCATTTTCTAAGCTTTCCAGCCTATCTGCAGTACGCGTACCAAAAACTAACCCATAGGTCAGTTTTGGCAGCAAGTACATGCGAAGGAAGCATAGTCATTGCTGTGGCGACAGTGAGCCATGGTAAAGCAGGTTAGGGCCCTACCAAGGTCCTCACGGCTAGCAGCTATGGTAACACGCTTGGTAGGCACGCTTCTGCCATTCAAATCTCTACTAGGGGCGTACCTCAGGGTAGTTTGATGGGCCCATTGCTCTTCCTTGTCTTGGTGAACGATCTTCCTAAGGCCATTCAGCTCGAAGGTGTCAAAATAATAAACTATGCTGATGACACAAACTTTGTCGTGGATGGAGATTCAGCTGATGACTGTATCAGGCGAAGTAAGGAGGTTTACCTTAGTATAAGAAACTGGCTGCTCGCCAATGGTCTCCAGCTCAATGAAGACAAGACCAAATGTTTGATTTTTTCACCGCCCTCTGTCTCTTCTCAACATGCCTCTTTCTCTCTAGGATCTGGACAGCTGAACCCTGTGGAGCACAATCCTTTCCTCGGTGTCGTAATTGACTCGAGACTCTCATTCCGCCAACATGTTGGAACGTTAGTACCAAAGCTCAGCAGTGCCTGTTATTGCCTGCGAAGACTTCGTCCTGTTGTATCTAGTATGACCCTTAGATGTGCGTACTTTGGACTTTTTTACTCCAGGGCAAAGTGCGGTATTCTTTTTTGGGCAAATGTGCGGAACCTGAACGAGGTCTTCAAATTACAAAAAAGAGTTGTGAGGGTGATTGTTGGCATTCCTCCAACGGCATCTTGTAGAGGTCGCTTCAAGGCAGAAGGCCTACTAACCCTCCCCTCACTTTATATAATGGAGGTGCTGCTTTTTGTAAGAAAGCATAGGAATCTATTCTCTGATGCTGTTTTCCAGCACTCATATGCAACACGCAATGGACCCCAGCTGATGAAGATTCCTCAACATAGAATGGAATTTTACAAGAAAAGCCTAAGGTATAATGCGGTCTCCATCACTAACCATTTCATCTTGAACCTGCAGTTCAAAGTATGCAACTTCGAGACTCCGATTCCAGCGTTCAAAAAGAAAATCAAAGCGTACTTAATAGAACAAGAACTGCATACCACGCTGGACTATTATAAGCTTAATTAATGACGACTTGTTAAACCTAGAAATTTGTTATACATGTACCTACTTGTTATACTTTTTAGAATATTTTAATAGTACCTATTTATACAGCATAACCTACTGACAATTGCTCTACTTGTAATTTCAAGTGTAGAATGGCAAATAAATAAATATGGGCAAATAATATAACCACCCCCATGAAGTCGACACCAGGTACCTACAACACGGATCGAGAGTGTAACGATCTCCCCTACCCCCCTACAACCAGGTTCCTAGCTGCAAACTGACAGGGAATAATACTGATTTCCTGTGTAATTTCTTTCTGCACAGCTCTTTCTCGACTAATTTGAATCCTTCTTACTGTCATTCTTCCTAAAAACAGCCTTCCAATTTGGATTAAAATGTCAGGGGTTGGACCGGTTCGAGACAAATTTCATTACCAACAGACCAAGAGTAGTTGCATTAATAACTATTGATTGTGAACAAATAATGTGATTTTCCTGATACATTGATGTACCTACCCACTGACTGGCCTAATTTTTCTCGAATTTTATAAGCAGAGCACAAAATAGTAATCTTGCTTATGGATTGAGTGAAATTGAATAGAGTAGCGCTACTAGAGCACTCCAAAATCAGCCTTTCACGCAAAAATAAGAATTCTTACTATAAATTTAAGCAAAAATTCATCAAAATAACGTTGAAATAGAAATCTGTCTCACCGTAGCCGACATCGTCGTCATCTTGATAGGCACGTCGGCGACTCATTTTCTTGCAACAGGAGATCGAATACGACTGCTTCTAACTCCTGTACAACAAACCAGAGAACGGCGATGAACAAACTATTAGTTACACTTGAACAGGAACCGTCAGAAATTCAGTTACACACAAAGTTTGTGGTTGAAAACTTCGTACAACTCGATAGACCAGATCCAGATCGAACCTCGAATACGGAATAATCTGAACGCGAAAGCAAAATCCAAACACTTCAACAATGTTGCCAACATAATAAAAATGCGTATTCTAATTTCGGTTGTTCCAAGATTTTCTAGAAACATCAACATTTTTTAATGAATGATAGAATATAAAGAGACCAGAATACATCAATATAAATATATAATATAAAGAAGCTAGAATATTTACTAATTTAGAAGAGAATGTAGAATAAAAGTTTCTCTATGCAAGTACCTAGCATCCATGAACAACGGGCTCTAAATTCTTCCATACTTCTTATCATTATTATCACGTCATTCCTTGATAAGACGATATTGTGTTCTGCTTTGATTCCTGTATGTGTTTCTCTAGCACTAGAGTTCATACCGGAGACAAGTTTCTAGTTTTCTAGTAATGTTTTCATCATAGCCACATTTTTCTAGTTCAGTCTGTAAGTAGGTATTTAATGCTAATTATCCTCCACCCGACTTCGTATCAATGATAGATAAATTATTGAAAATAGTGAAATTTTAATCGTGAGTTCGTTAGGAATATTTGAACTGTCGGTAAGTGCCACTACACATTGATTTACTTGCCTATTTCATTACAAATTCCTTGGGAGTATTCCAAGAGCGAAATTCGTGGTCATTCCCCAAGGCGCCGAATTCCTCCACTTGACTTGAGTTTCCTTTAAGCTACCCTTATTCGAGGATTCCTCACTCTATCCATAGTTGCAGAATACACTTGGCGGTCGACCTCAACTCGAGGAGAGCTCGACTAACAAAACGACCCTTGAGGGGGTGCTACTCCTACCTTCTCGTAAGAGGACACAATCATTTGGATCTAGATCGTAATAAATTCAATGATAAAAAATCAGGTAGCTTCAGCTTAAGCTAAAATAAAGTGTTTTCAAGAATAAGTCAGCCAATTTAGAACAAACATTGTTGCCTTTATTACAACGTTCCGAAATTGTTTGAAAATAGACTAGAATAAAGATTAGGTAAAGTATGATAAAGATCCGCACAAGAGAAATTTCTACCAATTCATACTTGGGTATCATTTAATAGTTCTGCTCCATGGAGAATGTTCACTTCTAGCACTAATTAAAAACAATGAACTAAATTCATTGTAGCTTTTAATTCGAAATGAATTAACGTTCTTGCTCGTATGCTGTAGTTTACGAGTATTGTCAGGAGTAGGAATCGCCAATAACGCATCCTCTCTTCACCCAGCCACCACTCCGTATAACCTTATAGATATTAGAGAGTTACAGCAACATTTGGAACCGTTCAGACGTGAGAAGCTGCTAGGGCGAGCATCGAGTGGATGCTAACTTTCCGACGTGAGGCTGACGTGATTGACGTTGCTTTAGATTTTTCAACACTCCATAGGTAACGTCAACTCAATCCGCGGTTTTTGTTTTTGTTGAACCGATAAAGGAAAACAGGAAGGAAAATCAATGAAGTACGCTCGTTTATTACTCAAAATAATCGTAAAAGTATAAATAAATAAATGCTAAATGAAAGTGAGCACCTAATCGTGCATTTCAGTCCATCCCCTTGTCTGAGGAGTAGATGACAGACAACCGAATTCAAAAAGAGATTGGTAGTTTATGATCGACCTCAGACTAATCAATCTTTTCGTATTATATTCCAATATTACCTTTTCGAAGTTAAATAAATACGAAATCGGTCAAAAAGGTAGAGGAAACTTGCCTTCAATGGGGAAGAAATTGAGATCGATCGTCCAACTGATGTCATTGAAATTGAACATCCGCCATCTTCAGATGCTGCAATAGACCGAAATGTATAAGGGAGCAATTCTTCAATCTTCAATTCACTTTACTGCGACCCGGAAGATAAAGAACTCGCAAAAGATTCCCCGAAACTCTTCAAAATGAAAGAAACAGAATGATCAGCTGATTGACGTCGGCCATTAGCTCAGCCACAAAAACAAGGAGTTGATCTAGTAGGTTATCTCACGTTGAAAAAGCGACTCTCACGTCGAAAACGCAAGAGGGCCGAGTCAACCGTCTTCTAGGGGTGTGTCAGTCCAGGTATTTCCCTGGAACGGTTCCAATGGTTACGGTGACAAAGATGTAACCGTTCCAAATTACCAGTACAGTTCCATTACCGGTACAGGCGATCAAATCCCAATCACACGGCATGGATGAAGCAGACAGTCAAATCCCTATCGTCCTTCTTCCATGCTTATGATCTCCACTTGCAATACAATAGCATCATTTTCCTTGACAATTCGCTAAAAGGAAGGAATTTGAACAAGTGTTACAAAAGAGGCAATTTATTATAAATAATAGTTATTAAACAATTCAAGGAAATAATAATGACGTTGCAGTTTAAGAACTTAACATGACAATAATAAATTAATAATACTGGAGACAACTTCCATGCTAACCAGGCCAGAGGATAACTTCCCGCTCAAGAGCCATTCCATGAACCATTCTCAGTCCATGGAAGTAGTAAGGGCGCTTCCAGGTACAACATGGAACGGAACTGAGAACAAGATCCATGCTTACCGGTCCAGAGCCATTGAGCCATTCTCTATGATATCTTATCGGTCCGGTTCCATCCTTACCGGTCCAGTTCCATCCTCACCAATCAGATTGATGAGATGATTGATCAGATCATTGTGATTGGAGAGGATGGAACTGGACTGATGGGAAAGATTCTCTTCCCGGTCCAGAGCCATTTCAAGATATCTTATCAGTCCGTGGAACTGGACCGGTAAGGGTCGAGTTTTTGTCACTGCGTGGAACCGTTCCAACCTGATACTCGGTTCCACAGTCCCGGTACAGCTGTACCGACACACCTCTACCGTCTTCAGTGAGCCGTTAGTCATGCGCGAGGCTCGCGTTTTCGATGTGAGTCTCGCGTTTTTGTACGTATCTTGCCCCGCTGTAACTCTCTATTCACACAGGATATGAGAAGCATAACAGGATGAGCATTCTGAAAGTTGAGTGGTCAAAGGCCTTTCTCCTGACTAGCCTCCAGTGAGCTGACGAAACTCTGATTCCAATTTAAATGTTTAAATACTTTGTGAAGGTGTCCATGCATGATTGGACCACTAACCAAAGTATGCTGTAAGGAGATTCAAAAAAGTGTCTCTCTACTGATCCACTAGAGTGCTCCTCAAACGCTCCGACCTGTTTGGTCCTAAGGAACAAAAATGCCCTACAAACGTGTAAATCGCAATAATGTTGTGTTTATCTTTGCAGAACACTGAATTGAGATGACGGAAAGTTAAGTTAAAAGAGGGGTTGTTGCATAATTTTTTTTAATTTCTGTGTAGATAGTTTCTATTAGAGTAAATATCTGTAAGTAAAAGCTTCCTAAAAAATTAGAGTCTTTCAAAAAATGGTATTTCTGTGAACTTGATATTTAGTTGAACATTCCCCCTCATCCCGAAGGTACCCAATTATTCTGGTTGAGCGCTTGCTCCAATATTCTCTTAAGTACACCATCGCAGCAATCTGATCTGCCTCTACTGTCAGTGTAATGACACATTAAGCGGCAGTGGTTTGCGGTTCTCTGCAGCCGCAAAACCGCAGCGAAAACCCGCGTTTGGAGCTACATGACATATTGAGCAGAAAACCGCGATGGGGTTGTAGTTGGTGGGTGGGGAAATCGAATTAAATTGAATCGGAATTGAATTAAAACTTAAATAAATGGAATAATTTGAATAAATTACTATTACATTGCAATAATTCTGAGGTACCTACATTATTTCAGAAATTCCCCACCAACATTTTCACAGCTAGGTACATAATTACTTTAGACAGATAACGATGTAGCCATTTTTCGTACTTACTTTTTTTCTGCTGTTCTTCAGATGAGAAAGCATCCCAATCCGGGTACATCCCACTTGCTATTCCAAGCCACGCCTTCTCCTTCTCATATCTATCCCGATAAATCTCTGCCCCTTTGTCCCATACTGACAGTTGATTCTCAACCAGCGAAATAAGTGTTTCCGTTGTCATTACGAAAAGAAAAAAAAAGTCTGCCAAGTGGGTGTGGCACATAGTTTCCTCGTATCCATAACCCAACTGTATAGATGATCCGATTCATAGTAGTTAATCTCAAAACACCAATGTCTAAATACCTTTCACTACTCTCATAGGGAACCATCTACATGCTAATCTTGACAATACTAGAAAATGTCATCAAATTCGGATGAAAAATGTAAATGTTATGACTGTTACAAGGATTTTACATATACGCATGCGCAGAGGCTTCTATAAATTTTAAGGCCTTGATTTTCATTTGGGACCATCTACAACCTAATCCGCGTAATCCCTGAAAATGTCACTAAAATCTGATGGAAAATGTGGAAGTTATGGCCGTTACAAGGAAATTCCGTTTGCGCATGCGCAGTGGCTACTATCAGTCCAGGGGTGATGATCTCCATTGGGGACCATCTACTACCTAATCCGCATAATCCCTGAAAATTTCATCAAAATCGGGTAGAAAATGTGGAAGTTATGGCCGTTCAAGGAAATTCACGTTTGCGCATGCGCAGTGACTACTATCAGTCCGAAGGTGATGATTTTCACAGGAAACCATCTAAATACTAATCTGTAACATCCCTGAAAATTTCATTGAAATAGAATGGAAAATGAAGAAGTTATGGCCGTTACGAGGAATTCACGTTTGCGCATGCGCAGTCGCTTCTATCAGTCCGAGGGTGATGATTTTCATAGGAGACCGTCTACACACCAACCCGCACAATCCTTGAACATTTCATAGAAATCGGACAATAACTTCGTATAGTTATGCGCGTTACAAGGAATTCATGACAGACACACAGACAGACAGACACGGAACCAAAATTGTTCAGAACGGTCTAAAACGCAAAACGCGAGTGAAAATTTTGATTTTGGAGAACTTTCTTTTTCGTCCTTGAAAAGTGAAAACAAAGCTTCCGCTACCTTGGTCGACTCGGAAGCAATAATAATAATACTAAACCAAAAACAGCGAATAGTAAGTTCACAAAAGATGCAAAGCGGGCGAAAAGATGGAAAGATGCAGCGTGCGGTTCTGCCGCCCAATTTGTCACTAGGCACTTGTTTCTTTGGGTTCTCTCTTCCAAACTGCGCTGCAGTGCGGGAAGCAGAGTTTTGGAATCCGACTACAGGTCGCAGCAGAAAAAGCCGCCCGGGGTCGCCGCGGCGCGGTTTTCCTAATTTGTCATTGCCCGTAAGAAAACACTTGCTGGCGGATTCCCGCAGCAGGATGCGTTTTGCGGTTTCCAGCTCAATGTGTCATTACACTCACATGTGAACAAGGCGGCAGGGTTTTCCAAATGCCCCAATCCTGAAGGTGAGTGAGCACCTTAAGGCCATATCACATGAGCGATTTTTCAGCTTTTTTCCGCAGAAAAATCGCTGGAACGTGAAGAGGAAGAAGTACAGTGATTCAAGTATCCATGCAAGGGAAGAAGTACAGTGTTTCAAGTATCCATGCAGCGGGTTTTTAATTCCACTCCCCCCCCCCCATAGCACAGCCTGCACCCTGGTGGAGCGATTTTTCTAGCTTTGGAATATTTAGAACGCGTTCTAATTTTTCTAGTCCGCCATTTTGTGCGGGAAAAAAAGCTGGAAGGAAACCATTCGAAGGTTCTCCATCGATAAGTAATTTGTGGTTGTAGCATTCCTTGATCTACTAGTTGACGTCTGTTCAGTTTTCTGCAGTTTTCCGAGAGAAAAATTAATCAGTTCTTCGTTAATTTTTAAACCTCCAACAAGTATGCCGCCGAAGGATATAGTGAATAGGTGGACAACAAGTGAAACTTCGCTTCTAAAACGTTGCTTCAAAATTCCACACTACTATAACCTGATCCAAAACTTGTAGTCAGTGAAAATCGCTGGCCGCCAGAATGCGCTCTATTCGCAGTTTTCTGCGGTTATTCTTCTTCAACTTCGCCTAACTTATTCTAACTTCCTCTTCACGTTCCAGCGATTTTCCAGCGGAAAAAAAGCCAAAAAATCGCTCGTGTGATATGGCCTTTAAGTATATTATACTGACAATACGTCTTCTTACAGGCTGTGAAGAATCAAGAGAGAAATACATTGTCCACTTCCCAAGACTTAAATTCACATCTTTCCTGAAAATGGGAGTCGATGTGACTTCATTGTTTAGAACCTGTGTACAGGAGAAGAAAGCCCAGAATCAATTTTTTCAAGGTACTTCCTAATATAATATTTTACTTTGCAATATTATGTTGATCGACATTCTTTCCTGCATGAAATCTTTTGAAAGTTTGAAGTACCTCCATGAAATTGTAGGTTTAATCGCTCAAACTCATTGAATCTGTCTCATCAATCCCAGAGTTGATGGAATAAAGAATTAAATTCTGCATATTTTGCTGTCTTTGAATACAATTTTCTATCTTATGTTGATTGTAATCATCGAGTAGAGCTACTCCAGTACATTCGATCCAATAAAGTGCAGGCGTTGATTTATTATCATTGAATGAAACAGCATGGGGAATGAGATGGCATTTCATCTGTTTGGAGAAGCAGTCCGGAACCAGTTCAGAACCAAACCAGATCTGGAAAAAGGAAAGGGGGGGGGGTAGAGGCGCTTGGACTCCTCTAGGCTTCTACAAACCCCTCCAAATCGTTCAGGACTGCTTCTCCGAACAACCCTGCAAAATTTTTATGGAACGTTGTATATATCAAATTCTAAGAGGTCATTTGAAGGTCTTGAACAATTCATTTTTGTTGCAATAACTGGAATAATAATTACCCACAATATTTTTTCTCCTAGGTCTTAACAACCCCGAAAAAACAAAACCGTACGTAAGGAGGCGGTGTCCTCGCGTCACCAAGTGTAAGGAAGTCTCGAGCAGAATCAGTGAGCTCAAGGAGTTCCTCATCGAACATCGAAAGTCTTATTTGAGTTTGGGACCAGATTACCTACAAGGAAATGGCTCGACATCCATGTCGGATCAGGAAAGAGACAAAGTGGATACTGGGGCTCAGAATATTATCAAAACGTCATCGCAACTTTTGAATGACCTCAAAAGAGATCTCTACTTGAAAGAAGAATGCGACCAATCTTTGGAAACTCATAAAGTATTTGTCACTTTGCTTTTACCACGATGACAAATCTAATTTTCTGGGTTTTAAGTGACTGATATACGAACCAAATAGAAATCTTGTAAGATGTAAGAGGTTTTCTTTATTTTCCAGGCTATAGTTGACTTATTAGAAAGCTACCTGAAATCAGTAACCAAAATATTTACGGAAATGAAAGCTATTCGTGTAAAATGGACGATCGAAGTGCAGAAAATGTCGAAATTCGAGACATCTGTTGAAAAACCTGCAGAACCCGAAGAGAGCAACGTTTCAATGGTAGGATCCTCATTGTTATTGATAATAAATTTTATTTTTCATGAAGTGGTTAGGTATCTATTTTGCTTTATTTACTGGTTTTAGGAGACGACAGACGGTAATCCTAGGTTACAGGGGGCACAACTAGGGGACCAAACTTTACTAATTGTGTCTAACCAAGCAAGTACTGCGTAAGAGCGTAAAGTAGATGAATTTTCAAATCAAGCCGAGAGAATGATAATTTTGTTAATTTTCCCAGTTAGAGCATCAGGTTAACTCAACGTTACTTGGCATTTTATAATTATAAATTCCCGGTCTTCATAATTATTCTGTGACTCGTCGTAACGTCACGTCCATGTTGTAGAGATGATTGACAAGATATCATTCAGTAAAATGAAACGTGACGTCACGTCCATATTGTAGAGATGATTGACAAGATATCATTCAGTTACCTACCTAAGCATTTCCTGTCACTTCAATACAAGCAGTTATTTACACCACATTTCACGATGGTCATTTACCTTACTGGTTGATATTAATCATTAGTTGCAGTGTTCCAACAAGTAGGTAGGATCTTATTAACCAAGGAACTAACAATGTCGATCCCTCGTTTGAGCATCCTGTTTGGTCCTTCTTCAAGATCCATTGTGTTCACAGAAGCTCTCGTACTTAATTGTGATAATTCTACAAGAATAAATTTCAGATGAATGGGAAAGTTCCTGAAGGTACCACGTTTTCTCCATCAACAACACCTTATAATTACGAAGATGATGCTCCCCTTTCCGAAGAGGAACTACAAATGTTTCAAATGGAAAATGATCAGTTGTACAACGAACTCAACAGTCTCAATGATGAAGTGAGTTGTTAGCGATTTATTTTACCTTGTCGTTGATGTTTTTAATTCAGAATACTTGGGAGTTGACACAGTACAGATGCTTCGCCAGTCTGAAGGATGCACATTCCTACACAAAAAGTTGACGCATATCTGTTGAGGTGGTTTGAACGCTACCTCCAAAGGTTAAACGGTAGTTCGGGATCCTTCAACCGAATGCAGGGTAGGTACTGCCTTTAAAGTGATGGAGTCAGCTAAAATTTGAACAGTGATCAGGCCTGATTTATCAAAAGCTCAACCCTCAAGTTCTCAAAGGGAGCGAACAGTTTGTCCTACAGAGCTCCGGGTGATCTCATTCGATTCTAAAAGTTCACTGCTATCTTAAATTGGCGAAAAAAAACATACCTTCATGTCAAGAGTTTTCGAGCTAGGGCGCTTTTGGAACAGTCCTTATTTTTCACCTCTTAAGCCGTGTCCACACATGCAACATTTGGCTGCTCGGATCTTCGCTCTGAACCTAGCTCCGCTCTTCTTCCCCGAACATTGCAGCGCTCCGAACCTCGCTCCACCCATACAAGGCCCACTCCGAACATTTGCGCTCTGCTCCTCTGTTCCTCATTCCTTTGAAGTTTTGCCGCCCCAAACTTGCCAGAGGGTTGGAGCAAGGTTCAGAGCAGCCGAATGTTGCTCTGTGTGGGCACGGCTTTAGAAGTGACTGATTTCAACCAAAAGCTTAGTGGCACAACTAGACCCCAAATGGAGCCCATATACCAAATATCATCAAAGTCAGTCCATGGTAATTAAGGAAAGTTCCGAGGATGGTAAGATATTTTATATTCGATTTTCAGAATCTACGTGCATTGAAGGCACCCCCCACTTTCCTTTCAGTTGAAATTCAAAACCCACGAATCGGCATACCTACAGAAACACTCACAGCAATTAGCCAAGACATATTTCAATCAATACCCAAGTACTTCTTTACAGTAAAATAATTATTAAATAACAAAGCCAATTTCAATGTCTGAAGCGGAGAATGAGATGAATGGATGGATATATTATGCCTTGTCATGCGGGAGTTAATTAGTATCCATGGCTCATCGTCCAAGTTTCTCTGCTTTCTAGGTAACGAAACAGCTCCTCGATTGTTTGCCTTGGCTGATGCAGTGGTAGTGGGGGTATGGCAATATTTTCACTCAGTGCTGCTGATCGTCGTCTCTTAAACACTCCCGCAAAATTAATTTTTTTGAACTGTTTGCCTTGCATCACCGGGCCACATGCTAGTTCGCGTATCATCTACAATCGATCGTAGTTATCGACCTCAACAACTCATTGGTGTGGTGTGGGCTAGTATCCAAGGCAAAATACTTTCTTATTCCATTCTCTTCATTTCATCTACCTTCCTTGGTAATAATGAAATAATCCCTAAATTGTTTTCAAGTTTTCCAAAATCGGCTAAATATTACGTGAAAAAAATGGAAATATAGGTGAATCTCTTTTTTTTAACAGAAATTCTCTACATTTATTTTTAAAGTCATAATATAGTAGAAGGGATCATGGGAATGTCGACGGACGAAGCTCGGTTGAGGACGACTGGTTACAGCTCTGGTGTCCTGTTTGGTGTAGGCGGTTCACTTCATTCCCTTCCTGGAAGAGGAGCCCCATCTTCCAGTCCCAATTCTGCCTCCTCCCGATCCAAAAGAGGGTCGTCTTCCAATGCTGATCGCAGTACCCGACGCGAGCCCCGAAGTCTGAGGGAGACTGCTTTTATAGTGGCCATCTGAATTTCTGTCCTGACGAAACCAACAACTATCGGACGAGGTTTGTTCCACTTTAGTGCCAATCGACCATCTGCCTGATGAACACTTGAAATTCTTTATGTAGTTCTCCTTCACATGACGTTATGAGTGGTGAGAAAGAGCCGTGAAGATCCTCTGCTGCTGAATCGTACTTGCGATGTTTTTTCCTTGCGGCTTCGTCTGCTATTGACGTCCATTCATGGGTGGCATAGGAAGAGGCGTCGGCGTTAACTATTTGATTTGTATTTCCAATTGCCCATCTGTTGAAAATAGGTAGGCAGCTAATCATGCTTCCTCCATGGGTCCGTCGTGTTGTGTCCGCGGCCCCTTTTCTGTACCTACTGTTGTTGTTTTTTATTCGGTTTTACCCGCGACTTCGAACGCTTTTCTCCTCTTTGTTTTATTGCAAGGTTTATAGTTTTCCCAAGAGCAGTGTATTTATCGTATTTGACTTACCAAAATAAAGTAAAGTAAAGGTAACTCGTGTTCCATCGTTTTATAGAGTACCTAACACCATCCTTCTGATTCTAGGTGAAGTCCATCCAGAGCAAAGTGGTGAAGATAGCTGAGCTCCAAGAGGTTTTCACTGAAAAAGTTCTGGAACAGAATGAAGACATAGAAAGAATATCTACTACGCTAGTCGGTTGGTACCTGATCTCTTAACTCATTCACCTATTAGGTACTCGTATTTTCATCGATTTATTTGGGTATTACTCAGTTTGGATGGATAGAATGAAGGAATTTTCATTGCCCATCTTCTTTTTCTCCAGGTACTACGGAAAATTTGAAAGACGCCAACAGCCAGATACGAAAAGCCATCCAGAGCAACGCTTCGTTCCGAATTTACGTTCTGTTTTTCATTCTCATGATGTCTTTCTGTCTATTATTTTTGGATTGGTACAATGATTAATTCGTTGCGGAAAATCATATTGTTTTCATTTGTACGTTGCAACGCACCCTGCTTGAGCATTTTAAAAATACCTAGCTGTAACAGCTGTGCGTATACTGTGAATAGGAAGCGTGTGCAATTTTGTTGGGTTAAAACTTTGATATTTTTTTGACCTCGAGGTTTTTATGTTAGCAGGTCAAGACAGATTACGAGTGTAATATTTTATTTTAAAATCATGTTTACATTTCAATTTTTAAGCTGTTTTTCAATAAATATTGTGTAATATTTTTCAGTGTAATGATGGTTGTCATCTTTTCAATTGTCTGGTTGGGAAGGCCAGTTATAGGGCAAATCGTATGTCATTTTTTTGCATAAAGATCGAGGGTTCAAAATATTTCAAACCCTGGATACCCTTTATTTTCTCAAGTATGGGTCAAAACACTTGTTTTTGGTGCACCACCTGAATCGTACCTACAGGGAAGGTAGCAATATCCATGGGAAAACTGATACTTTGTATCATTATCATCTTAGAATTTCTTGTATTTTTCACTGAAATACCAAATTGCCACAATTTAAAAATTTATGAAATGCAGCAGGTGCAATGGCAAATAAGGCGGAGTCTAAGCTGTCTGATGGACTATTCCAATAAAAACGTTTCAACGCCAACATTTTTCCTATTTTTTGAGCATCATCTGGGAAAAGGATTTATGACGGTTGAGGAGAAGAATGTTGATAAAAAATCATGTAAAAATTTAAGACGTTCAAATTCATAATAAGTACGATGGTCACTCAACAAGGCCCGAGGTATCTAACCTTAGCTAGAAGAGCCATAGAAGACGAGCAACTAGCTTGGCGAGAACCATCAAAATGGAGCATTAGTAAATGACAAAAACCTTTAACAGTTCCTGGATGAATTTTAGTGAAGAGTTTTCTACAAAAGCTTGGTCAGCTCGTCGGGGTGAAGCTAAAGGAGCTAAGGAAAAATAAGTGGATGCGTCTTAGCCCTAATGAACCCAAGGATCCAAATTTTCGCCAAAATTATAACTTTTTCCTCTATTTTAGCTAAAAATGCCTCAAAATAAAAGAAAATGACAATGAAAGATGTTTTAAAAAATTTAGGTGTTCAAAAAGTGCAAATTTGTAAACGGTGTATTTGAATACACTTTGGGCTCTCATGGTAATAGATGGTGAACGACTTAGGTTACAAACTTTTCATTAAAACCATCATAATTATTACTAAGTGAGGTATAAATCATTATATCAATCACATTTGTTACATTTCAACTTTAGAAAAGTCATTGTATATAATAAACTAGCTGAAAAGCCCACTAAAAGCAGGCAAACACGATTCCTCTGACTCTCCCCGCCACCCATTTTCTCCCGCCTCCAACTCCGACTCCTCCCGCCTCCGATTCCTCCGACTCTTCCCGCCACCCATTTCCTCCAACTCCGACTCCTCCTGCCTCCGATTCCTCCGACTCTTCCCGCCACCCGCTCCCTCTGAATCCTCCCACCCCCAACTCATCCTATCTCTGATTCCTCCGACTCTCCCCACGACTTCTCCCGCCACCCGCTCCCTCCGACTCCTCCCGCCCCCAGCTCATCCCATCTCTGATTCTTCCGACTCTCCCCACTCCCACGACTCCACCAACTCCTCGCGATCGGCGACGTTCATTCGTACGTACATATGGTTGGCGTTTCATGTATATAGATTCTAGTTTTGTAAGGCACAAGAGTTACATTGACTTAGAAAAATCGTATTTACAGGGTACTTACCCTACTTTTGTTTGGAATGCAGTCACAAATTAACTAGGAGATACAGTCTCAACAATATACCTTATTTTACTTAGGAAAAAGGTTACGTAGTAATACATTATGTAGGTAACTTTGATAAATAATGAAAAAATATCTTCCACAGCTTCCTCCTTTTGGATCTAGGTACGAGAGATAAAATGACATTTTATCATACACTGTATGCCCCTCTGCTCTTGAAATTGTTCTGCAATACCAAAAATATGGAATTAATTACTTATTTGGAATGACGAGAAGAATGAGAAGTAAGAAATCATAATACGTCTTGAAGAACAAGGAACTCAAGAAAGCTCTTATGGTAATGTGTGTTACATTACCACAAGAGCCCAAAGTGTATCTCAGTACACCTCCACTAAAATCGAGATATCAGCATGATAACTGCTTATAACACCACACATTTTTATATCAAACGATAGCTTAGAAACCGACTGATCAAATTATGATAGAAATAGCACACAATTGTTACGTTATCATGGTATAAAATGGAATCAAACTTACTGTTGGGCTGCGGTTCGCCATGGCTGGACTCCGGCGGGACTGGAATGAGAAAACGTAACAAAACGCGCGGGAGATCACTGACCAACAAGTAATCAATGTTGCCAACCTTTGCAGGGGATCCTAACGAGTCGATTGGTACCATTGGAGTAAGAAAAAACAGTTCCCGCTGCTTTTTAAAAATCGATAAAGACAAGGTGTATTCAAATATACTTTGGGTTGATTAGGGTTAAGGAAGTTTCTTTGGTTTTTATTGCACTCTAGATCACAATGATAATGTGTAATGATGAGTAGGAAAATCAACCAATGAAAAACTAATTTTCATCACCTATCGGAATATAAATATCCAAAAGGAAATTTCGAAGTAAGAAAAAAAGTCTGCCAAGTGGGTGTAGCACATAGCTTCCTCGTATTGGGTTCGTTCGGTCAGGCAGTCCTGGACGGTCCAGGACTGGAGCAGTCCAGGACTCGTGACGTCACAGAGTCGCCCTGGACTGTCCGAGATTCGGTGTTGTCCGAACGCACACGGGACAGCACTGGAAGCATGGATATTTCATACGTATAAAATATCCATGCCAGAGAGATGTGAAATTTATTGCGATTTTATTTTAAGATTTACTTATTAATTTATAGACGTATTGATTAATACTTGATTTTACTCCTTTTTGTATAGGAATAATAAATGCTTCTAAAATGAGGTTAGCTGCCTATTTCCAAATTTGCCTATTTCTAAAGTTTCCTATTCCCCCAAATGGAAACTGCGACTGGAGCTTCGTAAAACTACTTTAAATTGAAGTTAAGTTACGAGCTGAAGTTATGGGTTACAAATTAACGAATTTTTACACAAGTAGTACAAAATTACTTACTGTGAATTGATGAGATGATTCCACTGCTACCAATTCTTCGAAGAGGTGTCTTAAACCACCCTTTTTACCAAGTGAAGCTTTCTTAAGAGTAGGTACAGGTAGAGTCATACAAAAGGGAAGGCCATTTTCGACAAGACGCTTGTATTTAAAGAAAAATAAAAGTAAAACGCTTTCGACTTGACCGATGGGTATAATTTCAAATAGAGACAGAACAATGGTAACGAAATTACGAAAATAAATTGAACGTATATACAGATTTATGCTTCTTTACCAAAATCGTATTTCCCAAGCTACTCATACTCAATTTCAAAGTTCCGGGGTTTTATGAATAGAGGTTAATATAATTACTGTTACTTTACAATACTAGTTTTCAATAAACTTCTGAATTCTCGAAAGATGAGGAGCGGAGAGGAGGAGCGGAGGAACCCGAGAGGTGAGGAGCGGGAGAAAAAAGTGCAATGCGCATGCGCCGGACTGTTTACTCTCGCTGAAATCTGGAGTAAGTTCGGACGACCCTGGACTACCCTGGACTGCCTCTCCGAACGGCAAATCTCTCGTCCGGGACTACACTGGTCCTCTCCGAACGGCCAAAAGTGGGCGTGGTCAGCCCTGGACTGCCTCACCGAACAAACCCATTTATAACCCAATGGGGTATTTCAGTCAATTTTTTAAATTTTTTTTTTCAAAAGAGTATGGCTCAGGAATAACGGTAATCGGGTCTGTTCGTCGAGAAAATGTTTTTAAAAAATCAGAGAAGCTAAGGAAAGTTGAAGATTTGAATGGTGCGACGTAGCTAGCCAATCGTGACGTAGCTAGCCAACTGTCTTTGAAAAAAGTATCCATGCACAGAGAAGCGATGAAACCCTTGGAGGACCTCTTGGATACTACAAAATACGACTCACACACGCGCGCGGCATAAGTGTGTGTGCGTTAAGGGTGGCCCGCCTTTTTTTCAAACGTGTGATCTCTTTAATTAATTTTTCTACCACATGTTATAATATCATTGGGCTTAAAGTTGGAGTATGTAGGTTTTCAAGGGTGCTGAATCCAAATTTGAGGTCAAAAACCTGAATTTCCGACCCACCGAAATACCCCATTGTATAGATGATCCGATGAATAGGTAGTAGTTCTCAAAACATAAATCTCTAAGCACCTTCCACTACCCTCATAGGGGACCATTTACACGCCAATCTGAACAATCCTGAGAAATTTCGTCGAAATCGGATGGAAAATGTAGAAGTTATGGATGTTACAAGGAATTGACATTTGCGCATACCTACGCAGTGGCTGCCATCAGACTGGGGTCAATGATCTTCTTAAGGGACCATCTACAACCAAATTCGCATATTTCTTTAAAATTTCATCAAAATCGGATGAGAAATGTAGAAGTTATGGCTGTTACAAGGAATTCACGTTTGCGCAGCAACTACTATTAGTCTGGGGGTGATTTTCATAGGGGACTGTCTACTCGCCAACCCGATCAATCCTAGAAAAACGTATAACGCGAGTGGAAATTTCGATTTTGGAGAACTTTTTTTTTCAACCTTGAAAAGTGAAAACAAAGCTTTTGCTACCTTGATAGACAAAGGAAGCAATATCAGGAAGAGGTAGGTACCTTTCTAGGTCGGTAGGAAACTAACAGCATTGATTGATATTTTTGTTTTAATTTATTGTTAGTAGATTGATTTGCCCAAAGGTAAGTTTAGTTACAAGCTAGAATCTGGTTAAAACAAACAGGATGCCAAAATGGCCGACTTTTAGCTCCCCATGGACCTAGTACCCTAGAGTCCATGTTAGCTCCCACTCGCTAGACTAGGCAATCGCGAGACGGATGTGAGCTCACTCATGGATCTAGTATGGATGCTAGGTCCATGGTCTCACTTCATCCATAGAATTGGTGCGCATGGAAGTAATGATTCAATCTTCAAGACCCCAGTGTTACCATTTTCACAAAAAGAAGCACTACTTCCGTGATTTCCAAGACTTTTTCGGCGAGATTGGTGGATGATTATCATTACTAATGATAATTTATATTTAATAATATCTCTTCAACAATTTTGCGATGAAATAAAATAATGTTGATAGCCTTCGGAAAAGGAAACGCTCTAAAGTTGATCGTAGAGGCCGTTGTGGCGGCGTGGGGTTCTCTCTCGTTTATAAACGTAAACGCTAAAAGACGAAATATTTTTCATGACTTCATGACTGTAAAATGGTATCTACCCGTTCCATAAAATTTAAATTTTCAGAAGGAGAAAAAGTTTTATGCTACGAGCCAGATCCTGCGAAGACGAAGGTGCTCTACAACTCCAAGGTAAAGTGATGACTCGCCTTCCTTTTTGACCATTCTTTTTTCGATTTACGTTTGATTTCCTCCAGTTTCTCCGTGTAGATGCAATTTAAATGTTGTATGTAATTCAATGAAGTATTCTTGACTCTAATCTGTGTCAGCGAAGGCCCAAAACTTCATGATAAGGTGGTATCAATGTTCTAACGTCCATCAAGTATGTGCCTACTCCAAACAGTTCGATCGTGTATATAAGTGCCTTGTGTCATCTCAAATTCACCTAATTTCGTCGTTCGCAGGTTCTTGAAGTTACTGTGAAAAAGGATGCTAGCGGCAAAAAAGTCGCACAATTCCTAATTCATTTTCAGGTAAGTTGGCTTTGTTCTATTTTTATCTTCTAGAAGCATTACGTTACCTTTCATTTGTTTCCCTTTTTTTCGATAGTTCATCAAGGTCACTACTATCCTGCGTAGGTATCTTGTCATGTAGGTATCTTGTCACGTTTATTCCCAAGGGGCTTGCATTTATTTATATCTCCGTCTCATTTCCCATCTCTGTTCCGGATGGTAATGACGATATGGAAATATTGATTTTCTGTCGGGGCGTTTAGTTGAGGCCAAATCCGCGAAGGGGTGCTCTCGGCGAAATGTCCACATTGTAAAGGGCTGATCGCGACCCAGTCTCCCGAATTGTCGATAATTTTCGTCTCATTCTTCCGTTTCAAATTCAACTGTATTTTAAAATCTATTGTGCTCATTCATTCTTTCGATTGGAAGTATTTACGACGTTTGTGTGAGGGTAGGTTAGCTTGTGGTTATCCCTTTTGCAAATAATATGCCCATCCCTTTCATGTGACTTGTGACATTTTCCCCCGACAATTATTCATTTCTCAGGGCTGGAATTCTACGTGGGATAGATTCGTAACCGAAGATTTCATACTGAAAGATACAGAAGAAAATCGCAAGTTGCAGCGGGAGCTGGCCGACAAAGCGCAGCTTACGGCGTAAGTAGTTTCATCAACCTTGTTTCATAAATAACAAAACTTGAAAGGCATGTAAGTTACACTTAGCACAGCCTCATAACTTTGTTGGGAAAACCCGAAAGAAAAGTTCTTCAAAGGAAGTGGGTGCTTCAACTGCGCAAGTGCAGAAATAGACACAAATTACCCCAGTTTCCAATGGCCGATATAACGATCCTTCCTTCCCTAGTGTATTGTGTCAAACTTGAAAGGTGATTTGAGTACACTTTATCCGATGTACAGGAAGAACCGATTTTTGTTCTAATTAATGATATTTATTAATTACTGGTATTCACCTAGAAGTAATGATTGATGTGGAGGTGAAGTACCTAGTAACAAACAACCCCTTCAATGACTTACAATTCACTCACTCACTGCCTGGGGTTGCCATTGGAAAATAGTTTCAGGCACAGATGGCTTATACTCTCTCTCTTTCGAGGCCCCTTTATTTTTAAAAGAGGATTCCGCCGGCTACCCCATGTTGGAGTCAGTAAATCTTCCTCTTATATCTGCGAATTTTTTTTATCCTTTTCCAGGAAATTTCGCGTAGAGATGCGCTTTCCACAATGTGGTGACCAAATGCTTCCGTTCTGGACCTCCAGAAGCGGTCGCATCTGCATAGGAAGTGTTCAGCGGAGTCCTCTTCCTGTTCACATGGGCACATCGGTGAAATTCGATTGTCCATGATGTTATGTATTTTACGAATGTCGTAATGCCCCGTTACCAATGATTGGCATACTCTACCGGTTGTATGCAGACAACTGCAGTTGTGAAAACTGGAAAGGTCGTATCTGGTACATTCCCAGTAACCAAAGGTCTGCGACAGGGCTGTGGAATATCTCCAACTCTATTTAAAATTTATTTAAAGGAGGTCCTTCGACATTGGAATCGGTCGTGCCAAGGAATCCCAGTTGGTGACCAAACAATCCACTCCCAGCTCTTCGCGGATGACCAGATCATCATGGCTCAGGATCGGCATGATGTTGTGTGTAGAGATTGATTGTGTCCACATGGATGGGTCGGGACATTTAATTATTCGCTGTTGTTCAGTACTTGATTTAGATAGATTGAGTTGGCTACCCTGGACTAGTTCGAGAAAAAGTTTCTTCCTAATAAAAAGTGTCGTGATTGAATCGAAATACGAAATTATTCTGTTTAAACCCAAGATATTACAGTGGCGACGAGATTTTAATTAAGTACCTACGTGTCCGCGACGTGAGTTATTTCCGTGCGACGGTATCAGGCCTTAATTATCAGTGACGGAAAGTGCGAAACAACGTCGTTTTGTTTCAAACATTTCGCGATCATTGGCGGAAATTGTGACCTCGTGCGAGTGGTCAATTTTTGGCGTTCTTCCCTTCGAAAATTTCGAAATGCCCGAGACCGATACGAGTGAAACCACTAGTTTGGTAGGTCGTTTACGCGAGTTCACGCCGGCAAACGACTGGGCTATCGCCAAGCCACGGATGAGGAATTTTTTCGAAGCTAATGGCATAAAAAAGGACGAGAGAATGCGGGCCTTGATGCTAAATTCACTGGATGAAGCTGCTTATAAGTTGATCACAGGTCTTTCATGTCCTAAAAAGCCTGAAGAGCTGAAGTACACAGAACTTGTGGACCTGTTTGATAAGCATTTTCTACCTTGCGAGTCTATTTTTTCTCACAGATTCAAATTTTATAACGCTGTGAGGGAACCCAACGAGTCCGTCAACGATTGGATTGCAAGGTTGCGGACGATTGCAGGCGATTGCTGTTTCGGTGAGCATCTTACAGTAATGCCGAAAGATAGATTCGTGATGGGGATGAGTAAGGGCCCGATTCGGAGTCGATTATTCGAAGAGGAAGCCACTACTGTTACTCTCGATCAACTCATCAAATTGGCGACTTGCAAAGAAGCAGCATCCAAAAATTCTAGAACCGAAAATTTACTCGAAATAAAAAAAGAACAAATAAATTATTTTTCGAAATCTAGAAAAGGTCCTCAATCTAATCAAACGTCCACCAAGAAAACTGCAGATAAGTGCCAGGTATGTGGCGGGATAAACCACCGATCGGATTTATGCAGATACAAAGAATATAAATGCAACTTTTGTAAAGATAAAGGTCATTTAGCGAAAGTGTGTTCAAAAAAATTGAACCAAAAGGGCAAATTTTCGTCGGGAAACCGTAAAAGCAAATCAGATAATAGGGTGGAAAAGGCACATTTTGTCGAGGAGAAGGTGAATGGAAGTGACAGTGACGAACCACTATTCAATATTGTTCAACAAGGGAACCCTGGATCTGGATACAAAGTTGTTTTAAAACTAAATTCAACTGAGATCAAATTCGACTTGGATACGGGGTGCTACAGCACAATTGTACCTCTTAAGCTTTTTGAAGAAAAATTCCCTAGCATCCAGCTGTCACCTAGTAGCAAGGCGTTCGTCACGTACCTCCAGGAAAAAACATACCCTATTGGTTCAGCCACAGTGAATGTTGAATATAAAGGTAAATGCTTTCCGAATTTAACCTTTTATGTGGTGGATACTAGGGGTCCTCCTCTGCTTGGACGATCATGGTTTGAGGCTCTACATTTCAAAATTTTTGATTCTGTTTGTAGTCAACCAATATTCTTCAATGAAGAAGGCATGTCACTGGGTGAAGAGCTAGCCCGTCTCTACCCTGAAGTTTTCACAGACAAATTGGGAAAATTTTCGAAGGGTACAATTAAATTGGAATTGTTACCCAATGCAGTGCCAAAATTTTTCAAGGCTCGACCTGTGCCATATGCTCTCCAAGCCAAAGTGAGCCAGGAAATCGATCGACTGTTGAGTCAGGGAATTTTAGAGCCTGTGGACTATAGCGAATTCGGTTCACCAATTGTGCCTGTGCTGAAGAAGGACGGTAGCATCAGGATTTGTGGTGACTACAAGTTGACCTTAAACCCTTCTCTAAGGATCGATCCACATCCTCTTCCAAGGATCGAGGACCTGTACCAGCGTGTTGGAGGCAACCAATTGTTCGCCAAGATGGACCTATCTCAGGCTTATCAGCAATGCGAGCTCGATGATGAGTCACGCAACTATGTTGCCATTACTACGCAGAGAGGCCTATTTAGGTATACCCGTATGCCCTATGGCATCTCATCGGCACCTGGAATTTTCCAGAAATTAATCGATACATTACTGACAGGCATTGACGGAGTGTCAGCTCTACTCGATGATGTAGTAATTGGTGCAAAAACCTATGAAGAGTTGAGGAAGCGAACCATGCTTGTTCTGGATCGATTGAAGAGTGCAGGTTTAACCTTATCTACAAAGAAGTGCGAATTTGGAAAAGAATCGATCGAGTATCTTGGATTCCGAATTGACAAGCAAGGACTTCATTCAACTGACGCCAAAGTGAGAGCTATTCTGGAGGCACCAAGCCCAACAAACGTGAAGGAGCTTCAGTCCTTCTTGGGATTTGTGAATTACTTAGGGCCGGGGGTACAATACCCGTTTAAACGTCACTCATCGATTAAACTACTGTTTAAACGGAGAATGCAGTTTAGGGCTGGGGTACAAGTTCCTAAACTACGCTTTTAGTTCCTGATAAGAGCTAAACTAAGACTAAAGTTAAACGGTCGCTGATGGCCGTTTAAGCTGAGCTTAGTGGGTAATAACGAGAAATATTGTTACCAATGTGGTGAAGTATTTTGGTTGAGGTTGAATTTTATTAAATATATTGTAGTAGCTGCTCAACTATGTTACATTATTCACTGACGATTTTAGTGTAGAAGTTAGTCTGTACAAATATGCATTAAATTTAAGGAATACCTAGTCGGAAAAAGCATTCAACAATTTGAACATTAAAATAGGAAAATATTCCAGCGTTTTATTCAAGTTTCAATGAACTAAAGATAGTTATTTCAAGAACGGAATCAACAGAGGTAAAGTCACAAAAATTATGAAAAAGGTACATTTGTGTATTTTTCGGAAAAAATATACAGAATATCTCAAAACATTATTGATTTGTGATAGGTACAGTCATTTAATAAGTAGATATCAGTCAGGTCCTTTACTCAGTTACACAATAATTGATACCTACTGAATAATATTGTATTGATAAAATAAAATGGGAAGGTAGGAGGAAACGACCATTAGGAATAGGGCAGCACCCTACGTAGGAGACGTATCTTCAGTTGAACATGGTAATCACCTGAAAAAAAGAATGGGGTGTGATGAAAAGAGTTGTGAAGTAGGTAAGTAACTATGAAGAAGACGTGAGAAAGTACTTGAAAGAATGCATCTATAGTATTACGAGCAATTTGAGCTACATGAGTTGCTGTAGGTACCTACTTGCTGGTTTTGTAGGAGTGCTTTTTGGTAATACATTCTATCAGGTATTCTACCGATCGTTATGATTATTTACGTACATCAACCAATATTCGGAACAAAGTTGCTTGCTAGTGAAAGAAATAGTAGTTATCACTACTCACTTTCACATTATGGTCGGAAGTATTCGGCATGCAAAATTTCTTTTAATGATAAGAAATAGGATAAAATTAATATGTCGAAAGTACTCACCACATCTTCGAAAAACCGGTTCTTGGATGGG
The DNA here is from genome assembly GCA_009739505.2 of Apolygus lucorum. NCBI lineage: Eukaryota > Metazoa > Arthropoda > Insecta > Hemiptera > Miridae > Apolygus > Apolygus lucorum. The sequence goes on from CM019179.2 coordinate 16,183,096, forward strand.
AAGACTCTTTCTTGAATAACCGATTTTTGGGTCGATCATGAAAGTTAATACTTCGTTTTCATTGTTGGTTTGTTTTTATTTATTTTTCGACACTCCTTTCTTTCACCACTAGTGTATTACAATAAATAGAAACGCTAAAATGAAGGTTTTTGAGCCGATTGAAGTAAAAGTCGTCCGCACTTTTATTTTAGCAAAACTCACATTGAGGTTTTAGGTTATCCTGATTAACGTGAAGTTGATGTTTATTCCAACTTCTGCCTTGAAATTCATCAAAAATTTGCAGTTACGAACATGGAACAGCATGGAACCTTTATAGTTCCATGCCGTTTTGTTCTCTTCCTCTTCGTCTTCGTCATCTCTGGATTCCTAAACTCCAGTTTCTTAAACCGAGCTGATAAGGACTTGTACACCCGCCAAATGGGATCTGTAGTTTAAACGGTGTTTCAAAATTAAGCTAAGCTTAGCTATGTCCCCGTTTAAACGATGACTTGTACCCCCGGCCCTTAGCCAGGTTCCTGCCTTCTCTAGCCTCCACTCTTAGCCCTCTCTATAATCTTCTGAAGAAGGAAACCAAATGGGTCTGGGACTCTGACTGCGAGAAGTCGTTCCTGCGCATCAAAGAGGTAGTGTCAGCTAATCGTTCTCTAGCTCACTACAATCCCAGTTTGCCAATTCGCTTGACAGTGGACGGATCTGAGCGGGGTCTGGGTGCCATCATTTCTCAGAGATACCCAAACGGTGAGGATAAACCTTTAGCATTCGCCAGCCGGACACTTACTAAGGCAGAGCAAGGGTACTCTCAACTAGATAAAGGGGCAGCAGCTTTGGTATTCGGGGTGAAAAAGTTTCATCTCTACCTTTTTGGCAGACAGTGGATTCTGGCCAACGACAATCGTCCTCTTCTCACGATTTTTGGACCCAAACGAGGGATACCTGCCTGTGCTGCAAACCGCCAACAGAGATGGGCGCTGCTGCTCTCCAACTATACATACACAGTTGAATGGGTGAAGTCAAGCAACAACGCAGCAGATTGGCTATCCCGTGCGCCCATTCCTCATGAGAAAGAAGAGTTCATTGAGGACCCAGCTCTGAACTATGTTTTAGAAGGAGATATTCCTCTTAACTTCTCAAATATTGTTGCTGAGACAAGAAAGGATAAGATACTTCAAAAATTGGTTACCTATCTGAAAATGGGGTGGCCAACTGATGTTGAAGAAGACCTAATTCCTTACAAACGACGCGCAGACGAATTGCATGTTGAGAGAGATGTTATACTATGGGGTTACAGAGTGGTGATCCCAATGAAGTTGCGGCCAATGATACTCGATGAACTTCATGCATCCCATATGGGAATTTGCAAGGTGAAGTCATTGGCTCGCTCATATGTTTGGTGGCCTGACATTGATGTTGAAATTGAAAAAAAGGTGAAGTCATGTGAACCATGTAATAAAACTAAAGACAACCAAGCCAAGTCTTCCCTCATTCCTTGGGAATGGCCAGCAAAACCTTGGCAGCGGGTACACATTGACTACCTTGGTCCACTAGCAAATCGATATTATTTGGTGTTGGTAGACAGTCATTCAAAGTGGCTCGAAGCATTTGAAACCAAGTCAATGTCATCTCAAACGACCATCTCAATTCTGCGCCAAATTTTCGCGAGATTTGGTCTACCTGATACTCTCGTATCCGATAACTATTCAGCATTTGAATCAGAGCAATTCCAGCATTTCCTGAGAAAAAACGGTATCAAGTTCAAGAGCGGAGCACCATATAACCCGAAGACTAATGGTGCTGCAGAAAATGCTGTGAGAACCGTCAAAAGGCTGCTTAAAACCACATTAGAAGAAACAGGTACTCAAGATTTAGATCTTGCTCTCCAAAGGTTCCTCCTTGATTACAGGAATACTGCCCACGCCACCACGAACATTTCACCAGCGCAAGCGTTAATGGGTCGAAGCTTGAAGAATAGGTTGGACTTGTTGAGACCACCTCCTGTCTCCCAACAAGTGCAGCGAAAGCAGGAGCAGCAAGTGAAATCATTCGGCGGTAAACAATCTGTGAATTTTGGAGTGGGACAGGACGTTTGGGTGAGGAACTATCGTCGAGAGGGAGGAAACTGGGTCAAGGGAACAGTGAAGAAAATTCTGGGACCCCGAAGGATCCAGGTATGGGTGCCAGCGCTGCGGCTTCTTTGGACCAGGCATGCTGACCAGACTCGAAGGGCTGAACCTGAAAACCAGGATGATACCAGCATCACTCCATTTGATCCAAAAACACCGCAGAACAAAGTGGGATCCTCACTGGAGAACGAAGTGGCATCCTCACCTCCTTTTCTGGGATTTTCATCTCCAAGGGCTCAGAGTGAACCAAAGACTCAACGACTCACTCACCAAACTACTCCGGTAACCTCAGCACCTAATGGGACTTCAAGACATGGTCGACCAATCAGGAATCGGAAGCCAGTTAGGAGACTAATTGATGAACTTCTAAATGAAAAATGTGACAAATAAATCAATGGCTAGAATGTTACCTACTTATTTAATTTACATTATGAGGTAATTTGTGAAATTCTTGTTGTGTTCCTAAAAAATTAGCATGTGTTTACTTGTTTACTAGAATTAATTTAACAATTGGTGATATATTCAATAATTTGTGTTATCCATTGTAATTATTGTCCAGGGATAGCAGATAGTTTCTGTAAAATTGTATAAAAAATTTGGTCTTCTTAAATTTGAGGGGGGGAAAGTGTAGAGATTGATTGTGTCCACATGGATGGATCGGGACATTTAATTATTCGCTGTTGTTCAGTACTTGATTTAGATAGATTGAGTTGGCTACCCTGGACTAGTTCGAGAAAAAGTTTCTTCCTAATAAAAAGTGTCGTGATTGAATCGAAATACGAAATTATAAATTATAAATACGAGCCCAAGAAGCTCAATGAGGCATTCCGGGCTGCGGGGCTTACAATCAATGTCGGTAAAACAGAATATTTGGTTGTAGGCGGAGACGGTTACGACATAGAGGTGCCTGGGCCTGTGAAATCCGTCGAACAGTTCAAGTATCTGGGTTCAATCGTCGATAGGTCCGGGACGAGTGGAGCTGATATCGACCGTCGTATCCAACTTGCTAGGGCAGCGACTCGATCCATGAATGGGATCCTCTGGAGTCGAGAAGTAAATCTACGCACAAAAAAGTTGATTTTGAACGCCATCGTGGGAAGTATCCTGACTTATGGAGGGGAGGGGTGGTCCCTCACACAGAGGAATCTTCAAAGGTTGGCTGCTGTGGAGATGGACGGGTTGCGACGGAGCTGCAGGGTGTCCCGATTTGAAAGGATCCGTAATGAAACCATTAGGGAAACAATCGATCAGCCAGAGACCATAGTTGTACGTCTGGAAAGAAAAACCCTGAAATCGTCTGGGCACCTCAGGCGGATGCCTGAGTCGAGATGGCCGAAGAAGATGTTGAGCTGGTCGCCGAGGGGACGTCGAAAGAAAGGCCGTCCTAGAGTTACATGGAGAGGAGGAGTTTTAGGCTCTATGCGAAGGCTGTCTTTGGACGACGACCAGTGGCAAGATAGAAGATCTTGGAGTCAGGCGATAAGGGGCAGCCTTTCCCCTGACAAGGGGAAAGACCTTCAAAAGTAAAAGTAAAGTAATGCCCCGTTAGAATGCTAGAATGATACTTTTGGAAGTCAGCCATAAGGCTTGTTTGGGATCGTATGAGGTAGGTAATAGAGAGTTCCTAGTAGGGTCGATACGGTGCCGACGGAACCGGATCGTCCACCATGTTTTCAATATGGCGCGCCGGATTGCCTCCGAGTGACGTATTCTGCCATAATGTTACGGCGCCGGATCGGATACGGCGCTGGATTGAGAGTGTGTGTGTAACAATATGGCACCAGATTGAGAGTGTGTGTGTAATACGTCTCGCCGTATCTAAGCTGAACCAAAGCCACTAGGAACTCTCTAATAAGCATTCTGGTCTGTCTGTATTTATCATCATTATCCGCGACTGGTTTCTGGCCTGGGACCAAGAATTTGTGCCTGTCTCTAGCGCTTCACTACTGCCTGTAAAATGTTTACAGTTTCAGTCTGTTTCATGTTCTTAGGGAAAACAACCCCATGGCTTGAAGGCTTCTAAGCCCTACTTTCCACCATTCAGTGAACCTTTGGCCTGCACGACTCCAACACCAATATTTCACAGGGGCTCAGCTCCCTTCCTCCTACACTCTATTTTATCCTCACCCTGTAGTTTCTAAGCGTAATCCAGTTGTTTATTTCTCATTGTTCCAGGGGTTGTGGCAATCTTTACCGAAAAGACAGGAAGAAACCTGTTGCGAAACCCATAAACTCTCCGCCCAGTGAGTATTATCTGAGATGACGTATGTTTGATCTATTTCCTTCATCATCCACTCTTCCTAAACGTTTTGCTTATTCATTCCATTCTCAGCAAGAGACTTGTCAACTATCACAGTGGAGTCCACGTGCAGTACGGTCTCCTCGCCGGCTTCGGGTAGTGCGGGAGCAAAAGGTGAGATACTGAGTATTTAAAAAAACCCAAGTTGTAGTTTTGTGCTAAGCTCTTCTTTATGCTTCACGCCTTTGGCCATTTTATGACCGACCTCCATTTTAAAAGAAAATTAACAAATACATTTGCATCCTGTCGAAATAAATAATGAAAATATTGTGTTTCAAATTGACACTGACTCGTTATATAATGTGATGGCTGAATCATTCTATTTAAAACATTTCTCGAATTATTCCCTCACCATAAATGACATAGACATGAGTCATCAATATAGTCACGTGTCGCACAGTGACTATTGGTCATAAAATTGTGTCATCGAAAATGGGTGATATTTCGATTACAATGTTATCACTCACGTAAGAATCGGCCGATTTATATCTCTGGATTCAATTCTACGACACAAATCACTGATTTAGGCACTGAATTTACCTCCCCAAATTTGTTGGTTCTTAATATGAGAAACTCAACTATTTCAATTAGGATAATTATATTTTTCATGAGCCCGACTGTTTATTATAGTATTTGGGGTGAAGGGAGGAAATGAGCGGCTGTTCCTCAGTTTATGAGATTTATCGTTGGTCGTCGAGTATGTTTTCGCCGTTCAGGCATCGTCAGGACTCTGTTAGGGACAGGTACATAGTTGTTATGCATACTGATACATCGGTTCTTATTAATGATATTTGTGTTAGAAGGTAGTAAGATAGATTTTTTTTCGTAGGGGGTGAGGAAATCTTTAAGACCCAGGGGTGGAAATTGGATCTCGTAAGATACCCGAGGGAACCGCTCGCGCGGGTTATATGGTATTCAAACCTCACTTTCTCAACCCACGTTGGATCTCAGCCTGGAATTGTTTAACACATTACTTTAGGATGAGTCCTGGAAGTCCTCTTAGTTCTTTGCTATGGGCTGGTCCGCGGTTCACCTTCGCTGCCTCTCCCATTCATGAAGGATTTTTTGTTCATTATTTTTTCCACTTTATCCACCACGGTGGTCCAGTTTTTTTCGCTTCCCAGCATCTTTCCTATGACCGCCTCTGGGGTTGTGTCCTGTGCTGCGAGATGCAACTTCTCCCTTAGGCAGTTCCTCTCCGCTGTCCATCGCATACATTCAAAGAATGTATGGAATGCGTCATCATCCTTGTTCCCCTGGCAGTTGGGACATTTTGGGGACCTCACCTTCCCCATCTTATGTAGGTAAGCGTAGAAAAGCCCGTGCTCTGAAAGGAATTGGGTTAAGAAGAAATTTACTTCTCCATGCTTCCTTCGTCGCCATGTCTTGATTTGAGGGATCAGCCTAGCAGTCCATCTGCCTCTGGTTTCTCCTGTCCATATATCCTGCCATCTTTCCATGGTGAGCTCTCTCTCCTCTTTGGCAATACGGGATCGCTCTCCTGTTGAACATTCTCTTTCTTTCTATGGTCATGAGATGAATGGGGATCTCTCCTGCAAGGACTAGTATGGCTGGTTCTGAGACTGTTCTGTAGGCACAGTGTTCCTCGACGTTGAACTGCGACCATTCGCTGTTGGAGATATCCTACCTCCATGGCGTTCCCCCACACCTCCGCCCCATACAAGAGAATTGATTGCACAACAGTCATCATCAGTCGTCACTTGCATGGTTTGGGACCATTCATGTTTCTTATATTTGACATAGGGCAGCTGTTTAAGATAGACTTAGATTAGATAGACTAGAGTGATTAGATTAGCGATTGACTTAGATTAGTACTTACATATATTGTAATAGTGGTTGGTGCACAGTTCTCATAATTAATTTCTTTTTTCTGCAATAAAAAAAAATTAATTATGAGAACTATGCACAACCAATATATGTAAGTACTAATCGAAGTATATCGCTAATCTAATCTTTCTAGTCTCTCTAATCTAGGTCTATCTTACTACCTTCTAACACAAATATCATTAATAAAAACTGTGTATCAGTACGCATAACAACTACTGTTTGCAGATTGAAAGAATGCGGATGATTTGGTGAGGTGTCCATGTGTATTACAATCCCAAAAACATCTTCCTTCTTCTACCTGCCACTCAAGCCAGGGAAAAAGAGACTGAGGGTTGTTGACTACCGAGCGATGATGAAGTGAAAGGATTAATTTATTACAGGCAAAACAAAACAAATACAGAACACTAATAAAAAAATAAAACAGGTTCCTCACCCTTGGGAAAGTCTTATCCATTAAGAGAATGTACATTCATTCAAAAATAAAATCACGCTTCCAGTAGGTACTTGAAGGATGATGCTTCTTTCAAATTTTAAAGGTGACTGAAGGGTAAACAGAAGGGCAAGTGAACTCACATTCGAGATAAAAATAATCCTTCCTAACAATTGGCTAAGTGGAGGGGCTCTCTACCTTATTATGACTCGAGTTGCTTGATACCTGGATTACGATTACTGAGGATCGGCCCTTTCCCCTGCCTGACTCAACAGGCTACCTAAGATTTTGGTACAGGTAGTCGTCTATGTTAGCAGGTATACCCTTCGGGAAATTGGCCAACCGCATTCTTTCTATCTGCGAACAGTACGTACCTGTCCCTAACAGAGTCCTAACGATGCCTGAACGGCGAAAACATACTCGACGACCAAGAATAAGTCTCATAAACTGAGGAACAGTCGCTCATTTCCTCCCCTCACCCCAAATACTATTGAAGAAGAAATGCACTCTACCATGAATGTTTATCATGTAACGTCAACTGTATCTTAATCACGTGGGAAGGAGGGGAGCAAAGCAAGGTTATATTTTGATGAGGTTTACCAGCAATCCTAGTCGATATGACTTGACTTCATTATCTAAGTACCCACCCATCTAAGTACCTACTTCTTAACATTATACGATATGAAAAGTTTCCTAACTTCATTAGTCTCAGAATTGATTGATGGTTTTGTGACAATATTGTTGATAAGGAGTATTCTTCGAATAGAACAACCTACCTTGGAAAAAATACGAGGCTTTCACGTCTTGATGTAGTTTTGTTTGAATTCCGTTTCTACGTTTTTTCTTCTTTCCATGTGTGGATCATCTCTTAGATTTGTTTCTTTTGTATTTTCGATAGTTGCCGGTGTCAAGCGTAGACACTCGATAACGGAAGATGTGGCAAATATCGTCATCAATCAAGGGAGTGAAGACCACTCGGACAACGAAGGGGGGAGTGTCCCAAGGAATCTACCCGTCCGTTCGTCTCAATTCAGCGTCTCATGTACTCTCCGGAACTGGCTGGATCAGGATTACGATCGTATAAAATCTCATAATAAGGTATTTTTATTTGTGTAACACGTGTGTATCTACTCTTAATAATAGTTGAACAAGCTACTTATTCCATGATCTGGAGCCTCTCCTATACCATGGCCTGGAGACTCTCCTATACCATGTCCTGGAGCTACTTATTCCATGGACCGGAGACTCTCCTATACCATGTCCTGGAGCTTCTTATTCCATGGACCAGAGACTCTCCTATACCATGGCCTGGAGCTACTTATTCCATGATCTGGAGACTCTCCTATACCATGGCCTGGAGCTACTTATTCCATGATCTGGAGACTCTCCTATACCATGTCCTGGAGCTACTTATTCCATGGACCAGAGACTCTCCTATACCATGGCCTGGAGCTTCTTATTCCATGGTCTGGAGACTCTCCTATACCATGGCCTGGAGCTTCTTATTCCATGATCTGGAGACTCTCCTATACCATGTCCTGGAGCTTCTTATTCCATGGACCGGAGACTCTCCTATACCATGGCCTGGAGCTTCTTATTCCATGATCTGGAGACTCTCCTATACCATGTCCTGGAGCTACTTATTCCATGGACCAGAGACTCTCCTATACCATGGCCTGGAGCTTCTTATTCCATGATCTGGAGACTCTCCTATACCATGTCCTGGAGCTTCTTATTCCATGGACCGGAGACTCTCCTATACCATGGCCTGGAGCTACTTATTCCATGATCTGGAGACTCTCCTATACCATGTCCTGGAGCTACTTATTCCATGGACCAGAGACTCTCCTATACCATGGCCTGGAGCTTCTTATTCCATGGTCTGGAGACTCTCCTATACCATGTCCTGGAGCTACTTATTCCATGGACCGGAGACTCTCCTATACCATGTCCTGGAGCTACTTATTCCATGGTCTGGAGACTCTCCTATACCATGTCCTGGAGCTACTTATTCCATGGACCAGAGACTCTCCTATACCATGGCCTGGAGCTACTTATTCCATGGTCTGGAGACTCTCCTATACCATGGCCTGGAGCTACTTATTCCGTGGTCTGGAATTCAATTCGCAGGCAAGGGGATGTTAGGAAGTAACCTCAATGTAGTAGGTGATTTTTTTTTCCGTTGGACTAAAAAAAAAACCAACAAAACTCATCATGAGCGAAGGAGGGGAACCGCACCCTCCGACAGTGTTGGACTGCACCAACTAAAACCCCACTCCCATCTTCCTTCTTTGCTGATTACCCTGGAACTACTTTCCAGCATTACTTCAGCCTTATGCACTGCCCTATCATGAACCTCATCTATTTTTCTTCTTCTACTCCTCTTCCCATTCCCGATCTACTTCTTTAATCTTTAGGACAGTGATCACAAAGTTGTCCACTATGTCCCCGTTCTCTGTGTTCTCCAACATCTTGGTTATTACTGTGTCAGGTGTCAATGTACCAAGGTGTGTGATCACTTTTTTTCGAAGATTGCTTCAGATAAAAAACGTGTGGAGCACATCATCGTCTCCTGCTTCGCAGAACCTGCATGTGGGATTTTGGTCAGGAACGCGCGGAAATACCTGTGTCCAGTAAGGAATTGGGTCAGGTAATAATCTACTTCCCCATGTTTTCTTTCTCGCCGTTCGTTTCGGGTCTCAGTTCTTCATGACTGTTTCCATCTCCTGTGCGTTTCCTCCGTTTGTTCCCTTTTGACGACTTGGATTTGGCCTTGGCCTTTCCTTAGGTATATGCGTCTGCGTTTAGCTGCCATAAGGTGGATCGGAATGACTCCAGACACAACCTGTGCAGCGGGGCCAGAGACGGAACGTGCTACACACTCTCAGAGCCCCGCATTGTTGAACAGCCTCCATTCTGACCCTATATTTCGCGAATTGCAAGGAATCAGCCCAGATTTCGGCCCCATAGAGCATGATTGCCTCAGTTGTACTCATAAGGGGTTTTCGTTTGGCTGGCGAGGAGCCTCCTACATTTGCAATCAACTTGCTCAGGTTTCCTACTACTTTTGCTGCTTTGTCAGAGGCTCTGCGAATCTGTTCCCTGAAGCAAATGTAGTTGTTGATATCAAGACCACTACCACACGTACGTTGGGTCATGGAAACGGCTCACAGATAATGGGAAATGATGGCCAATGTTACCTCGTTTGAATAATGTTTCTGTTTGTAGTAATGTAATAGTACCAATACCAATACTCTATCATTAAATTATTATCGTTATCCTCCAGCTGATTAGATTGCCTGCTGATCCAACTGCAATCGAAGTCCTCCAAAAATGGATGATAGACTACTCCCTATCTCAAATAAGACTGATGTGCCACCGACGGGGACACCTCCGACCATCGGCTGGGAAAAAAGGGTCTAACGTCACAGTAGACAGCATCACTCGATCGTAAGTCCCTTTGGAATCAGTGTCTAGTGTTATCTTGATCAATCAATCAATATAATTTTATTTGCCTGATACACATAGTGCATAAGCAATTGTCAATAGACACTAGACAAACAAAACGCATAGTTTTGAGTTTTCTTCATTTAACTTCGACGCATCTGATGTAGGAATACATCATTTAGCAGAAGCATGTTAAAAGTATAGTCCTACCTCCATTATGATCTGTGATGGTTTCCGGTCAGAATTTGAATGGAAATCCGGATGCGAATACTTACTCGAACTCAGAATTATTCACATTCTCTAAAATTAGAGAGGAGTAAGTTCTGAGGTGACCATGATTCCATTTTTGATTACTATAGGGTGCGCCTTGATTTTTTTTTTTTTTTTAGATTTTTAATCGAAAGTAGACTACATTCTGAGAATTTTGGCACCAACCGTGACCTTTTAGCGTGAGTAGATCTGTTTCTATGATTTTTCAAAGTTTCGACTGTTTATGACGTCACGCGCCCCTCTCACCTGGGAGAGACCCCCCAGCCCACTGTGATGTCATAAACGGTCGAAACTTTAAAAATTCATTGGAAAAGAATTACACAAGCTAGAAGGTCGCGGTTGGTACCAAATTTCTCAGAATGAGGTCTACCTTAGATTAAAAATAACAATAAACAGTTTTCCCTACCCAGGCGCACACCCTATTGTGTAGAACAGTGAAAACCACGACTTTCGTTGTTATCTATTCAACTTTCTATCCTCACATTCAATTTCCAGCGCGAACCTCTGTCGAGAAGTGGCGGACAGCCTGAGGGTATTCATGGAATTCGGCCTATCCCGTATGTTCCTGTATGAAGAAGAGAAGGAACAATATTCTCATGTTATACGATCCAGAGAAGCACCACCACGAAACGAGTCACCGTTAGTATTTTCTTTCCCATAGTTTGACAACAATTAATTGCTTGTTTGGCTTTAAAATTCATGTGTGTGGGGGGGGGGGGGGGCTGTAGGCTGAACCACACAGCCCTTGATAATGCTTTCAAGATCGAACCATAATTTCATATCCTAATATTGCCTAGGGGGACCTTCATCTGGATATTCATAGTAATTCATTAAGTTGTCGTGTTGGCCAAATCATCGCATAACTCTGAACAATCTCTTTTCAGGATCGATTTAGACGATGAATTCGGACACGATGAAAAACACATCGAATGTGACGGTAAGGACAACATAATTTTCATAATCCATTGAACACTATTTCTGATGTCTACAGTTACCATGAGGTGTCTTCTGTCTTAGATGGCAATGAGGGAGAAGCAAGAAGGAAAACATTGCGGTCTCATTCTGGTGGTTCTTGCAATTCACAAGAAGTAGACACCAAGCCTGATTTGGCCACTCTTCTCACCAACGACTGTCTCAACGATGGGTAACTTTTTCTAGTTATTTTTTCACGTTATTTTCATAAACTATGAGTATTCATTCCATGTGGAGTAAAATACGAGCTGTGTCTCCTCGTTAATGGTGTGAGACGATAACCTGGGTTTTGGCAAACGAGCCCATATACAAGATTTCATCAAAATCGATCCATGGTAGGTAACTAAGGAAAGTGTGTACGGTTGACGGACGGAAAAATGTTTTTTTTTCGATTTTCGAATTCTACGTACCTTGAAACGTAAACCAACCAATTTTTAGGGAGGGTTAAACATTTTTTTGCCCTATTCCAAAGGTTCATTATTGAAAACAAACCAAAAGAATCACGCAAATCAATTGAAAACTAAGGCCTAAGCTGATTACACAAGATTTTGTTACACACACACACACATACACCTATGGTTTTTTTTGCGGATTAGGATTTAAAATATTCTAAACAGATGGAGAAGAAGACGTCGAATTCATTGATGCTCCCCCCCACCATTATTATAATATATATTTCCCAAATATTATAATTCCCCATCGAAGGGGAATTACAACGATCAAACTCCAGACAACAATAATGCTTACTAAATTTTTGTACCAAAAAAATTGTTAAAAATTCACCAAAATTGTTGAATAAACAATTGTTCTAATACCAATTTTTTAAAATTTATCGTGTGGTTATGAAGCTTTAAAGGAAAACCGCGAGGAAAGAGAATATTTTATATTTTACAGATCTCAAATTACAGACTTGAAGAAAAGGAGGAAGTAAGTTTCTAGGTAAACAAAATCAGTCGTGTGCATAGCAACCAGCTGTTGTGGGGTTGGACCTCCACAGTACTCCCCCCCAAAAATCAACGATACCGGTCTGGGAAACGAACATGACGATCAGCACGAGTCACTGACGGCCGGTTTGGTTGGTCCCGGATTGGCTGCGTTGGATGGCAGATTGGTTGAGGATGATGTTCGGTGGTGATGCGGTCTCGATCGGTCTGGCTTGAGTCGATCTATAGACAGCGTTTGCTCTCCACGGGGCGTGGCAATCTTGAAAACTTTCTCGGTCCCCGAAATCGCCAAATAAGGGCCATCGTACGTCGGTTGGAGTGGCTTTTGGACGGCTTCGTGCCGGACGAAAACGTGTGATGACGTACGCAACGCCGGGTGTAGGAACAATTTTCTGTAGGAGTGATGCTCGAATGGTACTGGCCGAAGCTTTTCAACGTGCTCACGTAGTTTTTCTATGACTGCTGGCACTTCAGAAGAGCTTGAGGTCTATTCGAAGAAATGTGCTGGTAAGAGGATGTTATCGCCATTGGGAGCCCAGCTGGTGTCACTCTGCAGCTTGGCATCAAAGTAGATCGCAAACCGAGCAGAGTGAGAGGGAGGGCGGAAACCCAGTCGTCGGAGAGTTGCGCCAAATTTTTACATTTCTACGCCATAAGGGTGGCATTTTATTAGAAATTCGCGTTACTTCCCTTTGGACATTGCTGTCGGCCGAACTGGAACCACTACTGCCACCGGAGGAGGTCATCTCTGAGCTCTGGACTGAATGAACCGTAGGAAAACCGTAAAACTCGCGAACCGGACGACAGAGTTGAACGCGAAATTATTCTCGAGTATCGGGAATTCTCGTACACTCCAAACCGATTTGTTATTATTCGGGGTCACCACTGTGGTTATGAAGCTATAGAGGAGAACCGCGAGGAACGAGAATATTTTGTATTTTACAGAACTAAATTACAGAATTGGAGAAAGTAAGTTTCTATGTAAACAAAATCAGTCATGTGCATAGCAAACCAGCTGTTGTGGGGTTGGACCTCCACGATCTCAATCCTGATCTGAGCCCTGAGACTAGAAACTTGAGGCGTCTGGAGATCCAGCGGCTCGTCCTCGACACAAGCGCTCACAGCGGCCTTCCTGCTAACTCTCTTATCTCATTCTCACGCTCAATTTGAATTTGTAATAATAATAATAGATGGTGCATGATGAACTTCGTTGAGGTCTCATCAACGGTTGGAGGTAGGTAGTCCAGGTCAATAAAAAACCTTTTTCTTTCCTAAGTATCTACCTACCTAAAAAAAATAGGTAATTGTTTTTACAAGACAAGCTTCATTCTTCGGTAACTGAATGCACTTGCAGCGAATTTTCCAAAAAATGAAGCTATTGCAATCGTCTAAAAAAAACCGGGGTGAAGTTAGCAATAGATTCTAGCAACAGAAAAACGTCTGCCAAGTGGGTGTGGCACATAGCTTCCTCGTATCCATAACACGATTATATAGATGATCAGGTAGTAGTTAATCTCAAAACACCAATCTCTAAGTACCTTTCACTACCCTCATAGGGGACCATCTACACGCTAATCTGGACAATCCTAGTAAATTTCATCAAATTCGGATGAAAAATAAAGTGAGTAGATGTATGTGATTGGATCAAAAAAATACTTAGCCTCGGCTTCGAACCCGCGACCCCTGGGGGGCAGTTGAAGTTACGGCTGTTACATGGAATTTACGTTTGCGCATGCGCAGTCGCTTCTATCATTCCGGGGATGATGATTTTCATAGGGGACTATCTACAACCTAATCCACATAATCCCTGAAAATTTCATTGAAATCGGGTGGAAAATGTAGAAATTATGGCCGTTAACAGGATATTCACGTTTGCGCATGCGCAGTGGCTACTATCAGCGCGAAGGTGGTGATTTTCATAGGGGACCATCTAACCAATAATCTCTAACATCCCTGAAAATTTCATTGAAATCGGATGGAAAATGTAGAAGTTATGGCCGTTACAAGGAATTCACGTTTGCGCATGCGCAGTCGCTTCTATCAGTCCGGGGATGATGATTTTCATAGGGGACCGTCTACACACCAACCCGCACAATCCCTGAAAATTTCATAGAAATCAGACAATAACTTCGTATAGTTATGCGCGTTACAAGGAATTCATGACAGACAGACACACAGACACGGAACCAAAATTGTTCAGAAAGGTCTAAAACGCAAAACGCGAGTGAAAATTTTGATTTTGGAGAACTTTTTTTTTCTTCCTTGAAAAGTGAAAACAAAGCTTCCGCTACCTTGGTAGACTCGGAAGCAAAAGTTAATGCTAACCCGGATGGAAGTGGAGTTGAGGAAAAAGGGAGAAACAGACATGAAGATCTCTAGTAGGATAGGTACTAGGTCCCTGGAAACAGAGGAGATAAGAGAGTTAGCAGGAAGGCCGCTGGGAGCGCTTGGGTCGAGGACGAGCCGCTGGATCTCCAGACGCCTCTCTAGAAACTTTGAATCAGCTTTCTTGAAAAATTTACAAAAATGGACTCTGATCGTTCTTGGCCGTAGCCCTTCAAATATGATCTACTAGAGGGTCTCTATTCGTTGCTCTGTTGGCACTCGCATGATTTCTGCACGGTTGTTCGAAGGCGAAAAGTTGCTGGAATGCGAAACGACATTTCAGGATAACCCCTTGTTCTTGATGAATTATAAAAATTAATTCTTTTAATAATATACTTCATAGAAATATTCTTTAAATATATATTGAACTCTATCTCAAGACTGAACTTTTTTTCGCAAACGAATTATTTTTTTTTTTTGAGAGAAAAACACTTTGTAGAGGGAATGAAGGTGGACAAGGACTCCAGTAGTTGTCGAAACGTAATGGATTTGCCGAAAGTTCAAAATGAGTTGCCGAAAGTTCAAAATGAGTGTCCAAAAGTTCAAATTGGTATGCCAAAAGTTTGCCGAAAATTGAAAGTGATTAATGCCAAAGGGTTTTTTGTTTTTGCGAGCGTGCGAGCGTAAATGTGGAGGTGTTAGTCTTGTGGGAGCCAAATTGCTGCTCTGTCCTCCAGTCCGAGTCCTCGGACTTGTTTCCTTGGGCCTCTTAGCCTCATGGAAACCGCTCGATGGACGGATTATTGTTAAGGACAACGAATCGTGTGGTTACTAATAATTAATCTTTCCCCTTCTTCATAGGCTGCCACCCGCTCTCTTAGTTGGTCTGCGTGTTTCCTCTTCAGCAGCTCTCCTATCAAGACTTCGTAGGAGTATGGCCTGTTCCATTTCTTCACAGTCCCCGCTTTCCACCCATGCTCCCGTTCATTCTTAACCCCTACCATTTCCCCTTCTTTGAATTATCTGTGCTTTCGATCCTCACGTTTTCCTTCAACTTGTTGTTTCCAATGCTTTCTTTCTAATTGTTACCTCGTGTTCGGCTTAATATTGTCTCGGAAGTCTTCTCCCAAAGAACAACTCCGCTAGTGCCCTACCTGTTATCTTCTGTGGAGCGTTCCTGTTACTCAACAATACATTTTGTAAAGCTAATGCAGGGTCCTTCTTCATCTGTTTTATGACTTCGTACTTACCTTCGTTTGAGAGTTCTTATCAGCCACTCCACCAATCTCATCCTCTTCGCCAGTGATGAATTATAAAAATACTCCATTGAACTCTCACAAGACTGAACTGTTATTTGTAAACGAATTATTGTTAAGGACAACGAATCATGTGGTTACTAATAATTAATCTTGAATCCTACAGTACTTACCCCTTTTTTCTCATTCCAGGGGCGAAACCCTTGCTTTGCGGCCAATGAGCTTGAAAGAAAACGAAGCACTGAAGAAAATACTTTCACGCAAACTGGTTCAGGATACCTACCGATCGCAGAAACACCCATCCACCGTGTACGGAGCGGTTCATATATCTCGTGTTCTAGGTAAATTCATTAGACAAGTGTTATAAATACGTTTGTGAATCATGCGTCTCTTATTTGTGCCTCGTTTAATGGTTTCTTTGTCATAATTATAGTTGATTCATTCAATTATTTTGTTTCAGTCAAAATGCCAGATGTCCTATCCAATGCCGAATATGGTGAACCCAAACTGAGCTTGTTGGTTGAATATTTGAACAATTTCATGAAGTGAGTGCTCTAGTTCCTTGTTGACATACAGATTTTGCTTTTGCTTTTTTTCATCATCCTGAACGTATTATAGTTCTATTTAAGAAAACCCTGGCTCTCTGTGAGGAACGAGGGGCTTCAACTAGCCTTCAGAGAGTTCCTCGTTGGAAGCCAGGTATTTCATGGTGATGTGTTCTGATCGACTCATTTGTAATTTTGCGCTTTCATTGTTATTTTTGATTAGGTGTCTGTATAATAGTCTAACTCTTCCTTCTATGCTGGATTACAGGTATTTGGAGGAGCATCCAGAATGGTTTGGAGACAATCACTACATCGAAAAACCTCCATCATCCTTCACATCGTAATTTGAAAGTTCCTCTCTTGATGAAGTGAGTTGTGTTTGCCGTAGCTTGCCGATGCTAATCAATCCTAATTCTCTCATCAATCCATTCAACTTTATTTCAATCACGTACAGACTAGGGATGGGTATCGTTATAAAAGTATCGATATTTTGTATCGATACTGTATCGTATCCGAGTATTGATATCCCAAATATCGATGGGCATGAGTATCGATATTTTAAAGTATCGAGTATCGATACTTTAGTGTCACAAACTATCAATATTATCCAATATTCTCAAGAAAAATAATTTTTTCATCAATTTTTATTCATTTTTCACTATCAAGAGTCCAAGCAGGGTGATTTTCTCCATGATATAAACGTTATTTGTGCAACCAAAGAATAATGACCCAAAAGCCTCTCAACTTTCTTCATTTTTCAGCCACTATGTTGAATTTTCCACGAGAAATGTATCGATATTCGATATTTAGAAATATCGGATCCAAAGTATCGATATCCAAACATATCGGATAGTGCAGTATCGATACTAAAATATCGAGTATCGGTACAAAAGTATCGATATTTTGAAATATCGAGTATCGATACCCATCCCTAGTACAGACCCCATTTCTTATAGGTGTGATCAATATCAATCTATCAAAGGGAACAAATCAGTTTTCTTAAACAGTTGGAGAAATGAAAATTGCGCTAGGTACCAGAAAAATAGTTTTGCAGTGTTTTCTGGCAGTATTATTCAATTCTTTACGGAGTGTCTCCTAAAATATGAAATTGTAGTATTGAAAATAAGGAGGAATCGCCCTTTCAAGTTTGGATGTGTGCCCTTATGAACGAAAACTCGAATGCTGATTACTCCAGTTTTAATAAAAACCTCGAAATTTTCCTCGAACCATCAAAAACATTTTCCCAGTATTGAACTTCTAATTATAAATTATAAAGAACATAATAATGAATCCCAAGAGATGTGAGAATAGCAAGAAGCTTATTTATAGCAAAATTCCCAAGGGTTTTCGAAGACACTCTCCATCACACTTATGTTTAGCGTAACTGCGGCCAAGACAATGAAATCGAAACAAGAAAAAGTATGCACTATTTTTGCAATTAGGTTTTTTTTTTATTGGCTTCGCAAAAGAATTACATACAGCCATAACTGCTATGAAGTTAAGATATATAAATTAAATTACACTTTAAAGTTTATGGCGGAGAGAATTTTAAAGAGAGCACAATGGATCGGATCAGTTCCAGTTGCAAGGAGGGTGTCTAGGTTGAAGGGTTGTAGTGAGTGATCGGTGATTTCCTTGAGGAGCTCTTCTCTCTGTAACTGGGCATTCCAGGACTACATGCTTGATGGTCTCAACCTCATTTCCACAGAAGAAGCACATGTTGTCATCAATCATCCCGAATTTTTCGAGCATCTCTTTGGTGACACTGTGGCCTGAGCGTAACCTGGTAATTGTTTTGACGAAGCCTTTGGATCTAGGAGAGGGCGTTTCGTGGTACCAGCACTTTTTAGATGGAGGAGAGAACAACTCTTTATACCGACTACCCGCCGGGTACTCAACATGGTATTTTCTCCAGGCGTTCAGCTGAGCTTGTGGTAGAGAACGTTTGAGGTCGGTGTGTGGGAAGCAGGGCGGTTGACACAGCCTCATTGGAAGGTGTAGAGCTTCTCGGGCTTCATGATCCGCAATTGTGTTTCCATGGATGTTGTTATGGCCTCTTATCCAGATGAACTTCACCAACTGATTTCTCGTTTCGAGGATGTCTGTGGCGTTGAGGATGGAGATTTCTATGTGGCTGAGTTTCGTTGAGGGACCTTTGTGTTTGAGTTTCTGGAGTACGCTTTGGGAGTCTGAAATAATCACAATGTATGGTCTGTTGTCATACCGGTCCAAGGCATACTCAAGAGCTCTCATAATGGCATACGCCTCTGCAGAGAAAATTGAAGCATATTTCCAGAGACGGAACTGCTTAGCAAGATTATTTGTCTTGTCGTAGAAAGCGCAAGCTACTCTCCCACCAGAAACAGAACCATCTGTGAATATGTAGTTTCCGTTTGGAAACTGAGTGTGAAGTAGTGAGTTGAGTACTTCGGAAGGGGAGGAAGTGGCGAAATAGGCATTTTCGGAGAGCTTTGTAACTTAGCAAGGTTTCAAAAGAATTGGATAATGAATATAAAGATCTTGATGGACCACTTGCCAACCATTGAAGTTCGGAAGCCCAGGATATATATATTTTGGTCATTATTGGTCAATGTTTGGCAATTAGGTTCGTTCCAAGAGGAACCGCATTTGAAGAGAAAGGGATCGGCGAAGGCGCAGTTCCATGAAGATGAGCTGTCTGATGGATAAGTCAACTGCAGTGATCCATGAAGATGATTTGGTTAACCAAAGTTGAACTGCTGTCAGACGGAAGTTGACAACTCCAAGGAGTTTGGTTGGGTGCTCATTGACTCTCCATGAAATTCAATATACCTGCGTTTTTTCTCATTTCTTTTAGCGAATTTTCGAAGCAAATGTAACTCTTGGAATAGTCTCAAAATTATTGAATTTTTTTTTTTCATTGTGATCACTTTTGGAACATTCTTTGAAGATTCCTGAAGTTTACACTTTTATATAAAATTTATGTGACGTGACAAAATTACAAAGATAGGGTTAAAACGTATTGTTAAGTAATGCATGCATTCCAGGGGACGTCCCATTAGATAAATAAGTCAATTTAAACCAGTAGGTGAGCGATAATACTGATTCACTCGATGTAATTTAGTATTTTAAGCAAGAAATAGTGGTCCCCCACCTTTCAATAACATTTCTAGCTGCATGGGAGCCTCGAATTTGAACAGCATTTTAAAATCCATGATCTACGATACCCAGCATGCGGATTCGAGTTCAGCTTCCCCCCCTCCCACCACCAAGCAATGGTGCCAGTCTGGCACCAAAGTGGCAATACTTCGTTACGTTGAACTTTCATCTGTTAGTTTTGGTAGGCAGTCCGTAGAGGTTCACATCCATATTCAAGGTGAAACACACAAAAACCCACGAAATATGCGGTTTATGGTGTCCAGGCACCATGGTGGCACCACTATTAGTTCCATGGTGGTACAGAGAATAATTCATGAAAATCCAGAGGTACTATAATGTCACACATCTATGTTCGTTAGTGCTCCAATAAAGTGAGGTGTAGGAAAACCCAGAGTGGCATGAGTCATCACCAACACCAATGAGGTGAGGAAGGGAAAGAACACGTCATCTGACGTCACCTCTAGAGTATATAAGCCACACTCAGGGGTCTTCCTACATGCATTCGTACCTAGTCAATCCGACTTATCATTTCTTGTCTTACCTACAGCCCAGTTCCTCAGAGGGAACGGTTTGCTCCATAAAGGCGCCGAACCTCTATCTCCCCTTAGGGACCTCTTCAGAACACTAGGCTTCATTAGGTAAATGCTCCGCTTCCGGCTGGTAGGTCTGGGTCCAGACGCCGAGGTTTGCGGATAGATATTTCAAGCACTTATCTGGACAGTCGGCCGCGAGGCGCCGCGGATGTAGTGCCAAAGCCATAGGCTTAGGGATCAATCTCTCCGTTGAGTAGGGTTCAGGCTAGTTTACAATTCAGCGCATCGAGAGGACCATCGCCCTCACTCGAATACACGCAGAACACAACAGGTACTACGACGATTTTTCCTCAATGTCAAAGTTCGGGTACAGTTAGTAAGCAATAAAGGAACCGAAATATTGAGAAATTGAAATTTTGATACTCTTCTGAGTCGAACAAAAAATAATCACGAAAATCAGTTTAGAACTAAGGCCTGGGCAGACGACACAAGATTTTGTGACACACAGACATACACTTATGGTTTTTGGTATAATCCTTTGATTGAAACGCCGATTTCTACCATTGAAAAACACTCTGATTAGTTCCGTGAGTAATTATACGGACTGACGGATTTGATACAGCTCATCTTAAAGATACAGAGAATGCAAAGAAAGATCTATTTGAAAAAGTTGATTTGCTTCCTTTTGATTGATCATTGATTTGACCAACATTCAATTGTGTCTCTAAGAACTTTTCTAAGGTCCCGTTTTGACAGTGATTATGTTGGTTTGTAGGTTTCGGTGGAGCATCTCGTGACGTACTACGCGAATTCTGCGACTGACTGCTGATATTCTTGTACATAGTTCCATTTGTAAAATAAAAATCTTAATTCTTAATTTATATATTTTTTGTTAATTATTATTGTGATTTTGTATTTTTGAAGGTTCATGGAATGTTACACCGTGTTGACGTGTAAATATTGATACCTATTAAATTTTGTTGGATCTCAGTGTTGTGTCATTTCAAGTAATTCCCCACCTCCTCCTGCCTTCCAACTATCAATATTATTTTTGAAATTGTGGGAGTTGGGAATCCTACACTCGATGGATGTATGGAGTTCATTGCAACATAATTAGGTACTAAACAGTATTCGCTACGACAAGGAAGAAGTAGAAGATGTACAACTGAAATGATCATTCTCCGTATGTTCTGATCCCTAGCGACCAGTTCGATAAACATCACTGATTACCAACATTGGGCTACGCGTGGGCCAATCTGAATTGGCTTGTTCCAAATCCTTGTGCCATGAAACGAATATTCTGGCAGTTGGTCAATTCTCTATATTTAGTTGTGTGTGTTTGTCAAAATCTAGTGAGGTAGTTTCTCGTAAGTTTATGTGTTTGATGTGAGAAGTTCGTTACAAATACGAGGTGTTTCCTTCCGTCCTTTCATTTTTTCATGGCAATTTTGCCAGAAAAGAGAAAAGTGTGGAAATTTCTGATGGCGAATATGTTCAAAAAAGAGTTGGTGGACGAATTGAAAGGAAGACACGTCCTTCACTGGAACTATCGTGGATACGAAACCCTTCCTCAAGAATTATTGGTATTTGGGATGCACGTGGAAGAATTATATTTGAAAGGAAACCGTCTATGTACTCTGGTAAGGAACATTTTAGTTCCGTTGAAATGTCGATGAGTGTTGAGTAATACCCGAAACAAGCGATCAAAATGTTGCTGTGAAGTAAGTAGTACCTAATAGAACAATTCAGGTAAGGAAAAGGGCTAACTGTAATAATTAGAAATGAATGTGATAATCAGCAAGTTAGATTTGATACAGTTTGCGACATCCGCATGGTTGAATAATTAAGGAGTCAAAAAGAGGCTTTAACTCGGGAAACATCCAATTCGAACTGGATTCGATGGAAATTTAATCATTTCAATTAGTAATCGAAATTGATTGGGGTCTCAAAATCATACCTGTAGCCACCATAGCTTTTCCAAAAATGTATTAAAAAACTAAATGTAAAACATAATTGTAAAATGTAAAAAAAAACTATAAACATTGATATATTTTCAGGAAAATGTTTCAATGACGGGGAATTTGCCTCAATTTTAGATTCTGGAATTTCAAGTCAAATCTTATAATAGGGCCCTAGAATAACGTTTAACACTAGGAATAACCAAGGGGAAAAAATTACCGTAGGAGAAAATGCCTAAACAAGTTACAAAACACCGCAAAAATCGAGGAATATTGTTGACGTCATACGAAAAAAAAACAACGCGAAAACAACTCTGACAACAGACAGAGTTCTAGCACCGCCACACAAAACGATCCAGTGAAATGGCTACTCAAATAATGTGATTCAAATCTTGAAACTAAATAAGAGAAGATGAAGACTAATAATGCTTGATAAACTAATAGGTAGAATCGTATTGTAAAAAAGTGAGTAATATTGTTTCTTTTGGTCACTTTTGTGTCTTGAGTTCTGCGTTCTGCCCTCCTTCCTAGTGCACACACTCTTGTGTTAATCCTTGTAAAGCGGGGATTTCACGACCTGATTTCGGGACCCTAAATCGGGCCCGATCACCGTCAGCCCTGAAATCCGATGGTGAAAACCCATGCTGCTGGTCACGTTTTGGGGAGGCGACCATGCAGGGAGGTCGGGAGAGATTTCCAACCGATGGCAGGGAGATCGGGACCATGAACGGGAGGGCGGTCGGGGACGCGTCGTGTAATCGGGGCTTAAGCTAAAAGTTCGTGTATGTTCCGCTTCTGTGGTAAGCGCCACAGAACCTCCTTTGAAGTCAGATTGGTAGAATATCCATTACGTTTCAAACATGGCTGCTGCCACCACATTTAAAATTTCCATCTTCCTTAAATTCTCTAAATTTTTTGGATGCGTTTTCAAGCAGCTCACTATGGTTTTATTCCATAAAAATAAACCCATTCGAAAAAAAAAAAATGTGAGGCAAATTCCCCATTTAATGGATATACCTATTTGATTAAAGATTTTTATAATTTCTGTCATCAATGAGGAATTTCACCGAATTCTGTTTGCATATTGCACCTCCTTAGTTAATGGTGTGGGATAGATTAAAATCGGGATGATTTCGGAAAATAAGTCTCCTGTTATTTTTGGGAGACAATCAAAATTTATGATTTCAAAAAATAACCGGGAAAATGGACTTCTTCAACGTGAAGCGGGAACGCTCGCTGATTGGGCTGTTCGGATCGCCGTCTCCTCCCAGTGTTGCCCGTTGGTATGACAAAATTGTGTTATCTAAGAGGAAAGTTATCAAACAAAAACAGGGGAAACCTAATTTTCCCCATTTCAATTTTTTTCGTCAGTTTTTCGATTTTGAACTTTACTGGTTTTGTGAAATGTTGCACCTGGGGACTAGATTTCTCGATCTCAGTGCCTCAAGCGGCCGTAAATGAACTATTCCAGGATGACGTTCAGGGGCCCTGGTACCTCATTCGGTCACGTAAATTTTCTTTCTTCTTCAGTATTGGAAGTTTCAGGAATCAGATTTTCCTCCAATATTGGAACGACCATCCTTACCTGGCGTCCCATAAGCAGGACAGGAGAGTAACCATTCTCCAAAGGAGCGGAGTAGTAAGCTGAATGCCATATTTCGTTCTTCATGGTGAAGTAACGTTTTCCCAGGTCCAATCCGGGATTCAGCCAGTATGTTTGATTGAGGAAAATGGAGGATAGCTTACAGACTATTGCTATTTCCTGGCAGAACTCTTAAATAGTACCTAGGCTATAAGATAGCGAATTTAACGAGGAGCACCGAAGCTGTTAAAGAGCTATTTCAAATTATTTACAATCGCTTTGGAAGTCGTAGTGGTAGTGGGAAGTTCTTCCATCCAACCAGAGAAGGTCTTGAAAGTGTTGAGAAGTTTTTCCACTGTTTTGAGAAAGATGACCGCTTCCCTGTAAGTAGTAACTTGAAAGTTCTTTTTTTGGGAGCTATAGGGTGCATTACGCCCTTGTTTGGAATGTTCGTAGAATTTACTCCTATAAATTACCTACCTTCACTCGGAATAGTTACAATTTGTGAGTAGCAATCATAAGATACAGAAAAAAATCGTTTTATAGCATCCCAAAATAGTTTCGTAAGTGGTGAAAAAAGCTTAAATTTAAGGAAAGGGATGTTGTATCTACCTATAGTTACGACCAGCATTGAGGTAAAATAACTTGAAATTCATCATTGCAGCCTCCTTGGTTGAATACATTATCCAATATAACCAATCTCTACTTGGAGGGGAATAACCTGCTGGAGTTGCCACCTTCAATCGGTTGCTGTCAAATGCTGGACGTGCTCGATCTTGAGGACAACAAATTGACTCGACTCCCGAACGAACTTTGTTGCCTGCGAAACCTCACATGCCTCAATTTAAGAGGGAACGCCATTCGCAATCTACCGAAAGGTCAGAAAAAGTGTAAGGTCAAGTTAGTAGGTACTGAAGGAAGCAAACCAAACCAGATAAATTTTACAAGACATTTCTCCATTTCTTGCCAAGAACTGATTTGTATTCCATTGGGTAGGAACTCCAGGGAATTCAAAGAAACGATAAATCTTTGGCGACTGATTTTTTTCTGATGAAAAAACCAGTCACCTTCATCTACGAGGGTTGATAGCTCTACCAAAAAAAAAAAAAACTTGTCTGGTACTCTGTGCAACAAAATGTATGGAAGCCCTGCAACCCTCGATATTCCAATTGGCAACCAAATAAAATCTTAAGATTACTTTTCAACCAATTCATGCATTAGATAAATTGTTTTGCCCTTTCCTTATTTTGTAATGGTTTACCACTTGAAGATCGGCAAAAATATTCTACCCTCTCAAAAGGATAGTCACATTGGAGCACAGAGCTTGCACAGAGTACCGGAGACAAGTTAAGCTTAAGAGAGCTTGTGACTGAGAAAACTCGTGGTGATGTCTCAACAGCGTGGTGCTGCCCTGGTGACATCTTGAAGTGGATCAAAGGACATTCCTTTCGAGAATGTAGAAGTTTTTTTTGGCAAACCATTTCAACATAATGAAAGGGCAGAAGAATTGAATTTATCTAATTCGAGAGTTAATGAGTAAGTTTAAGATTTTATTCGGTTGGCAATTGGCATAAAGGACAGCAAACATTTTGTTGCATTTTTTTTTGTAGAGGTGGTACCACTGTAATAGTTACTGAATCAGCTGTGGAGCTGACCGAGGTCAGTAACATGGTGATTTGCAGGTAGCAATGTGATTTAACTTTCGAACCTAAAGGAGCGTTTTCCTGTTGACGGGTTTTATTCTGTCGCGTCGAACGGAGTACGCTGGCAGGACCCCATCGGGTGGAGAGTGACGTACCACGCAGTGTGTTAATGTTTTCTTGTGAGCGTGTTACTACTGATGTCATGTGGCGGGACAACCATTTTCACTTGAGCTGTCTAGAAGTCAAAAATGTCTTTCCGCGGTTAAAATGAGTTTGTTGGCCATCATAGACCAATTAAATTGTGTTCATGATGGAGAACATATAATAATTGTTGCTGAACTCCTCCGACGGAAGCATACGGATCAAAATTTGATCCGTAGGAACATCTAATGTTCCTAGAAAGGGAAGAAGAATGAGCATACAACACTCTTATCACTCAACACCTACTCGACAATGGAGTTAGATTCAAAGAATATTGTCGGTTCACGCCTGATCTTTTCTCTTTGATTTCCCTGGTACGAGAAAAGTTGACAACCGTCCCTTACAGTCGAGTAGCAAAACCAATATCACCCTGGGGTAAGTTCATTGAATCAAAAAATACAATTTGGTGGTAATAAAGTTCATTGGTTGGTACATATGCAAGGGAGCTAGATAATATATAGTATTTCCAAATAGAGTTAATCTTTTTACAAATAAAATTCATCTTTTTGAAAATAAAATTCAACTTTTTACAAGTAAATGTAATTTTTTTTTTGCGAATGAATTCAAACTCTTCGACACTAAACAAATACAAAGTGTCAGAAGCGCATCCTGTCAGCGTCGAGCGTCATGACACCTGAAGCACTCGAGCGTCTTACATCGACGGAAGACGCCATCGGAAAACATACTCCGCTCTCTAGGAAAACGGTTGACTTCTTTTTCCATTGAAGGAGTGGTCGACATGACCCTGCTAGCGTACTCCATCCGACGCGACGGGAAAAACCTGGCTTTATGGTTCACTACGAAATAATGGATTATCACGACACAGGACAACCACCATTGATGAACCCTGTCTGGTTTTAGACATGGGAAATCTCAAAGCTCTAGCTGTTTTGAACCTGACGAATAATGGCATGACACAGCTTCCAGGGTGCATTTGTGATCTCAGAAGCCTCCAAGAACTAATTCTGGACAACAACCAACTGCGAAGTTTACCACCGAAAATTGTAAGTACTAGGTATCATTTTCTGCCTCAAAAACTGTCCACCAGGCGACATTTTGCTAAGCTGTAAAACTCGGAGCTTTGATCAGTTGTTCACCATGGACCTGGAATTTGCACTGAGAAACTAGACTAACTATACTCCAAGCCAAGTTAAAACATACAACATGAGAGTAGTTTGTTTCATGGAAACAGGGACTAGTGGCTAGAGTAAAGGTTGGTTCACATAGGCGCGTAAAGTACGTAATGCGTAAAAAGAGAAGTGGGGGTGTTCCATAACGCAGAAAAGAGCGTTCACATGGCTGAATGATTACGCGATTACACAGAAGCACCCAGTACGTCCTGCACAATATTGTTTCCAAACCAAAACAATGGTTCTGGTTGTTTTTTCAATAAACGAGACAGAGTCAATAAACTTTCTGTGAACAAATGACGAGAGTTTGTTACGAAGTTCATCCATAATGCGTAAAATATCCAAATTTTCAAAACGATACACTGCTCCAAAAGTCGACATCTACAAAGATCAGTCTCGCCCCTTCAAATGGCTCCAGTCTCTACCATCCAATTACACACTACGGATAATAAGCACCCATGTGAACCAAGCTTAAGCTCGAAACAATGCTATCCTTTCCACTGGGGTTTTCTAAATTGTTTAAAAAAACAAAGAACTGACAAATCAATGATAAAATGTGTCCTTTCTTCCAACGTTATGAAGTACGGGAAGTTCTAAAACACTCGCACTGACTGCCATTTTCTGTTGTAGAAAAGTCTTTCCAGCTTAACCTCAACTCCACCAGGATGCATTAGGTTTGTTTGGACAGTCAGTCCAGAACCAGTTCGGGATCGAACTAGTCCAAGACAGAACTGACTGGGGAGGGGATGAGAACCGTTCGGAACTCCCAAGCTGTCCATATGCGTTTAGAACCAATTCAGAACTACAACTGACACCTGCCCGTCATGTCCTTCGACGTGACAGCTAAAATGAAAGAAGAACAAGTCAGCAAACTCAACTTTCTGCTGACATCTTGTCAATATCAAATCAGGATATCCCAGGATTTTTTTTTTCGTATTTACTTCGTTGCATTTTAATCATCTACCAAAGAAGTACATAAGATTTGTTGTTGTTCTGATGTTGCTTAGGTACCTACCAAGGCTTTTTTCCTGTGTGAAAAAAAGTGAAGAGAGAGGTATTTGAAGTAAACCAGCTTCACATAACTACCTGTAGCAATCACGGTTTTCTCAACAACAAATAAAAACCAAAAAATGAAAAAAAAGAGGAAAAACAAGTAAATTTAACAAATGTTGTATATTAATGTATTTTGAAGGAACTATGGAACAATTTCAATGATGGTGCTCAATTTGATGAATATTTGGTAATCTTCTTGTCCGAAAAAATCACAACCTAGCTCTTATCGAAACAACTTTGTTGTTACTTCCAGAAAGTGAGAAGGCCAAGTGAGAAATCCATGGAGAGGGGGCTAAAAAAAGGTAGTGGGGGGAAGTTCTGGACTAGTGGTTCTGAAAAAAATCTCGAACCGTCAGAACCAGTTCGAAACAGTCCTGGACTGGCTGTCCATACACCAAACTAAAAATCCCAAACTGGTGCTGGCGCTGTCCATATGCCTCAAAAGGGGCGTGGTCAGTTCCGAACCGTTCAGGACTGCCTGTCCAAACAAACCTATAGAAAGAATAATTTATCCTTTCTCTGATGGTATCGACTGTTACTCGTTGATCTATAAGGATTTTTTATTGTTATCCCTATTGGTGGTTTTACCGTATCTTTACTACTACTACATTATTTTGCATACTGAACTGAGAAATGCTTTGATGAACAGTGCCCACCATTGACCATTCTCTCCTCAGATACCTTTGAAAGATAAGTTTGAAAGTTCAGTCTTTGAAAGTTCAAACAATTTTATTTCATATTTATGGGAGACAACCTAAAAAAGTTAGTCGTCTTAG
The DNA here is from genome assembly GCA_009739505.2 of Apolygus lucorum. Classification (NCBI taxonomy): domain Eukaryota; kingdom Metazoa; phylum Arthropoda; class Insecta; order Hemiptera; family Miridae; genus Apolygus; species Apolygus lucorum. The sequence goes on from CM019179.2 coordinate 16,211,566, forward strand.
CTCATTTATTGCTATGGACAGGAGCAACATCCAGTAACCAGTATTAGTTAAATGTATTTCCTGTAAGGGGGAGCCTAAGGGGCCCAGAACTAAAGTAGTATGGGAGACTTACAAACTGCTCGCTAAACCTAATCTATATACATAAAACGCCAACCGTACGTACGTACGTACGTATGCACGGAGGGGTCTTGGGAGTGGGGAGCCGGGAGTAGTTGGGGGCGGGAAGAGTCGGAGGATTTGGGGGTGGAGGAGTTGGGGGCGGAGGAGTCGGGGGCGGAGGGAGTGGAGGAATCGTTTTTGCCTACTTTTAGTAGGCTTTTCAGCTAGTTTACTATATTATGGAACCAAATATTAAACAAATCCCAACTGCTCTCCTCGGTGATACCTAAAAAACTAATATACCCTAATTAGTTGAGCCTAGGTTACTCCTTGGTACTCTGTAGCTGGGAAACACAGTATCCTGTGACGACACACTGGTGACAAGCACGAAATGAACTTGGTCTGATAAGATTTATGGAAAAACCAACCTGCCAAATGCCATCTAGTATCCGATGAATGAGTCCCAAGTCATTTCGTCACACATCGCTTACAATTTTCTCTCTGTTTAATGTAAGCACGTTCACAATGGTTTGACAAGAAAGGTTGCAAAATGGTAGGTTTGCTTTGTTTTCCGTCCCACCCTGGGGTTCTACAGGGTGCAGCTTGAATGGTAACTATTTACAGAGCATGGCTGCCAACCATCACTAAAAAAACAGATGTGTGCAGCTATGACCCCTATGAAGGTGCCATCGTGAGTTGTTGTAAGGCTAGTTCCTAAATTTCATCAGTTAACAAGACTAGTGCCATCGAGAGAAGGTCAATCATGGCCAACATTTGAGGGAAGCCATTATTTGAAGCATATCGATAGTGTATAATGTCACGTAAAACCACCAATGAATGAGTCAGCTCCTTGATGAAACAGGATCCATTCGCCAGAAAACAAAAACACTGAAGTCTTTATATTGGTGTACTTTTGATTCAACTTTTCTAGGTTCTGTTGCCGAATTTACACTACCTTTCAGTGAGTAAAAACTTCTTGGAGTACTTACCACTAATGTTTTTTGTGAACCACGCCTCCATAACTTTCACCCATAATCCGAGTCTCAACTACATTCAGTACGAACTTGGATGCGACCTGTCCATTAACAGCTTTGTCGCTGTGGACATAGACGATGATACTGCATGGCGATTAGACATGACAGGGTGAGTATGATAACTTGGATAATAAATGGTTCGAATGAATTTCTTCAAAGCAGGTTCAATATAAAATAAACCTATTGAATTTAATAGATGTTTGGAGAGTAAAGCGATGGAACTGGACGACAATCACGTTTATATTCAGATCGTCAGCGACAAATCATTATTGAAGCTTCCTTCAACTTTCAAGAAATTGCATCAACCCTGTAAAACTAACATAGGCGTTCCCAGCTTATTTGAATTAGCTGCGAGGGAATCGTACGAAGTGATCGCTGGGACAAAATCTTTAACCAACGACGAATTGGATGAACTAATCAGGTTCACGTGGAACATACCGTCTATCCGCAGAGTTCTCGAAGGAGGACCTACAGCCAGATGTTCAAACGTCGAGTGTTCTCAAGCTCTTTTCACCGAAGCCGTTATGTGGGCGATGTGGATGCCAGTGACGAACGTTGAAGGTCTCGTAAGAACTGTGAACACGTTGTTATTCTTCTGCTCCACCCAGTGTTCGAGGGTGTACTCTGAGCACCATCAAAAGGAAGTTATATTGCGAACAGAGTGGAATCAATTGCAAGCATAGCTCAAACCCAACAATAAACTAGATCTCTCCTCTCTGCTGGACAGTTTTTTAATAAATTATTTAAGCCTATTTATTTTGGTTATGGTACATCTTCCTCAACTATCCTCTTGAATTCTGATAAACCTCTGACGAGGATCTGCTTTCTTTGCTGAATTTCATCTTCCCAAACTGAACAGCGTTATGTGCCTCAAGTAGGTACTTGTAAACGTAAAATTTGACAAAAATAATTGCTTGAATCAAATTGAAATTCTTGATGAACTGATAAGATTAATTCAAACAGTTTTTACCAGTTATTTTTATTAAATTTCACGTTGGCAAGAACCTACTTGTGGCGCATAATGCTGTTCAGTTAATCATATATAGACTGAATTGGATTAACCGGAGAAGAGACTAAACTTGGTTGAGGTATGTTCATCAGAAAAAACCATCTGCAAAATAGTTTGGTTTCACATTTTACCGACACATTCTGTCTAAAACAACAACTTAATCTAATAATTTTCAATATGTATGTCTAAACCACACTGGCAGCATTAGTTCATGTATCCTCCGCTAGGGATAGTAGAGCGTTTCCCCTTGAATCAGATGGGATAAGCTGAGCTCAAGTACCTGTTTTGAGGAAGCTCCAGATAATGCGAAGCAGATGATTCAAGGAAAGAACGCTTTACTATCCCTAGCGGATGATACATGAACTAATGCTGCCAGTGTGGTTTAGAAGTTTGTGTCCATTTGTAACCCAAGCATCCTGGGTAATGATGGGTATAGATTTTGTCAAATAATCGAAGGTGTTCAAAATAAATATTACCAAAGGGTTATATTAATTGGATAATCAATTAATTTGTAACGATTACCTAGGTATATTCTTTCTTCACTAAGATTTAAAGAGCGGCGTATAATTCATTCGTAGAGGTAAACATCTGAAATTAATTAAGGCTAAAGGGGACGACAGTTGTGCGAGTGAGAGGGAGAATACCAAACTTAGATCTAGCTGATCTCTACAACCGATCAACCGATTTTCATTTTTCAATCCATTTTGGATTTGTCTCGACGTAACCAAACGCGCTGTCATGCAAAAAATTCAAAAAAATTCACCAAAAAAAAGTTTACCTTTTTTAGTACTCTTATTTTGCCTATAAATATACTTTTGGGCGATTTTTTCCGCAAAAACGATTACAGCCGCCATTCTCAAAGATGTAATGTAGCTCTCAGAATATCCCTCATAAATAAATATGGTAATAATCCGCCCGAAACAGAAAAATTTACAGTAAACGCGTGACCCAAAATTGAGGTTGAGAAGAGAGAGAGTTGTGGGCCAGTGGGGTGCCAGCGGGTGACGACGCTATGGCAAGGGGAGGTCTGCTCGTCCGGGGGGGTTGGTTACCGGGAGATGTTTCCATGGTTACTGAAACTGGCGTCTGTCACCTAGACATTTCCACCGACTCATTTGTTTGATTGACTTCCTCACTTGATTCCGAGCAGGAGCATGAAAAGCCTCATACAAATTTGTTCGGGAGTTTGTAACTCGAGAAAGAATGGTACCTACATGCATTTCCGTTCCATAATTACCTGAATTATTGTTCATGCAGATTTGAAAATCTTGTTTTTTTTTGAAAATTCAAATGGAATAAAATGTAATGTAGTTTTTAGTAAATTAGCACCTACCTTCATTAGCTTTTATTAGTGTTCAGATGGACTCAATAATTTTCGCACCTACAAATTCTATTTATGTTCGTCATAGAATTTCTTTCTCTTCTTTTCTCCTAGTCTTCGTGATGCAACCGTAAAACTTTATTGCTTCCGAGTCTACCGGAAGCGGAAGCTTTGTTTTCACTTTTCAAAGACGAAAAAAAAGTTCTCCAAAATCAAAATTTTCACTCGCGTTTTGCTTTTTAGACCTTTCTGAACAATTTTGGTTCCGTGTCCGTGTGTCTGTCATGAAACCCTTGTAACGCGCATAACTATACGAAGTTATTGTCCGTTTTTTATGAAATCTTCAGGGATTGTGCGGGTTGGTGTGTAGACGGTCCTCTATGAAAACTGATAGGAGCGAGGACTGATAGAAGCGACTGCGCATGCGCAAACGTGAATTCCTTGTAACTGCCATAACTTCCACATTTTCTACCCGATTTCGATGACATTTCTAGGGATTACGCGGATTAGGTTGTCGATGGTCCCCAATGAAAATCAAGGCCTTAAAATTTACAGAAGCCTCTGCGCATGCGCATACGTAAAATCCTTGTAACAGCCATAACATTTACATTTGTCATACGAATTTGATGAAATTTTCTAGGATTGTCCAGATTAGCGTGTAGATGGTCCCCTATGAGAGTAGTGAAAGGTACTTAGAGATTGGTGTTCTGAGATTAACTACTATGCATCGGATCATCTATATAATCGGGTTATGGATACGAGGAAGCTATGTGCCACACCCACTTGGCAGACGTTTTTTTCTAGCTCGTCTTTCTGAATATGAATTTTTGTAATAGTTAGAATTTGTAACGGTCCGAAATTGGAATGTAAAGGTCGAGGTCTACCTACATCAAAATATAATTATCATAGCACAAACAATATTTTAGGTAGGTAATTGCAATTCGTTTTTTAAGTTTTGTTGTAGTGCCGTGTTTGTTGAATCCCATTTTTGGAGTAAAGTTATATAGGATTAGTACCTACCCATTTTTCGAATATTTAGTATCTACCTACTATTTACTTGTATCAATATCAATAACTTTTCAAACCACCTAAATGTAGAGGGTAGGTAATTACTAAAAAATAATTCCCTAATAATTGTAAAGCCGGCTGCAGTGGACAGTAGCATTATTAGTAGTGGGCATTGAGCACTACTGATCCAACATTCGCTCTTTGTTCACATCTGTGCCCTAGAAAGGCACAAGGCCTTCCCCGAAAACATGAGGTGTAGGTTTAGCATCGTATTGTTCTTTACGTTTATTATTGAAAATAATAAACCAAATCGTTTGAAAAATCAGGAATTTTACTGGAAAAGGTATGTAAAAAGTCTACATCCCTATCCCGGGCAAAATTAATCGTCTGCATTGTCCAATGCCAATTACAAAGACAAGCGTTGTGAGGGATAGCAAGTTGGTTTCATACAACAACTTATAGCTGTCGACGACCATTGGTTCTATGTGCACAGAAACAAAGGAACCATTCGGTTTTGTTTGGTTGGTAACGAACCAAAAACACTACGAATTATTACACTAAGGTTAATTATTTTTCTATATAGATCACTTGACTATAAAGAACACGGCTTTGCCATTGTTACCACCAACCAACATCGATCGCATTCCTGTCAGCAAAAATTTGAACGGAGATTAGGCCTCTTTTGCGATTCACACTTGTGTTTCTGATTTATCGTAAGTCCAACCCTTATTCTCGTAGGGAGCGAACGGTTTGTCCCACAGGGTTCCGAGTGGTCTCTAAAAATTCAATATTATCTTAAATTGATAGAAAAACAATACCTTTATACCAACATTTTTTCAGTAAGGACGTTTTCAAAATTTCAACCCTTACTTTTCAACCCTTAGAAGTGACCTACAACACCCAAAATGGAGCCAACATAGGTACCAAATTTCATCAAATGCTAACTGAGGAAAAGTGCCGCGTACGGCGGACGGACGGCCAAATTTTTATTCGATTTTTGGATTTTACGTACCTTGAAACGTAAACCAACAAATTTTGATGGTGGGGGGGGGGGGGGGGGGGTTAAAAACATTTTTCTTGGTCGATTCCAAAGGTTCATTATTGAAAATAATAAACCAAAAGGTCGATGAGGGTTGGTTCCAAAATCACGAATTTCATTGCAAAACAGTGAACTTTGTGGGAGGTCACTGATGCTATAACGTATCAAAAAGTCCGAGAGTTTACAAGAAATGCAAATAAAGTGGATGGAGTTTTGTTTTCCAATAATGTAATGATGATGAATAGAGTACCTAGTGTTTACGGTAGGTACCAACCTACTTTGAGAAACACAAAATCTACATAAATAGGATCGAATTGACGATCGTAGGTATTTATATTTGCCAAATCAGAAAAATATCGGAACGATCGCGTTGATCTTGATTGCGTTCGAGGTGATGAAATATAATCATAATACTGAAAACTAGGGAAGACACAATTCAATACACACATAATATGTGTGTGTTGAAAGACAATATTATTGTCTTTCAAAATATAAATAGTTACCCAATGCTACTGATTTACAATCACTGATGAAACTCTAGGCCTTCCAAATCTACAGGTATGAGTATCAATGAAGGGTGAGTAACGAGTCAGAGAATGAATGAACGACAAGCTGGATGAATGGTTGCTCGAAGTTCACAGGTGTGCGCGGGCGGGCGGGATTAGCCTCCAAGCATTGCCAGGCGGTTGCCCCCTCAAATTCAGTCTAGTCTTCGCAGGGCCGGTCTAATTTTTCGCTTTCGGCCTCTAATTTTCTCACAAATTGTTTTGTGATAATTCCATCGTACACTTGAATAGTTTCCAAAAACCGGCTGTTTTCGAATTTTTTAATTAAACACAAACTTCAATTATTAATTGAAATTTTCAAAAAAAAATTGAAAATTTTTTTATTTTTTGTAACATGTTAGATGATGGCGCTTAAGAGTAGCTTGTTCTGATTAAATTCATATGGTTAGATTTGAAAAGAGTGTTCTTCTAAGCTTAGATAAACTGGATGAAAGTATGGGGCGACACTAGCGCCATCTCTCATTTCAGAATCATACTAGACCCCCGTCCCCTTTAGCCTTAAGATAAAAATATTTATAGTATACATTTCTAACACTGCACCACACACTCGACTGTTTTGATGGCTATCGCGAAATTTTACCTAGGGCAAGGAAGTGGAGATCATTTTACCTGACAATATCATTACCACACGCTTTTATAAACAGAAAAGTGTGTCAAATATGATTTGAGTGTTTCAGGTTCCTACAGAAAAGTTTTTTCTGCAGCTGGCCAAATTTAGATAAGCCTGCTGACCACCAACATAGCCGATAAATCTTCATTTCTTAAGGACATTGGTGAAAAGTGTCTACCTCTTCAAAATAATGATTAATTTATTTGTTTGATTCATGTTTTTTTCGTTATTTTTATGGTACTACGTTTTACCATGGAATAATCGATTAGAGCTCAGATTGGTCGAGGTGAGATAATCGTTGATACCATGAAAAGATTGTTCAACGAAAACAGACACAGTATATACGTAAAGTGGAGCGATAAACTATAGTGATGAATCTATGCTCTTATAATGGAAGAAAACTGTTTCTGCTTCTACTAGTGCTGGAGTAAACTGTTGGTCAGTTCAGAGAAGCAGTACGGAACCCGTTCAGAACCAAACCGTTCAGGACTGCTTCTCTGAACAATCCTACTATCAATAGGGTGTCCAGTGATTCCCCGAAAAAAAAATTCCTCGAGTTTTCCAGGGCTTGTTTTCACCTTCGATTGTTTGAAAAAGTCGAGAATGAAAGTTAAAATCATCGAAACTTGTTGGTTTAGTCGAGAGTAACGACCACTTCAAAGGCTTGTTTTCACCTTCGATTGATCGAAAAAGTCGAGAATGAACGTTCAAATCGATACTACATCGATCGAACCAACATAGTATCAACGAAAAGTTAATAGGACCTGTAGGGTTTAACTGACTGATAGTTTTAAGTAAAAATTGTGTATTTATTTAAAAACATAACCTTTTACTTGAGAGGAATAAACCTGGAGCTGTGTGTGGCACCAATACCGGGCCTTCCGTGTTTAACTGGTTTGTAGGTCAAGCTGAATTCACCCAGGTAGTGGCCGATCATCTCAGGCTGAAAATAGGAGAACGATAAATTATTAGCACGTTTATCTTTCGTGAATGAGTGTATTGATAGTGCTTCCTAATCAATCAACAATAAAGGGAGTAAGAAAATAAGTTCACCACATCACATTATCTACAACTTCAAGACACTTTCACATTATTTATTGACACTGGAGTGGTGATTACGAAAAAATATTGTGAGATGGTTTGGCACTTTTCCGTTATAACGCCCCCCCCCCCCCCCCCCCCAGTCTGTCGTCAACACGCCCGCCCGGTGTTTCTAGGCATTCCTTCTTACTTACATTACATATTTACGTCAAATTCGTCACAATTTCAAGCTGCGGGAAGAAATTACATCAAAAAAAAATTACCGTGTTTTTAGAAGTTTTAGCTTATTTTGTTTATTTTATTTGGCCTCACATATTTATGTATTTAGCCATTAAATTTATGGAAGTATAACCTTCTAAAGTTTTAGCTTTAGAAGGTGAGGATTTGTGGTGAGGATTTTGAAACAAATTGGCGTGGGTGTGGTTTGATTGCCTCCATATAAATTCGCACAAATAGGACGCAAACACGAATGACCTGCCTTTGCAATTAATACTCAAGTCACTCATCTCCTGACCTTCGTGAAGAGATGTATGTAAACCAACCGATTCATCGGGAAGGTATTGGACCCGAGCAAGCGCGCAGCGCCCGTGGTCAATGACTTTACCCCCTTGTTTTTTCAAGAATTCATCGCTGTCTCTTTACTCCCTCAAACTGAGCGTACATTAATTTATTAAAATGTGAAAAGGTGGTGGTGGTGTGGTTACTGGTGCCTGAAAACATCGGGCGGGCGTGAAACAGTCGCGAAAATAGTGATACAGAATGGGTGGGAGGGGATAACGGAAAAGTACAGACGGTTTTTCATAATTAATATAGTTTGGACGCATTAGGCTCGACACACTACAGGGATCGATTCTACGAGGAAGTTCCAACAAAAAATCCTCTCTTAGCATTATTGTTTTAATCCCTTATTTTTCAATAGGATATTTCGGTGGGTCGGATATTCAGGTTTTCGAACTCAAATTTGGATTCAGCACCATTGGAAACCGTTATACTTATATCCCTTGGCTACCGTGTCCTCAGAGGCAGGATCTGGTCAGTCACCCTGTGGCGTTTTTCCACAATAAGGAGGATTCAAACCACGCAGAGAGTCCGTATAAGGAAACAGTGACTATAATAAAGTCTCAGTTGCCCGAGCTATTTTCAAGTAATTAAACTATGTCGTCAGTGGTGGCAGACCCATCCTGATCAGCGTGTATTTATAATAATTTCTCACCTTGATTTCAACCTGGTTGAAGGTTTTTCCGTTGTAAACTCCAACGATGCTGCCGACCATTTCGGGGACGATGATCATGTTGCGGAGATGTGTTTTGACGACTTCGGGCTTCTCATTTGGTGGAGCTTCCTTCTTGGCTTTACGCAGTTTCTTGACGAGTGCCATAGGTTTGCGTCTGAGACCACGAGAGAACCTCCGCCTGGCTCGGCAGTGCATGAGCTTGGTCAGCTGCTCACTGTAGGATAATTGAACGTTAATAACCGACCAGAAGGTATCAGCTGTGTTTTGATTACAAGTACAATTGTTCAACAACTTCAACTATGAATATTTCCCCTACAGGTCTAGTCCAATTTGCACCATCAGTCACAATGTTAGAATCCAATACCTCTGGTAGTCCTCCACCTCTATAATCTACGCAGGTCCTAACTAGAGGTGCGTGTGTCAGTACAGCTGTACCGGGACTGTGGAACCGAGTATCAACTTGTAACGGTTCCAGTGACAAAAATTCAGCCCTTACCAGTCCAGTTCCACGGAATGATAAGATATCATGGAATTGCTTTGGTCCGGGAAGGGATCTTACAGACTGGTAAGGATGGAACTTGTCTCCAATTCAGTTCTCAGTATTGGGAAGCGCCTTAGCCGATTCCACGGACCAATAAGATATGGAGAATGGCTCTGGACAAGTGGGCATGGATCTTGCCTCCAGTTCTGTTCCATGTAGGTGGAAGCACCCTTACCATTTCCATGGACTGAGAATATAATAGTATCATGGTATGGCTCTGGACCAGGAAAGGATCTTACAGACCGGTAAGGATGGAACTTGTCTGCAATTCAGTTCCAAGTATTGGGAAGCGCCCTAGCCAATTCCACGGACCAATAAGAGATCATGGAGAATGGCTCTGGACCAGTAAGCATGGATCTTGCCTTCAGTTCTGTTCCATGTAGGTGGAAGCACCCTTACCATTTCCATGGACTGAGAATATATTAGGTTTGTTCCAGCAGAGCCAACCGCGGTCGACCGCGGTTAGCCCAAAAACCACAGCCTTATAGATCGCGGTTGTGTGACAATCACCGTGGTTCAACCACTGCTGGAACACTCAACAGCTAGTTGGTCGAAAATCGCGTTACTTCTAAGTATGTGTGACTTCAGGTTTCCATACCTGCTTATCGTCGCATAGGATGCATAATGAATAAAATACCTTTTCTCATTGCTGTAATCATTTAAAATTCCTAAAAACTGTTTCTTTGATGAGGATGGCAAAAAATATTGTACAGATCCAAAGCAAGCAAAGTAGAAGAGTAACACCTTTCTACTCAATAAAAACATCAAATTTCTAGCTGATTGATGTTTTTATTGAATAGAAAGGTTTTACTTCATCCTCACTACCATATATACCTACGAATAATGCGTTGGTATTTTATGTACGAAAAACGAAGGTTTTCTTCGAAAAATCCACTTTCTAGCACTCAGAATTATTCGGAAGTATCACCATTGGATTCAGCGTGAAAAATTACATAGGAAATAATACTAAAGTCATCATGAGATGGAGAGTGACCATACACCGCGATTTTTTGTAAAACACGTTTTCTTGCATTCAAACTTGATTTACTCTTCCAATTTGAATTTAAAAAAGAAAACTTGATATACCGTTGGAAAGCTGACAATTTAAGCATATTTTTTCTGAAGAGCGCCCATCGAAATGGACAGGTGTTCAAAGTGAAAACTTCAATTTAAAAAGAGTCATATTTCGAAAAAAAATTGAAGTTTGCTTTTTGACTTGATTTTTTAGAGATGGTTTATTGCTAAAAGATTTCGGTTTTACACTAGGCAGCTTGGAAATTTAACGCTCTTCCCAACGATATCGTTAAATTTGAATTTATCTGGTAAATAACAGGAATTATGGCAATTTTAATGACGTAAAGTCGAAAACGCGAAAAAAACTTCGAAGTGAATAAAAGGCATTTTGAGTGAGTTAAGAAAAAATTGCCGGGAGACATTTTTTGTAGAAAATTACTTGCACAATCGATCCTTGAAGTTTGGTCCATCCAAATGGTAGACACCCTGTATAGGTATGATGTTATAGAAAAGTCACAATTTTAATGCAAATTTATCTTCACGAGGGCGTAAACAGATTTCAAGGTTTCCTTTGTGAGAGTGAGAAATTTGAGGACATTGGGTTGAAGCTTCACACGTTTCTGAAAAACGTTCTTCCAACAGGAGGGTGAAAAAATCCATCTACTGTCTACTGTACCTATCTCTGATGACTATAAACTCTCAACCAAAACACCTAGGGAGGTCCTTCCACTGCGGAGTTCGTTTTGAAATGAGAAGGTTAAGGTAGAGGTTTCTTTAGTGTGAGGTTTCCAATCTTGACCGCTCGCGACCGCACTCCTCAAAGCGGTCGGGTTTGGGTCGACGTAAACCCGACCGCTTTGAGGAGTGCAGTCGCGAGCGGTCAAGATTGGAAACCTCACACTAAAGAAACCTCTACCTTAACCTTCTCATTTCAAAACGAGCTCCGCAGTGGAAGGACCTCCCCTAGGTGTTTGGGTTGAGAGTTTATAGTCATCAGAGATAGGTACAAATTGGACAGTAGATGTGTTAAGTAATGGATTTTTCCACCCTCCGGTTGGAAGAACTTTTTTCAGAAACGTGTGAAGCTTCAACCCAATGTCCTCAAATTTCTCGCTTTCACAAAGGAAACCTTGAAATCTCTTTACGCCCTCGTGAAGATAAATTTGCATTAAAATTGTGACTTTTCTTTAACATCATACCTATACAGGGTGTCTACCATTTGGATGGACCAAACTTCAAGGATCGATTGTACAACTAATTAGCTACAAAAAATGTCTCCCGGCAATTTTTTCTTAACTCACTCAAAATGCCTTTTTTTCACTTCGAAGTTTTTTTTCTCGCGTTTTCGACTTTACGTCATTAAAATTGCCATAATTCCTGTTATTTGCCAAATAAATTCAAATTTAAGGATATCGTTGGGAAGAGCGTTAAATTTCCAAGCTGCCTAGTGTAAAACCAAAATCTTTTGGAATTAAACCATTTCTTAAAAATCAAGTCAAAAAGCAAACTTCAATTTTCTTCTCGAAATATGACTCTTTTTAAATTGAAGTTTTCACTTTGAACGCCTGTCCATTTCGATGGGCGCTCTTCAGAAAAAATATGCTTAAATTGTCAGCTTTCCAACGGTATATCAAGTTTTCTTTTTTAAATTCAAATTGGAAGAGTAAATCAAGTTTGAATGCAAGAAAACGTGTTTTACAAAAAATCGCGGTGTATGGTCACCCTCGATCTCAAGATGACTTTACGAGTTTAGTATAATTTCCTATGTAATTTTTCACGCTGAATCCAATGGTGATACTTCCGAATAATTCTGAGTGCTAGAAAGTGGATTTTTCGAAGAAAACCTTCGTTTTTCGTACATAAAATACCAACGCATTATTCGTAGATATGGTAGTGAGCATGAAGTAAAACCTTTCTATTCAACAAAAACATCTATCAGCTAGAAATTTGATGTTTTAATTGAGTAGAAAGGTGTTACTCTTCTACTTTGCTTGCTTTGGGTCTGTACACTATTTTTTACCATCCTCACCAAAGAAACGGTTTTTAGGAATTGATTACAGCATTACAGCAATGAGAAAAGGTATTTAATTCATTATTCATCCTATGCGACGATAAGCAGGTATGGAAACCTGAAGTCACACATACTTAGAAGTAACGCGATTTTCGACCACCTAGCTGTTGAGTGTTCCAGCAGTGGTTGAACCACGGTGATTGTCACACAACCGCGATCTATAAGGCTGTGGTTTTTGGGCTAACCGCGGTTGGCCCTGCTGGAACAAACCTAATAGTATCATGGAATGGCTTTGGACCAGGAAGGGATCAAACCGTTAGCACGGAATAGGGGTGTGTTGGTCCAGGTATTTCCTTGGAACGGTTCCAGTAACAAAGATGTAACCTTCCAAATTACTGGTACAATTCCATTACCAGTACTGCCTACCGAGGGCGGTCAAATCCCCACTCTTATGATCTCAAATCCCTATCTTCCTTCTTCCATGCTTATGATCTTAACTTGCAATACAAAAGGAAGAATTTCGAAAGAGTGTCACAAAAGAGACAATTAACAATAATAGTGAACAAATAATTCAAGGAAAGAACAATTTTTCGTTGCAGTTTAAGAATAATAATACTGGAGACAACTTCCAAGCTAACCAGACTGACACACCCCTCGTCCTCCACATAGCAGGTACATCTAGTAAACCTTATCTAAACTCAAATTCTCCAAAATATCATGGATCTGGGTTTTGAATTTACAATTGTTTAACCCAAACGCTACACGAATGACTCCCAGGGAATTGTCAAAGCGCGAGTTTGAAAATACACAGCGAGACTGAAAATCCACAATGTCCTACAACCTAGTGAGTCTGGCACTCATCGGTGTTGGCAGAATACCATGTAAGAAAAAACTTTAATTCAAGGGGGTTGAAACTGACTAGATTAGTTGATTTATGAAAATTAACGGTCCATAAAAATCACTCTCGGTAATTTTCAGGTTTGGTTTAATTTTGTAAAACAATTCATTATTGTTAAAAAGAAAAGTTTTCCCTTTTCTCTTCTGTAGCTCGTTTCTGTTTTTTTCCAGACCCTTCAAACCATTCATCAGTGACACAACAAGTAGGTACTTGAACTACTAAATTGAATGCACATACAAAATGTGTGAGTCGGGCACACTGGTGTCGCGTTGTGGGTTAAATTAGAATTACTCCCCAAACTAATTTAAAATACTTATGTAACGAGAATACAGCAGAGAACTTACGCTGGGAGATCCAGAAGTTGGTCGAGATCGACCCCCCGGAAGAGGAACTTCCTGAAGGTCCTCTTTTTCTTCTGAGTATCATCGACCTGCAATTTTGAATTCAATTGTGAGCTCAAGATATAAAGAGGTATCAAGGAATCCAATATGAGTGAATCTTCAATAGTAAGGAATGATGCGGAGGTCGTAGAAAGTAATAGTAAGCATCAAGATGAAATTAAGCATTAGTGGCAGTTGAATTGCCACCTTATTAGTACGTATGTATTCCAGAGAGCATAGCCGAAACTCGAATTAGGTAGATACCTACTTTTTAGTACATGCACCAAGGTAGACACACATTACAAGTCAACCAAAACAAGTTGGATCTACATCACCTCGCCAAATTGACTCAACATCGACTTCATAATAAAAACTCAGATACTAATATAAGTGTATATCTACAAAGTTGCTTCACATCCTTCAAAAAATGATAATTTTATCGAATATTGATCCCATGTCAACCATCTAACCGCTAGGTTACCTACTATGTTAGTTCGCATTGGGCACACCCAAACACTTACCGATGACAGATTATCCCATTTCTAAATGAACTACCGACTAAATTAATTACCGACGGGTTTACCATCATAGATTATGAATAATATAACAGATATTAATGGATAAAACTTACTTCAGCCATATCGAAATTGGTGTACACACGTTCAACTCACACACGGAAAACTTTGAAAGGAAGACTCATCAATGTTGCCAACAAAACAGCCATAAAAATTCAGAGTCCATGGAAGTATGATAGAAACTTCCATGCGAAAAAACGGTGCGATTGAAGTTATCTCTTGTAATACGTTTAAAGTTATACGATTTTTTCTACTGATATTTATAATAATATATTCAGTGATATTTCATCTCTAATTTTGTTTTTGTTCTGTTTAAAAAACATCTAAAATATTCGTTGTTTTGTTGGCTGCATGGTCGCTTATACGCTGATGCACTGGCCAGTTGACCACTGTTTTATTTTATTTTGGAGACCAGTTGTCGGTTTCGTTTCCTAGGTTTTTCGAGTTTCTTTCCTTGATAATTTTGTGCTTCCAGGGCTCTATCCTGCATCTTGAATTTTATTCCTCCAATCCCGGTCGTCGAGTAGATTTTATCTTCCTTCAACGGTCGGCCGGGTTCTTGGTTTGAACTTGGAATTACTGAACCATGGCACTTCTACAACAGAAAGACGGTAAGCTACACAATTTCCTATTGTTCACGTCAAGATTCTTTCCAGTACATGACTACCTATCTTATAGCGAATTAGACCTTTGATCGTAGTAATAATAATAGATGAATGCTATTAACATTTTTCTTCTTGATGAAACTCGTGATGGGTATCCCTACTTACCTACCGATTTGGTTTGTAGGTGAAGAAACTAGGTAGTAAACGGCTTTTTAAAGTAGGTATGAATTATTGTCTTCGTTTGTGGGAATAATTTCGGTTCATTTTGTCCTGTCTTCAAAAGCGATTCTCTCGAAAGCAGAGAACGTAGAGTAGAGTAGGTACCTTGAAGAGGTTGAAGTGAAGTGCTACTTTCCCCAGTCCTTTCATTTACCTAGTATGGGTGGTGCATCAACAGTGGTTGATTGCTGAAAATTGCTGAATTTGGTTGTTTGTTCAAAACTGTAGGTACCGCTATGTATGTTCACGCATCTACGTTTTTGACGTTGATTAGATCAGTCTTAGTGATAACCATGAAGTTCCAACTGATTGCTGATATATTTATCATGACTATCAGCCCATCTGATCTGGCTATTATGTTAACAATGAACATTTCTTAAAGGATTTATACATATTTTTTAATGTCCTAGACCACACTAGTTATGCTCCGAAAGAATCATTTCTTTTAAGTTATTATCGATTTTGCTATTACTTAAGGAATCGGGCGATTAGATTCTGAATAGATTAGTTGCTCTGCAACCAAACCAAGTTTTGAAAGAGGTTAGTAATCGGTTTGTGAGAAAATGGTTCACATGGATTTTACGGTTGTTCCCAGGTTTCAAACCTATTACAATAATAATTCAATATCTCATCAATCGTAGTCTATACATTTTATAGACTATGCATGATGAGATAAGAGATACGTCAAACGAGGGAAAACATTTTCAATGTTCCCTGGTAACGAATCACAGGATAGTTTTCACAGGTCTTCAAAATGCACAGCTTTTTCATACAGGAATAATTATTTAAAACTTACACGGAGCACTCTTTATAGTATATTATTTTCAATAATGAACCTTTGGAATCGAGCATAATGTCGTAGTTTCACTCAGGCCCTATGCTCCTGATTTGGAGTTAGAATGATGATCAGTCCATCGTTACTTACTTGAGTTACCGGACAAAGTGTGAAGGGAAAAAGATAGAAAAGAAGAAAAAGGCAGAAGGATACAGCATGGAATAGGAGTATTGCCTACATGGTTATTTATTACGCACTTCAGAGCAGGTGCGTCGTTGGTAAACTACGTAAAAAACGTAGGCGTCTTGGTACTTATTTTATAAAGAAAAAAAAAAAAACAAACAAAAGTCTGCCAGTGTGTGGCACATAGCTTCCTCGTAACATAATTGGAAATAAACCAATAGTTAAAAATAAGATCGACAAAAATACAACAATATATTGAGAAAATTATGTTTAAACTTTAAATTGTTTATTCAGATTATATCAAAGGAAATAGTTCAAATTTTTCGAATGTCCACTGTTTCTTGCGTATCCCTTCTGTATGTTTCTCTCCCATTAGACCAGGTGCTGAGGTCGAAAATTGTACCTATCCTCCACGATTAGTAGGGAAATGGATCTCTGCCATTCCGAAATCCCGTCTTTTAGAAGAAATGGTGGTTCGAATTTGACAAATTGGCGGAAATTGTTCAACCACAAACGCAAGTACAAATTATTTCATTAAATTGTATTCCCAACAGCAAAAATGTTTCGAATTTGGCGATTTTCGGTTGTTTCTTTTGTGGATATCTCTTCTGTAGGCACCTTTCTCTTCTATTAGATAAGGAGACGAGACTGGAAACAATAAATTGAGTAGAACTAACTAATTCTTAATCAAAAGTCCTCCTCGGTGAGTGGAAATGTCTCACTTAGAAGGCTGGCTATCAATTTACTAGCAATAACTAATGATTTATTACCTACATTATATTTCCATCAGCGGACATGACCCAAATTTGGCGAATTTTGGTCCAACAATGGGGCCTACAAGTTAAAGGACGAAAATTGCGAAAATGGTTTAGTTGCCATCTATCCGAGTAGATCGTTGAATGTGATAGACTTCGTATAAACCTCTTACCAAAGTCTACCTATTCGTTTCTTCCTTCAAATTAAGTGTTGGAATCGGGTAGTTGGAGATTGGAATGTTAGAAAAGTTGAAAAATGAGGTATTTCCTTAGATTGAAAAAGAATCCGTGGTCATGTAGAACACGGGTAACCGACTGGTTGTAGTAGGATTGTGTATAAATCGTACAATAGCGTAAATCTTGTAAAGAATAGGTGAAATAGGTTCTACGGAGTTGACTCGAGGGAGGTAGGAGCCTGACTGCGCCTTCGTGACTGCCTTTCACTTTCTCCTTGGCGCGGCGGGAATCGATTACCTATCGATGTTTGCCAGGAATCGATTTTTCTACAACGATTATTGTCTCGCTCCGATTTTTTTCCGAATATCGATTGTAACATTCGATTGTTCGTTTATTTGTTACTGCAATGGATTGTCAATTTCTGGCAATAATGAAAATAGAGTTCTCCATTCGTAGTGATTAATTTCACCACATCGGATTAATTTCGCTCAACTACGATGAGCAGGTAGGTAGTACTTTTCCAATTATCCACCAGGCAAAAAAACCTTTTTAACACAAAACGGTTCGACCTCAAAACTGATGATGGGAAACAAATAAGAAGGAGAGAATAATAATTTATTACAATCCAATGTATACAGATAGGTTGGTATGCATTGATTATAATCTGCCATACCCATATTATTTTCAATAACCCACCCAGCACCGAGGGGATTCATAAGAGGTCCACCTGACTTACGCCGCTGACCGAGGGATTCTTAAGAGTCCCTGGCTCTGTGACGAAAGGCCCTCCCTTTTTTCGTCCGGTAGGGGGGGGGGGGAGAACATTCGTTTCTACTCCGGTCCGCTGTTTCCATCGGTTCTGTGTTGTTCAAGGTTTTGAACGGAAAACTTGGTTTGTGCGTGGATTGCCTACCTGGCGCCTGTTTGCGTATCTTCCTTCCGGTCCTCGGGGAAACGCACAGTTTTTAGTGCGGCTGGGTGGGATAATGAACCTTTGGAATCGACCAAGAAAAAAAATGTACGCCCCCCTCAAAATTTGTTGGATTACGTATCAAGGTACGTAGAATCCGAAAATAGAATAAAAAATTTTCCGTCTGTCCGCCGTCCGCAACACTTTCCATAGTTACCATGGACCGATTTTGATGAAATTTGGTATATGGGCTCCATTTGGGGTCTAGTTGTGCTTCGAAGCTTTTAGTAGAATTCGTCACTTCTAAGGGATGAAATGTTGAAAACGCCCTAGCTCAAAAAATGTCGAAATAAATGTATCGTTTTTTGACTACTTTTGAATAGTATTGAATTTAAATTTTTTCAGAGACGACGCGGAACTCTGTAGGACAAACCGTTCGCTTCCTACAAGACTTGAAGGTGGGTTCACAAGCGTCCGACTCAGCGATTCCGAATCTCTCCGTTCTGCCCGCTGATTGGCCAAGAACAGACGGAAAGAGCCAATCAGCGGGCAGAACGCAGAGAGTCGGAAACGCAGAGTCGGACGCTTGTGAACCCAGGGTCGGACTTACGATAAATCAGAAACATGAGTGTGAATCGCAAGAGGGGTCTAATCTCCGTTCATGTTTTAGCTGACCAGTATGCGATCGCTATTCGTTTCTTCGAGTTGTACTCAGTTTTACGTCCTTAGCAACCATTCATTTCCTTAGCAACCGGTACCTAATCAAATTTCTAAATGAAGGAATTCCTTATTTCTTCGAATGGAGTGTGAATCTTCCATTTCATCTAAATAAACTCGATTATGAAGCGAAAACTTAGTAGGTAGTGATAAAGGCAAATCTGTGTTCTTTGCTGGCGAGTGATCTATACAGAAATATAATAAACCTTTGTGTAATAATTTGCAGCGTTTGGTTTATTATTTCCAAAGATGAACCTGTGGAATCGACCAAAAAATAGAACATTTAACCCTCCCTCAAAATGTGTTGGTTCAAGGTACGTAGAATCCAAAAATTGAATAAACATTGCCATACGCGGCACTTTCCTTAGTTTTTATGGACCAATTTCGATGAAATGTGGTATATGGGCTCCATTTGGGGTCTAGTTGTGTCCCAGAGCTTATGGTCAAGGTTCGTCAGTCACTTCAAAGGTTAAGGGCTGAAATTTTGATAACGTTCAATAAATGTTGATATAAAGGTATTGTTTCTTCATCAATTTAAAATAGTATTGAGTTTTTAGACACGAATGAGACAACCCAGAGCTCTGTAGGACCAACAGTTCGGTCCCTATAAGAAAGGGGAGCTCAGTCAGTGAATAAACGGTTTTTTCCCCTTTTCTCTGGCAATTATTTGTCGATTTTCATGATTCTTGCAGCAATCTTTTAGTTTTTCAATTCCCTGGGTAGGTGTACTAATAAAATTCAAAAATCTTGCATAATTAGCATCTACAACGAAATTATAAATAATTACGGTTTTCGTAGGAATATTCTACATCATAATTCACGTTGATAATAATGATTACAAATGAAATAAAGCTATCAAAATTCCAATTTTTGGAGATGGTAGGTATCGTATCCATCTCGATTCAGTAAAATGCTGTTTATCTTTGTTGCATTTAAAAATGAAATGGAACATCGTAGGTACAGAAAAAATGTACCTATTTGATATACCCCCCAGTCATCCTTGATGAGGAGGAACTTCGGTGATTTTATAGTGATTCATATAGTTCGGACGAGCTGAATTGAATCACAATGTGAAATTGAAAACATAATAGGATTTCAACTGAAGCGCGGGAAAATAGAAGTCGAAAAGGCGGGAAGCTGTCGCGCAACCGCGCCCATGTGAACCTCTAGACGCCAGCCGCATCCCGAACGCGTAAAGCTGGGTTCACATGAGCGCGGTCAACGCGGTTGTGCGAGGAGGCGGTCAACGCGATCGGGACGCGGCTGGCATCTAGAGGTTCACATGGTCGCGGTTGCGCGTCAGCTTCCCGCCTTTTCGACTTCTATTTTCCCGCGCTTCAGTGGAAATCCTAAGCTTCAGTTTTGAATCCTCGCTCGTTTTAATCCTTTTAATTTCAATATAATTTTTAAATTTCACATTGTGATTGAGTATTTTACTGAATCGAGATAGATACCATTACCTACCAACTCCAAAAATCGGAATTATGATAGCTTTATTTTATTTGTAATCATTATCATCAAAGTGAATTATAATGTAGAATATTCCCACGAAAAGCGTAATTTATAATTTCGTTGTTGGTGCTAATTATGCAAAAAAATCTTAGAAATCACCTCAGGTGGTTGAAATTTTCATCAAATTTAGTTTCCATTACATAAATCACAGATCATATTTATTAGATATACCATTTATTTAATTACGATGCATTCTTCACATGTTTACATGAGACCAAAATAAACGAAAATTACAAATACCTATAAGTAAAATAAAAAATACTTGGTGACCCCTACCTTAAAGTCCCACAGCTGTCTTCTCTCCTTCACAAGGTCAATAATAAGTTCGCTAAAACTTGTCATTTTTGGACAGGTGATTTGTAATCGGCGGAATCTTCTGTGAATCAGCTTCCAAGCTCACCACACAAAACACCAGTTGAATTCCCTGCTCAAACAAGTGGTGATAACAAGTCGTGATAACGAAGCGGTCGACGCGTCGAATATCAGAATTTTTGAAACGCGACAGTCCACTCCAAAAGTACTCAGGCGGCTGAGGCGCCGCCAATCAAATGGCCGAACGCGTCAACCGCAACCGCGTCGACCGCCCTCATGTGAACCCAGCTTAACCGCCTCGTCGCACAACCGCGTTGACCGCCCTCATGTGAACCCAGCTTAACCGCCTCGTCGCACAACCGCGTTGACCGCCCTCATGTGAACCCAGCTTAACCGCCTCGTCGCACAACCGCGTTGACCGCCCTCATGTGAACCCAGCTTAACCGCCTCGTCGCACAACCGCATTGACCGCGCTCATGTGAACCCAGCTTTAAACCTAACCATGGAGTCTGATCAGAATGTTTCTTCTTGTTCATGTAAAAATCAACTTTTTTTTGTCGAACCTGTGATGAGAAAATAATTGTCTCGTTATGTTTCACAGGCTCTGGGGACAGCGATTGCAACCACAAGAGCTCAAATAAGGAAAACATCCCGAGCTCTTCCACTAATAATGGATCGGGCGACGCTTCCAAGATATATTATGGAATTTATATTCCCGACGCCACAGTGTTCGAATCCAAGGTCTACGTTGATCGAAACGAGACACTTCGAGCCATGAAAGCCAACAAGAAAGCTCGATTCAAAGCATTCTCGGATGAAAGGGCCGCCATTGAGTTCTCCCTGAATGGGTAAGTTTTGGATAGGATGATGGTAGCTGATTGTTTAAGGGCCGGTTTCACCACAGTGGATTAACTAGAGTTGATCCACGACAGAGATTTAAATCCCAGATTTCGAGAAAGGACTGTTTCACTAACGCGTTATCACGATTTAACTCGGCCTTATCACGATTTAACTTGATCCACCCCGGAGGGTGGTTTAACTCTTCTGATCCGTGGATCTTTACGAAAAAGGCGCCGCCATATTGTTTTTTGTTTACAAATTCAAATTCTGTTTACAAATTGCCGTCTTCCTACCCGTCTTGTGTTCATTTCGTTTTCATTTTGTTTAAATGTGTTTGTGCTTACCTATTTTCGACCAGTTAAATTCCTTCAACTTCACTTTTCTATCCAAACACATCAAACTATTGGCACTTAACTTCAAATCAAACTCATATTTTTCCGTATTTTTCCACATTTTTCTACCAGTAACATCAATCTCTGCATAATAATAGTAACAGCAATCACTGTTCCTGCTGTTGGTTTATCATAAAGTTTCAATGGCCTGGTTGATAATGAGCCCTTCATCCATGGCTTCATGGATGTAATGTTGTGATTCTTGAGGCCTTCCTCCATGGCTTCATGGATGTAATGCTGCAATTTTTGAGGCCTTCCTCCATGGCAAATGGATGTTATTTAATATCCATACATTCTTGTTTCTTGTTCTTATTATTATTGTTTCAATTTGGTAACAACAATAATTACCAAAATTATTAAGTATTTTTTGTGATATCCACAAATTATTTTTGAGGCCAACAGCCAACTTTGTATTTTTTGTGTGGGTACTGTATCTGACATTTTGAGCCCCTCACCTGTAGGAATAGGAGTCAGACATTTTGTACAATCAGTTCTACTCAAAGCCTCCTTGAATAATTATCTATCTGCCATCTTTTCTCTTGTATCTCTTTGTTCTGCTTGCCAACCAACTTTATCCATTTGTATCTCTTGTACCAAGTGCCATCCATCATCTAGTTGTTTTAAATTTGCATTCTTTGGATCCAAATTAGTATTTTCAACAAAATTGCCCAGTGTCCAGTGATATTTCTGACATTTCTAAACCTCATGGGAGGTAGCCTGTGTGTGCCTGATATCTGGTCCCTGGAAAACTGTTACTGGTGAATCAAGCCTCCCAGAAACCTCAAAGAGCACTGTTTTCTACCAAGAAGGAATGCTGTTTCTACCAGAAAGTTGGAATTGAAACTTGGGAGTAAGCATCTTGGAGCAGTGGAGTGTTCACCTCACTAAACACCTAACTGGAGTCTTGGGTGGAGTGTTCACCTAACTGGAGTCTTGGGTTACTGGAGTTACCTCTACCTCCTTCTGCCTTTGGGATTGTGGAAGTACTGATACTGAGGATCTCATCTTGGATCTCCAACCTGGCACCTTGGATCTCCCCCATCAGTGGCACTACCTTGGACTGGAGGAACCTGGACTTCATCTTCAAAAGCAGATAAGCCTAGGTTAAGTTCAGCAATAGGAATTGTGAATTTAAGGCATTTACTTATACCTAGGTGGCCACCAGTAGGATTCCAAGCATTTATTGACACTGAACCACTGCAAGCAAATTAATAAACAGAGCATTTCCGTTGATGTTTCATCAATTTAACAATTTGTGTCTTCTTGTGACTCACCCTGAGCACCACACAATACTTTAGGTAGGTAGTTCACCTAGCTAGAGTCAGTTCCCCTAATAGGGGTGGTCCTTCGAGTTCTTAACTTTATGTTTTCATTCTCATCATTCAATTATCACACAATAATTATCTCGGACACGAACTGCATCCAAAACAGTAGGTCTGGATAAAACATTGGTCGATTCGAGCCAGATTAAAACCAGCTATTTCATCAGCTACATCATTTACCTTGATCTCTGTGTGGTGCTCACTACAGCTTTAATTGTGCTCTTTATCTGTGATATGAGTATTGAACTGTTACTATCAACACAGTTAACTTAGGTACCTATCTTTGCTCTTTTCATGCGTGGTTCAGCTACCTACTTACCAAAGCTTTAACACATCTATCTATCTATTACCTTGTTATCTATTGGTAAATTATTTATTTTTTCCATATATATTTATCAGCTGTTACTTGTTGCACCATCAAAGTATATCTATTTATCATTGTTGTGCCATTTTCAGAGTATTTAACGTTGTTTTGTTTGGGGTGTTTGGATAGTAATTCTATTTTTCACTTCTTGGGGTTTGTTGTTAAATATTTATCATCATGGCGACTGCTGCTAGTGTGACGCTACGCGGTATCCAAAAACTGAAAAGGCAGTACACCTCCCTTGGTGACGATATTATGAGTATCAGGGACACAGGGATATCTGCTGTCGACAATGAAGAGGATCGCACCACATTTCTTGGGATGTGTAAGGTATTGACACCCAACTTTGACAAGTTTATGGGATTATGGGAAGATGCTTTGGACTATAGTGAAATCCATTCCATCGAACCTCCATTTCCCTCTACCACAGACACTGCTTATATAACACAAGTGAAGTTTTGTTATTATGAAGCATTGGGGTATCAAGAAACCCTTCAGCGTAGGTACTCAACCTCACTCGTTGACAACATGGCATCACTCCGCATTAGTGGTCAGCCGTCTCAGCAGTCATCCAGCAATCATCAAAGATTGTTCCTACCTAAGATAAAAATTAAACCTTTCTGTGGCAATTTATCAGAGTGGCCTGCTTTCAAGCAACTATATTGTGCCTTGATAAAGGATGAGCCGTCCCTATCGAATGCTGAGCGCTTTCACTTCTTAACATCATACCTAGAGGGGGCTGCTTATGACACTATTAAGCACATTCCTATCACAGAAACCAACTTCCAGCAAGCATGGGATGCCTTAACTAAAGTGTATGATAATGAACGTAAGCTAGCATGTTCATACTTGGAGACATTTCTATCCTACAAACCATGTTCTGGTAAACCTACTGCTGCATCTCTACAGCAATATCTGTCAAATGTGAGTGAGAGCATTACATCATTGAAAAATCTAAATATTCCCAATCTATCTGATTACCTCCTCTGTGAATTAGCTTTGAGGAGTCTGGATCCCATAACACGTGAGGATTTTGAGATATCGATTGTAGGTACAACATACCCTACCTTCAATGCACTACAGGTTTTCGTTCAAAATCGATGCCAGGTTTTACGAATTACTGCTAGTACACCTGCATTGAAACCGAACTTACAACAATCTAGTCCAGTTATGAAACCAAAACCTCCTAATAGCTTTTCACCTAGAGGTAAGGTTACCAATCATGTATTGCTAGCCCAGTCAGGTTCTTCCTCAAGTCAGGGCAATTCTCCAAGTAAGCAGCATACAACACCTGATCCTTCTTCCTCTAGCATGTCTTGTTTTATATGCAAGAATGCACATGCCATTCGATATTGTGATCGCTTCAATAAGGCTACTCCTCAACAGCGTCTGGATATGTTGAGGCAATATCCAGGTTGTAAGAACTGTTTCCATCCTCGACACCGAACTAAGGAGTGTCAATCCAAGTTCCGCTGTCGGGAGTGTAATGGTTTGCACAATACTGCGCTTCATCTATCTTCTGTCAATCACCAATCTAACACATCTAGCAACCAACCTTCATCTCATCAACCTGTTGTGGAACGAGATCATCCTCTTTCATCATCTGCTTTCACTGGTTCCAGCATATCCCCGAGGCCGCATGGAGTTCTGTTGGGCACTGTGATGGCAACCTTGAAAGATATACATGGTAACCTCAAGCGATACCGAGGTGTCCTTGATATAGGTTCTCAGTTTTCCTTTGTGACTGAGCAATGTGCTCAAGACCTGGGCAAATCAACTCGTCCATTTAATGGTGGCATTTCTGGGGTCAATCACTCAGCATTGAATCGTATCTCTGGCAAAATCAGTCTTACCTTCCTATCTACCTCATCTAGCATATCTCTTCAGACTGATGCTGTCGTAGTACCTTCTATCACTCCACCATTACCTCAGGTGGCATTAAAATCCTCGATCTGGCAGGATTACTTATCATACAATCTGAGTGACCCTAACTTCACCCAACCAGGGGACATATCCTTCCTTATCGGTGCCGACCTTTACACAGAGGTTGTAACTGGAGCTCCGATCACTATTCACCGTGATGGACCCAGGCTTATTGACACGATCTTCGGGTTTGTGGTAGTTGGCAAGTATCGTGACACTGCAACCACAAAGCCCAACCAATCTGTATCTTTGTTATCATGTGACAGCACATCTTCTATTATCGAGAAGTTCTGGGAAGTCGAAGAGCCCACAGAACATCGCATCATTTCACCTGAAGATGCTCAGTGTGAAAGTCACTTCATCTCTACTCATCGTCGTGCTGAAGATGGAAGGTACATTGTATCTCTACCTTTCAAAGCTCAACAACCCAATATTGTACCATATACCGCTAAGGCTCTCTCTCGTCTTTATTCTCTGGAGACAAAGCTTTCTAAAAATCCTCAACTCAAGAAAGATTATGTCGAGTTCATGGATGAATACTTATCTCTTGGGCATATGTCAGTGGCCAACTGTGAACCCACATATGTTATCCCACATCACCCTGTTTACAAGGTTGATGCTGAAGGTAATGGCAAGCTCAGAGTGGTTTTTGATGCCAGTTTCAGAACAGCTACAGGATCTCTCAACGATCACTTGTTAACAGGGCCCAAACTTCAGGCAGACATCAGTGACATAGTACTTAACTTCAGGAGATTCAACTATGTCTTAACCTGTGACATAGTGAAGATGTTCCGACAGATTCTTGTCAACCCTGCCGATCAACACTATCAACAGATTGCATGGCGACGTGAACCCAGTGATCCAGTGACATTTTATCAACTGGAAACGGTAACCTATGGCTTGCGCTCTTCACCATTCCTAGCACAACGCGTCCTGAAACAGCTCGTTCTTGATGAGGGTTCCTCGTATCCTGAGGCCGCTACTGCCATCCTCCATCACACGTATGTTGATGACATTGCAACTGGCTGTGACACCTATGAAGATCTCTTCCAACTGAAAGACCAACTGATTGCACTTCTTGAACGTGGTGGGTTCCAACTTAGCAAGTGGAATACCAATTATCCACCTTTGCTCGGGGATCTGAGTTCTTCTGCACAGGCTGTTCAACTTGGACCTGAGGACGTATCCACCAAACTGTTGGGTATGCAGTGGAACCCCATTTTGGACACCTTATCATACCAGGTGGAGCAACCGCAGCTGGGATTCACTAAGCGCATCATCTTATCAAACATCGCCCGCTTGTTCGATCCATTGGGTTATCTGACTCCAGTGATCTTTCATGCGAAAGTCATCCTCCAGGAGACATGGAAGTCTGCCATTGGTTGGGATGATGAAGTCCCAAACAACATCAAAGCCATGTGGGAGAAATTCATCAGTGAATTGACCTCTCTATCTCATATCCACATACCTCGCATCTTACCAAAAACCATATCTTGCTACCAACTCATCTGCTTTTCTGATGCTTCGGAAAAGGGATATTGCGCCGCTATATACCTGCGTGCTGTTCATCACTCATCTGCATCTTTAACTCTGCTCAAGGCGAAGTCACGCCTTGCCCCTCTCAAGTCATTGACAGTGCCAAGACTTGAATTGTGTGGCGCTGTGCTTTTATCACAACTTGTCACTTCCTTGCAACCACTCGTTGAAACCCTCAACATCAATCAAACATTTTGTTTCACCGACTCAAAGGTGGTTCTTGCGTGGCTGAAAATGTCTCCTCACTTATTACAGATCTTTGTGGCAAATCGAGTCCAACAAGTTCTCAAGGTCACAGACATAACTTGCTGGCATCACATTAAGGGAACGGATAATCCTGCTGACGTAGGGTCCAGAGGAACTCTACCTTCGTGCCTTCAAGACCATCCTTTGTGGTGGACTGGACCAACCTGGTGCAGCTACCCTGTTGAAGACTGGCCAATCTCAAATGAGGTATCTACCACTGACCTTCCTGAGTTGAAGAAGCTTCCTCAACTATCGCTCGCTACAGTCGGAAAATCCACAGAATTCATCAAGTTCACCGAGAGGTTTTCATCATTTCCTCGCTTGGTTCGAGTTCTTGCTTATATCAAGCGGTTCATACATAACTGCAAAATACCTAAGCGTAAGCGCAACAAGCGACGCAAAGGTAAAGTAATCTTCTCTGATGAATATCGTTCTGCAAAGTTTCATTGCTTTAGACTGGTACAGAGACATTTTTATCCTGCTGCCTTTGGCACCACAAGCTTCAACGACTTACCTTTGGAATTGCGACGTCTTGCAGTATTTGTAGACCATATGGGTGTGCTAAGGGTTGGTGGCCGATTGTCGAACGCCCCAATCCATGTCGATCACAAGTTCCCAGTTTTATTGCCATCAAGGTCCCACATCACCAACTTGATCATCACCATGTTCCATCATTCGAACCATCATGCAGGTCCCTCAGCTATTCTTGCGGCTACCAGACAGCAGTTTTGGATTCCTCGAGCTAGAAACCTCATTAAGCAGCATAAGTTAAGATGCGTCACTTGCGTGCGATTTTCAAAGTCGGTTACCCAACCCTTTATGGGTGATCTGCCTAGTTCAAGGTTCAACTGTGTCCGACCATTTTTCAACACCGGCATAGATTTTGCTGGGCCATTTCTCTGCAAAACATCTATCCGTCGCAATGCTCCTTCTATCAAATGTTATCTGTGCGTTTTCATCTGCTTGTCTACTAGGGCTGTCCACCTGGAATTAGCAACTGCACTATCTGTTGAGGCATTCTTGGACGCCTTTGATAGGTTTGTTGCCCGTCGAGGTCTACCATCACATATATATTCCGATTGTGGGACAAATTTTGTCGGAGCTGCAGGTTACCTCAAGAGTCTTTTTGAATGGTATAACCAGGAATCCACACAGTCATCAATAATTCACCATACATCGCATCTCTCTGTTCAGTGGAGCTTCAGCCCTCCGTCAGGCCCACATTTTGGCGGCAGCTGGGAGTCAGCAATAAAGGCTGCTAAGTCTTTGCTGTATAAGACTTTTGGCAATCATCCATATACACAGGACGAACTATCTACCGTCTTTACCAAGATAGAAGGGTTGCTAAATTCTCGACCCCTTCTTCCAATGTCTGACAGTCCTGAGGATGCCGAGGTACTGACACCTGGACACTTCCTAGTAGGCCAGCCTCTCAATGCACTTCCTGAACACGATTTGTCAGGAATTCCATACAACCGACTCAACCGATGGCAATGTTTACGCGAGCGTGTTCAACACTTTTGGAAGCGATGGCAGTCTGAATATCTCAGCTCCTTGCAGATCCGCCAGAAGTGGCAACTTAAGCATCCAAACCTCAAGATTGGAGACGTTGTGATCATTCAGGATGATCATTCCATGCCCTCACATTGGAATATGGGTCGAATTACCGATGTACATCCTGGTGACGACGGAATAGTCAGGATTGTGACCCTCAAGACATCACGAGGAGTCTTCAAGCGCCCGTCTGTGAAGATGGTCCCTCTACCTCTGGATTCTGGACCTGTCGCCTAGTCATCCTTTTCTATTCTTGATATAGTCGAAAATGGGGGGGAGAATGTTTGTGCTTACCTATTTTCGACCAGTTAAATTCCTTCAACTTCACTTTTCTATCCAAACACATCAAACTATTGGCACTTAACTTCAAATCAAACTCATATTTTTCCGTATTTTTCCACATTTTTCTACCAGTAACATCAATCTCTGCATAATAATAGTAACAGCAATCACTGTTCCTGCTGTTGGTTTATCATAAAGTTTCAATGGCCTGGTTGATAATGAGCCCTTCATCCATGGCTTCATGGATGTAATGTTGTGATTCTTGAGGCCTTCCTCCATGGCTTCATGGATGTAATGCTGCAATTTTTGAGGCCTTCCTCCATGGCAAATGGATGTTATTTAATATCCATACATTCTTGTTTCTTGTTCTTATTATTATTGTTTCAATTTGGTAACAACAATAATTACCAAAATTATTAAGTATTTTTTGTGATATCCACAAATTATTTTTGAGGCCAACAGCCAACTTTGTATTTTTTGTGTGGGTACTGTATCTGACATTTTGAGCCCCTCACCTGTAGGAATAGGAGTCAGACATTTTGTACAATCAGTTCTACTCAAAGCCTCCTTGAATAATTATCTATCTGCCATCTTTTCTCTTGTATCTCTTTGTTCTGCTTGCCAACCAACTTTATCCATTTGTATCTCTTGTACCAAGTGCCATCCATCATCTAGTTGTTTTAAATTTGCATTCTTTGGATCCAAATTAGTATTTTCAACAAAATTGCCCAGTGTCCAGTGATATTTCTGACATTTCTAAACCTCATGGGAGGTAGCCTGTGTGTGCCTGATATCTGGTCCCTGGAAAACTGTTACTGGTGAATCAAGCCTCCCAGAAACCTCAAAGAGCACTGTTTTCTACCAAGAAGGAATGCTGTTTCTACCAGAAAGTTGGAATTGAAACTTGGGAGTAAGCATCTTGGAGCAGTGGAGTGTTCACCTCACTAAACACCTAACTGGAGTCTTGGGTGGAGTGTTCACCTAACTGGAGTCTTGGGTTACTGGAGTTACCTCTACCTCCTTCTGCCTTTGGGATTGTGGAAGTACTGATACTGAGGATCTCATCTTGGATCTCCAACCTGGCACCTTGGATCTCCCCCATCAGTGGCACTACCTTGGACTGGAGGAACCTGGACTTCATCTTCAAAAGCAGATAAGCCTAGGTTAAGTTCAGCAATAGGAATTGTGAATTTAAGGCATTTACTTATACCTAGGTGGCCACCAGTAGGATTCCAAGCATTTATTGACACTGAACCACTGCAAGCAAATTAATAAACAGAGCATTTCCGTTGATGTTTCATCAATTTAACAATTTGTGTCTTCTTGTGACTCACCCTGAGCACCACACAATACTTTAGGTAGGTAGTTCACCTAGCTAGAGTCAGTTCCCCTAATAGGGGTGGTCCTTCGAGTTCTTAACTTTATGTTTTCATTCTCATCATTCAATTATCACACAATAATTATCTCGGACACGAACTGCATCCAAAACAGTAGGTCTGGATAAAACAAAATGAATCGACTATTCCCTATATTTTCGTCATCCTCGTCGTCTTCTGAGTCCGACGAGGACTTCCAACAACTATTGGAAGTCGTGGTGCCGAGACGGCGTATTGTGTGGGAGAGAGTGGACCATTTCAATATTTGGGACGACACTGATTTTTTCGCCAGATTCCGGCTGACAAAGGAAGGGATTTCTGTAATCCTGGATTTAATAGAAAATTCTCTACTTTTCCGAACTGAAAGGTAAGTAGAACCGAAATTATACAGAACGTAAAAATTGTGTCAAACTTCCAATCTCGTGATTGTAGAAAACAACGCTTGCATACAAGTCTTGCATACACCACAGTGGAACAAATCGTACTTACAAGTACTGTACAAAGTACAAGTACTAGTACACGAATGTACTTGTACTTGCAACTCGAGAGACAAGTAGGTACAAATAATACAAGTACTTGTAATTGGAATTACAAGTAATTGTACTTGTACTTGCAACTTGAGAGACAAGTAGGTACAAATAATACAAGTACTTGTAATTGGAATTACAAGTAATTGTACTTGTTAAGACGCTTGACGCTTGAAGATGGGAAAATTTACTAAAATTTAACATCAAAACAACGCCGTTGATGGCAAAAAATTTAACACGAAATTACACCCGACTATTGAAAAAAGTAAACAAAACTAGAGTTGTCATCTCTCACTTATTTGTCAAAACACAAACAACGGCGGACAAGACGTAAGTATCCACGGACAAAATATTATAGTTCCATGCTATTACTTCTTCCATGCTCCTTCATTGCGAGCGTTATCGTGCTGGGGATAGCAATTTCGATGCTAACTAAATAAACTAGGATTAACCTTGATCCATGGATGAAACTCTTTCGTGAAACGGTCAAGATCCTGATACGTGGATCTATTTTGAATCCTGGCTTAAGATGATCGGAGGTTCATCCACAGTGGTGAAACCAGCCCTAAGTATATAAGAAATTTGCTCGATGAAAATATATCGTCACTTCAAACATTTTAGTTTTGATGGTTTTGGTTTATTATTAACGAACCTTGATTTTTGATTACGAACCTTCAAAATCGAGCAAGAAAAAACAATTTTAATCCCCTCAAACTTTGAAGGTTTACGTTTGAAGATTGGTGGAAATCAAAAATCCGCCCGTACGCTGTACGCGGCATTTTCCCCAGTTTACATGTATCCAATTTTGATTGTGATGAGGTTTTTTGGTATTAGGAGTCCAGTTGTGCTTTGACGATTTTGGTTATTATCACTTCTCAGGGGAGAAAAGTGCGGGTTGTCATTCTCAAAACGCCCTAGTTTGAAAACTATCAGTTTTTTTCATCTATTTAATATTTCTGAATTTTTAGAATTGGATGAGACAACCCAGAGCTCTGTGCAATCAAACGTTCGCGTTGATTATGAAATTAATCCAAATTACACATGGCTCCTTGCGAGCCTAGCACTCAGTAGGTCTCAGGAGCCGCCTACCTGTCAGAAGGTACTTGTGCATAGTTCTTTCGCTAGAATGCGGAACTTTTAACCCATTTCCGGCCACTGATGCATTTTTGCATCGTCATAACAATGCTTTTTTTGGATATTGAAATTGTGGAAAAGCTTTGTAGAAGAATTTTTTCTCGTTCATGCAGTTCCTAAAATTTTCAAAAACATTTTTTTTCGACATTCGGGGGCTCAATGAGATTTGGGGAATTTTTTTGAATGAGGCCTTTTGGCCGAAAGCGTGATTATGGTGGCTCAAATTCGATTTTGAGCGAGTAAGCGTTCTGGGCCATAAGTCGAAACAGATTCCGGTCCATAAATAGATTTTTACATTTTACCTAGATTTTTTTTTTTCAGATTTTTAACAACGCAATGGATAAATCATGTCGATTTGGAAAACTGAGACCTCTCAAATCCAAATTCATATTCATTAATCTCAAATTAAATGTTAAATTCATAAAATTTGGAGCATTTTTCATCCTCCTCCTCCCATTACTCTGTTATTTCTACCATCAGCTTGAAATGGGTTAAATGGGCTTTTCGACCTTACACCATTCAAACGGTCATAACTCCCTTGTATTACACTCAAAAACTAAAATTAAGGATACCGTTGGTTAAAGAGCGTAAAATTTTCAATAGATGAGCAGCTGACCAATCGAGAAAAACAGAACGCGGTAGTATTTTTCACCTCAAACTTGAAAACTAGTCAATCTGTTTTTTAGGACGTCCCACAGTAAGACTTGGGCGTCCTTATGCGATCGATCTGGGGTGAAGGAAGACAACACTCAACAGAAAAAAAAATAACCACACAGTAATCCGTTTTAGACCATTCTGAATCCAAATCCGCGAAAAAAACCATAGGTGTATGTCTGTGTGTGTGTATGTGTGTGTGTATGTGTGTGTGTAACAAAATCTTGTGTACTCTGCACAGGCCTTAGTTCTCAACCGATTTTCCTGGTTCTTTTTTTGTTCGTCGCGGAAAACTATCTAGTTGTGCACTACGTCGCCGGAATTTTGAATTTTGCCTTTTAAGGGGGGGAAAGGGGGGGTTAATGCTCGAAAAACGTGCGTTTTTGGGCATAATCTTGTGTACTCTGCCCAGGCCTTAGTTCTCAACCGATTTTCGTGGTTCTTTTTTCATTTGACGCGGAATACTATCTAGTTGTGCACTACGGCGCCGGAATTTCGAATTTTTCCTTTTCAGAGGGGGAAAGGTTGGGTTAATGCTTAAAAAACGTGCGTTTGCGTGCATAATCTTGTAAACTCTGCCCAGGCCTCAATTTCCAACCGATTTGCGTGTTTCTTTTTTTGTTTGACTCAAATAACTTCCGAGTTGTACATGATTTTACCGAGTACAAAAATTCGCAAGGGGAGGAGGTGAGTGGGGGGATAATATTCACAAAATATCCGATTTTTCAATATTTCGGTTCCTTTACTGCTTACTAATTGTACCCAAGCTTTGAAATTGAGGAAAAATTCTCATTATACCTCCGGATTTTCATGAATAATTCTCTGTACCGCCATGGAACTAATAGTGGTGCCACTGTGGTGCCAGGACATGGTGCCATGATGCCATAAACCGAATATTTAGTGTTTTTTTTTTTTTTTTCGTGTTTCACCTTGAATACGGATGTGAACTTCGACGGACTGCCTACCAAAACTAACAGATGAAAGTTCAATGTTACGACGTATTTCCGCTTTGGTGCCAGACTGGCACCATTGTTGGCGTTGGGGAGGTGGGGGGGATCTCGAATTCGCATGTTGGGTGTCGTAGATCATGAATTTTAAAATGCTCTTCAGATTCGAGGCTCCCATGCCGCTAGAAATGTTATGGTGGATAATGGCGGGGGGGGGGGGGGGGGTCAGTATTTCTTGCCTAAAGTAATAAATAAATTACATCCAGTGAAACAGTTTAACAACTGGTTAAACTGATCTAATGCTTATCCAATGGGACGTCCCCTGGAATGCATGCATTACTAAACAATATGTTTTTTTTTTTGTTTGAATGTTGATGATTTTTCCTCATTAAAACAAGGTATTTGCCTGAGGGGATCAAAAGCTTTAAAACTGCTCCATCTCATCAGCTTTCCAACGGACACCCAATTTTTAGTTTTACTGTGGAATCTTGAGGGAGAAAATGGTGTTTCATTGCGAAAAACATGCATTTTATTCAACGAAAACGACGGTTTGACGGGGGTTTGGTGCTTGGGAGGGCAGACCCCGGATTCCTCCCGTCAAACCGTCGTCTACGTTGAAAGAAATTCACGTTTTCTCGCTTTTGAGCCCCTCTGGCAAATACCTTGTTTTAATGAGGAAAAATCAACATTTTCAACAAAAAAAAAAAAAAAAAAAAAACAGAAATTGACTATTTTTAAGTTTGAGGTAAAAACACTACTCTAGCGTTTTGTTTTTATCGACTGGTCTACGAATCATGTATTGACAAATTTCACGCTCTTTCCAACGGTATCCTCATTTTTAATATTTGAGTGTAATTTAAGGGAGTTATGGCCGTTTAAATGGTGTAAGGTCGAAAACACGAAAAAAATCTTATAAGTCAAAACAGTCGGATTTTAAGGGGGTTAAAAGAAAATTGTTTAGAGAGATTTTTCTTTGCAAATTATTTGTAGAAACTACTCCCGAAGTTTGGTGGATAACTTATGGGACACCCTATACAGTGGATTTTTCGACGAAAACCTTCGTTTTTCATACATAAAATACGCATTATTCGTAGATATGGTAGTGAGCATAAAGTAACACCTTTCTACTCAATAAAAACACCGAATTTCTAGCTGATTGAAGCTTTTGTTGAGTAGAAAGGTGTTAATTGATGCTCACTTCCATATCTACGAATAATGTGTATTTTATGTACGAAAAACGAAAGTTTTCTTCGAAAAATCCACTTTCTAGCAGTCGGAATCATTCGGAAGTGTCACCATTGGGTTCAGCGTAAAAAATTACGTAGGAAATGATACCAAAATCGTCAAGCCAACTTGAGATCGAGGGGGACCAGAAACCGCTTAAAACACTGGATTTTCCTGCAAAACACGTTTTTTGGCTGTCAACCTTCATTTACTCTTCAAATTTTAATGTTGAAAAGAAAAATTGATAGACCGTTGGAAAGCTGACTATTTGAGCATGTTTTCTCCGAAGAGCGCCCATCGAAATGAGCAGGGATATAGAGTGAAAACTTTGGTCGAAGAAAGTCAAGTTTCAAAAAAAGTTTAAAGTTTATTTTTTGACTTAATTTTTTGAAACTATTTTACTGCTGAAAGATTTTGATTTTGCACTAGGCAGCTTAGGAATTTAACGCTCTTTCTAACGGTGTAGTCAGATTTGATTTTTCAGGAGAAATAAGGGAGTTATGACCATATCAGTGCCTTAAGGTCGAAAACGCGAAAAAAACTTCAAAGTGAAAAAAAGGAATTTTGAGTGGGTTAAAAGAAAATTGCTAGGAGACATCTTTTGTTGGAAATGTATTGTAGAATCGAACCCTGAAGTTATGCCCATCTTAAATGTAGACACCCAGTATACTGTGAGACTAGGCTTGACATAAGAGACAGGCGAGACGAAGGAAAGTTGGCGCCAGCCGTTACAGCCTCCGGTCTAGGACTCGTGGCTCTCGGGGTAGAACGCACATTTTGTGATTTATGCTAAAATATGCTTTGAAGAAGGAGGTCACAACATCTGTAGGCCACATTCTAGGGTTCTGATGTTTTCTCGAAGGAAAAAAACAATTTTAAAAATCGGTATTTGATATCTGGGACGTATTTAATATCCTCATAAGTTAGATAAGCTATGAGATGCTTTCGGAGAGTCCTTGCACCAACTATTCTCACTTCTATTATCACTAACTATTCTTCTTCTCTTTTTTAAATCAATCAAATCTTGAAATACCGGTTATCATCGGTTTCATCGGTTAACGATGAAATGTTGAGGACAAAGCTAGAAGGTTTTTTTTTCAAAGTTGTACGGAAGGAGCTTATTAGTGAAATAAAAAAGGTAAAATGTGTACATTTTGGCCAGTCAACGTCGATAGGCCGTTCGTTGATACCGCCCAGCTCAATGAACTGTTGGCATTCCTGCCATTCTCCTTGTACTATCTTCGTATTAATGCTAAATTTGGTCTGCATTCCATTTTGAGCGTCCATCTTATGTGTCTCGTTCAAGCGAGCTACCGCCCATCAGATTCTCTCTGTTTTCAAAACGATCGCTATAAAATGACCAAATCATGGATGAAGTCTTGGACTTGATTTAGGTGTGTTCGGTAAATGGATTTTACTTCTCAGAGTTTGGAACTGTGCCAAGTGCAGAAGTATTGTCATCGTTGCGGACACTAAATCTCTTGTATTTTTATTGGAAAAGCTCCAAAGGTTAATTATTTGAAACATAATACGTCGAAGGGTTTCTAAGGAGAGTTGTTTAATTTAGACGTGAAACCTTGATTGTTGCTTCAAGCCTAAGGCAGAATACACAATCAAGGTAAATATTTCTAGGATTTTGTAAATATTTCAAAGCTTATGGAATGTTGGAACAAGCTTTCTTGGGGTCCGAAACTGTTCGCGATGGTCTTTAAATACTTACAATGATTTACTTTGTTTGCCATTTCATTCGTAGATTAGGAAGCTTTTTTGTATTCGGGAAGCATTTATTGGATGGGGTGTGCGCATGGGTCGGAAAAACTGTTTATTGTTATTTTTAATCTATAACCTTATTAATTTTTAACCTTTTTCTATGATTTTTCAAAGTTTCGAATATTTATGACGTCACAGTGGGCTGGAGGGTCCTGCCCTGGAGGGAGGGGCGCGAGACGTCATACCTAAACATTTGAAACTTTGAAAAATCATAGAAAAAGATCTACTCATCCAAAAAGAGAACGGTGGGTGTCAAAATTCTCAGGATGAGGTCTACTTTTGATTACAAATTTTAAAAAATCAGGCTCCATTATGCCTTATGGAGGTTAGGTCAACCCTTGTCCCAGGCATGACTACTCGAAATCATGGGCCGATTTTGGTTTATTATTTTTAACCCTTAATTTCCCACTTATTCAAAAAATTTGTTTTTTTCCGGATTTTTTTATTAAGTTTAGATGTATTTTGACCAATCTATAGAATATTAGGGCAGAAAGTACCTATCAGAGTCTGTCAGCTCAAGAATGATTTTTCCAAGGGCCACACTTGCACTATCTGCGTCAGCAGAATCTGTCTATGAAGTACTCCAAGAATTATATTATTACGGAATGAAAACCACCGGATTCTTGTACGTCAAATTACAGAATAATCTTTTATTGCGTTACTCTTGACAACTCACAAACAATAATAACTAGTGGACTGGTATCTTGCCCAGTTACCTACTACATATCTCCCCCCCTGAATCAAGATCGTCAGAAGTCTTCTTCCTCAGTTCTTCGGCATGACCGCGATGTTGCAGCCCATCGATTTCGACGTTGTTCGACTAGAGTTCTGTTTTCTTGAAAACCACCCTGCCAACGGTTCCTTTTCTGTAGTCATCTTTACCCACACTTCTTCTCCCTCCGCAAATTCGCGAAGTGAACGCTCTTTGGTTCTTCTGGCCTGTTCCGGTTGCAAATCTGGTTGGAGACGATCTAGTCTGGTGCGAATTTGTCAGGCTAATAACATTTGGGCCACACTTCTTGTGGTAGTATGAGCTGCATACTTTGCTCTTCCTCGCATCCTCAGTTTGACCCACTCTACAAATGCGTGCACCTTTTGGCATGGGAATCCCAAACGCCAGAGCCCAACCAAATCCGAACAACGGAGTATCATGCGTTTTAACCACGCACAACGATAAGGTTTTCTCCTGGCCAAATGCGTTGACCCTGACTCTCGTGGTACCCAATGTTTCCACACGCACATTAGTATACGCTCTCAGATCTGCTATTGGAGATAGAGCAGGGGATCCTATTTTCTTCCATACCGTTCTATTAACCACTGTCTGGGACGTCCCGGGATCATAAAGCATCTCAATTTCAACCCCATTTATTGAAATGTCTGGTAATGCTTTGCTCCCTTCCAAGCCTATCTGTCTAATTTGGCTTGAAGAAGTTACACTAGACCCAGCTGAGCTACAACTCTCATCTCCTCTTAGCATACGCATTTTCCTTTCTTCCTTTCTCTGTTTTACAAGCCGGCACATTCTAGCAAAATGGTTTTTCTCATCACAGTGGTAACAAATCACCCCCTCTGCTGGACACTTGGCACTTGCCGTATGATCAAACCCACAACTCCGGCATTGTTTTCCGTTAGGTAGAACCCGTTCATTCTTCCTGTGTAGTCTATTCGTATATAAACACTCTTGGTGTGGAGTGGCTAACTCCTTGAGACGTTTTTGCTGGGCTGTGGCTTTTTCTAGAGCAATGCTGTTTTCTCCACACAATGGAACGTTGTCTCTATTTTTTGATGTAACTTTATTAGTTCCTCCTGCCACATTGATTCACCTATGCCTAAAATCAATTGCTCCTGCAACCGTTCTTCTAACGAGGCTCCGAATTCACACGTTTTTGCCAGCTTCTTCAACTCCAATACATACTGCGCAACACTTTCCTCAGGTCGTCTCCATCTTAACGCAAATACGCGCCTCTCCGCGAACACACATGTCTCCTTCCCGTAAAACCCCTTCAATACTCGCTTCAATTCCACGTAATTCACGGTGTCAACCTCCCTTGGCGAGACACTATCCAGCACTACTCGAAACGGTTCGGGACCTATGGACGACAGCAAGATTATGGATCGATCCGCCTGGTCTACTACTCCCTGCTTATTTAAGGCGATTTCGAATCTCTTAACATAGTAGGACCATTCCTCTATCTCTTGGTCGAACCGATCGAACTTAAATTCTCTTAAACCTCTCTTACCCTCGTCCTTTGTTATTTGATTCCGTCCGTCCGACCGCCTGCGATCGCTCCCATCTTCCGAGCTGCTCCCCGCGTCCGTTACTTCTTCAGTCTTCTTCGTTCTACTCGCCCTCGTATTTTTCCGACCTTTACCCATCGTCGCCACTGAAGTACTCCAAGAAAACCATGAAAACCACCGGATTCTTGTACGTCAAATTATAGAATAATCTTTTATTGCGTTACTCTTGACAACTCACAAACAATAATAACTAGTGGACTGGTATCTTGCCCAGTTACCTACTACAGTCTATAAACCCACTTTTGTTGGAGTAGAAGTAGGATACTCTGAAAAATCCTTGGTGGGAAATTGAGAATGTCTCATGAAGTACATAAACAGGAAATAAGATGGAGAAGGTTCACTTCATAAAGGGATCTGTGCCACCTCAGACAATGGCTCCATCTCTGGCGATGAAACCCTACTAATAGCCTACAGGGTGAGAAATGAGGGTAGAATGTTCCTCCAAGGTCATATTAGAGTCGGCCAACTCGAGAATTTATTTGTTTTTATTTGAGTTATGTATTTATTATTACGTTTTCTGACACTATCGATAGTTGGAGTATCAAGATAGCCAATGGCTATCAATTTTGGTTTAAAAGTTGATTAAATAGTAAAAACCGGATTTCCTACAAGATACCTCGGGATGTTAAGGGTTAACACTCAGCGCGGAATCAATTTTCGTGACTTTCGCCCCTGCCTGAATTTGGAAAGTTTTTACATTCAAATATAGCGCATTTATTTTGATCAGGGAAGTGTGTCAAAGTATTTAGTACAAAAAAAATCAATTTTATCAATTTTTAAATTTTGATGCCAATTTGACTACGATCACTTTCTGTGCACAAAGAAGCACTCAAATGTGTTTTTGTTCCAAAAATTTTCTCTTTGAGTCATTCTGCATGATACAGAATCAGTATGAAAAGAAGCTAAATTTCACATAATAAAACACTGTAAAAAAGAATCTGCAGCGTGAAATTTTGAAAATTATGAATGACATTTTGAAAGAAAGATCAATAGATGTATTAATTAATGAAAAAAAATGGCTACATGAAGATGAACGAACGCTTTCGGTACTTTGTTCCAGGAGAGAATGAGAAAAGTGAGGGGTAAGTGACTCCCTCCCCAAAAACGTCACTTAACGTAACAAACGTAACAAATCCGAAGGTCGCTATGATAGTCAGATTGCTAATGAAGTCCACTAAACTAGAAGGAACCATTAAAAACATTCTGTAACCCCCAGTGACATTTTGAGTTTTCGAGCGCCTTAAGAATGAGATGATGCCATAAGGCATCATCCGCGCTTAGAGAATCGAGCTAGAAAAACAATTTTAACCTTCCCCCCCCCCCATCAAAATTTGGTGGTTAACGTTGTTGGACATCGTTGTTTTCGTGATATTTTTTCATCGATTTTTTTATTGGCGTTGTAAATAAATTAATTCCTATTGTCGATTTGAATGTACATTATAATAATTACAAAAAATTTTCGTATTATAAATTAACGCTGCGCTTTTCTGATAAAGTCACTGTCTAAATGAATCGGTCGCTGTCTCTGAAAAATTTGAATGATATTTCATACACTTTAGTTGCGTCTTTTGTTGCTAATAAAGTGTTCAGATTGAAGGGCTTCTCTATACCACATGAGTTGATTTCCTCCAAGAGCTTTATGCGAGGTTGAGCGTTTCGTGGACAGTCAAGCACAATGTGTTCCACTGTCTCCTGTACTCCAGGGCAGTTTGCACAATTGTCGCTGTCTATCGAGCCAATTCTGTAGAGGTATTCGTTGCATAGAAGGTGTCCTGTTCTTAGGAGCGAGATGGTGGTATAAAAGGTTTTGGATTTATTCCCTATTGACATGAACCAGGGAAGTTTATTTGGAGGAGGAAGCAGAGTTTTGTACCTCTTTCCTGAAGGATATTGTTGGTGGTCCTATCTCCATTCTTTGATAAGATGCCGAGTGAAACTGCGTCGAAGGTCTGTTTGTGGGAATGTAGGGGGTTCAAATAATCGTTGTGGTAGCTCAGTACTCTTGACTGCTTCCTTATCCACAAGATTATTTCCAGGTATCCCGTTGTTGGATACCCTTTGTTCTGAGTGCATTGATTTCCTTCAGAATTTCTTTCTCAATGTAAGTCAATTCAGAGGTCGGGTTGATATTTTTCAATTTAGTGAGAACACTTTGGGAATCCGATATTACTACCACAATCGGTAATACACTGGTAATGAGTTCATTTGAATATCTCAATGCTTCGAGAATTGCATAAGCCTCTGCTGTGTATATATAGAGTGCGTTGTTCCACAACCTAAAAGACTTTCATAGATTTAAGTTAGTGATAAATTATTAGATACGAGTGGAACCACTCAGACGATCAACAAAATAAGAGTTTATTGTAAAAATTAATCAGAACATGTGGGACCTGCCATCCTAGCCTCTAAGGAGTCCTTATGACCCAAACCCCCTCTCACAACTTACCCCTGGTCTCGCAGTACAACCTCAAACCTACTGTTTACAATCTATTAGTGATTGGGTAGGTGTCACGCTCTAGAACCGAAGGTTTTTGAAGAAGCTGGCCTCGTCCATCCTCAAACAGTTCCTACAGGCTTCTGGGTTTTCAGCTTGAAGTTCCTTCATGAGACCTACATATGGCTAAGAGTATTTCTTAATGAAATCCATTCCTTCTTCCACTAGTATGCGAGATACTAGCGCTCAAAGCTTGTTCCTACTGACACCTGTAGCAGCTACAATTTTTTTACTCCGGTCTTCCATCTCTGACCTAGGGTACACTGTACTGCACTTGAAAAAATCTCCACTTCTGGCTTCTGGAATGTCCAACACGCTGGGCATCCAAAACCGATATTACTTCCTCATTAACCAACGGTTATGGACGAAAGGACCAATTCGTAAAAGCGTAAAAGCTCTGCGTCAGAGGTTTATAACGGTCCATAAACCGAAGACTGGTCTGACAGAAAAGCTGCTTTTAGCCACCATTTATGTTTATGTAAGGAAACGAACCACCGTACAAGATGGATAAATTGACTTGCTGTACAGCTGGATAATAGCTGAGGCTGAGAAGGCACAGAGACCTGAGAGACCTATCGCTAGCACTCTGCATCTTCCTCCTTTGAGTCGAGAACGAGCCTCAACTCAACTCCGAGTTTGATTTATCATTTAGAAATCGCAGTGAGTGCTATCACGGGGCGCCCTCAAATCTTGTCCAAGAAGAGCGTTGAGTGCTCTCCTACTCTTATCGATGCAGTCGTTTGTGGGCGTACTCAAACTTAAGTTACGGCTGTGAATTCCGCCCTCAAACTCCATCCCTGAGAAACTGCTTTTGGTGGTGACCAAAATCCTGTAATAATTTATTGTGTAAAAACAGCCAACTATTTTTATTTTTCTGACACTCATAATCTTGTTTTGTTTCAGATGTGAGACTGATTTCGTCAAGGCTGAATGCCCTATACTTCCCTCGTCCCCAACTGTTGCCTCCGATACCTCGACCTTCAAAGGACCCAAATCGCAGGACTTGGTGCAATTCAGAAAGGGTATAGAGAAACACGACTTCACGTTCGTTCGGAGATGCATGGAGGAGAACCCGAGGTACTTGATCAGCAGCGGTGACACTCCTCAAATCCTCCAAGAAGGTACAGACTAATAAGCAGGTCTGAGTTGTTTTCTAACTCACTTGGGCTTGTCAATATTGCTGATGGTCCTCATATTAGTCCATAAGAATTGCCATTAAATTATTAAAAATGGAGACTGAACCTGGAGTAACTTTTGAACAATTCTATCCAAGATCATATTAAGTATCATCGGTTTTAGGTTTGTTTGAAGCAATCTAGGTCGTAGGTACCTTAAGGCGCGTCCACACCAGTTACAAAACGTGTTACAAACAGTTATATAACCAACGTTATGAAACTTGTTTGATATTCAACTGAAAAAATGTTTTATAACACGGTGTTGTGTAACTTTTTTCAGTCATATAGCAGGTTACATGTTACCCACAAGTTGTCGGTAAAGATCAGAGGAAGTTAGATAACTTGGTTGTATGGCAAGTTGCAAGCTCGTCGACACACACCTGACCACCACTTTGTGACTACCCTTGCCTGGAGGTCAAGTGCCCTCCTGATAAGTTAATGGAGAACTACTATTGATCATGACATATTCAAAGTCAGATGGTCATTCGAGCGAAATTCTTAAAACTCCCATCATCCCTGATTTCCCCAATAAGGGGCTCTTTACCGTCTTCCATCAGATCCTCCATCAGGTGCGTACCACTGTACCGATATCGAGCTTCCAGCGAAGGTCGCACCCAGTATCTGCTCTCAGTTGGTTGATGGCTAGTTGACGAAATTACACAGGCCACTGCGGCCAGCACAACCTCTTCCTCCGAAGCAATGATCACTACTGAATCCTCAAATGATTTAAATTGTTGCATTTTTTGTTACATAGGTGTATACGCGTTTAGAGGGGGCAGTTGTATTACTTAGTTGTTGCTATATAGCATGTTTTAAAACAATTGCTATACAACTTTGCCATTTGTTACCGGTGTGGACGCGCCTTTATATTAAGTTCGAGTTTGTACTATTTCCAAGTAAAAACATCTGATTTCTGTATTCCACCGTTCTTAGCACATCTATAAGAAAGTATTCATCTTAGTAGTGTGCAGGAGTACCTATATGGGCAGTTTTTACTTTTCTTTCGTTTACGTGAGCGGGAAAGGAAGGTGCCTATAGCAATGGTTGAAAACTGATTTTTTCAGACACCTCTTTGGAAACACCTCCTCCACGGGTAGGGATGGCAGCGATAAAAAAGTTAAGTAAACAACCATTTCAGGTTGGATTTTTGTCCGACTGCCATTCCTGGCATCACGGATGTTGGCTATCTTCCGAAGGGAAGAGCAGAATTTGTTCTGATGATTTCGGTCATGGCTTCCCATTGTCTGGGTTGTGACGAGGGGGGGGGGCTTAGCCCGGCTCGCAAGAAAATACGCCGCCGCCACGAGACTCGAAATCATGGCTTCCCCGCAGTAGCTGGTTCGAGACTCGTTGCTAAAAGACACACACCGTAACGAGCGCGGCCACAGCTGACCCTGATGATGATGTATGGGTATGCTGCACGTAATGCCTCCCTCTTCTGGCATGCGCCTCTGACAGAAGTAGAGCGGTTTTGGAGCAGGTACAAATTCTCTGCTTCCGGGCCTGTTACCTGGTTGGGCTTTTGGGGATAGTAGTATCGCCGTAAAAGGCTGATTACACATCCCAATCACCAGTACCACGGGAGAGGGGAGCCCCGGGCTACTGATGCACCAACCTTGGTCAAAGTATCACCTGCCTGCCCATCAATTGAGGTCGGAATCGTGGTGGTCGTGGTTGTGCATACCCTACTTCTTGGTCTTGGACCTTGAAGGCTTCAAGGGGAGAGTTCAATGAGAGTTGGCTAGTCTCCTGAGGATGTCTCTCGGCATGTGAGTTCTGCTATGAACTCGGGTACCGTCCTGCCTTGTTGGTAGAACTTTGGCTAGAAAGTTTGGCTTTACCTGTGGTGTTCATACAAACAGGGACTCAGGGGAGCCGAAGGTTAGGACCAGCTCTCCTGGGGCTCCCGAGTGGTGTGTTCCTTCCACTTCCTCGTCTACCCCTAGGGGTATTCGTGGTTTATCCATCTGCTTGCAGATGGAGGGGGTTGCGCAGTCCTGTTTGGATCGGCTCTCTTTTAGTCAAATAATAGACATATTGACCCTGATGATGGCAGCGATACATTGATATTTTTATTCATAAAAATAATGAAAAGTGAGTCATGATTTGACAGCTGAACTTCTGATGATCCTCATGAGATAAACACTCTGGGCTAGTCTGTCCATATAGTAGAATGGAGTCTACTGATACTACAAAAAACAGTATTATTGTGGTAGCTAGAACCCAAAAAACGCTTGTCAATTTAAGAACCCTTAACTTGGTGCGGTTGGGGGGAGATTTCTACTCGAGTACTTCTTTCCATACGAACTGTCAGCGTACGAAAATAATTCTTTAACGATCAGTCCAATTTTGAGTTGTCTACAGTTTAGTCAAAATTCTTGGTGACGAAATTCA
The DNA here is from genome assembly GCA_009739505.2 of Apolygus lucorum. Lineage (NCBI taxonomy): Eukaryota > Metazoa > Arthropoda > Insecta > Hemiptera > Miridae > Apolygus > Apolygus lucorum. Next base: position 16,256,563 of record CM019179.2, read on the forward strand.
GCTGACAAAATTATGGGGTTTTAAATTAGCTATTAACTAACAATTAAATGATCTAAATTGACCATTTTCAATGAGTTTTTAAATAAGCTGTAGGAACAATACCCTAGTTGAGGAGATATGGTCAGGTTTAGGCAAACAATCACTTTTTTCTCAAACAAAATACGATTTTTGCAATGTCTCCTTTACACTTGAGTATCGGACATGGCTCAAGAGAACTTTTGTTGCATTTGAGGTGCACAAACAACTAGCGTTTTGGCATCTTATCACCAGTCATCCTTCAGACAACGGCAATTTTTTTGGGAGTCCTGTGCATGCAATCTAGCTGAAATAGTGTGAACAAGGAATCTTGCCCTCGAGGCATTTCTTCCCTTTCTTCCTTCCGAAATTCAAAGCATGAAATTCAAGTGACGTCGTGGTTATAGTCAGGCTGAGGCAGGAATTACTCAAATTCACTGGATAAAATCCTAAATTGATGTGGTTTCTTTATTTACAACATAATGTTTTGTTTCTCTAAAGTTATTAAATTTTAGAAAAATACGTATTGAATTTCAGGTTCGAGATACAACCCTCTGCACATCGCTGCTAGAGCGAACAACGCCGTCGTAGCGAAGTACATATGCGACACTGTGAGGAGCGTCGAGTTCATGAACAGACTCTACGGTGGGGCTCACAGTAATTTGGCTGACCGAGGGTCCATAATGCTCGATCTCTATTTGAACACTCCAGACAAGGGGTTGAATGAAACTCCTCTTCATTTCGCTTCCAAGCTGGGAGCTATAGAAGTCGTTCGAGTACTAGTCGGGTGAGTATTCCAGTATTTTTACTTCTCATATACAGGGTGTATCAGGCTCGGTTCTTCAACTAACTTTTGCCTCCTAACATTTCTCTTACCCACCTTAAAATCCTACTTTATTTCTCGTAACTGGAGATAACTAATCAGCTAGGTGATCATTGCTTTAGTAGCTGAGGCTGGCCTGAACGGGAGAGCAAGTGCAGCGTTGCCAAATCTTGTGCCTCGGCCTTCTAATGAAGCTGGCTGTGATTTGACTCAATCCTCCAGGATAATCAATGTGTTTTTGTTCCGCAGATACGAGCAGTGTGATCGGCAAAGGCGAAATAAGTATGGAGACACCGCCAAAGACTTGGTTTGCTCGAGAGCGAGTGGTTTGGCTGCGGATGCTGGAATAAAGAAAGAAATTTTGTTCGCTCTCGAAGATCAATATTACGTCGCTGTTCTGAGGAGTCCCGACAACGCTTTGAATCCTACTATCCCGGAACCGTTCTGCCCTACCAGCCCTCCACCATTTCTTGAAGGGTACGTTTATTTCATTGAACTACGTTCGTTGTCTCGATAGGATTTTGAAGGGGAATGTCCTCTAGTATGTCATCTCCGTACAGTAGCGGGTTTCCATCTGGTGGCAGAATCCCGGAAAACCGGTTTTTCTCCTCCTAGGAAGGAACCTTCGTAATCAAGTGTACATAGTGACTTACTGCCTTACTGATGGGCGTACGAATAGGGTCGGTTGTTTTTCAAAGTATGTTTTCGGTGTAAGAATAGGAAAAAGACAGCATCCATTAGCATTATGCCATTGCGATTATATTTGTATTCCCACCACTTGATGAGATTTTGGCATCGGCAATGGGCGACTGCCATGTTGGTGCCACTACTGGTGTGTCATCTTCTAGTGATTGCTGTTTCTTTAATCTGCGGTGTTTAGACCACACTCGGAAGAAAACGCTTACCCTTTGACCAAATTTCCAAAAGACACCCAACCCCCCTCTGTATTTTTGGTTTATTATTTTCAATAATGAACCTTTGGAATCGACCAAGAACATTTTTTTTTAACCCCCCCCCCACTCAAGGTACGCAGAATCCAAAAATCGAATAAATATTTGGCCATACGTCCGTCGTACAAGGCACTTTCCCCACTTAGCATTGACCGTTTTGATGAAATTTGGTATGTAGGCTCCATTTGGGGTCTAGTTGTGCCCCGAAGATTTTGGTTGATGTAGGTCAGTTCTAAGTAGAGATGGGCGAAACAGTTACATTTGCGTATTAGGTTCCACCGTTACCGCTCTGGGTGGGTAATAGGTTCCAATAACCTGTTATTTATCAACTAGCTGAAAAGCCTACTAAAAGTAGGCAAAAATGATTCCTCCGACTCTCTCCCGCCCCCGACTCCTCTGATTCCGCCGACTCTCCCCACTCCCACGACCCTTCCAACCCCTCCGTGCATACATACATACGTACGTACGGTTGGCGTTTTATGTATATAGATAGGTTATCTCAGGGACCTTCTCAGAAGCTCATTCCAACATACCATTCCAAGGTATCGTTTTCGTGATTTCTACTTTTCGTTCCCGACCTACATTCGTTTGTTTATCATGTTATATTGTTATTCCATTCCGAAGTATCATTCCGTTGATCTGTAGTTTTCGTTTCCTACCTAAGTTGGGGTTTCTATGAAGTTATTCCCGACATATTTACGTGTTAGTGTATTTAGCCATTTCACTCCCGGCTTGGAGAAAAAAATGAACTCTTATTCTGAAGCTTGACATCGACTGACTAGATGGACTTTCCGTTTAGTCGCTTCCATTTTCTCGAACGTTTGAATATAAACAAATATTTGAGGGAAGTGGTAATCAGGTCAAGGCCCCAAAGATGTTTACTGTCGCTCGGGATACGTCCCAATGCTTCAGAAGCTGAGACGAAAATTACAATTTTTCTCACCAATTTAGCAGAATAGCCCACTATGCGACGCAAGGTTAACCCATTTTGTAAGACTGCTTGGTGATATTATAAAACCACAACACCTTCACTTCAAGTTGACTTTTTATTAGACAAACTTGCATAAAACATATAACAACTTCTCAAAACATAATAGACAGACCGAACGACGTAAACATTAACTAAAAACTACCGTAACCTCCTTGCAACCTTCCCATAACCCTGCCGGCTTGATAGTTATGCGCAAGGCGCCAAATTACAATTCATTCAAATTCCTACAATTTCAAGCCAAGGATAGAAATAACTGAATACTGAGGAGAGGAGGATGAACTGTTTTACATAATACTGGTCGAAATAAAGCATCATTTGCTCACCAATCGAGAGCAAAAATACTTGATATTTTATAAATTTAACTTTTTAATGAGATTTGAGAACTTTCCAAATCGATTTGATATATCCAGTTCATTGTTTTTGGTAAAATGTAAAAGGACCGGAATTTATTCCAACTCATGGCCCAGAACGCTCACTTGCCTAGAATCAAATTTGAGCCACCATAATCATGCCTTCGGCCAAAAGGCCTCTTTTTCAAAAAATTTCCACAATCGCATTGAGCTCCCGAACGTCAATGAAAATTTTTGTTGAAAAGTTTAGGAGCATCATGAACGATAAGAAATTCTTCTGCAAAGATTTTCGAATATTTTCAATATTAAAAAAAAAATCATAAATTATGACGATGCGAAAACGCATCAGTCGCTGGAAACGGGTTAAGCTGGAGATTTTCCTGCTCGCGGTGATCTGAAATGGAATGACGGGAAATCTTGTGTTCTCCTACACATTTCCGTTTTCACTGAAGATTTTCCAATTTCCCTGATTCCCTGGCATTTTTTGATAGCGTGGCCACTCGGATACTTGGTATTAATTACTGCCTTTTTACTCTATTGCAGGTCAACGCAAAAAAAGAGCAACGAGCAGCCCATGTTGGTTTCCGGTGTCGCTGGCCCAATGTCGGCCTCGGACGCCACCATATTCAGAAAGAAATGGAAAACACCTCCTCGGAAGCTCACCTATAACAGTACACCCGCCTCCCCAGTCGTTACAGATCCAGAAAAAGGGCTGGAACGAGTCGGCAGAGCTCTGGCGACCGACTTCAACGTTCAATGGAAAGAATACTGGGCATTCCTAGGCGAATTCCTCGACATCTCATCCCCCGAAGGCCTCAAAAAGCTGGAGAACCACCTCAAAATCATCTCCATGAATTCCTCGAAAAGTCCCCTCAAAAATACTCCGGAGAAACCGCAAGCACCTTCAGAATCCGTACTTAGTCCAATAACCGACCTCTGTAATAATTTTAAAACCCTCGACATCAAAGACCCCCGTCCTAAAGTGTCGCCCCATTGCTTAGTTCACTCTTCGACCGTCTACGCCACCCGACTAGCGCTGTCGCTGACCCGCGGATTGTTGCCTTCCATCCAAGAAATCGACAAGTACCAGTATTTCCTCGAAGGCTGTTCCAAAGACTCCCGTTTCTCCCAAGAAGATTTGTCTACTGCACATTCCCGACTCGCCACTCTCGTTTATACGAAATTGTGCTCATCGAAAAATGACAATTCCGACTTCATTAACTCTGTTTTAAGCGAAAAGACTGATAACTGCTCCAAACGTTCCTTTGACCGCTTAAAATGCGTATTGAATTTCGTTAACGAAGTATCCCCTGGTAAATCCGTTTTGAAGAGCTGTGATTGTCCCATAAGAAATAACGATTCCCAAAATATCAACCGTTTTGCCTTACCGGATTCTCCTTGCGTCCGGACTATGAACTCTCACTTCAATAGAAATGGATACGATCTGAAAGACGAAGACGACAGTGACGACGATATGGATGAATTTTTCACACCTCCTAGCTCCCCTCTTGGGTTCGAAGATCCGGACGAAGACGAATTTCTCGCGGCTAACGAGTCCCCCGAACTCTTCATTGAGGGAGGTCACAAACCCACGAAGGTTGATTACGACGTCTATCGTTCTCTGACCAACGTCATTCCCGATCTCCATCCTTCGAAATATCCGCATATTTACATCTGGTCCGGCTGCCTTGCGAAACACCGAGGCGAAAATCGAAGTGAAACAATATAATGTTCATGTCAAGAAAACTTCTGTTTCGCACTATATATATGAACAAGAGTTGAAAGAGCAAACAAATTCGAATTATCTGTACTTTAAATAATTATTGTTGGACACGTTTTTAAGCGTAGTATTTTAATAAAATGTATTTTATAATTGGTTTTAAAATTGGATCGTTCATTTAATCCTGCACTCAACTTTTCTATAATTTTGGTTTATTATTTTTCGATACGAATCTTTTTTAGGTCAGTTTCAATGTATCTAGTTAATTATGATGTTGATGGGAGAATGGGCTCAAAACATTAATTTGAAAAATAACCGAAAATTTGTTTAAAAAAAAAATGTTCGTTTCTCTGCCACAAACATCGATTCGTGGATATGCGTTTGGACTAATTGAAGTTAGCTCACCCAGCTGATCAGGGAGGTGCTTAGTTTGTCATTCATACTCAGCAGTCCCAGGGAAGCTTTCCTTGAAGTTCCAGCTTAGTGGAGCTAAATGTATCGAATTCAGATCTCCCTGTTGATCAGAAGGGAATTCCTCATTCATACTCAGCAGTCCCAGGGAGGCTCTCCTTGAAGTTCTAGCTTAGTGGAGCCAAATGTATCGAATTCAGATCTCCCTGTTGATCAGAAGGGAGCTTGTCATTCATACTCAGCAGTCTCAGGGAGGCTCTCCTTGAAGTTCCAGCTTTGTGGGGCCAGTTGTATCGAATTCAGATCTCCCTGTTGATCAGAAGGGAGTTTGTCATTCATACTCAGCAGTCCCATGGAGGCTTTCCTTGAAGTTCCAGCTTAGTGGAGTCAAATGTATCGAATTCAGATCTCCCTGTTGATCAGAAGGGAGTTCCTCATTCATACTCAGCAGTTCCAGGGAGGCTGTCCTTGAAGTTCCAGCTTTGTGGGGCCAATTGTATCGAATTCAGATCTCCCTGTTGATCAGAAGGGAGTTCCTCATTCATACTCCGCAGTCCCAGGGAGGCTTTCCTTGAAGTTCCAGCTTAGTGGAGCCAATTGTATCGAATTCAGATCTCCCTGTTGATCAGAAGGGAGTTTGTCATTCATACTCAGCAGTCTCAGGGAGGCTTTCCTCGAAGTTCTAGCTTAGTGGAGCCAAATGTATCGAATTCAGATCTCCCTGTTGATCAGAAGGGAGTTCCTCATTCATACTCAGCAGTCCCAGGGAGGCTTTCCTTGAAGTTCCAGCTTAGTGGAGCCAAATGTATCGAATTCAGATCTCCCTGTTGATCACAAAGGAGTTCCTCATTCATACTCAGCAGTCCCAGGGAGGCTTTCCTCGAAGTTCTAGCTTAGTGGAGCCAAATGTATCGAATTCAGATCTCCCTGTTGATCAGAAGGGAGTTCCTCATTCATACTCAGCAGTCCCAGGGAGGCTTTCCTTGAAGTTCCAGCTTAGTGGAGCCAAATGTATCGAATTCAGATCTCCCTGTTGATCAGAAAGGAGTTCCTCATTCATACTCAGCAGTCCCAGGGAGGCTTTCCTTGAAGTTCCAGCTTAGTGGACCCAAATGTATCGAATTCAGATCTCCCTGTTGGTCAGAAAGGAGTTCCTCATTCATACTCAGCAGTCCCAGGGAGGCTTTACTTGAAGTTCCAGCTTTGTGGGGCCAATTGTATCGAATTCAGATCTCCCTGTTGATCAGAAAGGAGTTCCTCATTCATACTCAGCAGTCCCAGGGAGGCTTTCCCTGAAATTCCAGCTTTGTGGGGCCAAATGTATCGAATTTAGATCTCCCTGTTGATCAGAAGGGAGTTCCTCATTCATGCTCAGCAGTCCCAGGGAGGCTTTCCTTGAAGTTCCAGCTTTGTGGGGCCAAATGTATCGAATTCAGATCTCCCAGTTGATCAGAAGGGAGTTCCTCATTCATGCTCAGCAGTCCCAGGGAGGCTTTCCTTGAAGTTCCAGCTTTGTGGGGCCAATTGTATCGAATTCAGATCTCCCTGTTGATCAGAAGGGAGTTCCTCATTCTTACTCAGCAGTCCCAGGGAGGCTTTCCCTGAAAATCCAGCTTTGTGGGGCCAAATGTGTCGAATTCAGATCATAATTCATACTCAGCAGTCCCAGGGAGGCTTTCCTTGAAATTCCAGCTTTGTGGGGCCAAATGTGTCGAATTCAGATCTTCCGGTTGATCAGAAGGGAGTTCCTCATTCATACTCAGCAGTCCCAGGGAGGCTTTCCTTGAAATTCCAGCGTTTTGGGGCCAATTGCATCGAATTCAGCTCCCCCTGCTGTTCATGGAAGAGATGTTATAGTTCTTATTGTAGTTTATCGTAATTCAGGATGATCCCCAGCCAAAACATATCCATGTTAATAAGGCTGTTTACCTGGTTGTAGGTATCTACGTAACCGTTTTGGTCGTTTTTGTATTCATTCTGCACGTATTTCAACTAATTGGAAACATCATGGGGCGCTACTTAACTAGAAATAGAATATCATCTCCAAACCTCTATTTTTGGCGTTCAGTGCGTTAGCGAAGTTTCGATAGTGGATTTTACTTTTAAAACTGTGTCTCTATTGGCTACAGCTCTACTACTCGTATGAACGGATCTAGTCTAAAGTTGAATTAAATTGTTAGGTTCCATTGTGGTCAAAATTTGCAAATATTGGAAAGTGTTTAATTTTTGTCGTTCTTTTCTGATTGATCCCAAAATTAAAAAATCTACCATCCCAAGATCTCTCCTACCCTACTGGTCTCCAAGTTTTTTTTTTTTTTTTTGGTTAGGAATGAGCGTTTCACTTCTTAAGAGCGATGGGGAGGTTTCACACCAAAGGAGGTTTGGACTCACACGCTTGGCCATACCAACTAAAACCCCACTCCAGCTGCACAGGACTCACCCCGGAACCACTTGAACAGTATTACTTCAGGGTGAGCCCTTTTCCCCCCTAAAGGCCACTTCTGCTTCTGCTCTCCAGTCAGATATCCGATCTCTCCATCAATCCTAATCCTCTTATTCTTTCCCTCATCTTCCATCCAGCTTTTTCGCTTTGAGGACTGCTGTGACAAATTCTGCCACTGCGTCCCAGCTCCTTGTTCCTAATCATCTCGTGTACGATTGTGTGTGGAACTAGTCTAAGTATAAGATAAGTTTTGGTAGGTGTAGTAGGACAATAGTAATGCAGCGAAAACGTGGTTGATAGCTGCCAAGGGATAAACACTTATACGATTTATTGTGAATATAATCAGGAGTATTATTCAAACAAAAATCGAAAATATTTCCTTCTAATTTCAAACATTGCAATAACAAAATCCTAGAATTTTCTTCAAGCTTCCGTCGAACAAGAATTTTTATGGACTTTCCAGTGCTGCACTTGACAGGATCTGGAACAGTACCACGTGCGCTTACACTGAGAGCAACGGTTAGCCGCTCTCTTCATACAGTAATTGCATGTATGTAGCTCTCCATTTGTGTTGAGAAGCGATGTGATTGACGACGAAAATGCTTTAGCCAACGTCATAGTTGTGTCTTTGTCGCAGTAGAACAGTACTTTACTGGAACTGATTGCCAGTTCTTTCCACTTTTCCGAGTATTGTTGGACGAGCTGATCTTGGAACAGGGGAGTTATTTCGACTATCAACGGATTGTGGACGGTTTTGTCGCTTTCAGAAGGCGCCCGTACGTGTAGGAAGTGAAGCATACGTTGGAGGTCCACCAAAACGCTGAGTTGGTCCAGCACTCTGTCGTTGAGGTATTTTATCAATTTGGTGAGCTGTTCTTTCCTATAATCGCTGTAATGGTAACAACTGTTGTTGGAGGTGTTGAGCATCAATTGGCGCAGCAGAAGCCAAACTTGGCATTCCATTTTCGTCAAAGGCGGGTCGTCGGGACGCAATTCCTGCCAATCAGTTTCGTTGAATTTGTAAGTCTTGCCTTCCTCGACCTTGGTCCATACCTTCTGATGAAGAAGCTGAGTGATCAAAACTGGCAAATCGTGCGTTGAATAAATTCTGGTACTGACGCTCAATGGTAGACTGTCCAAGTTTTCACAAACATATCTGAGAGTGGCTATACACTGAGAGCCAATATTGAAATCTATGTATCTATTTTGATTTTTTATCCCTCCAATTGGATCATCGTCCATATTCTGCAAACTTCCATTTGAAATATACTTCAAAGGACGAAGAAGTTTACGAAGCCTCAACACGCAATATTCAACCAAATCATCACTGGTCTCTCTCAAGTAATTGAACGTATCTCCATGATAAATCATAGCTTGCACTATTCCGTGCACCATCACTTCATAGTAAAGAACCATATAAGTGGGAAATGCAACTTTTGGTTCTGGCTTGACTTCGAGCAGTCTTTTCAAGACGTTGTCCTTCCATATAAAAGCGGTTATCAACTCCCGAACCATGTGGTCGAATTTGCTGTGAGTCATGAGAGATTCTTTCACCCTTTCTACCGCCGGAAGTGGCTCCAATAAGGATTCAGCAGCAGCAACTCTGTACAGCTTGGAAATATTAACGGATTTCTCGAACCATTTCAGAGAGCTGATTTGCTCAAGTTTGCTTACCTTGAAGGAGCTCACGATGTGGTCAATTTCGAATGAATCCACTTCGCTATCTTCTTCAAAATCCAGATCCGACATGCTCGCAGATGAGTCAGTAGTAGGTAAAATGAGTCCAACACTTTACTTCTGGGACGAGTAAGATTTTTTTTCAACTGTAACCAATGAATATGCAAACAAGTTGTTTGATGTTTGCCAGGGAAACAGTTGCCTGAGAGACAAGTGGAACGTAAATAAGGTTAGCTGCTTGCTATTTAATAAAAATGATGTTTTGAAAAGTATTATTTTACACATTTCTCTTATATTCACAGCCTTGTTACCCTGAAGTTTCTAGATTGCTAACTTCCGAACTGAACAATGTGCCTACAAACGATAATCGGACTGCAATTGAACTAGGAGGTAAAATATGCTAAGCCCGCACGACCGCTCGGTCTTGAAGGAGAGGAAGCCCTCGCGCCGTCTATTTACTTACCAGTTTCACCCTTTTGGTTTATTATTGTCAGTAATGATCCTTTGGAATTGAGCAAGAAAAAGCAAATTTAACCCCCCCTCTCCTCAAAATTTGATGAATTACGTTTCAACGTAAGTATGTAAAAATCCAAAAATCGAGTAAAACATTTTACAACCGTCCGCTGTAAGTGGGACTTTGTCCGATTCCTATGGTCCAATTTTGATGAAATTTGGGGTATCGGCTTGATTTGGGGTCTAATTGTGCCCCGAAGCTTTTGGCCTTTGTCGGCTACTTCCGAGGGGTAAAATGTGGGGAAAAACTTTACAAAACGCTCAAGCTTGAAAATTTTCGATATATAGGTATTGTTTTTGAGTGCCATGCAGTGGCGGCTCCTGCCCCGAAACTCAGGGGGTGCACAGAGATCAGGAGAGGCTATCGAAGGGACAGAATAGTTGCTTTTCTCTGCCAGATAGAAATTTCAACGATACGCAAATGGGATAAATCTTGGTAACTTTTTCATCTTAAAATTGCAAACGGTACTAAATACGTTTTTGCATCAGATTAAGACGATATGCACTGTCGAGTTGATTATATTTTGACGACCCATTAAACGTAAATATACTAGAGCGTTCTTGTGGGAGACAGCCAATGCGTTTTTCTTTTTTCTGTTGCTAAATGGGCCAAATCACTTATGCCATCTTTAACGTAGAACAAAGTAGGCAAGCAAAGCAAAATAATTTGTTAGTCACTTCACACCCACAAAGCCAATCTATCTACTTATAATATCCGAATCTGCACGATTTTTAAATTTCAACGTCTGCTGGAGTCCAGGTAAGTAGAGATGGCAAGGGGCAGCCAGTTTCTCGAATGTCGCACTTTTCCACGACCGACAAATGCGAATAGTTTAATGTAATGCACCAAATTGTTCATCGTACCTACACCACTCCTAAATAATCACAGTACCTACTTTGAACAAAACGGTGGACTGAAAACGAAAAATGGAAATCCCTTAACAGTTTTGTTTACTTATTTACTTGTGTCTTATTACTCAATAAGGAAACCCAGATTGCAGAGCTCTCTGACGGGGGAGCAACGATTCAGTTTTGCTCCCCAAGGCCCATTTCATGCTCTCTGGTTGGTCAATCTCATGTGCCTGCCTCCATCGAAACACGTCACCATGACGTCACCCTCCCCAAAAACGGAGCAGAGAACTCTCTATGCTCCTAACGGGTGTGATTGGTCAAGAAAGACGGAGCTCCCCGCCTCTGTTTTCGTGCGTAGATTCAACTAGCAGTACCTACGATCGAGTCTTCTGTCACTAGCCAACTTACTCTTCAAACAAATAGGAACGAACTTTGATTTTTTTTAAATTGGCTGGGGTGCACATGCGCCTATGCTCTTATCAGTAGCCGCCCCTGGTGCCATGTGTACCACACACCACTGAGAGAGATAGACACCACTGTCCGAGCGTGCCAGGTGTATCTGGGTGATACACAACCCTGGACCTCTTCAAATTAAAACTAAGATATTTCTCTCTTCTTCATTGACCTTGATAGAACCTTTGGAAAGGTGGAACAGCGTTGGCCACAACAAATTGGCCGAGACACATACGGTAGAGTTAGTTCCACCACTTGCAAGTCCCAAATCGTCGCTCACAGCCCACGTGTATCATAAATTAATATACCTACACGCGGTTTTTTCAATGAAAACAGATGAATTACCACCCAATAACTCTTTTACCATCAAAAGCAAGGTCTTCTGAAGCGAAAAAAATAAAGAAGCAGGCTTGGCATCTGAGGTCATTTTTTTAGTTGAGAGCGGACAGCTGTGGCACTCAACTTGTTAAAATAGCATCGATTTTTTTAAAAGAATTTTTGACACCAACCAGAGCTTTGTGGGACCAAACGTTTGCTAATTAATGTTTTCTATGACGAATTTTCATAAATTTCAAGAAACGAATGACACCACCAAGGCGATCAACAACAATAATTAAATAAGCTTTTATAGTGAAAATAAACACGTGGGACCCCCACATACTTCTGATCCTTAAGGTGCCCCTACTCTATCAAGCGGCTTGATCAAATGCTTGAACCTCCGATTCATGGGAGCTTCAAGCGTGCTTCAATCAACCCTTCAATCTTTTGATCAAAACTCTCTGTCTGTCGAAGCAGAGAAGTGGAACAGTGTGTGTTGCGATCGTGTTTTCGCTTTTTCGATTTACAATGGTTTGGGCTTCCTAATCGCAACATTAGTTGCCGTGAAGCGAAAAAAGAAGCAAAAGAAAAAACGACGGTGGTCTAAGGAGTGGGACAAACTGAGAAATCGCTTCACTCATGAACAACTCCTAAACTTCCTGAGTGATTCGGAACCAGAAGACTGCAGGAACTTTTTGAGAATGGACCAAGAAAGTTTTGATTATCTACTGGATTTACATGGCTTCCACCGAGTGACTGACGCAATGCTTGACGGAAATTTCCCTAGACTATCAAGCCGTTTCCTCAACCGCTTGAGTCATTCAGAATTTCTATCAATCACCGTCAACGCTTGGTTCAAGCGTCAAATGGGCTCCTAAAGCATCAATCACGCTTGATACAATCAATTTGGTCAAGCATTTGATCAAGCGGCTTGATAGTGTAGGGGCTCCTTTAGAGAAGGCAGTTAACTTACCTGAGAGATGGTAAGTCAGAAACAGGATTGTGAATCGCACATCAATGTTCGCTCTAGAAAGTGAGCCAAATTTCTTCTGATCGAATGAAATCTTCTCGTTTCTTAAAATATAATTTCATGTCAACCGTATGTGTTTCCCTAACAACCAAAATTCATATTTTGTATAGAAGGCACCCACGACTTTGGGATAACGATAATTTGCTGGTTGGGGTGATGTGTTCTTCGCGGAGGTGTGATCTATACAGAAAAATAATAAACCGCTTTGTAACAATTTGGAGCGTTTTATACTTAGGTCATCATTACATCTTCTAACTACCTACCTAAATTAAAAACGCTGCAAATTATTACACAATGGTTTATTATTTTTCTATACAGATCACTCGTCTGCAAAGCCACCAACCCCATCCAACATGAAGAAGAAGCATTTCGGTCAGCTAAAATTTGAACGGAGATTAGGCCTCTTTTGCGATTCACTCTCGTGTTTCTGATTTATCGTGCGTCCAACCCTCAAGTTCTCGTAGGGAGCGTGGTCCGCGTGGTCTCTAAAAATTCTAAAAATTCAATACCTACTATCTTAAATTGATGGAAAAACAATACCTTTATATCAACATTTTTTGGGCTAGGGCATTTTCAAAATTTCAACCCTTAGAAGTGACTGACATCAACCAAAAGCTTTGGGGCACAACTAGACCCCGTTCATTATTGATAATAATAAACCAAAAATTTTAGAAAATTCATTAATTAATTAATGAGAGACGTCCTAAAAACGGACTAAATGTAAGTTTTTTTAGGTTTAAGCAGTTTTTCTTGGTTTTGTTCAAAACGGACGGGTAATGACGGTAACATTGTCCTCTTTTGGAAGTCTTAAAGAAAAATCTTTAAGATGTTCTGTGTGAAGGAAAATTCAAAAAATAGAATTATTCGCGAGTTTATTGGACCAGTATTTGGAGGAAGAGGGGGAGGAAGCGGAGGTGGAAAGAGCGCTAAGGGACAAGAAGACCCTGTGGAGCACATGCGCTTCGCCCTTCCCTATCGATCAGCAGGGACGGGCGGATGCTCGAACAGCCGTTATGAAGTGATGTGAGCGAGATCATTTTTCGACTCCGTCGCCTTTCTTTTCACAGTTCTTATGAAAGTGTAACGATCAGCGTAACAAAATGTTGCTCATCAATAGAATGTGCGCGGACAACAAGATGCTCCTGAAGTGTATGTTGATTGCGCTGGCCTGCATCACCTTGGGCACACCTTCAGATGCAGGTTTGCTACCATGTATTATAAAAAATATGTCCTAATTACAGCAATGTTGCTGCTCAATTCAAAGGGAGTATAACATACATAAGTACTGTTGGCTAACTAGTGGAATAGGTAGGTACTACGATTGTACTTTTAAGAAGGTAGGTACTTAGCTAAGTATCTTGTAAGTACTCTGGCTACTAGCCCAACTAGAGGCCAAGATTATAAACATTTTCTTCACGAGAATCTATAAGATGAATTTTGAATTAAATTCTGATAAGTTTTTGTTTTTATAACGATGTGGACAGTCAGGTATCTGCCTTAAGTAATCTTAAGTAAATCATCCTCAGTAAGAGGGGATATACAACTCTAGGTCTTGAAAAATTATTAAATCTATAGATTTTCCGAGTCTTACTCAAGGTTTTCCTTTACGAAGTCAAGATTCGCCAAAGCAAATTCAAGGTTTTTCCAAAAAATGGGTCAGTCAGGGACTGTATGTGAAAACATAGGTAGGTGTTGGAAAAGTTTGAATTAAACCGACGGCAGAAGATTGATTTTGTAAACACTCAAGCAACCACTCGCTCCAGTACCCATCGATGCCAACTCGCTGCAATTGGCGAAGCTCAGATAGAAGCAGTTATTGAAGGGTACTAATTCTTCGTGGTGCACCTTCCGCCTGCGTGTTTGGCTCTCCGAACTAGTTCACACGTACAGTTTTTCTTACTAGAAACGGGAAAAAACTCAGAAATATCGATTTATCGATATTTTATGTATTATAGGCCATTGATGGTAATAAACATCAGAACCAAAACATCGTTGCTTTTCCAATGAACATCGATGCCATCTATCTCTCCCAAACCATGTTCAATCATTTTTGACAACTCGTAATTTGTATTAATTTTGTTTGTTTTGTTTTGTTGTTGAACATAATAATGGAAGTATAGGAGAATTGAAACATTTGTTAGATAAGTAGGTGGTTTGCAATCTACGGTAAAAAGAAAACAAAGAAGTATCAATACTAGTAACGTTGTACACTGACAACCAACAATCGATGGGCAAAAAAAAAAAAAAAAAAAAACAACTGAAAAGAAACTTCGGACGATTTTGTAAAAACATCGATGTATCCCAGACACTCCGATTTGTTACAGCTGTACTAAAGAGCTCAATTTGTCGACGAATCATGGGTAAAATTATTTTAAATTAAATTTAATGTTAATTTTTAAAATTTAATTTTAAATTAAATGATTTTACCGACAATGGTTAGAACCTGAAATGGAAGCAATATTTATATTATAAAAAAAGCAAAATTTATATTATATTAGTTTATAAACTGTTTCAACGCCTACTTTTTAGGACGTCCCACAGTAAAACTTGGGCGTCCTTATGCGATCGATCTGGGGTGAAGTTGGACAACACTCAACAGAAAAAAAAAAAATAACCACACAGTAATCCGTTTTAAACCATTCTGAATCCAAATCCGCGAAAAAAAACCATAGGTGTATGTGTGTGTGTGTGTGTGTGTATGTGTGTGTGTGCGTGTGTAACAAAATCTTGTGTACTCTGCACAGGCCTTAGTTCTCAACCGATTTTCGTGGTTCTTTTTTTGTTCGTCGCGGAAAACTATCTAGTTGTGCACTACGTCGCCGGAATTTCGAATTTTGCCTTTTAAGGGGGGGAAAATTCTCGAAAAACGTGCGTTTTTGGGCATAATCTTGTGTCGTCTGCACAGGCCTTAGTTCTCAACCGATTTTCGTGGTTCTTTTTTCGTTCGACGTGGAAAACTATCTAGTTGTGCACTACGGCGCCGGAATTTTGGATTTTGCTTTTTAAGAGGGGGAAAGGGGGGGGGGTTGATGCTTTAAAAACGTGCGTTTGCGTGCATAATCTTGTAAACTCTGCCCAGGCCTCAATTTCCAACCGATTTGCGTGTTTCTTTTTTTGTTTGACTCAAATAACTTCCGAGTTGTACATGATTTTACCAGAGTACCAAAATTCGCAAGGGGAGGGGGTGAGTGGGGGGATAATATTCACAAAATATCCGATTTTTCAATATTATGGTTCCTTTACTGCTTACTAATTGTACCCAAGCTTTGAAATTGAGGAAAAATTCTCGTTATACCTCCGGATTTTCATGAATTATTCTCTGTACCACCATGGAACTAATAGTGGTGCCACCATGGTGCCAGCACATGGTGCCATGATGCTATAAACCGCATATTTCGTGTTTTTTTTTGTGTTTCACCTTGAATACGGATGTGAACTTCGACAGACTGCCTACCAAAACTAACAGATGAAAGTTCAATGTTACGACGTATTTCCGCTTTGGTGCCAGACTGGCACCATAGTTGGCGTTGGGCGGTGGGGGGGGGTGAACTCGAATTCGCATGTTGGGTATCGTAGATCATGGATTTTAAAATGCTCTTCAGATTCGAGGCTCCCACGCCGCTAGAAATGTTATGGTGGATAAAGGTGAGGGGGGGGGGGGTCAGTATTTCTTACCTAAAGTAATAAAAATATTAAATCGAGTGAAACAGTTTTATCGCTTACCAACTGGTTAAACTGATCTAATGCTTATCCAATGGGACGTCCCCTGGAATGCATGCATTACTAAACAATATGTTTCCCACTTGAGACAGGCAATTTTTTTGAAAAAATCTTGGTTATGAAATGAAAAATTTTGAATTTGAAAAAAAAAAATTTGAATTTTACTCGGAGTTGTTAGTTTTACAAGAAGAGAGTTACCTACTGAATATTTGAGAATGTGCTTCCTACAATGTTGATGAATTTGGCCTTTTCCGCAAGTGCCATTTTGATCGAATAAAATGGGGGGTGCGTTTGATTTTTTTAAACTTTTTCAATCGAAAGTAGACGTCATCCTGAGAATTTTGACACCAGCCGTTCTCTTTTTGGATGAGTAGATCTTTAACTATGATTTTTCATAGTTTCGGATGTTTATGAAGTCTCGCGCCCCTCTCGCCTGTGTGGGACCCCCCAGCCAACTGTGACGTCATTAACATTCGAAACTTTGAAAAATCATAGAAACAGGTCTTCTCACGCTAGAAGGTCGCGGTTGGTGTCAAAATTCTACTTTCGATTAAAAATAACAATAAACAGTTTATCCGACTTATGCGCACACCCCATTAGGAAGTAATAATCTTAGGACGAACCACACCCTAAAATTTGAGCAAAATTGGACCAATAGAGAAAAATCGGGTGAGAAATCTAGATTTTGGAAGACTCACACTCTAATTTGAATCCTCTAACTCTTCTTGTTTTCTGCGTCTTCAACCTCCTGACCATCAAATGTGAGTTGATTCACAAGTTTTTTTTCCTTCCCTTCAATTGGCAGTGGCGTTTGGCCATAGCTAAGAAGTTCGTTTTATTTAAAAATTATTACATCAAAATAAAATTAAGAAAAAATAATAAGAATTAAAATTGAAAGCGAGAGAAAAATTAAATAATAATACAAAAATAAATCGCTGTGTTTATAAGAAAGCATTTTGAGTGTATAATATTATAGTAATGTAGTGGTTTATCCAAGTGGGGTGAAACGTCGTCCATCATCTTTTTCCTTGCATGCTCGTAGGTTGGGCAATCCATGAGTATATGCTGTAGAGTTTCCACCTTGGCAACTGCTGCAATCCGAAGTGAGGCGTTCTCCGATTCGATGCAGATATGCCTCGCATAGGCCATGGTTGGATCGTAATCGACATATTACTCTTATTTGCTTCGTTCCATCTCGAACTGGTTGAACCATGGCCTATCAGATACTCAAGCGTTTTCCCGCCGATACTGCTCCCCGACCACTGCCTCGTCGTACTGACTCTGCCATTTCTTTTTTAATGGCATGTGTATATATGTCCGTGTAAGGAAGCATAGTTCTAAGGGATTCACAAGTTCTTTAGGTCCTTGAAGTTGGGCAGTTTATTTTGTGGTTTGTGTTGTCTTGACGTGAAAGAATGTTCTCATGTAAATGTAAAACTTTTCAGGAGTGAAACAGATAGAAGCCAACCCAGACGCTAAACGGCTGTACGACGACCTGCTGTCGAATTATAACCGGCTCATCCGACCAGTCTCAAATAATACCGACACGTTGACGGTTTATTTGAGATTGAAAATGTCTCAACTTTTGGAAATGGTGAGTCGACATTCGAAGATCTATGAATGCACTATAATGAGTTACCTGTTAATCTGAGCCTTGTAGGCCTATTAGGTTCTCAATTACCCACTGAATTTCTCGTTTCAGAACCTGAAGAATCAAGTGATGACTACAAACTTATGGGTGGAACAGGTAATGATTATGAGCTGAATGTATGATAATTATTGCACTATTATGATTAGTTGTGCCTTGTGTCCTCGTACTTTCTACGTACTTTCTTTTCTTTTTTTTGCACCCTTTCGGGCGCACTCCCGGGCAGGGTTCAATTCTACTACTAATTTGCAACAAAAAATGTCTCATAGCAATTTTTTTAGAGGCTTCGTTTTCGAGTTATGTCACTTTTAAGATTTTTTTCGTGTTTTCGATGTTATCTCAATAAAACAGCTATAACTCACCAAATTTTCATGAAAATTTAAATCTGATCATACCGTTGGGAAGAGCGTAAAATTTCCTATCTCTTCGGTAGAAAAATATTTTTTTAAATTGGAAAAACGAGTAAAAAGTGGACCTGAAACAAAAAATTGTTCAAAACTTGGAAATCTCTTATTTTTTTCAAACGCTCATAGGTCCTGTCATCCGGCATGTTAATTTTTACCTGAAAGCCTAAAAAAAGCGAAAAAATCTCAGCTTTCCAACGGTATGGTCATTTATATTTTGAAAATGAGGCTTATTACAAAAATTTGTGTTTGAACGGGGAAAACCGTTAAATTTTTCAACAGAATCAGCGCTTCTGCTATGACGATTTAAGGGATTGGACGATGGGAGGGGGTGGCAAAGTTGGGCAAATTCAACTTATCAGTATGATTAAGATTTGTAATGACAAAAATATTTTTTTCTAAGGCTAAAAGTATGATTAATTTGTTATTCACTCATAGGAGTATGATTGAAATCATAGTCAATGTATGAATAAGATTCAATTCCTGAAATTAATCATACAGGAAATGTGTTACACGAGATGAATGATTAATCACAGAAATCGATGATTAGTCACAGAAATTGTTGATTAATCACAGGAAATGTATGATTAATCTCATAAATCTTTAGTTAATCACAAAAATCCGTGAGAAATTACGGAAAAATCATGATAAATCACAAGAACCAACCAGATTAATCACACATTTCCTGTGATCAAGAATTTAATCTTATTCACACATTGATTATGATTTTAATCATACTCTTTTGATTGAATAAAAATTTAATAATATTTTTAGCCATAGAAAAACATTATTCTTGTCATGAGTAGGATTTTGCCCAACTCTGCCACCCCTCTCCCATCGTTCAATCCCTTAAATCGTCTTAGCCAGACCGCTGATTTCGTGGAAAAAAATTCACGTTTTTCTGCTTTCAAACATAAATTTTTCTGATAAGCCCCACTTTCAAAATAGAAATGACTATACCGTTGGAAAGCTGTGATGTTTGCGCATCTTTTTGGCCTACAGGTGAAAATTCATGTGCCGGATTACAGAACCTATGAGATTTTGAAAAAGGTTGAAATTTCCAAGATTTTACCAATTTTTCGTTTCAGGTCTAATTTTTACCCGTTTAACCAATTTAAAAAAATGTTTTTTCCATAAAGGAAATAGGGAATTTTATGCTCTTTCCAATGGTGTAATCAGAATGAAATTTTCATGAGAAATCGGTGAGTTATGACCGTTTTACTGAGATAAGGTCGAAAACACGAAAAAAAATCTTAAATGTGAAATAACTCGAAAACGAAGCCTCTAAAACAGGGGTTCCCAAACTTTTTTGTACCACGCCCCCCTCTGGTTATTTGGAGACCCCCCACGCCCCCCTCTGGTTATTTGGAGACCCCCCCACGCCCCCCTACACATATCAGCTTTCCATTTTGCAATACCCTATTTCCACGGTACCGTACATACCAACTCCTACTTGTACAAGTATGTGCCTACTTGATACGGTGAGTAGGTAGATTTTTCGATCACTGTTGAATGCGGTAACGCAGAATGGAAAGATTCAATAATTGTACGTATGGTGAAAATTAAAACAAGTATTACATGAAAAACGAATATAATTACTGATACAAAATTTAACATTGTAACACAGATACATTTTCAATTTAAGGAAGGTGAAACTTAGAAAGACTTTATTTCAAAAATCTGAGGAAATTATTTTTGTAATTTTTTTTATTTATTTCATTTGGGTGTCACGCCCCCCCTGGACTTTCTCCACGCCCCCCCAGGGGGGCGCGCCCCCCAGTTTGGGAACCACTGCTCTAAAACTAAATTGCTATGAGACATTTTTTGTTGCAAATTAGTAGTAGGTAGAATTGAACCCTGCCCGGTGGTGTGCCCGAAAGGGTGACACCCTGTATTATAGTAATTCAATTATACAGAACATCCAGTTTATTGACGCTGTTGCGTACGTGAATACGTTCAATTGAGAGGGGTAGCAAGTTGTAGTTCCTCGTCCGAAGAAGGGGTAGGGTTCCATTCATATTTATCTCACGTTAAGACACCTATTAAGCAAAAAGGTAGTAGTTTAGGGGCTGGGACCACTGATTGGGGACTCGGATTGACCGACGGTATTCTTTCGTTGCCAGCACTAAACTTGGCACTTTCTTTTGTTACCATGAACGAATTTGGTGAAATTTGGTATATCGGCTCCATGTGGGATCTACTTGAGCCCCAAAGCTTTTGGTATTGTCAGCAACTTCTTAGGGGGTGAAAAATAGGGGTTGCAATTTTATAAACGCCCTAGGGAACATATTAAATTGACAGTGAACCTTGTGCGAAAATATGGTTGGTAGGTACTAATAATGGAAAAGCCCCATTCTTTGCAAGCGAGTGATCTAAACAGAAAAATAAATCATTGTGTAATTTGGTAGGTTTCAACTACGCACCTTCATTTGTTTTTTAAAATATATGAATATGTGGTCATGTATTATGGCCGAAGTTACCTACTTGTAATGGATTTTCCAAGACTGTACGAACGCACACGACTTTAAAGTTCAGATTTTGCAACTTCTTGATTAGCTATTGGGATCTTTGATGTGGTGAATAGAGAGCGAATACACGTTCTACCAAAAATGTTGATTTATTTTTATTAACTAAAGGTATGTTTTGGACAGAAATGGGTCGACTACAAGTTGCGATGGGATCCAGAAGAATACGGCGGAGTAGAAATGTTATACGTGCCTTCCGAGCATATCTGGCTGCCTGACATCGTGCTATACAATAAGTAAGCTACCTATTAAATCAAAGAGATTCGTACAAATAGTAATAAAGGAAGTACGTGTAGCCGTCAGTACACTGATGAGTACTAGACAATGTTGCATTCCGTTTAGCTGGTACACTTTTCATCCATTATCGATGATATTCGCTGGAGTTATACGAATTTCCAATTATTTTGATGCATTTCATGTTGAATGAAGGAAAGTTATTCGAAGGATATCATAACATCAACATTTTTCTCTTCTTATGAGAGAGAGAGAGAGAAAACACTTTATTGAACATAGTAGAAGGAAAAATGGTGGACAAGGTCTCCAGTAGTTTCTCTTCTTGATGCTCCTAAATGGGGTCATTAATCGCATCCAAATGCTAGACAAGTTTTGGTGACGATTTTGAGAGTCGTTGAATCCCTAAATGGATGACCTTTATTCCTTCATAGGGTGTTGTGATCAGAACCACTTCAAGTTCAAACCTACAAAATGCAGCTCCATGACTTAAGTCCAATATTACAATGGGGGGTGAGCCTGATTTTTTTTTTTACTTTTTAATCGAAAGTAGACCTCATTCTGAGAATTTTGAGCCGTTCTTTTTCTAGATGAGTAGATCTTTTCTATGATTTTTTGAAAGTTTCGAATGTTTTTGACGTCACACGCCACTCCCGCCTGGGCGGGATCCCCTCCCCCCCCCCCCAGAAGGTCGTGGTTGGTGTCAAAATTCTCAGAATGAGGTCTAGTTTAGATTGAAAATAACAATAAACAGTTTTTTCCGACCCCCCTTCTCACTTCCTCTTCCATTCATGAGGGATGAGACTCTTCAAGATGTGGGGAAAAAAACCTTCATTTTTGGTTTTGTAAAACTCGTTTCGAGAAACTTCTCAATCATACCTGCTTTGATTAAGCTTTATACAGGGTGTCTCACAAGTTGTCCCCCCCCCCCCCTGCTAAAACCCTCCAGATAGTGGTTAAGATTAAAAAAAAAAAAAATCTTCATGATTTTTCCCAGGGATTTCAAATATTACCACGGTGCGCATTGCGCACGTGTGTAATCGTGCGCAACGCCCACCAACTTCGTTTTTTCGAATGAGACCCCCATTTTTTTAATTGCAGATTGGGATTCTACGAAAATTTCATGAATTTTAGACACCTCAACAGATTTTTTTGGATGCGCACAACCCGTCCAGTGAGCGCGCAAACATGTGCATCCCCTGGATTGTGCCAAAATTGAGATGAAGGTAGACCCCAAGTGTGAAACACGTTTTTTCATTAATTTTCGACGCTGAATCACGTGTTTTTATCCATTTTTGGATTTAACTGGAATTTTTCGAAACGGCCGAAAATTTGTGGTTTTTAATAGAAAATTGCTCTTATATTATATTATTCCATCCTTATGAGCTATGACGGAATTTTGCTTAGTTCGGGTGACTAACTCTACCCGTAAATGTGTGAGGAGGGAAAGACAATAAAATTTTAAAAAAAATTTCTCACCACTATCTGGACGGTTTTAGCGGGGGGGGGGGGGGGGGGGGGCAACTCGTGAGACACCCTGTATTTTACTGGTGAGACCCATCCTAGATCCTTCGATTCAACAGCAGCATTTCGATGATTCATTCAACACAGAATTGTCTTGATCGGATCATTTACTCGATCATATTATGGATCCGAGGAGGCTATGTTTTCCACTCAGTTGCCAGACTTTTTTTTTTTTACGTTTGTACTCGTACAATTATTGTACAATAGGGAAGCAGCGGGAAGCTATTATAGGGAAGCAGCGAACGTACATATTCCATAAATAGATTATGACTTACGCCGAATCCACCTTTCAGTGCCGACGGCAACTACGAGGTTACGCTGATGACAAAGGCGACTCTCAAATACACTGGAGAAGTCATTTGGAGACCGCCAGCCATTTACAAGAGTTCTTGTGAAATTAACGTCCTCTATTTTCCCTTCGACGAGCAGAGCTGCACGATGAAGTTTGGTTCTTGGACCTATAATGGTATTCAGGTGAGTAAACAGTCTCTATAGCTTTGAGGAGTGTGATAAGTCCTTAATCAAATAATTTAATTCTTAATCAATTAGGAAAGAGTTGAGTTCAGGGACAACTCGAAAAATTAGAGATTGATCAAAATATGTATATTTTTGACAATCTAAAATTCTCAGTTTGGGAAATAATATTACAATATTTGATCGAAGGAAAATACCTTAGAAAAGAGAGAGAAAATGATGAATTAATCGGAAGGATAACTCACCAGAATGGGATGAGTAGGTACAGGAAGGAAGTTGTGAGGGGTAATGCGTGGTCGAATCAATGGAGTCCACGGGAATCTATCGACCTACCGTTGGTTGTCGACAGCTGTGATTCTTTATGAACTACCAAACGATTCGCCAATATCAGATAAATAGGATAATATTTACTGAAATTGTAGGCCTATGCCGATTTTTCATCCTTAGTTACATCGCACTCCCCGAGGACTACTGCAATATCCCGAATGTTTGTCACTTTGAGTTTGGTATTGATTTGAAGCCTTGAAGAAGTCATCATGGATGGATTGACCGCCAGAAAACAGATGTGTCAGCATTCCATTGAGGGAAAACCCCAAAGTCCGGCGAGGACAATTTACCTTGCTTGTTTACTATGGATGATTAAAAAAAAATTTAGTCCTCAATATCCAAAACACTCAAACTTCTATAAAATTACTTAAACTCAGTGTTGACTATTTTCTATATTTGTTATTGTGTTTATTGGATAGTTTTAATTGAATGAAAAACTCGGCAAGCCCCCTGGACCCCCGGATGGTTTCTGCTTAGAGCCTTGGGCTAAAATTCAGAAAACATGGAACATGCTTTAGCCGTTCCTTTGGCCATGCCTTTAGCGGTCGAAGCTTCTCGAAGGTTCTTGGTGTAATACAAGTTTGCAAATGAACTTCCTTGCTCGCTCTTCCGTGGAAGCAGACGATGACTCACTACTTTGTAAAGCAGTCTCAATCTCAGCATTATTCTTATTAATAAGAAATCCAAAACATCTGAAGCGTCGAAGAACACATCACAACTAAAAGCCCGCGTTCACAACAAAATCTCGCCTAGGTTTCAAGATTCTTTTGATTACATTCGTAAAAACCAAACCAACCAACAACTTCAATATAATCCACTAAATCGATGTTGGTTGTTACCACGAATGTTGTTTACAGTTCTTTTAAATCAGAGGTATATCTCAGCTTCGTCCATATTTATAGCTAAATTTATGTTCTAATCTCAACTTATGCTATAATTTACGCATAAATTGAGGGCTTTTCAACTAGAGGCGAACGATTTTCGTGGGTTGAAAGCTAACGGCGATACATTTCCCTAGAAACGGGTCGGTTGTAAGTGAAAATCATTACAAAATCCCGCGCTACTTTCGTTCCACGGTTTTGTCACGTTTTTACCCAGTTAGATGACGACTAAAGCATATTCCATGCTAAAATCATCCTAGAAGAGAGCAGACTGTAATTCTTATGAATTTGCAGATTTTCGGGTATGGAGTACCAGTAATGGGGAAATCGAAGTTTATTGATGTATGATCGGAAGAGAAATATTAGGGGAAAACAGTATTCCAAGAATTGTGTTGATAAGGAAAAAAATGTCCATTTAACCCATTGCCGGCCAATGATGCGTTTTCGCATCGTCATATTTATGAATTTTTTAGGAATTGAAAATATTGGAAAATCGTTGTAGATTAATTTTTTCTCGTTTATACTGTTCCTAAACTGCTCAAAAAAATTTTGCTGCAACGTTCAGGAACTCATTACGAATTTGGAGAATTTTTTGAAAAATAGGCATTTTTGATGGTCTTTGACCATGAGGAATTTTCGTTACTTTGGAGAAGGAACAATACTTCTCCTCTCTTGATCCTGAATGCTTGGAATGGCGTAGAAGCCAAATACATTCAAAACAAAAAATAAATAAATAATGGTATTGGTTGTACAACGACGAAAATTGACGAATGCGAAAACGCACCTTTGGCCAAAAGCACTTTTGTTTTGAAATTTATTGAAAAATTTTGAGCTTCATTTCATGTTAATACATTCTTAAATACGTTTTTACATGAAAATTTCAACTTTTAAATTTATTTCTACCCTTGGCCGGAAATGGGTTAATGGTAGTGATGTAGGAACCAAGTGAATAGTTAGTGAATAGTACCAAGTTAAAAATGATTTCCCATAACTTACGGGCATTAAACGGGCACCATTTCACTATACGTAAATAATATTATATATTATTTTATTTAAATACCAACTAGTTCAGTAAACGTGATTTGGAAACTCTTTAAAACAACTTTTCCAGCAAATTATGCCATTGTAATTCGAAGCATCGATACCTACGTACCTTCAACAACTCACATCAAATTTAGGCAAATCTGACCTAATTTTCGGTCCTAACCCACACCGGGATTAAAATTATCCAAAAAAAAATATCCGCATTCTTTCAATGACATTGGATGTATAGGCTGTACTTATATACAATTTACTGTAATATAAATAGTTAAGGTAGTACTGAAAACGGAAACTTTAAATTGTTCTTATGTTGGCAGGTTGATTTGAAACACATGGACCAAATATCAGGGTCGAACATCGTTCCCGTCGGAATCGATTTGAGTGAGTTCTACCTTTCAGTTGAATGGGACATTCTTGCCGTACCCGCAACCAGGAATGAGGAATACTATCCGTGCTGTGCCGAACCATATTCAGGTATGGGTTTGAACATTAGTGGTAAGTTTTTCGTCAGATCATAGGTAGTTACTAGGTAAAGAGATCTTCTTATCAATTTACACAGCAAATGTAATTTTATGGTGAATGTTTTGAGACTTGGTCTCAGTAAATTTTAGATGGTAGGTATGATGCTGCAATCATTTTTAGTCGTGCAGCAATGTGCTGCTGTATGATCAGAATGAGCCGGAACATCCATCAGACATCCGGGGCGGCGCTGTGGCCGAGCGAGCTACGGCATGTGTCTCTGGAGACGAGACTCGGACCGGTTGCGGGGCCGTGAGTTCGGGACTCGCCTCGGGAGCATATTTTCGGGCAAGTCGGACGTAGTTCCCCCTCGTCCCAACCCAGGGAGGTGAGGCTAATGGGAAGCCATGAGCGAAATCATCAGAACAAATTCTTAGACAGCTGATGACGTCCGCGACGCCAGGAATGGCAGTCGGACGAAAATTCAACCTGAAATGGTTGTTTACTTTACTTTACTCCATCAGACATCCAAATATGGATTAGCTATAGATTGTAAATGCATAACCTTCACGTCCCATGAACATAGGAACTGCTTACAAGGCACGCATGCCTCAAAAGAAAAAAAAATGCTAAAAGTAACAAAAGAAAAAAATCGATAATTCTGGGTTTTGACAATCTTAATTATCTATTAGATAATATCTAATAATAAATTATGATGCAGCCAAACATTTCAACCAACTTAGGGAGCGGTCAGCTGTTCACTTATTATTAGCTCTGTCGGAGCTGCCCTAGTGAAGTGAAGCAGGAACATCGTCGTCCGAGTACAGAACTCCTCATCAGTTGATGGTAGAATCAGATGCCAAATTGCAAGTGAGGCACCATGGAGGAAAAACTTAGTATAGTACTTGGAAAGAACAAGATGAAAGCTTTACTCTAGTCGTGAAGCCAGAAAAAGTTCATTCTGCAGAGAAAGTAGCTTTATCAGCACGAAACTAGAATTTTCGGATGAGCAAGATATCCACTACAATTAAATGCTCTCAAATTTCCTGCTCATGATTCTTCACTAGATGTAGGCAGGAGATCATCGATAACCTCACATTTCATCTACCTAATAGGAAATTGAGCTGAATTGCATTGATGTATTCTGTTGCAGATATCACCTTCAACCTGACGATGCGACGGAAAACCCTTTTCTACACGGTCAACCTCATTATTCCCTGCGTGGGGATCACTTTCCTCACTGTCCTCGTATTCTACCTGCCGTCTGATTCCGGCGAAAAAGTCACTCTGTGCAGTTCAGTACTCGTCTCCTTGACTGTGTTTTTCCTCCTACTCGCAGAAATCATTCCTCCGACATCGCTGGCTGTTCCACTTCTGGGCAAATATCTTCTATTCACCATGATCACCGTCTCTCTGAGTATTTGCGTCACAGTTTGCGTCCTCAACGTGCATTTCAGGTAAGACTGGGTTGGATGACCTCCCAATCTGAGTCCAATCCAGCAGCACAACCAATCAAAGTGGATCCACCGCCCCCAGAAATCGCCACACTCATTCCATTTCAATTTCACCACTCAATTTTCATCTATTCAAATCTGGTTCAAATGCCGCTAAACTGTAAAGATACGAGGCTGGTTTATATAAACAGGACTTTTAATTATAAAACTTTGTTTTTACATGAAAATGGTCACTTTATTCGGAAATGCGCTTCCGATTGACTGTTGTTCGCAAGTTCAGAGATCAAGGCTGTACGAAGCGTGTTAAAGAGGAGTTTTGCGTGGTTAGAGCCGCAGTGTGGATTTCCGGAAAGAGTAGAATATCTTGAATGGTGATTGCAAACGATCAAAACTGATTCTCAGTTCTCCAATGATTTTGGCCAGCGGAGCGACGTTCCTCTACGAGTAGCTCCCGAACAGCAGCAACATACAGGGTGTAAAAGTTAAGGACGCACCATTGGCTAGGGATCACTTTTACAACTAATTTTCAACAAAAAACGTCTCAGCAATTTTTTTTAAAGGCTTAGTTTTCGAGTTATTTCACTTTTAAAGTTTTTTTTTTCGTGTTTTTTACCTTGTTCGCTAAAACTGTCCTAGCTCCGTTAATTGATGAAGTAATTCAAATTTGATTATACCATTGGAAAGATCATTAAATTTCCTGTCAAAATAATGCAAGTTGAATTTTTTGTAAAGAGATTTAACTGTAAAAACATAATCCCAAAGGCAAAAATCTGTAAATTAGTGAAAATTTTCAGTTTTTTCAATCGTTTGCCAGCCCCACTGAATGTACGGTTTTTCTTCCTGCAGTAGTCCTAAAAGTTGGTCCAAAAGCTCACCTTTCCTTGGGCTTTTAGCAGGGCAACCAACAGGACCTCGAAAATCGCCACTAACTCATCATCGTCCAAAATGAGGGACACTTTGAAAATATTTTATAAAATAAAATCGTTGAAATACTTGAGCGCAGATAATCATTATCCAACAATCCGCACTGTAAGAACTACTGAAATTTCACCACAAGAACCCGAATTAAGAGAACTAGGATATCTACATTCTTTTTACTTCCATGTCGTTATCACCCTACCTAAATCTTTTGTTTTAGGTACTCACACAGTGGAACTATTTGATTCACTTAGAATCACTTGGAAAATCGCCCCAAACTTCATTCACCCGCAAGTGATGAAACAGTCACTACGTCATGCTGAACCCACGAATTCGATAAAAATGTGCTCCATTTGTGGTCTAGTTGTGCCCCAAAGATTTTGGTTGATGAAGGTCACTTTTAAGGGTTTAAAAATGAATTTTTGAAATTTTGAAAACGCTCTACTCAAAAAATTTTGATATAAAGGTATTGTTTTTCCTTCAATTAAGGATTCTATAGAATTTTAAATTTTTTTTGAGACCATGCGGAGCTTTGTAGGACAAACCGTTCGCTCCCTACGAGAATTTAAGGGTTTGACGTACGATAAATCAGAAACACGAGAGTGAATCGCAAAAGAGGCCTAATCTCCGTTCAAATTTTAGCTGACCGAAATGCAATCGATGTTTTTCTTCATGTTGGATGGTTGGTGGCTTTGCGGGGGCGTCGGTGGTCTAGTGGACAGTGTACCCGACTGCGGTGATAGGATAAGAACCGTCTAGCGGGGATGCGAGTTCGAGTCTGGTCGCCAGCAGAAAGTTTTCTGTCTATTAGACTATCGGCAATCTCTCGTTCCAACCCAGGGCGGTGATGTTTGGGAAGCCATGAGCGAAATCATCAGAACAAATTCTGATCTCCCCTTAGGGAGACAGCTGATGACATCCGCGACGCCAAGAATGGCAGTCGGACGAAAATTCAACCTGAAATGGTTGCTTACTTTACTTTACTTTACTTTTTTACTTTACTTTGGTGGCTTTGCAGACGAGTGATCAATATAGAATAATAAACCATTGTGTAATAATTTGCAGCGTTTTCTCTCGGAAAGACACATTTTTCAAAAAATAGAAGCGTTTTGAGAAAATCTGAATACACCGTTGGAAAGGTGAGCTTTTGGACCAACTTTTAGGACTACTGCAGGAAGAAAAACCGTACATTCAATGGGGCTGGCAAACGATTGAAAAAACTGAAAATTTTCACTAATTTACAGATTTTTGCCTTTAAGCTTATGTTTTTACATTTAAATCTCTTTACAAAAAATTTAACTTATTATTGTGACAGGAAATGTAATGCTCTTTCCAATGGTATAATCAAATTTGAATTTACTTCATCAATTAACGGAGCTAGGAAAATTTTAGCGAACAAGTTCGAAAACACGAAAAAATTATTAAAAGTGAAATAACTCAAAAACTAAGCCTCTAAAAAAATTGCTAAGAGACATTTTTTGTTGAAAATTAGTTGTAGAATCGATCCCTAGCCGATGGTGCACCCTTAACGTTTACACCCTGTATACGGGTGGGTTGCTTCTTGTGTTTGTGGGCTTCTTGGGAGACTTCCACTTTTTTGAAATTTTATCAGATGAATTCATAGGGAACCATCGATAGTTCCAGCCAAACAATCCCAGAATATTTCATCGAATTCGAATGGAAAATGTAGAAGTTATGGCATTTGGAAAGATTTCACGTTTGATTATGCCAGTTTACTACTTATCTTCGAGCTTCGTACTTCTCACTCCCGGTAGTTAACACAGCACTACCCCGGTCGCAGTGGTCTATCAAACCGTAAAATTACGGTTACACAATTTTGTGGACATCAGAACCAAGGATGTTAAAAGACAGGCCAACCTATAAGCTTAGTGCTTTCGACATGAAGGGGAAAAACTTATTCTTACTTCGGTGCAAAGGGAAGTAAATTTGCAAATGACCAGCTGCTGGCTAACCAGAACAAATCCTGATCGACATTGAAGTGAGCATGTACTGACAGATGGAGGCGGAACCAAAATTGTTCAGAAAGTGAAAAAGATGCAAGTTTTAACTTTCGGAAGTGGGAAGAAAAACATTAGATTTTTCAAGTCTGCTGGATTGGATGCTCATAGTCATGAAGCACGTTTTTTTATGCAACAGAGCAAGCATCTATTAACAGATACCTGTATTTATGAGTTAAGTACAATCTCTCCTACTCCTTCATCACTGCAAGTTGCTGTCAATACTCCGATTCCTTTATTGCAGATCTCCGAGTACCCATGAAATGCCTCCCTGGGTGAAGAAGCTCTTCCTTGTCTGGATGCCCAAAGTCCTGATGCTTCGACGACCTCCGTACTCCGCCAGTGGCAACTACGATGAAAATCAGGAGTCCGGGTACGTCAATGACGGCGAATTTAGGTAGGATAGCGCTTTTGGCTTCATCATACGATTTCTAATGAATATCGTTTTGCAGTGAGTACGCAGGCCTGACGACATGGAATTTTTGACGCAGCCTTATAGACAAGCTCGCCTGCTTTACAAAACAATTGGATGGCTTTGTTTTTTGATGATCGCAATATTATTTTTGATTTTTGTGCGGACTGGCTTCGGCATTTTTGTACGTAGAACGTAGAACAGTTCTACTTTGTTGAAAAAACTTTTTATTTTTTTTTAGAAGAACTTAAAAAACCCTATAATGCTTCGCAAGAGGTGATATCACAGGTAAGGAGTAATTTTTAATTTTGTTCCACGAATTTACAATCAAGAGTGACTGATTGGCTTGCCACTAATTCAGTGTTCAAAGGTGATTACCGAATCGTACTCTTTGCCACCTAGGTCAAAATATCGCTCTGCCACCTCCCTCATTTTCTGCTCGTTCCTCGTCACGAACAAACAGCTCTAGATAGTTATATCCCGCGTTGGTTCCCAGATGCTCTATTTCTAAGGGTTTAGATATGAACTCTCAAAAGTATTTTACTTTGTCTATTCCCAACGGAATGTGGATTAATAGGGGTCTAGATGCACCTCACACTACCAATGCCCAGGAGAATCATTCCATGCACAATACAATTCCTTATTATAGTGAAAAAAAAAACAAAAACAAAAAAACATGCATGTGGAAAACATTGGAGGCTCAAAAAGGAATCAAAGTGACTCAAGAATTAAAATTTTAGCGGTAGATTAAGGGAAAATTCGTAATAGACCACCCACTGAATAAAAACGACAGGTTCGTGAGTTGTTTGGAAAATTTGGTAATAACGAGCAACAATTTCTGTGAATTTGTTAAGAAATGGTAACTGCCTATGAGGCAGAAAGTTTCGATATAAAGGTATTGTTTTTACATCAATTTAAGATATTATTGAATTTTTAGAGACCTGTAGGACAAACCGTTCGTTCCCTACGCGAACTTAAGGGTTGGTCTTACGATAAATCAGAATCACGAGTGTGAATCGCGAAACAGGCCTAATCTCCGTTCAAATTTGAGCTGACCGAAATGCGATCGATGTTTTTTTTCATGTTGATTGGTGGTGACAATGGCAGACGAGTGATCTATACAGGGTGTCACCCTTACGGGCGCACCACCGGGCAGGGTTCGATTCTACTACTAATTTGTAACAAAAAATGTCTCCTAGCAATTTTGTTTTAGAGGCTTCGTTTTCGACTTATTTCACATTTAAGATTTTTTCGTGTTTTCGACCTTACATCACTAAAATGGCTATAACTCCCTTAATTGATGGAGTAAATTCAAATTTGATTATATCATTGGAAAGAGCGTCAAATTTCCTATCTCCCTGATGGGGTTTTAGAAAATTTCAAATGAAACGAACGGGTGTAAAATAAACCAAAAGTAAAAAATTGGTAAAGTTTCGAAAAATTTCACTTTTTTCAAAGTTTGTTTCTCGAAACGTCGTGAACAGAAATTTCCATGCTGTAAGCCTAAAAGTTGCATGTGAATCCCAGCTTTCTAACGGTGTAGTCATTTTTTTAAAAACACCACTTATTCAGTTAGAAAATGACGTTTTTAGGGCCGAAAACGATCATTTTAGGGTGTAAATCGGCGTTTTTCACCAGACATGCTTTCCAACTTAATAAATCATTTGACCTGAAATTTTGCGTACTTTTTGACGCTGAATCGAATGGTAACACTTTCCGATCTCCTCGACAAACAAATAGTACTTTTCAAGCCCTTTCTCGGTTGAACAGGGTACAACAACTGAGTCCTCGACTCCCAATTTGTTATCTATCGAAAAGATAAAGCTTTCTGCAAGTGATCGGGACGATATTTTCAAGACAGAGGGCAAAAATTAGGTAAGTGAACAAAGTGGAAGGAGTGCGAGTCATTAATAACCCAGACCTCCCTTAATGACAATTTTGGATAAAACGAACAACGAGATTGAGCCCTTCGCCCAACGGAAAGGGCTTGAAAAGTACTATTTGTTTGTCGAGGAGATCGGAAAGTGATTCAGCGTCAAAATTACGTAAAATTTCATGTCAAATGGTTTATTAAGTTGGAAAGCATTTCTGGTGAAAAACGCCGATTTACACCCTAAAATGATCGTTTTCTGCCCTAAAAACGTCATTTTCTAACTGAATAAGTGGTGTTTTAAAAAAAATGACTACACCGTTAGAAAGCTGGGATTCACATGCAACTTTTAGGCTTACAGCATGGAAATTTCCGTTCACGACGTTTCGAGAAAAAAACACTGAAAAAAGTGAAATTTTTCGAAACTTTACCAATTTTTTACTTTTGGTTTATTTTACACCCGTTCGTTTCATTTGAAATTTTCTAAAACCCCATCAGGGAGATAGGAAATTTGACGCTCTTTCCAATGATATAATCAAATTTGAATTTACTCCATCAATTAAGGGAGTTACAGCCATTTTAGTGATGTAAGGTCGAAAACACGAAAAAAATCTTAAATGTGAAATAAGTCGAAAACGAAGCCTCTAAAACAAAATTGCTAAGAGACATTTTTTGTTGCAAATTAGTAGTAGAATCGAACCCTGCCCGGTGGTGCGCCCGTAAGGGTGACACCCTGTATAGAAATAATCTTGGGTGTTGGAATTAAAAAAAATAATAAACACAAACGGTGGATACAGCTTTCGTACAAGTACGCAACCACGAGAGACATTTCATGTCTTATGTTTAATAAATTGAGAGCTTTCCAATGAGTGGTGAACGATTTTTGTGGGGTGGAAAATGAGGAAGTTAGTTTTCCCTAGGAACGATTGGTTGTACGTGAATATCATCAGAAATTTCCGCGTAACGCTCCCCTCGTAACGCTCCCCGCGTGACGATCCCCGCGGGACGATTTTTCATTTATGTGCCATAGTAAAGAAATAAAATGTCAAAATAATAAGCCTTTGTGTAATAATTTGCAGCGTTTTCTTCTAGAAATTGGTGGTACAGGGTGTGATTAGGAAAAGAGATTAAGGAATTACTGGTGGCAGCGTGATGGCCTCTCCTCTTACCTACAGTAAGCAGTAGGTGAAGTAAGCCTTCACATTATTGACATCGGATGCCGAAATCTCGACAACCCTTAGCACACATTTTTGTCTGATTTACGAATTCTGATCTTCAAGGCCCTTGGGATATTTTTCCAGAAACGAGAGGCATGGCCAATTGTTCATATCAATGAAATTATAATGTTCTGTTTCATCAAATTAGTCAGAATTGAAATTTTTGGGAGAACTGTTTAAAATGTTTACAAGAAACGACATTTTCACTCTTATTAAGTTTTAACTGTTAAATAACTTTAATTGAACTCTTATGATGCATTTAATCCGCAACGGACAGATTGGGGGCATGGAATAGGCCGAGCCTGTTGGTTTTTACAGGAAACTGAAGGTAATAACGGCACAAGTTGGGGCGCCACCTCTTTCCTCCTCACTCCCACCCAAGTCAGTGATTTCTGATAAGTCAGTTTCTTGTCAAAAAACGCTGCAAATTATCACAAAAAGGTTTATTATTTTTCTATGCAGATCACTCGTCTGCAAAGAACACGGCTTTGCCATTGTTACCACCAACCAACATGAAGAAAAACATCCATCGTATTTCGGTCAGCTAAAATTTGAAAGGAGATTAGGCCTCTTTCGCGATTCACAGTCGCGTTTCTGATTTATCGTAAGTCCAACCCTTAAGTTCTCAAAGGCAGCGAATGGTTTGTCCTATAGGGTCTCTAAAAATTCAAAACTATCTTAAATTGATGGAAAAACCAACCCTTATTTTTCAACCCTTAGAAGTGACCTACATCACCTAAAAGCTTCGGGGCACAACTAGACCCCAAATGGAGCCCACATACCAAATTTCATCAAAATCGGCCAATGCTAACTGAGCAAAGTGCCGCGTACGACGTACGGCGGACCGACGTCAAAATTTTTATCGATTTTCGGATTCTACGCACCTTGAAACGTAAACCAACAAATTTTGAGGAGGGGTTAAAAAAAAAAAAATCTTGGTCGATTCCAAAGGTTCATTATTGAAAATAATAAACCAAAATACCAAATGGGTGTGGCACATAGCTTTCTCCTATCCATGACCCGATTGTATAGATGATCCGATGCATAGTAGTTTAATGTCAAAACATTAATCTCTAAGTATCTTCCACTACCCTCATAGGGGACCATCTACACGCTAATCTGATCAAACCTGAGAAATTTCGTCTAAATCGGATGGAAAATGTAGAAGTTATGGCTGTTACAACGAATTCACGTGTGCGCGTGCGCAGAGGCTACTATCAGTCCGGGGGTAATGATTTTCATAAGAGACCATCTACACCCCAATCTGAACAAACCTAGAAAATTTCAATAAATTCGGATGAAAAATGTAAGTGTTATGACTGTTACAAGGATTTTACGTATGCGCATGCGCAGATGCTAATGTAAATTTTAAGGCCTTGATTTTCATTGGGGACCATCTACAACCTAATCCGCATAATCCCTGAAAATTTCATCGAAATTGGATAGAAAATGTGGAAGTTATGGCTGTTACAAGGAATTTGCGTTCGCGCATGCGCGGCGGCTACTATCAGTCCGGGGGTGACGATTTTCATAGGGGATTACTATACTCGTAAGATGCTGGTCTAAATAAAATACCTGCAGTTCTAACGGGTTCCACTCTTCACTTTGATACGTTTTCGGCATGCAGAACCGAATGGAACTACTTTCTGAGCGATCCGAGTTGAAGGAGGAGCAGAAGCACCAAATTCTCCAGGACATCCATGTTTGGCGTTATTTGAAATGTGAATACTATATCGAATATCGAGGCACCTGGTATCCCTCAATAGGCAAAAATTCCCAGAAAAGAGTTGGGAGGGGTAAAAAATGTTGAAGAGCGAACAAAACAGGGGTGGCCCACTGAGAAGGCCAGTCTAGTCATGTAATACCTAGTTTTCCTAGCGATGGCCGATGGATTATCTTTGAAATGAAAACTGATATTACAAAGACCTTGCGCTTATGGACTAGTATGTTCTCTAGTGCACTTACCGTGTTTCGGATCAATGGTCTGCGGTTGGTAGCGGAAGGCGTTGATGTTCGTTGACTAGGTGAGTCCCTTTGGAAACACCGAAAAACAATATTCTTCGTCTGAAGTTTACCAGGTAAGTATAATTTGACTTTTTATTGCGTTATTGTGTATAATTTGCTTTGTTGATCAACATTAACTCTTTTCTTTTGTTTCAGGTTCTTCAGGACGCAGGTAAGTGAATTTATGTTCTGCAATCTACGAGTGACTCTACGTTTACTTCAATCAAGGTAAGTTATTCTGGTAAGTATTTAATTAATAGATGTAATTTCTGATCCTATTACGCTCCAGGAAACTGCTCAGGTAAGTATTCAAAAGTCAGAACGCCAGTTCAGGAACAAAAGGTAAAAATCTCTATTTAAACGAAAATACTTTGAACAATCAATAAATGGCATATAAATGACTTAATCTCAATGGATTTAACTTCAGAATTATCAAGGTAAGTAATAAAGATAGGTCCCTGATGGGGTTAACCTATACCTTTCCACGTGGTGGGTTGTTACCAAACACCACGAGATCGAGAACAAGAACACGGTGTTACGAAACACCACGAGATCGATAACATCAACTAAAAGTCCCTTTTGGACATCAAAATACAAGAAATTTATACCTAGGAGGAACTCCAAAGCAACAATTAATACAAAATGAAATTAGTTTACCGGTTTTGACTATTATGAGAGAGAGAGTTCGTGGGGATGGTCCAGGTGGAAATGCGGCGGTCGTCCAGAATCTTCGTGGAGTACTTGGGAGGGCGCAATCGTACACCAATGTATCCAGGCTCGAGGATCTGGTTGCGAATTATCAATCGGTGACTCTAATTGACTTCACTTGTCATAAAACTGTCCTTTCACTATTCCTGCTGCCTCACAGCTTGCTAACACTTGTACATACTTCTGGGTGAGTGCTCGATCAAGACACGACTAAGGGCTTCAAGATGGCGTTGCCCTCAGCCGTGTCCCCCCCCCTGCGCGACCTTCCCCTACCTGGCTACTCCTTCGCACTGGCCTGGATGGTGCTGCCGCCTGGTAGTGGCCGCGGTCCCTCCACTTCCATACGATCCTCTGTGCATGGAAGGCTTCTCTTCAGGATCAACTTGGGTATGGATTTGGTGGAGCTCTGTGGTGATGGACCACCACACTCCTCCCTTCTCAAGAGGCCGATGTCCTCATCGGCTTTCTTCCGTCCCTCCGGGGTCACTGGGGGCAGAGGCAGCGGCAGGTTGGGACGCGATTCTATCAGCGCCTGCTCATAACGCCATCGGCGGCATCCTGTACAATCTGCAGGTCTGGCCTTTCGGTGTTCCCGGAGTTTGCATGGCATCGGGTGGTCTGGATGGCCCATCGGAAACTTCTTGCACCTCGTCACTAGTCGGTTCCAGAACGTCTTACAGCTTTGGCAGCGAAATCCGGTTATTACCCTGTCTGGCTTTCCGCAGATGGGGCAATCGCTCAAAACGAGCCGCGGCGTCAAGTCCATCGCGCTGGTCTGGTCCTTCTGTGATATTGGTGAGAACGGTGG
This sequence comes from Apolygus lucorum, assembly GCA_009739505.2. Classification (NCBI taxonomy): domain Eukaryota; kingdom Metazoa; phylum Arthropoda; class Insecta; order Hemiptera; family Miridae; genus Apolygus; species Apolygus lucorum. The sequence continues at coordinate 16,293,752 of CM019179.2, forward strand.
GGCGGTATCCTCTTTGGGTCCCAAGCCCTTTTCCTCGTCCTCGCAATCCATTTCCGACTCCTTTCCTGAGAGCTCGGGTGTCGACGTCTGATGGGTCAGTGGCAGCGGCTTTTCGACCGGGTGGGATTCGCCCTCCGTCCAGGTGTCGTCTCCATCTTCCTCTGCGCCCAGCCTCTCCCGCAACGTCTGCATTTGGTGTCTGAGTATGGCGACTTCCCTTATGACGGCTGGTGGAGGCTGAGACTCTGACAAGGTTGTGGTTCGTAGACAGTCCGCCAGCTGGGTTATGCAATTCATGACTATTGCCAGCTGTCGCGGCTTCCCCTCGAGCAGTCCGACAGTCCCTCCGATGACGATCATTGCCTCCACAGTTCCATCTCGGTCTTCGGTTCCTCCCTCCAGTTGTCCTATCACCCTATCTACTCCGGTCGCAGTCATGGCAGCCTAGTCAGTTCCTCCTGCAACAGAATATGGCCGTAGTCACCACTTTTGTCAAACTCTTTTGAAACTCGCATCCTTTCCTCTCATGCTCAGGTTGTCCCTAGACTTCCTACTCTCCCAACGACCTCCCTCGGGCAACAAGATCCCGTCGGACAATGGCGACCGCCCGAACCCGGAATTCTCCCCATATCGGCCCGAATCGGTCCGACCAACGTCGTGGCTCCCCTCCCTCTCAACATGGGTCAAAGGTATTCCGGATAAACATCTCCAGGTAGGTTTCTTTTAACTTTTAATTATTTATCGTTTACAATTTACATATTTACTCTTTACTAATTTCTACATATATTATCTTTTCTCTTTTTGTAATTAACTTTTGTTTTATTTATTTACAGGTACATGCAGGACTTGGACCTACTCCGCTCCATGGCACATCCGCACACAGCCCAGGTAAGGTATCCGGTGTGGCTGGTACTCTGGCTCAACCGGCTGGGATGAGGCCTGGGGGTCGCTGATTTCAGCTTCGGCTTGACTCGCCTCCCCCAGCGTCGTTCCTCTTGGTCGTCGTATAGTTGAGTCGGCATCCATGTCGGAAGTCCCTTCATTGTCCTTCTCGTCCGTCCTCTCCTCGGGGACCACTTCTTCGGGTGTGACTGGGGTACTGGTTACGCCAGTCACCGGATCGGCGGTTGTGGCCTCCAACCGGCACAGGTGAAAATATGTCACCAACTCCGGCGAGTCCTCCACTCCACCGTCCGCGTTCCTCCGCGTCTTCATTTTCGTTCGCGGCCCATTCCAGAAACTCCAGAAGGCCTTCCCCCTGTCAGGCGGGGCCGCCACTGGTCTTGCGCCACCTCCAGGACCATTGTGGGATCCAGGGTGACGCCGTTGCTGGCTGATTCCTCGCCCACGCAGGCGCCAAGCCCGTTGCAGTCGCTTTCGGGCCAGTCTTGAGACTCGCCGCAACACTCTCACCAATCGAGTGATAGCGGTCGATGGGACAGCAACCGTCCCGCGTCGGGTCGCGTTTCTTGTGGCCTTGTCATTTGTGGCTTCGCTTGCTGGGACCTCGTGGACCGTCCCTGCCACAGGTTCCTGCTCCGCCTGAGATCCGGAACATGGTCGTTCGGTCGCAGGTGGCATTTCTTCGCCCTTGTTTCCTTGAGAAACTGGTGAGGTGAGCCCGTGGTTTGTTGGCCCATCCATCAGCTGCCGGTTCTCCTCCTGCAGCTCCACAAGCTGTGCCTGTGTGAAGTCGACCAAACAAGCGACTTGATGGTACTCTTGCTGCTGCAGCTCGTCGGGATCTGCAGCCCTTCCTTCTTCCTTGTCCGGAAGTCGTCCACTATCATCTGTGTGAGTGAGCTCCTCGTCCGTTGGGGGGTGCTCGTTCTCAGGCTCCCTGGGGATTTCCAAAGGACAATCCTTCGGTACATTTGGCTTCTGCTGGACATCGTCCATTTGGTCTTTCCTTTTCTCTACTCGCCGACCCGCCGCTAGCCGCTCCAGGCTTTTCACGGTGCTGGGGTCTCGGATCAAGGTTCCGATAGTCAGACGCTCGCCAGTCTGAGGGTGGTCCATCTCCGCCGCCCCTATGTCGGTTCGGATCCTGATGGGGAACTTCTCCAAGAGGTCCAACCCCAAAAGACTGAGTCCAGAGTCCGGCCGGTCGAATATGAAGAAGTCATGCATAGTAGTGACCGGCCCGATCGTCACTGGAGTCGTCTGTACTCCTCGAAGCAACATCCTCTGTCCGTCAGCTCCCCACAATTCCTCTGTGGTCGGTTGGATCTCCACCCCGGGAATAGGTTCGGAAAGCGCCGAAACCGTGGCTCCAGTATCCAGCACCATTTTGCGATCGGTGTCTCCCAGTCGGACGGGAACGTATATCACCGGCCTTATGGTAAGTTTACGGCTTGTCTGGAATGCGACCAACTCGTCGTCTCGCTTCTCCTTTTCAGGTTCACTCGGTGTTGGTGCGGCAATGGCCGCTGTTGTCGCTGAAGTGGGCACCGGAAATGGGAATCTGGCCATTATCTGCTCCCTCCTGGCACACTCGGCCTCATAGTGGTCCTTGGAGCCGCAGAAATCGCACAAGTAGTCCGCGACGACCATCGTGGGACAATATGCAGTGTAGTGGCCCCACTGACCGCAATAGTGGCAGAAAGGACGCAGTTTTGGGGGAGCCGGTTCCCTTGGAGGGAATCTCCTTCGGGACCCATCTCCCTGCATGGGTGTCAATGGCGGCGTTCGAACTCCGCTAGGGCCACTGCGGTTTGGGCACCTAGCCGCGAAGTGTCCCACCTCTCCGCATCCGTAGCATTTTCGGGGCTCTTGATTCAATATTCCGGCCACGTCCCACCTGAGCTCAGGTTCACGATCCTCGCAGGCAGTCTCCTCCCACTCCTCAGCCCGCTCGACGGCCTCCTCCAGAGTCTCGGTGGTTCCTCCTCGCAAGAACAAACTGATATCCTTGTCCACCCCCCGGATGAACGCTCGCAGAGTTTTCTGCTGGATCCACGCCCGTCTTCGTGCTGGAGGAAGGTTTTCCTCCGCTTCTACAGCGCACGATGCCAGGTTCAACAGTCGCTCCGCATATTTTCGAAGAGGTTCTCCCACCTGTCTCTTTGTCGTCCACAGCTTGACATTTGCTTGTTCGGGGTTTTCCTTTCCATACCAGCGGAGAATTTTGGCCTTTAAGCGATCGTAGGGTTGTTCACCCGTCGCTTCAATCAGGAACCGCTTTACCCCTCCTTTCAGTCGCGCCCTCAGGAACTGTACCTTCTGCACCTGTGTCAGTGCGGTAGTGGCTTGTTCCACCTCCGAGAAGAATTGTTGTGCGGAAATGCATCCGGATTCATCGGGGTTCCACACGTCCACTTCCATGAACAGCGACCTCGGGAGTCCGGTACCCTGCTCTTCGGGTTTCGGAACTCCTCGCTGTGTGGCGAAAAAGTGTCCCATCTGCGCCATCGCGGAGGTGACAGCGTCCATCATTTCGCGTCCAATTTCCGCGTCGTCTCCTCCGTCAGTCATCTCGGAATTCAGGTGTGAAAATATTTATATACAAAAAAAAATGGTAAAAGTTTTCACTTTTGTCACTATCGGTTGTTATTTTTCAAGGTAGGTAACTGCGCGAGAACGGGTGTTCCGCGAGAGTTCACGGGTTCGGAACAGTGGTTCGGAACCGATAACAGAACGTTGGGTGGCTGTTCCGATCCAAGAACGAGTTTCTGTACTCGTTCGAGTTTCGGTAACAGGTACTTCGAACCGTTCCCTTGACTCGGGAACAACGGTTCTCGGAACGTGCTGACGTTACGGAACCCGCTGGCTCGAAACTTGATGTTACGGATCGTCGACCCGAAACCCAATGACCCGCCCGAGAGTCGTTCCGATACGGTTCGTATCCAGAACTCAGAACCAACGAGAAAATCGACCCGGATCGTCCGATCAGAGAGGACCCGGAACGCAGCGGTCCGCCCAAGATTTACACGGGAGAACGTCGCTAGGACAACCTGATATCTCGCTAGTTCGCTCACACTCCTGTTCCTCTGCTCACGAGTGGTTTTATGTCTACGGCCGTATTCTTTGTTTTTACAGAAAAACAATGTCCTACGCTCGTAATTTTCTTTGTCAATGTTCAACAAAATAAATTCTGAATAAACAATTCAATTGATATTCCTACAACACTCTGATCAGTCTCCTGGGCAATTTTTCTACTAGTCAGCGCAAGGCGAACTGAAGGTTCGTGATAGTTTGGTACCTATCAAAATCACACCGCGGGCCACCAATTTGTAATACCTAGTTTTCCTAGCGATGGCCGATGGATTATCTTTGAAATGAAAACTGATATTACAAAGACCTTGCGCTTATGGACTAGTATGTTCTCTAGTGCACTTACCGTGTTTCGGATCAATGGTCTGCGGTTGGTAGCGGAAGGCGTTGATGTTCGTTGACTAGGTGAGTCCCTTTGGAAACACCGAAAAACAATATTCTTCGTCTGAAGTTTACCAGGTAAGTATAATTTGACTTTTTATTGCGTTATTGTGTATAATTTGCTTTGTTGATCAACATTAACTCTTTTCTTTTGTTTCAGGTTCTTCAGGACGCAGGTAAGTGAATTTATGTTCTGCAATCTACGAGTGACTCTACGTTTACTTCAATCAAGGTAAGTTATTCTGGTAAGTATTTAATTAATAGATGTAATTTCTGATCCTATTACGCTCCAGGAAACTGCTCAGGTAAGTATTCAAAAGTCAGAACGCCAGTTCAGGAACAAAAGGTAAAAATCTCTATTTAAACGAAAATACTTTGAACAATCAATAAATGGCATATAAATGACTTAATCTCAATGGATTTAACTTCAGAATTATCAAGGTAAGTAATAAAGATAGGTCCCTGATGGGGTTAACCTATACCTTTCCACGTGGTGGGTTGTTACCAAACACCACGAGATCGAGAACAAGAACACGGTGTTACGAAACACCACGAGATCGATAACATCAACTAAAAGTCCCTTTTGGACATCAAAATACAAGAAATTTATACCTAGGAGGAACTCCAAAGCAACAATTAATACAAAATGAAATTAGTTTACCGGTTTTGACTATTATGAGAGAGAGAGTTCGTGGGGATGGTCCAGGTGGAAATGCGGCGGTCGTCCAGAATCTTCGTGGAGTACTTGGGAGGGCGCAATCGTACACCAATGTATCCAGGCTCGAGGATCTGGTTGCGAATTATCAATCGGTGACTCTAATTGACTTCACTTGTCATAAAACTGTCCTTTCACTATTCCTGCTGCCTCACAGCTTGCTAACACTTGTACATACTTCTGGGTGAGTGCTCGATCAAGACACGACTAAGGGCTTCAAGATGGCGTTGCCCTCAGCCGTGTCCCCCCCCCTGCGCGACCTTCCCCTACCTGGCTACTCCTTCGCACTGGCCTGGATGGTGCTGCCGCCTGGTAGTGGCCGCGGTCCCTCCACTTCCATACGATCCTCTGTGCATGGAAGGCTTCTCTTCAGGATCAACTTGGGTATGGATTTGGTGGAGCTCTGTGGTGATGGACCACCACAGTCACGTAGAGTGACGCTAAAGTAATCTGAGAAAACTACCCTTAACTTATACGACAAAATTGTACATACTCAACAACAAAATTGTGTACACAATGTATACTCAACGATATATATAACTTCTTTGAGTTTTTATCTTACCGTGACGTAAATGTTCGCTTATAAATTTAATTGTGGTCAGATAAATATAATAATTGAGCATAAGTAAATACTTTCAAACATAATTTTCTTAATTTTCATTGTCAAGTTTAGGATTGATGTTTTGATGATCTTGTAAGTATGATTGAACCATAATTAGGAAGAAGCCATGTGCCACATCCACAAGGTAGAGAGTATGAAAATCATCTTCTGACAAACATTATGAGGCAGTAATATTCTAATATTCGACCACACAACCTAGTATGAGGTTTTCGAGAAAAAGTTCAACAATTGAATCCGTTTCGAATGTTTGAAAAAGTTCAACAATTGAATCCGTTTCGAATGTTTGAAAAAGTTCAACAATTGAATCCGTTTCGAATCGTTGCAAATGTTTGCTTTAACGCCAACGCGATTAATTAACGTGATTTTCTAAATAGAGCTTCTCCTAAACTAAATTACCTTATGTAAATTTGACGTGTGATTTATGAAAATCAAAGGGCGACATCCGCTCCTACGATCTTTAGTGTCCAGTTTGTGAGTAAGTAATCCAATTATTTGATTCGATGACCAACATGTAAACTACACAAATCCGTTTAGAAATACGAAATTACATAATTAAAATGAAAGAAAAATCTGCAAAGATGGGTGGGCAGTACAGCTTCCAAGCAAAGAATAACAAACAGAAATGGAATTTGTCTGTTGATAATTTCACGATAGAGAATGTTCCTCGATTTCTCCGAATAACATGTGGATCCTGCTGATCGGATTGGCATGAAATTCGCCGGCAGTAAACTACTCTGGGACCAACTTCCATTCACCTTCCAAACTGGAGCAAAATCGTGAGAAATTGATGTTTTGGAGAAATTCAGTTTTTTCAAGTTTGCGTGTGAAACATGGAACGGTACTTTTGGTTAAAAACCGAAATTTATGCGGTACCATAGGGACTAATTCACGTAGTTCCTGAAAAATGCTCCATATTCGGCTACTGTTTTGTCGGTAAAATTTGCCTCGGACAAGGATTAGTGCTTTTCCACGCAGTACCGAGCTCTGTGGCACCTCTTGGTCTAAAACCAATGATATTTATGGCAAATCTTCTTGGAGCTTCAGCCCAAAAACCAACCGAATTTGAGCGATTTTGGAAAAACGAACGAAGGAAACCAACATTTTTTAGAGAGCTTTGAAGCACAAAACGCGATTGATAAAGTAAAAGTAAATTCCTTACCAAATGAAATTCTTTAGTTCTCATTTTCTTATCATGTAGGGATAGAAGTGAGCTTTTAAGAGGGCCTTCGCTATGTTAGGTATGGAGAAGTCAACACAGAGAACATTCTATGCTCGACTAAAATTCCTAAATTAATTAAATGCGCGTTCCTAGTACAGAATAAATAAAAGGGTTGCAAAGAGGTTGGAGGGCCGAGGTTAAAAAACAAAGCGGTTCCTCTTGTTTCCTGAGGCTCTACTGTTGACGCAAGAATGCAGATATTGCTCCCAGTTTCTTTCAGTTGTCTGAAGGGGTTGAGGGGATGAAAACGACTGTACTGGGACCGACTGTGGGCGGAGGTGGGGGTGAAGAATTCCGGCAATCTTACAAAGGGAAAGTGACACGGTTTCCCATTTCTTCCCTTCCTCTCCTCGTATTTCCAGCCAACTTCTACTTCTTATTCACTCGAATCGCTTCTGAGGAGGCAGTCACGAATGATAGGGATTATTCTAGACTTGAACGATCCTGGGGGAAAATCCATTCCGCGAGTGAGTTGGATGTTCGCAAAAAAGAACAAGCTTTTGTATCTATGTAGATCCTAAGTTACGTGGGGATATAATAAATACCTGCTCCTCTGTATGAACCTAAGTTGTGTAATACCATTTACATCTTTTCCTCTTTTTATCAACTAATTTTTGGTTAATTATAGTTAGAATTACAGTTTGGTGGCAGACAAACGTTAAAAATGAGTTTCATGTTACAAAAAAAAAATCGTTAAAATAACCTTTGATGACCTAAGGGCAAACTGCTAAACAAGAAAGCTGTCCCCATCCACTGCAGCTGCCTTCCTGTCCCCATTATGTTTATATAATTTTAAAAACGCTGCAAATTATTACACAATGGTTTATTATTTTTCTATATAGATCACTCGTCTGCAAAGCCACCAACTACTGTCCAACATGAAGAAAAATATCAATCGCATTTCGGTTAGCTAAAATTTGAACGGAGATTAGGCCTCTTTTGCGATTCACACTCGTGTTTCTGATTATTGTACGTCCAACCCTTAAATTCTCGTAGGGAACGAACGGTTTGTCCTACAGGGCTCCGCGTGGTCTCAAAAAATTCTAAAAATTCTATACTATCTTAAATTGATGTAAAAACAATACCTTTATATCAAAATTTTTTGAGTTAGGGCGTTTTCAAAATTTCAAAATTAATTTTTCAACCCTTAGAAGTGACCTACATCAACCAAAATCTTCGGGGCACAACGAGACTCCAAATAAAGCCTACATACCAAATTTCATCAAAATCGGTCAATGCTAAGTGGGGAAAGTGCCGCATACGGCGGACGGACGGCCAAATTTTTATTCGAATTTTGGATTCTACGTACCTTGAAACGTAAACCAACAAATTTTGAGTGACGGGGGGGGGGGGGGGTAAAATTTTTTTTCTTGGTCGATTCCAAAGTTTTATTATTGAAAATAATAAACCAAAAAATTACAAGGATTTCATGACAGACACACACACTGACAGACGGATATGAAAAACAAAATTGTACAGGAATGTCTAAAACAGAAACTCGAGTGCAAATTTTGATTTTAGAGAAAATTTTGTCATTTAAGCTTGGAAAGGTTCCTCTACCTTGGTGGACTCGGAAGCAAAATTTACACACCAATTTGTGATTCCTCCTCCTTTGGGATTTTGTGTGGTTTAAAGTCAGTCCAAAATTCGCACCAATTTTCAAATTAAATAATAGTGAAAATAAACAGAGGGTTCCTTACTCGTGGACCACCCTGTAAACACAGGATAACAGTTTTCATTTAGAACCCCAAAAACACGTTTTTAGCCTTAAATTTCCGAAAAATTGACAAGAAAAAGGGCGTGAAATCGACGATGCGCTCTTCTAGGTTCTCTTGTGAGTGGGCATTCCGAAGCTGCATGACTGCCTGCTGTTATACATTCAGCAGTATCCTTGTGATCTGATGCCTTAACTGTGTGGCAGGGACAGTATAAGCGATCCGTACTCCATGGATTCGAAGAGCAGCCCGACGGAGGCGTTTGAAAGCGTTGCATCGGCGTACAGAAGCGTTTCCAACGACGTGGGTCACCAACCTCACTCATCAAGTAAGTAATACCACGATTATCACTTAGCACATATCGATACCTTAAAGCGCAAAGGCGCTATGTCCAAAAACGGAGTTTTGAGAAAAACGGAAAAGAAGTTTTCACCAGTGCTCAATTCCTAAAATAATGGATTATTACACCAAACTCATTAATTTCTTCAAATCAATGTCTAGCTATAACCATCAAGGAAGTCAATAATAATTTTGTTAAATTTGAGTTTTTCTAAAATAACAAAATTTAAAAATGTGGGAAATAGATGGACATAGTATCGATATGTAGTTCATCATAATAGTATTCAATTTTATCCTTGATTTCAATGACGCAATCTGTGTAATCTTATTTGGAAATGACCCACACACTTTAATGGCAAGTGTGGTGGGAATGGTGTCATCTTCTGCATTCATAAAATAAATATACACTTCACAAAATGAATAATTTATTAGACAATAATACATTATTGAACTCTATTATTTAGGAATTTGTCAAAACTTGTATACATTTGTCAAGTTTATTAAACGTGAATTCGATGAAAGTATTTTCGCAGAGAAAATGTGATTACAATTGATTAAGTTTTGTGGGCTCATTACTACACAATGGTTTATTATCTATGTGCATACTTGAATGACACCGACTTCGGTCTTCATCCTCATCAACTGCGTTCTCTTCAGTCCAACATCGCCAACCGAAATGGAAAATTAATCCCCTATGGAGTAACTAAGTTTTGTGTTGGAAAACGCTCCAAATTATTACTCAACGGTTTATTATTTTTCTTTAAAGATCACCCGTCAGTGAAGAACATAGCTTTTCCATCAATATTACCTACCAAGCATATTATCGCGCACAATCCAGAATACTTTGTCAAAAAGTTTCTACCAGTAAAATTTCAGTTATCCCTATGTAATGGTGAATTTTCGTGAACACTACGGTGACCGAGCAAGGTTATTAACTTGATTTTAAAATTCGCCACTACAATGCCCCCGCACTTATACTAGGAGTATCCAAATTTCACTTACCGTGATTTCTATGAGCAGCGGAACCAGTCAGCAGAAAACGACGAAGATGGTGTTGAATAGGCATCCCTTCGGGGGATTACCGAAAAACGCCTATCTCCGTCCAACTTGAGCCCCAGTAAGTATTCTCCTCTACGACTTCTTTTATCCCTTCCGTTACCGTGTAATAATTTGTACCTTTTATATTTAATATCTTTTCTTTCTTTTTCAGGTTCTTCGAGATCTCAGCAAGTCTAAGGTAAGTACTTTCAAGTTCTGTTTCTACGTTAATGACTCTACTTTGGTTCTCACTACGATTCGCAAGGTAAGTATTCTCAGGCAAGTACCTTTTATGATTCTACTCTGCACCAGGAAATTGATCGGGGAATGTACCAATGATAACCACAAGGTAAGTAAACAAAATGAATCCTGTATAATTTTCAGGTAAGTATTCAAAGACAAGAAAATAGTAATAATAAAGGAACAATATAACTCGGGACTAAGATACCCTTCTCGAATAATGATATTATACTGACTTTAATTACCGAGGGCCCTGATGGGGATAACCTCCAAGCTTACAATCCACGTGGTGTTTCGAAACTAAAAAGAGAGGGAAGGTGAACATTCGCACGTGGTGTTACGGAACATGAACTAAATGCGTATGATGTTACGGAACATGAAAATCTAACACGTGGTGTTTCGTAACATGAAAGGGAATAAGTCCTTTGGACGAAAGAAAATCACTAGAATCAATTTACCTAGGAGGAACAATTTAAGAAAGAGAATTTTACAAGTTTTTAGGTTTACCAGTACTGGGTTTTGAGAGAGAATCCGTTGGGCTTGGTCCGTTTGAGATGCTAGGGTCGGCCGTTGGTTACTTGAATCTTCAGGAGGGCGCAATCGTACACTGATAGACTCGCAGTTAACTTCAGGTTTCCAAATGTTCAGTTTACAGATGTCACACAGACTTTTCCACACAGAGTTTTCACACAGAATTTCCACACAGAGTTTCCACACAGACTTTTCACACAGAGAGATGGGGTGAGAGGCTCGATCAAGACACGTCTGAGGGGTAGGCGGCCGTTCTCCCCCAGTCGCGTCCTCCCCCTCCGGATCCTTCCCCCACCCGTTCACTTCCTGGCGCTGACCCGTCCGGTGCTGCCGCCTGGTGGCGCGCTCCCGACCTCCACCTCCATGCTTTCGGTCTCGCATGGAGGATTCCGCCGAATTTTCAATTTGGGGATCGTCGGTGGCGGAAGCCCCTGTGACGACTCGTCACACTCCTCCTTTCCCCGGAGGCCGATGCCCTCATCGGCTTTACGACGTCCCCCGGGGGTCACGGGTGGCAGTGGCAGCGGCAGGTCTGGCCTTGCCTCGATCAATGCGCATTCGTACCTCCATCGTCGGCAACCGGTACAGTCGGCAGGCCGTGTGTCTCGATGTTCGCGCAGCTTGCAAGGCATTGGGTGGTCTGGATGTCCCATTGGAAATTTCCGGCACTTGGTAATCAGTCGATTCCAGAACGTCTTGCAACTTTGGCATCTGAAGCCCGTGATGATCCGCTCGTGTTTCCCACAAATTGGGCAGTCACTCAGGAGTAGTCTCGGTGCGACCTCCGGCGTTGCTGTATTATCCTTCTGTGACAGCGGCGAAAACGGTGGTGCCGCCTCTCCTTTGGTGTCAGCGTACTTCTTCTTAGAATGTGGAGGATCCTCGTCTCCAAAGTCCATTCCCGATTCCCGCTCCGAATGCTCTGGGGTTGCGTCGTCATCCCCTGTCGGCGGTGGTCCCTCGGTATAATGAGACTCGTTGAGGTCCTCGACATTACTTTCGTTGTTTGCTGCATCAAGCCTTTCCTGTAGCATTTGGACCTGGTACCTCAGCATGGCCGTATCTCGTGTCGCCGTCAGTGAGTGTTGCTCCAGTGGTGGTATTATATCCCTTAAACAGCTTGCCAGTTGCGTAACGCAGCTGGTGACAATCGCCAACTGTCGCGGTCTTCCCCTGACTAGTTGCGCAGCCTCCCCGATGGTGACCATAGCCTCCACAGTCTGGCGGTGTTCCTCGGCCCAGTCTCCTATCTGCCCTACCTGTTCCTCCTGCTTTGTTGTGGACATAGTGGCCTAACCTGGTTCCTCCTCCTGAAACAGAATACGGCCATATTCACCACCTTTGTTACAAAATCATCCAAGTCCACTCTCTCTCTCCTCAGGCTGTTCCCTGGCCCGCCCGGAAACCCTCGGTTGGGTTCGATACCCCCAACTTTGGCGGCTGCCGTCCGAATCCAGACCTCCCCCCCATCCGGCCCGAAACGACTCAACCATCATCATGGCTCCCTTCCCCGGTACGGATCACAGGTAATCAATCAACTCTTCATGTAAGTATATCTCCCCTTTTTTTTTTTTTTTTTTTTTTTATTAACATTTATATTTAAGTATGCATATTATTTAACATTTGTAACATTTATTGTATTAACTCATTAACTATTTTTATTTACAGGTGAACTTCACAACACCGAGCCTATATCGACCCAGGATGTACTCGCACATGGTCCGCGCGTGGTCCTGGTTACGAATCGCGTTCCGGTTCGGTCGGTCGGATCGGGACCCGGGGTTCACTGTTTTTAGTTTCGGCTTGACTCGCCACCCCTGGTTTCCGTCGTCTCCATGGTCGCCTGGTTGTTCCCGGAACAACGTCGAGGAACGTCTCTTCGTCCACCAAGTCCATCCATTCTGACTCGTCGTGCGTCTTCCTTCCTGGACTCGCCTTGTCAGCAACTGTCGGCACCTCAGTCACGGGATCGAGGGTCGTACCTTCGTCCGGTGCATCATTAAGGAATGCAGGTTTCAGTCTGCTCCGGTGGTAACATGTTGCTGTTCCCGGCGAGTTCTCTACATTGCCGTTGATGTCTTGGTTTTGTCCTTGTCCGGTCCGTGGTTCTTTCCAAAATCTTCTCCCTTTGTCCGGCGGAACTGCCGCCCGACTCGCGTACGCTCTTCGCCCATTCGGGGGCCGCGAGCGGCGCCGTCGTCGGCCAATTAACCGATCGCGCGACCGCCAGAGCCTTCGCAGGGCCCCCACCCATCGGCGAACCACGATCAGCGGAACAGCACCGGCTCCAACTCCAACCTCGCCTCTCGCCGCTCCATTGTTGGTCGCCCCGCAGGCTGGCGCCTCACTGGCTGGTTCCTCTTCGGAATCCGGCAGCAGGGGGATCATAGGGTATGATCGTCCGACCACGGTGGGTGCCGCTCCAACGTCTACCTCACGCGGAACCGGTAGGTCGCGTTCACCTTCCCCTGGGTCGCCGGACAATTCGCGATTTCCCTCCAGGCACTCCCCAGGTTGTGTCCATTCAGGGCTCGCCGAAGGGGCTGCTTGAGGGTGCTCCTGTTGCTGCGGTTGGTCGGCACCTGCGGCTTCTTCCCGCTCCTCGGTCTGGAAGCGTTCCCGATCGTTTGCGTAGTAGGGCTCTCGGCATTCCTCAGGTGGTATCCATTCAGGGCTCACCAAAGGAGCTACTGGGAGATCCTCCTGTCGCTGCGGCTGGTCGGCATCCGCAGCTTCCTCTCGTTCCTTGGTCTGAAAATGCTCCTGGTCGTTTGAGTTATAGGACTCCCCGTCCTCGGTGGTTCGTCCGCTTCCAGGCATTCTTGGAGTCTCCAAAGGAACGTCCTCTGGCATGTGGGTTGGTCCTTGCTGGGGTTTGTCCGTTTCCCTCTCCAATTTCTCCGCCTGCCAATCGGCCGACGGCTGTTCCAGGCTCTGCAGGGCGCCGGGGTCCCGGATCATTTCCCCGACATTTAAGCGTTCCCCGGTTTCAGGGTGATCCATTATTACTGCCCCTGTGTCGGTCTGGATGCTAATTGGAAATTTTTGGAGAAGGTCCAGTCCTAACAAATTTAGGCCGGAATCAGGTCTATCAAGAATGAAAAATACGTGGGTCGTTTGCACCGGCCCGATCTCCACCGAGACCTCCTGCTTCCCACGGAGTGACAACCATTGTCCGTCGGCCCCCCACAATTTCGCGGTGGTCGGTTGGAGTTTCACCCCGGGGATGGGCTCGGATAACGTCGACACAGCAGCGCCGGTATCCAGCACCATCCGGCGGTCCACATCCGCCAACCTTACGAGAACCGACATCATTGGTTCTGTGGCGAGCGCCACTGTCGTTTGGAATGCGATCAATTCATCGCCCTTCACTTCCTCCTCCTGCTGATCAGGTATCGGGGCGGTGATCGCCGCGGTGGGTGCGGAGGTCACCGCTCGACGGGGCACGCCCATCATCATCTTCATTCTGAAGCACTCAGCCTCGATGTGCCCCAGCTTCCCGCAGAATCCACACAAGTCGTCGTTGGCGGGTCCATAAGGGCAATCCGCCGGGTAGTGGTTCGGGTCACCGCAGAAACAACAAGGGAACCGCGGCTTTGGTAAAGGTGGACCCCGGAAGTGGGACCTCCGCGGAAGCCCTCCTCCCTGCGCCGGACTCCTCGGTGGCGTTCGATTCCCTCCGGAATTGCTGCGGTTCGGGCACCTGGCCGCAAAATGCCCCACCTCTCTGCATCCGTAGCACTTTCTGGGTTCCTGATTCAGAATCCCCGCTACGTCCCACCTGAGTTCCGGTTCACGATCCTCCCGGTCCGTCTCCTCCCACTCTTCGGCCTTCTCGATCGCGTCCTCTAGGGTCTCGACGGTTCCTCCCCTTAGGAACAGGCTGATTTCTTTATCCACCCCCCGGATAAACGCTCGTAGGGTTTTCTGTTGTACCCATTCGGGTCGCTGTTCTAGAGGGAGGTTCTCCTCTGCCTCGACCGCGCATGCTGCGAGCGTCAACAAGCGTTCCGCGTATTTCCGGAGGGGCTCACCTGCTTGTCTCTTTGTGGTCCAGAGTTTGATGTTTGCTTGTTCGGGGTTTTCCTTTCCGTACCACCGGAGGATTCGAGCTTTCAGGCGGTCGTAGGGCTCCTCGCCAGTGGCTTCCGTCAGGAACCGCTTGACTCCTCCCTTCAGTCGCGCTCTCAGGAACTGAACCTTTTGTGCCTGGGATAGGTTGGTGGTGGCCTGCTCTACCTCGGAAAAGAACTGTTGCGCCGAAATGCATCCTGTTTCGTCGGGATTCCATACGTCCACTTCCATGAATAACGATCTCGGAAGTCCGGCACCCTGCTCTTCGGGTTTTGGGACTCCCTTTTGTGAGGCAAAGAAATTCCCCATCTGCGCCATTGCAGTGGTGACGGCTTCCATCATCTCGAGGGATATCGTTGTTGCGTCTCCTCCGTTGGCCATGGTGGACAATTTCAATGGATGTGAATTGGTAACGCGGAAAAATTGGTTAGATATGAACGAAAGAACAGTTCACTTGTCACAGGTCGGTGTTTACGAAACGTTTGGTTTCGCGATTGGTCTAGGATATACGAGTGTGTGAGGAACAGTTGTTCCGTAACAGTTCACGGACCCGGAACGGTGGTTCCGAACCGATAACAAGACTTGGAGTTGGACTGTTCCGACCCAGGAACAAGTTTTTGTACTTGTCCGAGTTTCGGTACCAGTTCGTTTCGAATCGTTCCTTTGACTCAGGAACGACGGTTCTCGGAACGTGTTTACGTTACGAAACCCGCCGACCCGAAACCCGGTGTTACGGGTCGTTGATCCGAAACCCGGCGATCCGCCCGAGAGTCGTTCTGAAACGGTTTGGTCCAGAACTTCTGGAACCTACGAGAAGATCGACCCGGATCGTCCGAACAGTGAGGATCCGGAACGCGACGGTTCGCCCGAAAGTTTCGCGGGAGAATGCCGCGGGAACAACCTGATTTCTCGCTCGTTCACTCACACTCTTGTCACTCCGCTCACGGGTGGTTTTATGTCTACGGCCGTATTCCTTGTTTTTACAGAAAAACAACGTACTAGGCTCGTAATTTCCTTCCAATATATACAAGACAACAAGATCAATACCTATGCAATGTGGATTTGAGTCAATAGAAATGATATTCCTATGGTACTTTGATCAATCTCCTGGGCGGTCCTCTACTAGTTAAGTGCAGGGCGAACTGAAGGTTCGTGATAGTCGAAACTTATCAAAATCACACCGCGTGCCACCAAATTGTAATGGTGAATTTTCGTGAACACTACGGTGACCGAGCAAGGTTATTAACTTGATTTTAAAATTCGCCACTACAATGCCCCCGCACTTATACTAGGAGTATCCAAATTTCACTTACCGTGATTTCTATGAGCAGCGGAACCAGTCAGCAGAAAACGACGAAGATGGTGTTGAATAGGCATCCCTTCGGGGGATTACCGAAAAACGCCTATCTCCGTCCAACTTGAGCCCCAGTAAGTATTCTCCTCTACGACTTCTTTTATCCCTTCCGTTACCGTGTAATAATTTGTACCTTTTATATTTAATATCTTTTCTTTCTTTTTCAGGTTCTTCGAGATCTCAGCAAGTCTAAGGTAAGTACTTTCAAGTTCTGTTTCTACGTTAATGACTCTACTTTGGTTCTCACTACGATTCGCAAGGTAAGTATTCTCAGGCAAGTACCTTTTATGATTCTACTCTGCACCAGGAAATTGATCGGGGAATGTACCAATGATAACCACAAGGTAAGTAAACAAAATGAATCCTGTATAATTTTCAGGTAAGTATTCAAAGACAAGAAAATAGTAATAATAAAGGAACAATATAACTCGGGACTAAGATACCCTTCTCGAATAATGATATTATACTGACTTTAATTACCGAGGGCCCTGATGGGGATAACCTCCAAGCTTACAATCCACGTGGTGTTTCGAAACTAAAAAGAGAGGGAAGGTGAACATTCGCACGTGGTGTTACGGAACATGAACTAAATGCGTATGATGTTACGGAACATGAAAATCTAACACGTGGTGTTTCGTAACATGAAAGGGAATAAGTCCTTTGGACGAAAGAAAATCACTAGAATCAATTTACCTAGGAGGAACAATTTAAGAAAGAGAATTTTACAAGTTTTTAGGTTTACCAGTACTGGGTTTTGAGAGAGAATCCGTTGGGCTTGGTCCGTTTGAGATGCTAGGGTCGGCCGTTGGTTACTTGAATCTTCAGGAGGGCGCAATCGTACACTGATAGACTCGCAGTTAACTTCAGGTTTCCAAATGTTCAGTTTACAGATGTCACACAGACTTTTCCACACAGAGTTTTCACACAGAATTTCCACACAGAGTTTCCACACAGACTTTTCACACAGAGAGATGGGGTGAGAGGCTCGATCAAGACACGTCTGAGGGGTAGGCGGCCGTTCTCCCCCAGTCGCGTCCTCCCCCTCCGGATCCTTCCCCCACCCGTTCACTTCCTGGCGCTGACCCGTCCGGTGCTGCCGCCTGGTGGCGCGCTCCCGACCTCCACCTCCATGCTTTCGGTCTCGCATGGAGGATTCCGCCGAATTTTCAATTTGGGGATCGTCGGTGGCGGAAGCCCCTGTGACGACTCGTCACACCTAAGTTCTGGGTGCTTTCGAAATACGAAATAAGATTCTTGGTTTTTAACAACACACTGGTACAACAGGTTGACATGAAATTGTATTCGAAGAAACGAGAAAAGACAGATTTGGCTCACTTCCGACAACAAACGTTCATGTGCGAATCACATTCGTGTTTCTGACTATCATTCGTTCATCCCTGATACGAACAGCCTTGAGAGGACCATGGGTAGGTGTAATGGGAGTGTCTGGTTTTGCAGGCCCCGCGTGATTTGATTAATTTCACAATAAACGCTTATTTAATAAGAGTAGTTCTGAAGATTGAACACCATATTATTACGTTGATGAGATTTACCACCATGGGCTAACTTTTCAGAGGGCCACATCTCTTCACCACCTCCTATTGTTCACCTAGCTCGAAGTCATAAATCGTTACGCCAGCTGAGTGAACACATCGTTTCGCCGGATCCTATTTTCCTTCCTCCTCTATCAGTAGCAATCATCATGTCGACCAGTTTGTAAGGCGTTATCAGTAATCGGTTCACTGCTGTTACTGTGCATCGCTTTTGTTAATGGTGAAGATAACTTTTCACAGAGGTGTTGATATTTTGCACACCGAGTACGTACTGGGAACGGTCAAGCTAAGTTAGCTTTACTGTTCTCTTTTACAGTTACTGTTCTCTAAAATTTTGTACCGAGCCTCTTGTGAACCAATAGAAGAGACTGGAAATATGTTAGATAAAATGTCTGATTTAACGAAGCTCTCTTCTGTTCATCTTGGAGCGCTGAAAGTTAGTGCTCAATATCATGGTGACTTCTGGAAATAATCGAAAGGATGTCAGATCAGCACAGTGAGCGAAGAAGCAACCTTTTCCTCTATTCATTCTAGAGCGCTGAAATCACTCATTTGACCCCAGTTGTAGAACATTGAGAAGAACTCAAATCGGCTCTGTAATCGTTAAATTAAACCTACCTACTATTAATTCAAAAACGAAATTCGGTACAAAACCTACGAGTACATGCTGTATAATACCATCACACTAGTTTACTTAATTTTTCCTGACTTAGAGGCAAAACGATACGGAGCACAATGCCAGGAGTTTGGACGACTTACAACTTTTAGGGAAATGTCGGCTTTAAGCAGCGAAAAAATCTCTCTGAAAGGGGGTGGGGGGGTAGTAGTAGTAAAGTGTTGGTCTCTCAGGAGTGGACCTCCATCCTTGAGACTGGAATTTATTTTGTTAGGCAAATTGGATGTGTTTAACAATCATGTACTTTTCACTTGCCAGGCTGGAGTCAGAAACACGATTGTGAATTACTTTTTTGTAAACTGTAAACTTGGAGGTAAATTGAGTGGTGGTTCAATTTGGGGTCAATCTAGTAAGATTTTGTGGACAATGAAGGCCGACTGAAGTATGTTTCAGAACATTACGAGTCCTTGTCCGACTTTTTCACTCCTACAATGTTCAATAAATGATTTTCTCTTTGAAAATGTTGAACAGAAGTACGTACTTCAAGATTATCCAAGGACGTCGAACTTCCTATTTAGATAGTTTGATAGTAGGGAGTTATTACCTAAATCGATTGAAAAAGTTAGTTGTACTTTAAACAAAGTGTAAACAGAACGGCCTTTTTTTCAAGATGTTTTTTTGCAGAGGGCAGAATTAATTTCCACCCTACTTCATCTTCTTTCTCCTTAAAAAAGGGGACTCTCAGGAAGAGACCCGTCCAAAAACGGCATCGTCTTTCACAGTCAGTCTATACCCACGAAGATTTACTCTTTCCTCACACCCTCGAGCTTCCTTCGTATTATCCTCGCAGCCTAATACCCCTCCCTATTCCATCTGACGAAAAAGAGATAAATTGCTATCCAATCTTTACCATCGTCCGAAAGGGCGGATTGGGAGGTAGTTCCGAAAGGAGCTTATTCGGACTGCCAAAAGGGAGGGAAAAATTGGGGTCAGTCACCCTTGCCTGGATTTGCTGTGAGCTCGTGTGTTGTTCAGAACCCCTATGTACCTGTACCTTCCTTCCAAATCATTTAGGCCCTAAATTTTAGGGTATTGAACGAGACATATTTCGTAAAACAGGAATTAAAGTGAAATAGATCTCTTCAAAATTCCAAAAATATTTCGAAAAAATTAAAAATTTGACATTTCCTAATTTAATTTCTTTTCGAATGGGATCGAGCAGTGTGGTACTTTGTGAATAATGGATAACTAAAAGCACTTGCGTTAGAATATTGATTTATTACAAGTTAACACAACGTAAATTTCAGTCAAATTTAGTATAAAACCAAACATCGTTTATAAAAAAATAAAAAAAGTTATTTCATCGTAATTTTGATTAATAGAAATACAAACGAGTATTTACAAAGTATTTAAACGTGCAGATAATTTCACAAAAGTAACTACCTACGTATTATTTTATACATAGGTAGTTGAGAAAGGAAAATTAAACAGTACGTAAAATGCCAACTAACAGGTAGGTAGAAAAAGACATAACAATTAGGACGGAGTTGGGTTAAACTTCTCAGGGTTTTGTTAGGTTGATTGTATCAGTGTAAGTGGAAAGGTACACATTTTCAATGTTTCAATATAGAATAAGCAGTCTACGAGATCCTACGCTCGATAGCTATTATAATACTCGAAACTCAAACATCCCCTTCGAACCAGGTAAACCATTTTTGAAACGCAATGCTAAACAGATTTTAACGACAGAAAAAGATTTTGAAAATGAAGGGGGTAACTTAGGTAAAGAGAAGGCACTTAGAACGGAAACAAGAATAACCGTAGTAAAAATTATTTTACAAAAATACATTACATAATCTACTAAAAGTCAGCCAAGTTGGGGGAAGTAAAGCTTTCTCCTATAAAATAACAAAGATATTTTACATACATGTTTTACATAAAATAGAGAGGTCAGGCAATAGAAAAGCGGCAGTTAATCAGTTAAGTTTCCCCTCTTTTCAACGGTTTCATCCATTTTTTAAATTATTTTGAACAGAACTGGATAATAACAATTCTTGTTCATATTTGGATTTATTTTTTATGGTGTGCCCCCTCTAAAAAATTCACAGTTTTAGAATGTCAAACAGAAAAGTGTTCAAAAACTCAAAAATATGAGCCACTCCAGAACAACACTATTTTGCATATTCGAATCCTGATAAAAAAAAAATTAAAAAAATACTAATAGATTCACTACCACTTCTGTAACACCTTAACCTCCTTTTTTTGGTAGGTAGTACCCTCTAGGGGTTAACTCGCAAAAGTTCATAAAAATCTTACATTAACTTCTTAAAGGACATTCAATCGCTACTTTTTTATAAACGGGCAAAAATATAATATTGATTATTTCCACAGGCGTACGGAACAGAAAGCTCTGAAACTCAAAATGCTAGTTAAAATTTTGATTTTGGAGAATCAAATTTTTTGAACCTACTCCACGAGAGCTTTTAAAGTACGTAGTGTTGAAGCAAAAACTCTTCATTTCCTAGATTGCTATGAAGACTCGGCTATAACGAGGGTCGCCTTAGTAAACAAAAAGGTTGAAGCGAAACAACAATAATCTAAGCGTAACATCCTGTCCAAACTAATAACAACGATCGTACATAACGTACTCTGTAACAGCCACAATCATCCACACTTTCAACAGGCCTTGGAATGTTTCATAACGACTAGTTGATATTTAAACGGAATGTTATGAAATGTAATAATAATAAATGAGTGCTTGATTGTTAATAACGTGATATTTGATCAAATTCTAGAAAATCTTCCAATAATCATTCATTCAATTTTTTCTTTCTTGACCAATTATTTACTAAACAGTCCGTTAAGTTGCAAACGAACATTAATTAAATTTCTGGACTGATGGACGTTTTCAATTTGTTCTCAGCCAAACTACCTATGTTATAAAGAATTATATGAAAAGTGTGTTGGAAATATAATTATGTTGATAGCAATTCTAAATTTTTAACCATGAAAAACAGAAGGTCAACAGTGACTTTCTACATGAAAACAGGAACGAAGTCCCACTGGGATCTATTATTGGCGTTGCAAATAGATAAAGCGACGTGGCTGTTAGGTGCGATTTCCACAGCAGACAAACAAGTACCGCCTGCTGGATTGTAGACGGCCATGTTGTTCGAAGATTTGTGCCTCCATTCTTGGGATCCTCCCATTTCGTGGCATTTCCCCAAAACTGGATCATCCTTGTGAACGTCCA
Organism: Apolygus lucorum; assembly: GCA_009739505.2. Lineage (NCBI taxonomy): Eukaryota > Metazoa > Arthropoda > Insecta > Hemiptera > Miridae > Apolygus > Apolygus lucorum. The sequence goes on from CM019179.2 coordinate 16,315,395, forward strand.
TGCAGAGAAATTGGGCTAATTTCAGTTCACCTCTGGAGGTTTCGGTCCACAATTGGTTTTTCACTCGGAGGCAGCTTTTGAGCAATAGTTTTGAGCCTTTGGTTTTGACATCCTTTTCACTGGCTATACATAGGCTGGTTCCACTCAGTCGAATCTGGTAAGTTCCGACAGCTTGTTTTCCCTTGCTTGCCTTCTGAATTAATTCTTTTTTCGAGCTCATAGCGTTGTCCCCATGCCCTGGTTGAAGTAATTCAGGATACACGTGCTCGACGTACCATGAGAACGGCTTGCAGTTCAGTCTCTTTCTGAGATCAATTCGTGAAGAGATATCACCGTATAACGTATTACCGACTCCTGGGCGTTGCTTATAGAATCTCTCTTTATATTCGTCCATCCAAACATTGGCGACTCTCAGAGAGTTTCGAAGCATTGTATCTTCTCCATCAGGTGAGCTGTATGGTCTGTGTTTTCGAAACACGTGGCCGATTCTAGAACAAGGTATGATTTCTATGCTACCTCCACACATCCAAATCCTGAACGAAATTTCGATGTTTTCTCCACCCCATATATTCATTCCGTTGTCATATTTTCCTAGGCCGTCAAAATATTTCTTGGACATGGCGAACAAACCACCAGCCATCGTTGGAGAAGTGATTGGTTTAATGAAATCTTCTTCAGTACTCAATTGTTCATTGGGTACGTTGATCCATTTGAAATGCAAGCCCCAGTTGAGTCCTCCGCGGACAAGAGGAGAAGATTTATACTCGAAAGTATCAGCATTGATTATATCAATGACAGGAGTGACTACACGGGTTTCATTCGCTTGTATTCTAGCTAGTAAAGGTTCTAACCACCCGACATTTGCCTCAATGTGACTGTCCAAGAACATTAAAACGTCTCCTGAAGCTTGATCACTTCCAAAGAGCCTAGCTCTGATTAACCCTTCTCTCTTTCCAGTCCGGTAAAACTTCACTTTCCTCAGCGTAGCAATTTCAATATATTTTGCCACTGAATCGTGCAACCCTTTTTGATCACTGTAATCATCTACTAGAATAATTTCTTCCAGCAAAGATTCAGGTGTACGATCTATAATGCTATGAAGGGATCTGACCAACGTGTCAAATTGTTCATTATAGAAACAAATTATGACGCTGGCAGTGGGCAAATTTTTGGGATAATCCTGTGCTTTACATAATTTATGCCTGGTGTCCGGTATGTTTCGGTGGTAATCCAAATTTCTGCTAACTAAAGCGTTAAATCCATGGTTTTTGTAGCCCTCATCACGAAAGGAGAGGTCAGCTAGATTTTTCACGCGACCAGGATCATCAAAACCACCATCATTGACTAAAATGGGGTCCAGTTTTTGACGCGCTATGACTTCATTGTCTACCCCTCCTTTTGGATCCTTGAGAAAATACTTTTCTTTCCCTTTATTTGGGTCGATTCCTTCTTCGTATGGTATCACCACATCGTTGATGTAAGGAGACTGCGACGGTGAAGTTGCCTGTCTGACGATATTCACCGAATTTAATACCAAATATAGGTATAAACTGATGCTCCATGTGAGAACACCAACTACCACTCCAGCCAGGAAACACTTATAACGTTTGTCAAACATTATTTATTTTTAACAAATGATTGTTGTCATAGTGTTTTGGAAGTGTGGGCCGTTGTAGGTCTTAAATACAGTTTTTAGACGGTGAAGTTGTTGATTTTCAGTCGTAATGGCTCAAAATACTCCATGCACTTTCAGATAATCTCTTTAATGAGTTGATTAGTCACAAAGGTAGTAATGAAAGACCACAATTCATTAATTTCATGCTCACAAACACCAAATTTGATTAGGTGCCTGTAGAAAGTGACAGGCTTGAATGTGGATCGCAATGTGCAACATGAGAACAGACATGATACATGATCATAACAATAAACGATAAACTATACACTCACGCGTCTTGATTCAGTCAGATAAACGTTAACTGCGAATTGCGCGAATCAAAGTTGACTCAAATCAGCGAAACTAACGATTAAGAAATATACACAACTCACGACAACTAGGAGGTTATACGGATGTGATAGCGGTGGAGACTCTCGAATTGATTGTGGGCATTCGAAGTGAAAGGTGAAAGAACAGCTGAGAGCTGACTCGCACTCGCGGCGCCGGAGGATCGATTGACCAGCAAAACGCGGTATGTCAGTCTAAAACCAGCCATCGGGGAGCTAACGCTTTCACTTACTGCCGAAGCCCGCTCCCAGTTCACACGTCTCTCGTCAACTGCCTACAGCCCTCAATTTTATAAACTTCACTTCTGAGAGTAAAATCATTCGAAAATAATCACGTTCACAAATAGGTTTTGAACGGAGAGTTCTGATGTAATTGGTATAGAATTCCCAATTACCCGCAACTACTTAGTTCGTCAACTTACTTGGTTGAATCAGACGTGCTAACTTTGATATATACAAAATTTAATTATTTCCAAACTGGGCAGCATAGCTTCCTCACACAGAATAACATGACATATTATATACCTAATCAATTGGTATAAAAATGATTATGTTACTGAGCAATAGCACCGCTGATAAATTTCCCAATACGAAACTTGATTTTCACAATCATGTTGTTGATTTTCTGAGGTGATAAACAGAAACACGATTGTGATGTCGTTCGCGATTGTGTTCGAGATTTTTCACCTCTTCAAGTGAACTATGGCTCCTATTTGTGTACACGCCGTTTGTTCGATGTTGACGAAATTCATAGGGGACCGTCTCAAGACTAACCAGTATTAACTCTGAACATGTCATCAAAATTTGACCATGATTTTGAGTAGTAAATTATGCCCAAAACAAGGATTGATCAATGACAAATCTAAGTAGTTCTAAATTCTCTGAAATCATAGATTTTGGGGGAACTAATTTTGTTGACATTTGTACGGTTACAAAGCTTTAATATTTTCGATGTTTGATAGTGAGAGAGTGAGTGAAACATGTCATGTAGGGTGGGCAGTATATTTTCCTCATTTTGAATAACATGAACTTATTGAGGAACATAATTTGGAAGCGTAATAATGCTTAATGTACCTTTGTTGTACGAAGGTACTCAGCTTTACGGAAATTTATAGGATCATGGCTCTATCTTTATGATGTGAAAGGGGTAATCTCCATATTCCTATGGTGCGACCAAATAAGCAGGCGTTTGCTACTGAGAAGGTCAGCCCACGCCCGAAAATTCGCTCATGATAGTAATACACCCCTAACCCGTCTAGGTTCAGATTATGAGAATGACTTCAGTCAGATAATGTACTCGTATTCTTGTGAAAATTAGCCATATAAATGTCCAAAAGCATTAATTTAAAAAAAATAAAAATATGTAAGTACCTAACTTAACTTAGAAACCCGTGTATGTAGCTTGGGTACCCGTGTCTTCCTACCTATGATCGGTATATTTTTGGATTCTGTAAGACCCAATTATAATATAATTATGTAAGATATATTATGTAAGACCACTCCATTTGTCCATTAGTAGTACGGCTTGGTAATATAAATTTAATGTAAATAATTTTATACAAATAAATAAATTGGTAATTATAGCTAAAAATATAAATTTACGTAATCAGACTTTACACATCTAGATTTATGTGAATTTGAAAAACGCTGCAAATTATTACACGAAGGTTTATTTTTTTCTATATAGATCACTCGTCTGCAAAGAACACGGCTTTGCCATTGTTACCACCAACCAACTTGAAGAAAACATCGATCGCATTTCGGCCAGCTAACATTTGAACGTAGTTTCGGCCTCTTTTGCGATTCACATTCGTGTTTCTGATTTATCGTTCGTCCAACCCTTAAATTCTCGTAGGGAACGAACGGTTTGTCCTACAGGGCTCCGCGTGGTCTCAAAAAAATTTTAAAATTCTATACTATCTCAAATTGATGGAAAAACAATACCTTTATATCAAAATTTTTTGAGTGAGGGCGTTTTAAGAATTCCAAACCTTATTTTTCAACCCTTAGAAGTAACCTACATCAACCTAAATCTTCGGGGTACAACTAGACCCCAAATGGAGCCTACATACCAAATTTCATCAAAATCGGTCAATGCAAAGTGGGGAAAGTGCCGCGTTCGGCGTACGGCGGATGGACGGCCAAATTTTTATTCGATTTTTGGATTCTACGTACCTTGAAACGTAAACCATCAAATTTTGAGGGGGTGTTAAACATTTTTTTTTCTTGGTCATTATTGAAAGTTATAAACCAAAACGAATCCATGTTTTTTTTTTTAAATTAATTAAACTGCGTCCGATAGAAGGTTATTTATGATTGTGTAGGTACACAAACAGTAACTAAGTAACTATGGCCGTATCTTTATCAAGCTGGAGGAGGTGGGAGCCTATATTACTTCCAAAGATCCCAGTCGATTGATGTCAACCCCTTTCGCCATCTCTTTCATGACTGATGCCTCTCGGATTTCATACGTTGCTCGCTCTATCGGAGGTGAATAGTGACGTATAGATCAAATGCTATGAGGCTCATTTCGGGGTAGATCTTGCGCGTGTATAAATTGCCCGGCCTTCCGTTTCATGAACATCCCCGAAGGTGAATCTTCCTTACGTCCCTTGTGATATACGGATGACCTTTAACCTTAGTCTTCCCGTGCTTCACATATGAGCTCCCATTCCCCAACGGGTTATATTCATTCTGGGGAACGGGAATAAATCTCTCTGTTATCTAAGCATCAGTGGGTACTTAGAGGTTTGAAGCACCATCAGCAGGAGGTCGCGTCATAAGTGTCACGATGAATTATTACAAGGGGGTTTATTATTTTCTGTCATTCAACATTATTTTCACAATTCAACCGGTCATGGAATTCTATCCGAAGAAAAAATAAATAAATAAATAAATAAAAAATAAATAAATAATAATAATTATAACTATAGATAATTGCATCTATATAATTGCAATCTAATAATAATTGCATTTGATCGACTGAAATTTGGCTCACATCCGTTAGCGAACGTTCATGTGTGATTCATAACCGTGTTTCCAGAGAACAACGGAGATAACCAACCTCGCGAGAGAACTGCCAACTACAATCTTACCTTTTAAGGACCACGGATAAGTAGGGAGGAGGTTTGGGTCCGTAGAGTCTAGGATCGCAGGGCCCATGTGCTCTGATAAATTCCACAATTAACGCGTATTCAACTATAATTGTTGATCAGCTGGATGGTACCATTCGTTTCTAAAAATTTAAAACTATCTTAATTGACGAAAAAACGTCATGGATCATTCACTAATTGGGTAATTAATTTTCCACATCAGGCGAACGGTTGGTTCCACATGCGGGTGCGTCATTCAATTCTTTAAAATCGTGGACATTTTAAACTAATGAAAAAACAACATTTGTATATTGGAAGTTTTCAAGCTAGGCCGTTATGAAGATGTTTACCCTCACTTTTTACCCTTATACTTATACTTGACTGGCAATAATACAAAGCTTCGGGGCACAACTAGACTCGAAATAGAGCCGATATTCCGAATTTCATTCAACTCGGTTCATCTGGGCAAAATGCTATTTACTCGATTTTTGGATTTTACATACTATGAAACGTAAACTATCATATTTTGAGGGTGGGTTAACAATTTATTTTCTAACTCGATTTCCAAGGTTAATTATTGATAATAGTAAACCAAAATCTGGGAGTACTTTTTGTTATATTCATGATAATTCAAAGAACATTCTTCTGAAGTTACTCAACCAGTTGGCTTTACAACATTACCTGTTCAATATTAATTATAAATTCGTTTTTACGGAATAATTATATTAATTATCCTCTCAGGTGTTATATGTATAGTAGCGATACACAATGCCCAAGTATAATGGGGCGAGGTATAATGCATCTAATAAGGTAGAATGTAGCATTTCTGTAATCCAATTTTTTTTCCTCACTCATCCAAAAGTTGATGTTTCTACGCTACGTTATACTCAACTGTGAGTTATTCATTCGGGTGAACACTAAATTCTTCAACTTTCCTCAACCAATCTAAATGGCAAAGAGGAAAGTACCAATTGTTTTCGGCAAAGTACGATTTTTTCTTTCAAACATCGCCTTGAAATGGGGTCGATTGCTATTTCAGTATTAAATACTGATCGATTAAATTAACGATCGAATATTCAAATTTTGAATATTCGATCGTTAATTAGTTTTTGACATTTTCATGTCTTTGCCCTGGCACATAGCACAAAAAACTGTCACGAAATTGCGTAACGAAATTGTGTTACATTGCCTTTATAATGATTTCCGCTTACAACGACCCCGTTGTTAGGTTTGTTCCTTTTCTACACTTTTTAACCCACAAAAATCGTTCACCACTCGTTGGAAAGCTCTCGATTTAACGAACATTTTCATGTTCTCCATAACATATTGACTATACGAATAGCGGAGCTATGGGCATAACTGTTCTCATATTTTGTTTACAACAGCAACGCATTGTGAGGTTTGAAAAATACAACAAATAGCTATACCTAGATAGTTATTATGTTAATGATTCGTTTCACATTCTGACAACAACGGAGGGTGGGTTATAAAATCCTATAGTGAGGTAAAAAGCAATAGGTAAAGACATGAAAATGTCCCAATGCGTTGCAGACTCGTATGCAAGCGTTTTTGTGTTGTTGTTGTTTTTTTCGAATCGAGTGTGAGGCGTTTAGTTCTTTCTAATAAACTTGATTGTGAAGGTGTGAAGCAGTATGGTGTGGTAGGTAGTACCTACCAATAGTTGGTAGGTAAAAAAAATGTTGGTAGGTAAAAAACGCTGCAAATCATTGCTCAAAGGTTTATTTTTTGAGTTGAGTGTGAAACGTTTATCTCTTCCAGATAAACTTAATTGTGTAGTTGGCAGGAAGTCCCAATGGTTCGCAGGTAGCGACAATGGCAAAGGATCGTTAATTAGTTTTTAATAAACATATGATCTTAATTTGGAATAACGTAGTTCGTTTTTTCTTTAGTGTCCGATAGAGACAACATTCTTCCTCGTCACATGTCGGCAGGAGTGCGATCTGCCCTGGAAGGAGTTCGGTTCATCGCGCAACACATAAAAGACGCGGATAAGGACAACGAGGTAACAATAATCACCCCATAATAAGTTAGTGTAAATTACTGAGCGTTAGGTCTTGTTTCAGCCAGATCCTTAGGATCCTTAGGACAAAAAGAAATCCTTTGAGTCAAGGTTTAAGACATGAAAACGTCCTCTAAAAAGAGAATTTTACGTAATTTTAGAAATCCTGCATTTTTTCAATCGCAAATTGTACTACGAGAACCCTTATTTTTTCATGATGCAAGAACGGTAAAAACTGCTTCAGAATCTCAGCTTTCCACTGTTATAATTAAAAAATATTTTACAACCAAATTCAGGGTAGAAATTTGTGTTTGAACGCGGAGAAACGTGCATTTTTTTTCAACGAAATCAGCGCTCCGCCTCGAAGGTGTGAGGGGTCGGACGATGAAGTGGGTGGGACGGCGCTGCAGTAGACCGCGAGGCCCCCTGAAACAGGCAGCCGAAGCGCTGATTTCGTTGAAAAAATTCACGTTTTTCCGCGTTCAAACACAAATTTCTCCCCTAAATTCGGTTGTAAAATATTTGTAAATTATACTACTGGAAAGCTGAGATTCTGGCGCAGTTTTTAGTGTTCTTGCATCTTGAACAAATATTGGTTCTCGTAGTTCAATTTGCGATTGAAAAAATGCGCGGTTTCCAAAATTACGTAAAATTTTCTTTTTAGAAGACCTTTTCATGTCTCGAACCTTGACTCAAATAAACGTTAAGGCATCTATCCTATAGAAAATTTAATGCTCTTTCCAACGGTACCCTCAAATTGTAATTTACTCAGCAAATCAAAGGTGTTATGACCGAATTAATGACGTAAAGTCAAAATCACGGAAAAAAGTTTAAAGTTAAAATAACTCGAAAACGAAGGGTTTAAACGAAAATTGCTAAGAGACATTTTTTGTTGCACATTAGCTGTAGAATCGACTGGTACCGTATGGCAGACCAGTTAGGCTTACATCCTAACGTAACGATGCCTAGGTGCCCATTACCACAATATTTTAAGATTTTAAATTCGAATTGATTTAGTGTCTTTTGTTTTTTCTATAAACGTCCTTCTATAAAAATTAGAAGGTAAAAATGCCTGAAAATCGCTTCAAAATATCTGTATGTAATTATTTTTAATATACATATAATATGATTTTAAAAATAATTTAATTATTTTTTCAATGTGACTCTTTACTCGACAATTATGGTTCATACATCTACATTATTCTTTATAATAATTCATAGAGTTATACGGGTAATGATATTGACGCGTTACAGGTAGTTGAAGACTGGAAGTACGTATCTATGGTTCTCGACAGGCTGTTCTTGTGGGTGTTCTTCTGTCTCTGCCTCGGCGGCACCTGCGGAATCATCCTTCAAGCGCCCTCTCTCTACGATCAGCGCATCCCCATTGACCAACAACTGTCGGAAATCCCACTGAGACGAAATAACTTCCAGCTCCCCGAAGAACACGTTCAACGCCACGAATTGTAAAAAAAAGAAAAAAAAAAATCTTACCGGTACCAGAAATAAAACAGTGTTATTTTCCCCGTTCTTGAGACTGTTGTTTCACGGAATTCAACGAAAATGTGCGTTTTTGCTCAACATTGCTTTAATGTTACAAATGACTCAATAATTATTACCTGTTTATTATTTTTTCACTCACGAGAAAATTGTGTATTATTGTTGATTTTAACTAAACCCAGCTCCTCTTTAATACCTTATTATGACGAAATTAAATTTTCTCAAGTATAGTAGGTTATATATAATTATGTAAATATTATAATGAATCTATAAGCCCATTGAACAAAGACAACCAACTCAGAAGGTGCCTATGTATTCAATTTTCCATAAATCAGGTTTATCAAAAAGCACGTAACAATCTGACACAAAAAATATTAAAATTGCAAAAATATCCAAGAAAAGTAATCAATACCTATTCTAGTTAAATTCAAGTACATACCTCCAGTTGGTGTGGGTAGGTACTGTTAATGATTTAAAATGAACGAGTTTTTGATTGGATGATGTTCATCAGGTACCTACAGAAAACTTCTAAGGTGAAGGCAAGGGAGCTGGGATATTCCAATCACTATGTGAACAAGTCAAATTCTTCTTTTTACATCCTGCTGTGTATCTCCCAATAATCCTTATTTTTAGATGAGTATCAATTTATCAATATCCTTAATATTACTTTTGACGAAGTCCAAACTTTTTTAACCCCATTTTCAAGTCTTCCGGATCTAGTTTTTTCTGTCGGTATTATCTTATGTAAGTACCTTGAATGTATTACGTACCTTACTTCTTAATTCACTTCTTAAATTTTTCATTAAGGTACTTACCAAAACTTACGGCAACTGTCTATCGGTATAAATATCGTCGTATATTCAGAAAGAACCATTAAAATCATCCATGATTTTAAAATTCATGTTCTAGCTAAATCTAAGCCACCAAACAAAACCGTGAAATGAAAAAATGAAACTCAAATTTTGATTTTTGTTAACTATGCATTGAAAGTAACTCGCACAAACCCCAAATAATACTCATAATACTCATAATAAAGGTGGGTGTCCACGTGAGAGTGTTTCCCTCTCGAGAGTGGCAAATTCACTATCGAGAGTAAAACTCGCAAGTGTAAAGTCCACCGAGAGTACTCTCCGAGAGCGGCGGGGGGAGCTCTCCGAGAGTAGGGCGGTTGCATCGTCCTCGATAGTGTAAACGCTTTCTCGTTGCTCTCCGCGAGTTCTCGCCATAAGTCAAGACGGTTTGTATTGCTGAGAGTTGAATCTGCGAGTTTTCAACATGGCCACGCCAAGTAAAAAGTGGGCCCATGAGGAGGTTTGCCTTCTCATTGATAATTATGAAGCCAACCCTATCTACGACCCAAATATAATGAATCAAATACGAACCAAATAATGAATCGAAAAATGGTAATTCCTATTTTTAAAAAAAATTAAAATTTTTGAATTTGATTTTGAAAATTTAATGCGTTGACTTTGATTTACATGCAGAACATCGCCGAAAATTACATCGAAATCGGACAGTAGCTTCGTATTGCTTTTGCCATCTACAAGGACTTTCAGACAGACAGACCGACTGTCAGATGGACAGACACGGTACCAAAATTGTTCAGGAAGGTCCAAAACGTAAAATACGAGTGGTAATTTAATTTGGTGGACTTTTTATTGCAATCCTTGAAAAGTGAAGGCAATAATACTTGGTCGACTCTCAAGCGGAATATGCCTAAATAAGCACGTTTGTTCGCATAAAAATCAATTTTTTCAAAGAAACTTTCCTCTTAAACCTTGAAACTGACATACCGTTGGAAAGGTGAGATCTTGGGGTAGTTTTTCCCGTTGAGTGCACCACGATAGCGGCATTTTTTACGGGGGAATCGTTGGCCTGAAAAATGGCGATTTTCGAAAAAAAATTATAAATGTTGACTTTGATTTATTTTTTTACTTTTACAAATGGCTTTAAGAAACTGGATTTTCCACTAAATGGATAGGAAATTTAACGCTCTGTCCAACGGTGTACTCAGATTCGAAGTAGCATGAGAAATAAGGGAGTTATGACCATTTTAGTGCTGCAAGGTCGAAAATACGAATAAAAACTTTAAAGTGAAAAAAAAAAAGAATTTTGAGTGGATTAAGAAAAAATTGCTAGGAGACATTTTTTGTTGCAAATGAGTTGTAGAATCGATCATTGAAGTTTGGTCCATCCAAATGGTAGACACCCTGTATAGAAAAATAATAAACCATTGTGTAATAATTTGGGTCGACGGCATCTTCACTTGCTGATAATACTATAATACTAATATTATATATTATAATATTAATAATTAATATATTATTATATATAATACTAATACTATATACTAATACTCATAATACTCATAATACTACATAATACTCATAATAATACTCGTTTGTCAAGTCACAATGCAATATAACACTGATAAATATTGTTGAAAAATGCAGAGTATGAGAAAAATTCTTGACATTTACTTTAGAGTCGAATAATTTGAAATCAAGTTTGATATTGTTTTTCACCAACGCAATAAAATTCAGTACCGACATTCAGTATACTATGCATTTTTTAGTAGGTACATTCATGAATCAATCTCGTGGTTCATTTTCGGACAACCACTTTGCTCACGTGTTTGTATAAATCACAGGCTATAATACTCCAGGTACGAATTTATTGTACGTAGATACATAAACATAACATGCTTAGGTGATAATCGTATACTAACCTTATTTTTATTTAATGTTGATCGATTTGAACAGTGTAGTCCCAACTGAAAACAAAGCCTAGTTGATCCATGGTCTCTGTAAAGGTAAAATATAATAGGTACATGAATACAAATATACATGATAAGTAATTGTAATACATGATAAGTAATTGACTCGACCTATGAATTTGGAGGAGAGGGCTCACTGTACCAAAATCGACAAAAATATTACAAACCTATTTGCCCATTTACCTATTTAGGCAAGTTTGTTACACCTGAAAAATTGTACAGTTCACGTTCCCTTCCAGCACTTTAGGAAGTAACATGAACATGTTAAAACAGTGTAAGTGCGGTGATTAGTCGGAATAATTGAAGCCAAAAGCCAATAACAATAAATAATTTATTTTGAAGTAAATATTTGTGTACCTATCTACTTCTTATAACAATTATTTGTGTATTTATTTAAGTACACAGTTGTGTAGGGGATGAATTAATACGGATGACAAAATAATTTACTAAATTATTATCACTGCCTGTTTAAGAATAGGTAGGGCTATCAAATAATAAATATTATGTATTGAAGTTTCTATAATGGATTGTACCTATTATTGGTGAGGATAACTATGTTAAAGAAACTAAAGCATGAAATCGGGCCAGTTTTAACACACTTTTGAGCGTTTATTATTTGCAATACCCAACAAACAATTTCTGCTACCAAATACCTACTAGTTGGCGTTGAAGAATGTTTTGGAAAGTGCCAATGACATGGACCTACCACTTATTAACGATTTCGATTCATAAAACAGGCTGTCAAGGAAATCACCTAACAACTAAGGTCACAAATTCGAAGCCCTTACTATTTTACTGGTATTTGTGGAATCTAAGTTCTTCCATGTATAGATTTCGTATTGATGTCATTGAAATACAATAAACAATGTTTTTACGTGGGAGTGGTTCGTTTAAATTTCATAAACCTCGTGCTTCTCCAAAAAAATAAATGAAAACGAGTGGGTGTGGCACATAGCTTCCTCGTATCCATAACCCGATTATATAGATGATCCGATGCATAGTAGTTAATCTGAAAACACAAATCTCTAAGTACTTTTCACTACCCTCATAGGGGACCATCTACACGCTAATCTGAACAGTCCTAGAAAATTGCATCAAATTCGGATGAAAAATGTAAATGTTATGGGTATTACACGGATTTTACGTATGCGCATGCGCAGAGGCTTCTGTAAATTTTAAGGCCTTGATTTTCATTGGGGACCATCCACAACCTAATCCGCGTAATCCCTAAAAATGTTATCGAAATCGGGTAGAAAATGTGGAAGTTATGGCCGTTACAAGGAAATTCACGTTTGCGCATGCACAGTGGCTACTGTCATTCCGAAGGTGGTGATTTTCATAGGGGACCATCTAAATACTAATCTGTAACATCCCTGAAAATTTCATTGAAATCGGATGGAAAATGTAGAAGTTATGGCCGTTACAAGGAATTCACGTTTGCGCATGCGCAGTCGCTTCTATCAGTCCGGGAATGATGATTTTCATAGGGGACCATCTACACACCAACCCGCACAATCCCTGAAAATTTCATAGAAATCGGACAATGACTTCGTATAGTTATGCGCGTTACAAGGATTTCATGACAGACGGACAGATAGACACACAGACAGACAGACACGGAACCAAAATTGTTCAGGAAGGTCTAAAACGCAAAACGCGAGTGAAAATTTTGATTTTGGAGAACTTTTTTTTTCGTCCTTGAAAAGTGAAAACAAAGCTTCCGCTACCTTGGTAGACTCGGAAGCAATAATATAATAATTCAAAAGATTTTGATTAGGTAAATGAAATTTTGGGCTGTATTTGGATTTTGGTATTACATACAAAGACCGGACCTAAGATGTCAAATAATTTCCTAGTGGAAATCCCTCTTGATTGTTTTGATTTGATCAACTTATCCTGATGATATCATTATAATTATAATTAACTAGGGTACTTACTGGAAAACCTCTAAGATTTATTTTTAGTTTGTTTATTACACTGATCACAAGCCACTTAAAAATCGAAGATCATATTGGCGGGAACTGGAAAATGGAAAAGTACAAGCAACCATACAGTAGAGATGATTGTACCTACCAATCACCACACTCCACAGAGTAGGTACCTACCGGAGACCACACTCCGAGGTTCTTCGTTAGTGACGTCAGACTACCACCGCCATCTTGATTAACGAGTTTCCCTTCTCTTCTCCAGCCAGCTGGAGTTCCGCCGCCCTTCTGTCCGCCACCTTGGTTTTTTTCTCCGTAATTTTTCTGTTGGTGAAAAGTGTGAAGTGAACAAGGGACTCTTCTTTTCTACCGAGATCCGTCAAATTTCATCTTACGGTAAGCGAGAACTTTGTTGTAATCTATGATAGAGTAATGTCTTGTCGAACTTAGAAGCTGCCCTAAAACTCCTAGTTTTGGTTCGACGCTGTACAACTAACTTATCAGTAGGCACCGAGGTTATGGCTGGAACATGGAACACCCTTTTCGGGGCATGAAATGAGTTTTTCCTTGTATTATCCTTCCCAATTATCTCTTAGTAGTACTTAGGTTGATTGATAATAATGTGGGGTATACAATCGAACTTGGAAAATAGGTTTTTCCTTGTAGGATAAGAAGGCCCCCTTTACCTACCTTTTGAATGAAGAAATTCTTTGTCCTTGAAAAGCCCGGTTCTTGAAGAAATATCGTTAGGTAGGTACTTATTTACCTCAAGATTAATTGCTGGCCCACATAGGTATGTTTGAACAACGTTGATTATTCACAGTGATGCTAACGGTATTGTGCACAACAACGGGTTCTCACTGAGTAGGTGCTTTTTGGTATGTAGGTACTCGTTCACTCGTTCTGCGGATGGTTCGGCCGATTTCATTGTGTTTCAATATCCTACAATTAGTTTTGTGCTGTCTTACAAAGCTATTCATGATACCAAATCTCAGAATGTTCTATTTAGGCACTTTTGATGTAAAAAATAGTAAGTTGTGGAGGAAGTTGGAACACCGAATACCAGTTGGCAGGTAGTTAGGTGCCTACCTCCCATTATCCTCGCTGAATGATTCACTAAAGTTCTAATCTTGTCTCGTGGAATGTTAACGGTTTTGTACCCATATGTATGGAATACGAATTCAAGTTCTACTTATTTCAAAATGAGATTATGATGTAGTACCTACCTTATAAGTAGCACTTGTCTAGTAGACTGTAGACGCTCAGGTCAATTTGGTCCTCTAAATTTAATCACGAGGAACACTGGTTCCGGCTCTAATACCTACCTATGCCAATTACGAGCTAGTCATGAGTAATAACCCAAATATTCAATGTATACAGGGTGTCTACATGGGAATAACTTCAGGGTTCGATTCTACAAGGTATTTCCAACAAAAAATGTCTCCTAGCAATTTTTTCTTAACTCACTTGAAATCCCTTTTTTTTTCACTTCGAATTTTTTTTTCGCGTTTTCGATATTGTCATTAAAACTGTCATAACTCCTTTTTTTAACCAAGTAAATTCAAATTTGAAGACATCGTTGGAAAGAGCGTTCAATTCCCAAGCGATCTAGTGTAAAACCAAAATCTTTTAGCAATAAACCATTTCTAAAAAATCAAGTCAAAACGCTGCAAATCATTGCCCAAAGGTTTATTATTTTCTGTACAGATCACCAGATCAGTATAGATACCATAGGTCAGGTTTTTTTTACCTACCAACTATTGGTAGGTAATACCTACCACACCATACTGGCTTCACACCTTCACAATCAAGTTTATTAAAAAGAACTAAACGCTTCACACTCGATTCGAAAAATAGAAAGCTTCATATGGAAATTTGATTACTGGTTACGCAGAAGGCAAAACTGTATAAAAATCGAAGAAATGAACAGCTATCGCATTTTAGTCAGATAAAATTTGAACGGAGATTAGACCTCTTTTGCGATTCACACTCATGATTCTGTTTTATCGAAGGAAAACCTTCAAGTACTCGTAGGGACCGAACGGTTTGTCCTACCTACAGAGCTCCGGGTCTCAAAATTTTTTTAAAATTCAATACGATTTAAAATTGGTGAAAAAACGATACCTTTATTTCGAGCTAGGGCACTCTTGAAAATTTCAACCCTTAATTTTCACCCCTTAGAAGTGACTGACGTCAACCAAAAGCTTCGCGGCACAACTAGACCCCAAATGGAGCCCATATACCAAATTTGAACCAAATCGGTCCAGTGTTGCTAAGAAAAGTGCCGCGTACGGTGGACGGACGGAAATTTTTTATTCGATTTTCGGATTCCACGTACCTTGAAACGTAAAACATAAAATTTTGAGGGGGGGTTAAAATTTTTTTTTTCTTGCTCGATTCCAAAGGCTTATTATTGAAAATAATAAACCAAAACTGCCGCTGGAATCATCCAAGTCGAACAATAACTGCCAGAGAAATATGGAAAAACCGTATGTTCAGCAGTTTTTCCCATTTTTCTCTAGCAATTATTGTTCGATTTTGATGATTCTAGCGGCAATATTTCAGTTTTTCAATTCCCTAGGGCCATGCAGTAATAAATTTCTAAAATCCTGTAAAATTTCTAATTTAGGTAGTAGTTTTTGCGCCTTCATTTTGGCGAAATACTAAGAACGAACGGCGACCGAACGAGAGACCCTCTTAAGTTCTCGTAGAGAGCGAACGGTTAGTTCACAGAGTTCCAGGTGGTTTCAAAATATTCTACAAATTCAATATTTTCTTAAATTGATGGAAAAACAATACTTTTATATCTAATTTTTTTGATCTAGGGCGTTTTCAAAATGTCAACCCTTAGAAGTGACCTACATCAACCAAAAGCTTCGGGGCACAACTAGACCCCAAATGGAGCGCATATATCAAATTTCATCAAAATCGGACCACGGGAACTAAGAAAAGTGCCGTACGGCGGACGGACGGAAAAATTTTTATTCGATTTTCGGATTCTACGTACCTTGAAACGTAAAAACAAACAAATTTTGATGGGGAGGGGGGGGGGGGGTAATTTTACGCCCTCAAATTTTTTTTTTGGTCGATATCAAAGGTATCGATTGATCAAAACAGGTAAATGATTGATTTATGCTTGTCATGGGTCAGTGACAGTGATTCCAATTATCAACGTTTACTTTTCATTAAGTCTTAATTTCAAAGAATTTCAACGATTTTCATGCGTTTGTTTTCTCTCTTTGACTTCTCACCTTGTAATACTTGACCAAAAACTGAGCTTTGCCCTTCAAATGGGAGAATAATCCGTTCCGGACGCTAAAACGGGCTGTTGTCTGAGAATCCCCAAGTGCCTGGCAATTATTAATCATTAGCTGATTGTAAATCTCACAGGTCGTGCATTACTGGTGTAAATAATTGAATTATTGAAATACAAAAAACTCCAATAGAAACTTGAAAATTGTGGACAAGGTGGAGGTTCAGGAAAGCTTTGTTGTAAGATTTCTTGCTCCATCACGTGTATAAATCAAAAGACAAAAGCGAAATTTTTGGTCGGGTAAGAATAAAATCGAACCAAGTTGCCAGTAAATCGCGTTCTCCATTCATTCTCTGATATTGAAGGCACTTTCCAGGGGGATCAGGGCGGGCGTTCCTACCTCATGTGTGCGGTGGATTGGTATGGATTTCGTGCTGTTATCCTTTGATCACCCATGAATGTGGGAGGGGAGAGATCACGGTGGCCCTAATTTCACGAACGTGACTCGCGTCCTTTATCAGGGAAGAGAGACCATTCCTAAACTACTCGTGTTCTATCTATATTTCTGATCCTGTTCATCGAACACTTTTCGATCATCAATTTGAATTATCATCGGTGGAATCGGTGGGTAAACCTGCTTACGATTTCAAACGATCTGTCAAGCTTTACACATCAGTTCAATTTCCAGTTGGAAGGCATCTCTCTTCATGTGTTATGGGATCTCTTAGGTGTTTTCTAACGTCAAAAGTTGTTTCAAATATGTCAGAATATTGTGTGTCCAGTCTCAATCAGAAAATTTTATTTTTTAGTATAATTTTTCGTTTGTCGCATGATCTTTATTTATGTTATGACGCAATTCTGAAATTTGACGCTCTTCCTAGAGGTGAATTGTTTTCAATTTTCAGTAGTAATTTCAAAAGGTTGGCCGTATTTAAGTGGAACAAATCTTAAAATTGCAAGACACTATTGAATTATTTGCTTACGATTACTTAATTGAAATCTTTTTCTTTAGATTTGATAGGATTTACGGGGTTGATCATTAAAAGAGTTAGGTATGTTTCTCAGACGAGCGTCTGACACCTACAGCACCTGACACCTACAGCATTAGTTCATGAATCCTCCGCTAGGGATAATAAAGCATTTTTCCTTTGAATCGTATGAGATAAGCTCAGTAACCTATTTTGGTAAAGCTTGAGATAATGCGATGCAGCTGATTCAAGGGAAAAATGCTTTACTATCCCTAGTGGAGGAAATATGAACTAATGCTGTAGGTGTGATTTAGACATAGTGTTTCTCAGATCCAAATTAATATTAGTGGAAGTTACACAAGACTATAAATGAGGTGATTACCTATGTGTCGGAAACACTGGACATGAAACGAATTGGTTGTGAAAAATTTGAAATCTGGGAGTGAAATGAATTCTATTAGGCTGTACACGTAAATACATGCACCAATGATTACAATAACTTTAGTTATCACAATTGTATCAATAAAGTAATTTCTAAATCTTATTAAAATTGTATAATTTAGGCTGGATTTTATGATTTTGACGAGTTATCTTCCATTTTTTTTGACGAGTTATCTTCCATTTTATGATTGGTTTTCATTTTCCAATGTTGGGTGATTGGTAGCATTGAAATGTCAGTTCCAGAATTTCGCCCTGCTGGCTCCTTGGGCCCTGTTTCACCAGAGTTTTAAAGTGCTTTAAATCCCTCTTATTTGTGGACGACAATACGCATAGAAGGAGACTCAGCGTGACCACTATTTTTCAAGAGATGGAATAATTTTTTTTGCACTAGAAACTGACGAACATAGTTCTTATACATGTTCGTAAACGCTCTATTGACAAACATACCCAATTATATCGATACCTTAAAGCACAAATGAGCTATGTCCAAAAACAGAGTTTTGAGAAAAACGCAAAAGAAGTATCACCAATGCAAAATTCCTAAAACAATGGCTTATTACACTAAACTCTTCAATTTCTTCAATAAAATTTCAAGCTATAATCATCAAGAAAGTCAATAATAGTTTTGTTGAATGTGAGTTTTTATGAAATTAAAAAAAAAAAAAAATATATCCTATGTGCTTTAAGGTATCGATATATATTTTTTAATCTCCACGATATAATGAACCTAACCTGACCAGAATCTAAATCTATGCTAAATAGTTTTGCCAAGAATTGGGAAGAAAAAACTGTAGATGATAACTGATATTCCAGGTTGGATGCCTCGGTGTCTACCCAGACACAGTGCAGCCACTACGAGACACTAGCGCTCTGTGAGATTTGATTTTTAACTAGTCATCCTTTAGTATTTCCCCTTCTGACAATTTTCAATGACTTCCGTTTTGGCAAAACTAGGTTGCATTTAGTGCAGAAAGTCTTTACGATTTCACGAATTCTGAATAGAGTAGTATTAGGAAACACTTTATAGGTTGATTCCCTATTTCCCTTTTTAAATAGTTTCTTTTTAAATAGAGCGCCTCCGAGTATACCTGTATACATCTACACGACTGTGTTACTGAACGAACGATTTCCCACCAATCGGGTGCTGATTTGACTAGTGCCGTGGTTCATTTTATATTTTCTCCCGTGTTTCACGAACTCACGGGTTTCGTAGCTAGTTCTACTAATCTCCAGGTTACTACTGCAGGTGGTTCCTGGACGTTGACTGATTTCCACCACACCTACGATTTTCTTCGTGCCGATTGTCTCTTCTTATCGCAAAGTTCATCGAGGCTCAATAGAAAGGTCAGTCCAATTGGTAAACATTTATGCATCTACCAATCTGCCTATTTTTCCTCTTGGTTTGGCGTTGCTTCTAATTTCACCTACTCATCCGTTTCTTCGATATGGCGTTCCTTACTGATTGGTAATAAGTTCAGGAAGAAAAACATGGGGGACGTCACTATTATTCAATATTCAGGTTCCTTACCTGCAGCCTCTTTGATGATACAGACATTTTAGGTTCTTCGTTATAAATGCGAAGTTAGGTATTCACTACGAGCTGTATTGTTGCTTCTATATAATTACGTTACTAGTTAAATCAATAGAACAAGTCTCCTTTGACTTTGTCTCTTCCTAAACAAAGAAAGAGTATAAATTAGGACGAGGAGAGACATCACAGTTGTCGAATTCAGACGGAATAAGTTAACCCTCCACCGTACAAAAGAATCAAAGGACATTTTCTTTACTCCCAACCTCTTCATTTCTAATGACTGACCGTCAAACCCAATTGTTGAAGTCATCTCGTGGCATTTATATCAAATTTTCAGCTCAGTTCGAATAGGAAGAGTATTTTGTTGTTGATGTTGATAGGCGGAGTTACCTACTGACCAAGGATTATTTCATAGAACTCTTCGCATGTTACTAACAACATGATTATTTTCCAATATTTCTCAATGAGTTCAACATTTGGAGCTCGGCTACGTTGATTAACTCTTCAAATTAATTTGTAGCTTCCCTATCTTCTTTGTTGGGTGAGTGGTTCTATCTTAACTATATATTTTCATAGTGTCTACTCATGATGTTGCATCTCTCTTCTGCATGGCATTAATTGTGTGGTTTATCTCGGATTTTTATATAGTGGCGGAAGGTGTAGGTATTCCTTACAGTGGTGCCACTATTCAATTTGGTTGAAGCATTTTTAATCAAGATCGTATTTGCGGAATTATTTATCAAGTAGGAATCGATGTATTATTGGGGCCTGACCGAAGATGCTTGGCTTAGTTGTATAGTAAGCTACCTAATTTATATACTGTAAGATTGTTTTATTTGTATTAGGAAAGGAGTGAAGTACTAACAGCGACAAAAGCAATTACACTCTGCAAAATTTGGGGACAAAATGTTTTGCACAAAGCACTGTTTTTGAAATATCACAAATCTTGTTTTTACAATAACATGTTTTTGAATCAGTAGGTTATTCGTGCTTATTTATAAATAATAAGGTTTGTGTTTTGGGAACAAAATAGATGAAGCTCAAGATTGTTGAGAGCTACTTGGTAAAAGTTGGAGAGAACAGACCTTTAAAGCCGAAAATTGTAATTATTATCTACGTACCGTATTGGAGAATCCGTCGTAACCAGCAAGTCGAGTACTGGCTGGTTACGATGGATTCTCCAATACGGTACGTAGATAATAATTGTATTCTTATAACTAGCGGAACTAACCCCATTCATTTAATACCGAAAATTGTAAGTTAATTGATAGTTTTTGAGTACCTTTCTGAGAGCTAAAACCAGCGAAGTATGAATTAGCTTTCAGTTGGATAACGATTTTTATGATCAAATGAGAACATTCTGAAAACTGGAACATAAAGCTTCTTCAGCTCAGAACTATGTCGGCTTAGACGCTCTTCTAGCGCTATTATCAGTATAAGAAGAATCAGTATAAGAAGCTATGATGCTGCAGATGTTAACTCATTTCGATAAAGAAAGCGCAGAAAAGGTTTTATCGATGTAAAATAGTGTTCATGTGGATGCTACACTAAATTATAGTAGCCAGGTGTTACTGATCGTTACAGTTACCTGTCAACATGTCATGTGACTTGGGCCACAAAAATTCGATTTTAATCTCACCAAGTTGAATCTAGTTCAACTTTTTTTAAAATTGGAAGTAGATTTATGCAAAAATTACAAATTAGGTACTAAAGCACACCAGAGCTTTTCTCCAGGTTTTTGGAGAACTAGGTAGTGAGATTTTGAAGTGGTTAGATGACAGGACAGCGGAGGTCTTCCACTTCCTTTTCTCCATGTTTATAATATTTCGATAAATGTAACTACCGTGGGATACAGGGAATAAGTATGGCAATTATCGGAATAAGATGGGTATAGTATACGGATAAATCAGCGGTACAAAACGGGATAAGAAACAGTGGGTGAGGGGGGTAACCGTTCAGCCTGGACTGAGGAAAGATGGCGGACAGGGCGGAACGATGTCACTCTGATTCAGTACTTTCGGGGAGGTGAACTTAATCCGTACTATTTAATGTTCTTCGATTGTACTAAAATATGCTCGTACTGGTTCTTCTAATCTGGTTTATGAAATGTCGGGATATGGCTTTTAATCGGGGTGAGAACGGGGTGGTAGCACTGGGTTTAGGCGGTTGATTTGAAATCACTGTTCGTGAAATGGCGGGAAGTTCAAACAATAAATAAAGTTGGACATTATTGAAAGATGAAATGATTTCAGCCAGGTTGATAGTGGCTTACCAGCGATATTTTTGTGTATTAATGATCCTCACATGTCCATAATTTTCCTCGTTCAATGACGATCATTCTAGTTCTGATTGCTTGTGTCTCTCCCATTCGCAGAGCTCAGAGCCCATGCCGCCTAGTAGACCTCAGATCTATTACTCAGACCGGTACTACGACGATAAGTACGAGTATCGGCATGTCGTCCTCCCCAAAGAGATGGTCAAGCTCATTCCCAAGTCCCATTTGTTGACTGAAGCAGAATGGCGAGCGATCGGAATTCAGCAGTCACCAGGATGGGTTCATTATATGACGCATGCCCCAGAACCTCACATTCTTCTCTTCAAGCGGCCTATTACCACGCCACCACCTGTTCAAAATTGATATGCGAAGACTGTACATTCCGAATTCCTGTGCCTTGAATTTATCGATTTCCTTTTTTCACTTTTCTACTTTATCTCTTTAGTCAGTAATTTTTTTATTGGATGAAATCGTGATGTTAGAATAAAATCTGTGTCCTTAAAGCGAACTATCTGACTTGTTTGTTGTATAAAAATCATCCCTTAGATTCTTTGGTTATCCCAGATAGCCATAACCCTCAGTATTACTGTAGGACTATGCTACACATTTCTAATATCCACGAAATATGCTGGGTTGTTAATATGGCAGAAATACTCGTAGCAGTAACTGGGGATCTTACAGTTAACCACCCGAAATTTAAAAATCTTGCTTTCTGCGCAAGAAAAACATTTTTGTAAGTTGAGGATTAGACAATTTGAAATAATCGTAGGTGATGTAGTGCAGTGAATGAGCAGTCATCGGGTAAGGCCCCAAGTAAATTCAAGCGCCTAAGGATTTGTTGAAGGGTAAAACAAGGGTGTAAACCAAGGCCTTGAAATCTAGGGCTGAGAACCAGAGAATCATTCTGGTTGGTCGATGAAATGAGGAATATTTCAGGCTAATCTCACGAGATACGAGATTGTTGATTTCAAAATCATCAATATAACCCTCATAAGCTGTACTTATAGGAAAACTGACTTGAATCTGAATTTATTGAAAGGGGTGTGCGCATGGGTCGGAAAAACAACTATAAACATAGTTGTTTTTAATCTAAACTAGAATTCAATCTGAGAATTTAGACACCTACCACGACCTTCCAGCGTGAGAAAATCTTTTTCTATGATTTTTCAAAATTTCCAATGTTTATGACGTCACAGAGGGCTGGGGGTCCCGCCCAGGCGGGAGGGACGCATGACGTCATAAACATTCGAAACTTTGAAAAATCATAGAATAAAATCTACTCATCCAAAAAGAGAACGGCTGTTGTCAAAATTCTCAGGTTGAGGTCTACTTTCAATTAAAAATTTAAAAAAACAACAGGCGCACCCCCCAATACATTGATTTGCATGAAGAGAATTATGTGATAGAGAATGGAAGCTTCCTAGTGAAAACAAGCCAGCATTTAAAAATAAGTGGAAATGGGCCAAGTCCTATCCCCGACCCCCCTTCATTATCATTCTGTAGTTCCTCAGGGAGGTTTCGAGCAGCACCACCATCGTGATATTACATCCACTCATCCATAATCGCCCGCCATTTTAAGCCAACAGCTTAGAATAGGAAATGGAGAGATGATAAAACATCATCAGCCAGTAGAAGTTTTTGAAGTAAGTAACACCATTGAGACAGAGCCTTGACTGGGGCAGCTCCAATCAAAGAGTTCACTCACTGCCTTTGGAAAAGAGCTCTGATGGCTTATACATCAAAGAGTTCTTCTCAATTGGGATTGGTCTGGCTGATAAGAGAGATAAGGGGCCTTTACTAGATAAGGGGCCTAAATTCTCTTCGAGTGCAAGGGATGCCATCACCTGGACCCTTGCTTTCTTCAATTGGGTTCTCAGTCAGGACTCCATAAAATTCGTCATACTTCTATCTCATTACAAGAGCTACTATTTGACATAAATAGTGTCTTTTATCGAATTTTCACAACTCAATCTGACCTTGATCAGTAGAGATAGGTATGGCTTTCCCAGTTAATCTTCCTTTAGATGTGCTTATTGATTTAAAAAAATTTATTGTTCAGCTATTTAGGTAGATATTTAATTAATTTCCATAGCTTAGCGAAAATAGGACAGAGTGATGTTAGGTAAGTACAAAGGTCATCTAAAGAGTAAGTTTCAATTTTTTTTTAAATCAAAAAATACTTCTATTTCAATGAATTTTACAGAACATTTTATAAATAATATACTAAACTATTTTTTTTCACATAGCCTGGGTACCAGCTTTTTTATGCCAGTGTCATAGACCTCCACGGGCCGATTTAACCACCTCCGATGTTTTCTGGACCTCTTGATCATCTGCAAATCATTTTCCACCCATAAAATCCTTCAACTTAGTGATCGTACCCTTGAATAACTAAGGAGAGCAATTCAGAACTGTAGAGGGAGCATGCTAACCAAGGGTGTCAGCTTCCTCCATGACAATGCCCTACGCTGTCAAGCGCACCCAAGAACTTATGACTTCGTTAGGATGGGAGATCATCAACCATCCTCCTTATTCACCCAATAGCACATCTGACTAACGTCTGTTCACTGAATTGAAGGAGTTTTGAGTGGGAAACGGATTTGCAGACAATCAAGAATTCCAGTCCAGGAAGTCAGCTGTTTAGAAATGGTTAAAGATACAAATAAAATCATTCGCGATGAGATTGTGGAAAACCAATTAAATAAAAACGGAGTTGAGTAGAACGTTTTCAGTCATCAGTAACAAACAATAACTGAAGGTACATCACAAAGAGCATAGCTTATATAGTCTCAAGTGAAAGGGAGCTTGAATCCCATTGGTCGAGAAAGTGAAAGTCGTACCCAATCAAATCGAAGCAGATAAGTGAAAGGAGAATCTTATGGCTAAAGAGGTGGCGGTGGAGGAATTTATGACACTAGCATAAAGGAGCTGGTCCCCAGGCTTCAGAAATGTCCCGGGGATTACATGGAAAAATAGTTTGGTTTATTCGTGAAGATTATTCTGTAAATTTCATTGAAATACAAGCATTTCTCAGTTTTAAAAATGTAAACATACCTTTTTGGGTGACCCAATGTACATCCAAAGAATACATAAAGGAGATCTCAACAACATTAATTCTCGTATAATGAAATTCGGAATAACTCACACGTGACGCTGGATTCAAAGTGAAAACTTACTCTAATTTCAAGACCTAAAATACTCCCTCTCGCATAATTTCATGCTGTGAGTGTAGAGTTTCGTCACTATGAAGTTTCAACGTATTTATGGCTCTATGTAATCAACATCACTTACACATACCGTCGTTGTAATAATTAAGAAACTACTGCAAAATTATTAACAACACATCTCGTATTGAAGGCAGCGTTTCTAAAGGACGGGCGAATTCAAAATTCAAGCCCTTTCGCGAAGCCTTTTGTCTGCTCTAGTCGATGGTTAGGAAGCTTCACAGAGACAGGGAAAGTGCACAGAACCTTCTAATTCCCTAACAAGTTCTCCAGCTCTTGTTTGAAGTGTGTTGTCTGAAGGTGTACCTTCTGCCTAATTGACTTGTTCTCCGGTATTGTGGGCTCAAGTAAGCTAATTAAGTTGGAAAAAAGCGAAATTTTTGCGGAAAAACTTCATTGTTTTTTGAAACTGAGTTGGCAGTAGTAACAATGGTTTCGAGATGATTTGCTTTCTTCAAGTGGGCATAAATTTGTTATTCTCGGTTCCTGTGAAGTTGAGCTTTCCATCTAATTAGGATATTTTATCCAAGATCAGGCGTTATTGTTGAATGTTTGGAAGTGGCTGAAATATTGATGTAAATTTATTTAAATACTGCACTACAAATAGAGCTCAATCGAGTCTCATTTACCTAAATTAATCGTTGTGTTTAGTCACATTTTCAAGTGAATACGTTACAAAAGTGTCATTAATAATGATAATTAACTCATAATTTGTTAACATTCGACGAATCACCTACAAATGCATCAGCACATAATTTGCGTAAGTATTTTTCTTTTTTTACCCTTATTCGTACTTATGAAGCGCAATGAGCGAATTTATGTGGAACCTACCTCGTTTTTTTCGTTCCAAGATCAGTAATTTATTATTAAAATTCATGATTATAGCAGTTTTTCTATTCAAATTTTTACAAATTCTATATTTATCCATATTCATTTTATTATTCTCTTTCCGCGTTACAGATTACTTACTTTCTACTAGCAAATGGAAAGCTTGCACAACCACTAATAAAAGGGCAAATTATTACTCAAAGGTTTATTTTTTTGAATAGATAACTCTCCTGCAAAGAACACAGCTTTGCCATTGTTACCACCTACCAACTATTTTTATGCTTCACAATCAAGGTTATTTTGAATAAGCTTCACTCTTAATTCGGAGTAATAAAGACTAAACAGATCTGAAAATTGGAAATTTGATTACAGCTTGCTAAGGATGCAAACCTGAGTACAACTCGAAGATACGAACAACGATCTCATGTTTGGCAGATAAAGTTTGAACGGAGATTAGGCCTCTTTCGAGATTCTCACTCGTGTTTCTGATTTATCGTAAGTCCAATCCTCAAGTTCTCATTGGGGGGGCGAACGGTCGGTTCTACAGAGCTGTGGGCATTGAATTCCAAAAAATCAATACTATTTTGAATTGATGAAAAAACAATACCTTCATATCGAAATTTTTTGAGCTAGGGCGTTTTAAAAATTTCTGCCCTTAGTTTTCAACCCTTAGAAGAGACAGACATCAACCAAAAGCTTCAGGGCGCAACTAGACCCCAATTGGAGCCCATATACCAAAGATGGTATTACCATCATGGTAACTAAGGAAAATGCCGCGTACGGCGGACGGAAATTCCCCCCCCCCCCATAAACTCTGTTATTTCTACCCTCGGCTTGGAATGGGTTAATGTAGGTACACACGTTTGAGCTGAAGTTAACCTACCTACAAATTTGGAATACAATTACTCGATGTTTTACACAGGTACTGGCGTCCTGTGTCCATATCGATATTGACCGATTATATCGGTTCTCTATATCGATGTATCAACCTTAATCTATCGATATATTTCATATATGGGTCATTCCACGAAAGTAAGGAATTTTGGAAGGCCACAACCACCAGTATTTAAAGTATATACCTTTTTGATTTTTTTTAAAATTTTCATTTTGTGGTTATATGGGGGATAGTATGAGGGAGATAGGATTCTAGTGAAATATCGAATTTAATCGAAGTGGAATAAAAAATTTATCAACTCCAAAAAACATTTTTTATCGAGGTTGATGGCTACTACATTGTTTGTTAACAACATCAAACATAATCACTTTCCTTGCCAATGTTTTCTCGTAGTGAGGGAGATAGGATCCAAACTGAGAAACACCGTTTTCGTTGCTAAAATTCACGCTAAACCAAAATGGACCGCGAATGAGGACTGAAGGGAATAATGTTTGGTTCAGCTGAACTCCTGGCTCTAACGTCCAAAACAAAAGACCGTCCAATACGATCTCCTTTATCCACGGACTCTAAAGAAAAATTGTGTGAGGGAGATAGGCTCCAGCTGTGGGACAGGCTAGGGATGGGTATCGATACTCGATATTTCAAAATATCGATACTTTTGTACCGATACTCGATATTTTAGTATCGATACTGCACTATCCGATATTTTTGGATATCGATACTTTGGATCCGATATTTCTAAATATCGAATATCGATACAGTTTTTGCGGAAAATTCAACATAATGGCTAAAAAATGAAGAAAGTAGAGAGACTTTTGGGTCATTACTCTTTAGTTGCACAAATAACGTTTATATCATGGAGAAAATCACCCTGCTTGGACTCTTGATAGTGAAAAATGAATAAAAATTGTTGAAAAAATTATTTTTCTTGAGAATATTGGATAATATTGATAGTTTGTGACACTAAAGTATCGACACTCGATACTTTAAAATATCGATACTCATGCCCAACGATATTTGGGATATCGATACTCGGATACGATACAGTATCGATACAAGATATCGATACTTTTATAACGATACCCATCTCTAGGACAGGCAAATAACCGACCACAGAATCCTCCTAGTATCCAGCAGGTGATCATTTGTCTTCAAAAAGTAAAATGGAGAGGATGCCTAAAATATTTCTGTGAAGCATTAAATTTGTATTGCTTGTGGGTGAAGATTAGTGGTGATGACAGACGCAAACCTATGGCGTGGGACATGGGAGAGAGATAGATTTTAAGAAATTTTATTAATTATTCTGGATTGCTAAAATGTAATGGAAGGAAGCCACTTGATCGAGTAAATGAGACACAGTCTTTTAATGAAGAGGAAAAAAAACGAAAAATTTAGGTCCATCCAAATCTAAATTACGGAGAGAGGACTGAAAATTCCATAGTTTCTTGGAATGACCCATGTCGTTGCCATCCCTAATCATTAACCTCCAAATTTCCTTGTCTTTCCAAGGTTTGAATAGTTTCTCGAGGTAAGTTACTCTTCTCAAGTTTTTATAAATTTTCAATTTTCACCCTGTATCATCTAGGAACATATCGACAGTGACAATGTAAAACCGCGTAAGTTGAAAAAACGAAATTTTCAGGAGACGTAAAAAAGTCTATTTTTAAGCCATTTAAAAGTTTCTTACGCCTCCTGAAAAATTTCGTTTTTAGGACGTCCCACAGTAAGACTTGGGCGTCCTTATGCGATCGATCTGGGGTGAAGTTGGACAACACTCAACAGAAAAAAAAAATAACCACACAGTAATCCGTTTTAGACCATTCTGAATCCAAATCCGCGAAAAAAAACCATAGGTGTATGTCTGTGTGTGTGTGTGTGTGTGTAACAAAATCTTGTGTACTCTGCACAGGCCTTAGTTCTCAACCGATTTTCCTGGTTCTTTTTTTGTTCGTCGCGGAAAACTATCTAGTTGTGCACTACGTCGCCGGAATTTCGAATTTTGCATTTTAAGGGGAAGAAAGGGGGGTTAATGCTCGAAAAACGTGCGTTTTTGGGCTTAATCTTGTAAACTCTGCCCAGGCCTCAATTTCCAACCGATTTGCGTGTTTCTTTTTTTGTTTGACTCAAATAACTTCCGAGTTGTACATGATTTTACCAGAGTACCAAAATTCGCAAGGGGAGGGGGTGAGTGGGGGGATAATATTCACAAAATATCCGATTTTTCAATATTATGGTTCCTATACTGCTTACTAATTGTACCCAAGCTTTGAAATTGAGGAAAAATTCTCGTTATACCTCCGGATTTCCATGAATTAATCTCTGTACCACCATGGAACTAATAGTGGTGCCACCATGGTGCCAGCACACCATAAACCGCTTATTTCGTGTTTTTTTGTTTTTTTTTTTGTGTTTCACCTTGAATACGGAAATGAACTTCGACGGACTGCCTACCAAAACTAACAGATGAAAGTTCAATGTTACGACGTATTTCCGCTTTGGTGCCAGACTGACACCATTGTTGGCGTTGGGGAGGTGGTTGTGGGGGGGGGGGGGTGAACTCGAATTCGCATGTTGGGTATCGTAGATCATGGATTTTAAAATGCTCTTCAGATTCGAGGCTCCCATGCCGCTAGAAATGTTAAGGTGGATAATGGTGAGGGGGGGGGGGGGGGTGTCAGTATTTCTTGCCTAAAGTAATAAATAAATTACATCGAGTGAAACAGTTTTATCACTTAACAACTGGTTAAACTGATCTAATGCTTATCCAATGGGACGTCCCCTGGAATGCATGCATTACTAAACAATATGTTTTCAACTTACGCGGTTATACATTGTTACTGTCGATATTACAGTTGGACCGAACTACTTTCAACGTTTTTTAAATTTTATAATTACTTTCATCTACGAGAGCGGTGTGAAGACGGTGGAGTTGACAGGGTTTTTCCCTTCTGTGATGTTGCAGTTTCCAAAATGATCGGAATGACCCGTGGTGCTGTCTGCAACCTCGCTCGAAGCGCCGTCGCTCGCCGCGGCCTCACCACCTCAAAGGCCGTCCGCAGCGGCGACGTCCACCCCGGCTTCAAGACCATCAGGGGCAAACAAGAGAAGTTCCTGGTCGAGGACGGAACTCCAGTTTACATCAAAGGAGGCGCTTTCGACAGCATCCTCTACGGTGCCACCATGGCGGCCTGCGTGGGTGCCGTCGGCTGGGAGTGCTACTTCTTCTACGAGATGGCCCAAAAGTAAACGGTGCCTTGCTTTTATTTCGTCACACATCCCATTAGTTTAAATATGTAAATAATACGATCGTGATAGTAATTGGAATAACTACTACATTCTATGAACACATTCCATTTATGATTTGCATTTGATAGTAATTCTGGTTTTGATGGAATAAACTTTTCCGTTGAATTTTTATTAATTTGCTTCTCCACCGTTCACAATGAGTACCTATAAATATCAATAACGAGGCATAATGGATTATAGCATAAATAACTCCATTTATCTACTTAAACGTCTCGTACTGTGATGATACTAGGGGAGCAACTCCAAAAACGCTGCAAATTATTACACAAAGGTTTATTATTTTTCAATATAGATCACTCGTCTGCAAAGAACACGGCTTTGCCATTGTTATCATCATACCAACTTGAAGAGAAACATCGATCGCATTTCGGTCAGCTAACATTTGAACGGAGATTCGGCCTCTTTTGCGATTCACACTCGTGTTTCTGATTTATCGTAAGTCCAACCCTTAAATTCTCGTAGGGAACGAGCGATTTGCCCTACAGGGCTCCGCGTGGTCTCAAAAAATTCTGAAAATTTTTTACTATCTTAAATTGATGGAAAAACAATACCTTTATATCTACATTTTTGAGTTGAGGCGTTTTCAAAATTTCAAACCTTATTTTTCAACCCTAAGAAATGACCTACATCTACCAAAATCGTCAAGGCACAGCTAGACCCCAAATGGACCCTACATACCAAATTTCATCAAAATCGGTCAATGCTAAGTGGGGAAAGTGTCGCGTTCGGCGGACGGACGTGGCACTTTTGCCACTTAGCATTGACCGATTTTGATGAAATTTGGTATATAGGCTCCATTTGGGGTCTAGTTGTGCCCCGAAGATTTTGGTTGATGCAGGTCACTTCTAAGGGTTCCAAAATCAATTTTGAATTTTGAAAACGCCCTAACTCAAAAAATTTTGATACAAAGGTATTGTTTTTCCTTCAATTTAAGATTCTATAGAATTAAAAAAAATTGTTGAGACCCCCCGGAGCTCTGTAGGACAAACCGTTCGCTCACTACGAGAATTTAAAGTTTGGACGTACGATAAATCAGAAAGACGAGTGTGAATCGCAGAAGAGGCCTAATCTCCGTTCAAATTGAAGCTGACCGAAATGCGGTCGATGTTTTTCTTCATATTGGATGGTTGGTGGCTTTGCAGACGAGTGATCTATATAGAAAAATAAAAAATAATAAACCATTGTGTAATAATTTGCAGAGTTTTATTTGATTTTTGGATTCTACGTACCTTGAAACGTAAACAACAAATTTTGAGGGGGTGTAAAAATTTTTTTTCTTGGACGATTCCAAAGGTTCATTATTGAAAATAATAAACCAAAATGATGTCTATGGTTTTGAGTTTTCATTATGAAACACGACGATCAGGTTGATAAAGCAGCTACTCTTTGCATGGTAATAACTCCTCGATTTATATTCATGGATGAAATAAGTTCTAGTAGGTACTGGAGGGGGGTTCGGTAGCCGTGATCGTTCGCCGACGCGTTTCGGGGCCGAGATCGATCTCTGCGGGTAAGACTGAGTTCGAGTCTCGGTCACTGGGCGTGTTTTCGGGCATTTGCGGGCATTTCCCTTTGTAAGACAGCTGATGACTTCCGCGTCGCCATAAATGGCAGTCGGACGGAAATTCAACCTGAAATGGTTGTTTACTTTACTTTTTACTTTTTTAAAAGTAGGTACTGGAAGTAGGGTTGCATTCACGATGAGAACAATATTAATTGGTAATATAGGCAAGGAAACAAAAAAGCAAGTGGCTTAATTTAGTCAAATCATTACATATAAGAATTATGTGGATATCAGACCTAATTCTGCATTGAATTATAATTATGTCAGTTAATTATTGTATACGGATTCCCGGACACAGTCATACAATCTTCTTGTCTAAGAAGTTGTTCAAAAAAGTCAAATGAGAAAGCGAGTTGAAATTTTGATTTTCTAGGACTGCTCTACAATTTTTCCATTTGAAGGGTTTACACGGTATTTTGGGATTTTTAGTATCACATGGCGACAGGACTTGTTTTAGATCCATAAACATAACTTTCAAGGTCTGAAATTGTCGTACCTATTGCTTCCAAGTTTACCAAAGTGGCAGAAATTAAATTAATTAAATTGTTTAATTGTTTTGTTGTTTGTTTGCTTTGTTTGTTTGTTTGTTTTGTTGCTTAAATTGTTCGGGAATTTATTGGAGCTTTATGGTGGTCCAGATAACATGTTAGGAAATCGATGGAAAAAGATGAATTTGGTAGTAGGTACCTAATCATCGTATGAAAGAGTGGCAATATTTAGAAGAGAAACTTGGAAAATTGAGACATTTTAGGACCCGACCTACCTGTTCGACCCACAAGAAAGAATGTTAAATTTGTTTTTATTAACCCATGGTGTCACCAGTGTCACCAAAAGAATTTCACAGCTGTCCCAAGGTGTCACAAGATTAACTAGATTCAAGTTACAACTTAAGACAGAGCTGAATTTTTTGTAAGTTATTAAATATAAAAAAATGTGATAAAAATTTTGAACATTTTTTCATCAATTTCCTTGGAAACTTTTGGTCTCAGTTCTATTTTGAGACTTCCAATTGGCCACACACATTTGGAATTGCAATTTAATTTTAGTTACTCCGGTGACACCTTGGGGCATCTGTGGAGTTCCTGACATGTTTTCGGTGATAATAGTGACACCATGGTCCTATTAGGGTTAAAAGACCTCTGTTTTTTTCAACGTAGTAGTTCCTCCAAGTAGGGAAACTAATGTTGAAGCATTGGTTGAATTTGAGGGCGATTTATAAACAAATTTTCGGCTCTTTGAACTTTTTCGGCATTTAATTGTTTTCGTTGCTAAAACATGGAAAAATTATTCGCTAAAACTTGTTCGGAATTCCCCTATACATATATTTGTCCAATCTACAAGCTGTTTATCTGGCAGTTTCATGAAAACGACTGGGGAATCGAAAGAGAATTCTCTTCTGCAGGGAATAGAATACGTACCTTCGGCATAGACGTGGCAATTACTCTGTAGGTCAGGTCCTCTGAGGAACCAACCAGCTCACAATGGGACGAGATGCGATGGAAACTGCTGCTGTGGCCCTCAGGGGCTTTGCCCGAAGCATTTTATAAGGTAAGCGACTTCATTTACTTGTCGGAAGGAAAAATGTGGTGTTTCCAAGATTAGCCGACGCAGAGCCATTAGAGTTAGGTCGTATATGTTTTAATAGGAATGGTTCTGGCTCCTGTGCCAAGAATCCTGTTTCCTATTCTCTTGAGGCGTTAAATTTTGTCTACGGAAATTCGAAATGGGGTGGATCTCTGAAGGCACTAGGTACGGCCGTATTGGCCGTATTGCGTTTCTACAACCTTCGATACTTTCGAAGCATCGACACCAGTTGGTACTCGTTCACGTAATTGAATGGGATTATTCGATACTACTCAATTATGAAATGAAAAGAATAGATAAATCATAAATTCTCGCAAACAATACTCATGAGGTTGTTTTGAAATTTAGAATTTATATGAATTAAGAAAAAAAAAAATATGCACTATGAGTTAGTTTTGAGCGATTTTTTGAAGATCAGTTTCAGCCTTTTTTTTCAGTTGTGGTAATTTTGCCTCAATTCTGGAAATACATTTAAAATGGAATAATTCTTGATAAAGTAGAATTATTAGAGAGTTCCTAGTAGGTGGATGGCGCTGTAGCTGGATTGTCCGCCATGTTTTCAATATGGCGCCTCGGATTGCCTCCTAGTGACGTATTCTACCGTAATATTATCCGGCGCGTTCTTATCACAATATGGCGCCGGATTGAGAGTGTGTGTGTGTGATACGTCACGCCATATCTAAGCCGAACCAAACCCATTAGAAACTCTCTATTATATAGATTTTCTTTTAAGAAAAACCCCATTTTCTTGCCCAAAAAACTAGTTGATTCCCATGCAGAAAATGTTCCTTGTTACATCTATTTTTTTAAGGTTATTTTAGCTAATTGCTAAGTTTATTGAAAATTCGCTAAACTTGAATGGCAAAACCTTACAACTTTGTGAAGATTTTTTCAAGGTACATACCCATTTAATGTTTTTTTTCTTCTTTTTTTAAATTGATATTAGCCGAAGTAATGATATGAGTATTCATACTTGGATCACAATGCTTGGCATCGAAAGGAAATATTCGATATTTTACTGGTTTTGAACGTCCCAATGAGGAATTTCACCGAATTCTGTTTGCATTTTTCCTGAATAGTTAATGGTGTGGGATTGATGAAAATCGGGCTGATTTCGGAAAATAAGTCTCCTGTTATTTTTGGGAGACAATCAAAATTTTTAATTTCAAAACTAACCGGGAAAACGGACGTGGAGCGGGAACGCTTGCTGATTGGGCTGTTCGGATCCCCGTCTCCTCCCAGTGTTGCCCTTTGGGACGAGAAATCGTGTTTTCTAAGAGAAAAGTTATCAAACAAAAACAGGGGAAACCTAATTTTCCCCATCTTGCTTTTTCTATTTTTTTCTTCAGTTTTTCGATTTCGAACTTTACTGTTTCGTGAAATTTTGCATCTGGGGACTATGGATTTCTCGATCTCAGCGCTTCAAGCAGCCATAAATGAACTATTCCAGCATGACGTCATTTTCCCGGTTTTTTTTAAACATTCGTATTTTCTACACTGTTTTGTTTATTCGTAAATTAGGAAGTTCGGG
Source organism: Apolygus lucorum (assembly GCA_009739505.2). Lineage (NCBI taxonomy): Eukaryota > Metazoa > Arthropoda > Insecta > Hemiptera > Miridae > Apolygus > Apolygus lucorum. The sequence goes on from CM019179.2 coordinate 16,350,109, forward strand.
CTGAAAGTTTGCCTCAGGGGGTTTTTCGAGGTGCTGAATCCGATTTTGGGGTCAAAAATAGGAAATTCCGACATGGTGAAATTCCTCATTACCTTGTGGTATAATTCATAACCAGCATTTTCATTGTGTAGGTTCGAAATCCCGATTTTCAGAATTAATTCAACACTTTCCGGACCGATGGGGTCATTCGACCCCTTGAAGTTTTACGGCGGCCTGATGGAGTCGTACCTCGTGGTAAGACCTCAAGCTCCATGGGTAATAAAGGGTTGGTTCAATCTAACAGTCTGTCATCAGGTAGGTAATGCTTTAGTGCCCTTGGGCCGAGTAAACCCTCTTCAATTTCCCCTCGGTCACCAAATATGGAGAAGTTGGTCAGGCGGAATTTTCCAATTCTGGTGCCTACAACCCCCTTATTTTGGTAGGTGGCTTTTTCATGCATTTTAGTGTTTCTTTTATTTGTATTGTATAATTTTGAATAGTTGTTTGTTATTGTTATTATTATTTTTTCACTGAAACGATCCCTCAAGTTAAAAAACGGTTGAGTAGAATGGGATTTGACATTGTTCACACTAAAGGTCCCCAAGTAGGTAGGATACAAGTAATACACTCCATCGTCCAATTGGGTCGTTTGACCATACTTGTAAAAAAATTTAAAAATAATATTTTTTGTCATGCCATGTGGGTGTGGCACATAGTTCCTCGTATCCATAAGCCGATTGTGCAGATGATTCTCATTAGCTAGGTAGTTATTCTTAAATCACCAATCTCTAAGTACCTTCCACCACTCTCATAGGGGACCATCTACACCCCAGTCCGCATGAACCTTGAAAATTTCGTCGAAATCGGATGACAAATGTAGAAGTTATGGCTGTTACAAGGAATTCACGTTTGCACACGCGCAGTGAGTACTATCAGTCTGGAGGCAATGATTTTCATAGATATTCATTTTATTCTCGATGGTCCCCTAAGAATTGTAAATCGACTCGCCTCGCTACCAATACAGCTTTGCATTGTTTCGCCATATACCCTAGGGCAAAAAACTAAGTTACTAAGTTTACTAACGTTGTACTATTTCACGCTAGCCCAGTTGCAGTTTACGTATGTCGTATTGATTCTTGCTTAGGTGCCTTAAATATTACAACGTCTGCCAAGTGGGTGTGGCACATAGCTTTCTCGTATTCATAACCCGATTGTATATATGATCCTATGCATAGTAGTTAATCTCAAAATATCAACCTCAAAGTGCCTTGTACTACCCTCATAGGGGACCATCCACAGCCTTATCCACATGATCCCTCAAAATTTCATCAAAATCGGATGGATAATGTGGAAGTTATGGCTGTTACAAGGAAATAGACGTTTGCGCATGCGCAGTGGCTACTATCAGTCCGGGGGTGATGATTTTCACAGGGAACCGTCTACACACCAACCCGCACAATCCCTGAACATTTCATCGAAATCGGACAATAACTTCGTATAGTTATGCGCGTTACAAGGATTTCATGACAGACAGACAGTCACCAAAATCGTTCAGGAAGGTCTGAAACGTAAAACGCGAGTGGAAAATAATTTCAATTTTGGAGAACTTTATTTTTCAAACTTGAAAAGTGGAAACAAAGCATCCGCTACCTTGGAAGACTCGGAAGCAAAATAATATCAGTTCAGCCCACAAGAATTGTGTTGAATGGGTTGAATGTAATATACCTACCAAATAAAATGGGTTAAAATAGGTAATATACCAATTTCATAGAACCTAATAATTAGGTACAATTATTGTACCTCATTGTAACATCCTGAAGTTGTCTCTCATTTTATTGGTATCCAGTTGTTTAGGTACCTACAAGAATAAACTTACTATTTCAAGATGTCAAAAAAACATGTTTATTTGGTTTAACAACAACAATCAATAATTATCTTCAACTCCACCTATTCGGATTCACCTAATAAATTATTAATTTATCAAGACCCGTGGAATTGGGCCTTTACACGCTTGTATTTACATTCTTAAAAATTTATTATTTATCGTGTTCGAGGTAAGGATGGCTTATTAAGACTAAACCATTATACCACGTGTAGGTATTTATGAACGAGAGAGATGAACGGTGAAAGAGCTCAAAAATCTACATTTAAAACTATTTCCTGTTAGCAAAATTCTGCAACATTTGGTATTATAGTTACTGATACATAGTTTTATCAACAGTTTTGGTTATCATCTACTACATTGAAAAACTTCAATTACAACCATTATTATGTACAAATTATTATTATTTACAGCCTTGTGATGTTCTCTTAGTTAAGGACAGGATTTTCTAATCATATTTCTAATATCCTAATTGCTAACATATAAAATAATTCCTAATTTCAATGTAAGAAAAAATTAAATCAAACGATTTATCATAATTTCAACGCTTACACGAGTAATGATTGTATTATCTTGAAATTCTGTTTGTTTAAGACATAAATGGCACATATTAATTGTCGATAAATATGGATACACGCGAATTTAGCACCTCCTGGGAAATTCACTACACTTATTTCATTAGGTATTCGTATATATCACAAAAACGTCAATAAGGACTTACGTACTAGGTGCTTACCTAATTTATTTTTACAGCGTCTGCAACAATCAGCCACCCTCTTACAGGGCGATTCCGTCAATTTTCGTAATGGTGAAGGATGGCTAGTTAATCCAAGTTCTAACTAGGTTACACCATGAAATTATTTCTCCGTTGACCAGATGGTTAGATAGGTATGAAAATGTATAATAATTTCAGTGGTTATTTGAATTTTGTTGAGCGATTTCCAAATTCGAACCGGAAGTGACAATGTTATGCAATGATGGCTGAACGCCCGCCATCCATTGTGAATACGAAAATTTGATTCAAGTGTATATAAATATCCTGAGTATGTATATATATTTTTCATATATTGCGACACATAATACATGAAAAAAATTGGCATGTAGGTTCATTCCAAAACAGTCTAAGTAACGTACTTTTTAGTACATAATTTAAACATTTTTTCAGGATTTTACTATAAGTCTGATTCAGAAGTGACGATAATTCAATCTTGGTTACCGGGAGAGAATAACTAATCCCCTGAACAAAGATTAATAAGTATTTCATAGTCAAAATTAAATCGGAGAAGGTTACGTAAATATTGACCTCTAGATCAGGAGAGATGGAAGACGACTTATTCTTGTTTACAGGGTGTTCGGTATAAGAACGACGAACCTTCAGGGATCGATTCTGCAACTAATTTATATTTATAGGTACCGTTAGGGAGAGAGGTAAGTTGATTTTCATTTTTGTTCCTTAAACATTTCACTTAACCCTGTACTTCGCAACGTCTAATATACCATACGTATTTTCTGTTTAAATTTTAACATTACAGAAGCTTTTTTAGTTTTATCGTTATTTTTAGAGGGCCAAAATTTTTGTTTTAACACCTTATTCTTTAACTTTTATTAATTTACAAAAAATAGCTCAAACAATTCAGCTCTATCCATTAAATTTTAGATTGCAATTTAAATATAGTTAATCTGATAACACTTTGGGACAGCTGTAGAATTCCTAAGATTTTTTTGGTGACTAGTGACACCATGTTCTAATTAGGGTTAAATGTGCATTTATTGTGAAATTTATCTGAACACTTGGGTTCTTTAGCCTTGCCTTATGGATCCAAACCCCACCTACCCTGGTCCTTAGAAGGTGGTTGAATAATAATCCAATATAGTAATATTTTGCAGCGTTTTTCAGTAGGTGATATCTGATCTAGTTGCAAAACATCATTAAAAATTGTTAAAAAAGCTGGAAGTTGACAAAAATTCAACTTCAGGATAAAAAGCATGTTTGGCGTGAGTTTTAGGTGAAACGTTTATGAAAAGAAAATGAAAGGCAGTTTATCTCTCTTTCCAACGGTATCCAAATTTTTTAGTTTATTTTGTAAATTAAGGGAGTTGTTATGAACATTTTGGAGGCAAGGTAAAAAACACAATATGAATCTTTAATTGTGAAAACGTCGGATTTGCAGTGGAGTAAAAAAAAAACGTTATGGGACGAAAGTTGCAAATTAATTGTCGATCCCTGAATTTTCTCAGATCGTTTTTATACTATACCTTCTTGGTGATGCGAACTACCACGATGTAGATACGTACCTTCCTATGTTAGTCTAGGCACAAAGTAGGAATAGGTACCTAGATAGCATATTTCTCAAAAAAAAAAAAAAAAGAAAATGTTCATGACAACAAACTTAATCAAGAAGCTGTAATTAGTTGCATTTTCGAAATATCGAAAATATCGTATTGTGTATTTATTATTCGTATTAACAAGGGGGTCTCAGTCGGTCGCCGTTCGTTACTATTCCGGGTTAGTATTTCCCTAAATTACTGGCGCTCAAACTTTGAAAGTTGTACCTATGTTTGAAATTTTCAATGATTTTCGAAATTCATTAGTGCATCACCCTAAGGATTTGAAAAACTAAAATATTGCCGCTAGAATCATCAAAATCAAACAATAATTGCCAGAGAAAAATGTGAAAAACCGTTTATTCAGTTAGGGTTTTTCCATTTTTCGCCGGCAATTATCGTTCGATTTTGATGATTCTAGCGGCAATATTTTAGTTTTTCAAATCCTTAGGGTGATGCACTAATGAATTTCGAAAATTATTGAAATGTTCAAATTTGGGTACAATTTTTACAGTTCGAGCGCCGGCAATTTAGAGAAATACTAACCCGGAACGAGGAACGAACGGCGACCTACTGAGACCCCTTAATATGAGGACGAAATGACACACAATTCTGAAGAAGCCAGGTGTCATAAGCATTACTAAGGTAAGGTACTGATTGTAGTATTGGGATTGGGAGTACTTGTGTGAATAGGAAGGTACACAAACATGACTGGAACAGGCCTTGTGGTTTTTCTTTCTATTGTTTTTGTACTCTGATTTTGGTGCTCGTAGTACGTTTAGAGAATCAGTATCACGAACTTGAGAAGGTACTCGAACACGTTAATTGTTTTCGTGTTCCTTCTTATGAAAGGTATCTTGATTCACGGACCGATCATTCGAAATTTGCGAATACAAATGAACTATCTGAAAATTAATTGAGTAGAGGTACGTAATCAAAATAATTATATATCACAAAAAAAAGCTGTTTAAAAACGATACCAATTGCCAACATTATTGGCAACCAACTGCTGATATTCTTAATGTGTAATCAATGTTGCAATTAAAACGTTTGTTCTAAAAAAGGCGCACACAACAATCTAATATTATCAATTTTCAAGAGTCAAAAATCGCCAGTAATGAATTTTGAACAATTCCGGTCGTTGTAGTTGGTACTTACCTGTGTTGGTAGTACATTGTAGGTAATTACGTAAAAATGGTCGAAACTTCCCCTGACAGTTAACCTTTTAAAGGCTTTTGAGTTCGATCAATTGACGAACGAATGTAGGTAACTGTAATTTCAATTTCAATCGGATCGCGGATCGAAATTAGAACGGGGAGTCGGGCGTCTGCTAAAAATCTAAATCCGGTAAAAATTGCTGTTGCGCAACCGAAGACAGCTCTTTGTCGATGGGTTTCGTGTCGTCGTAGAGGGACGGGGCTTCGCAGAGGATCATGAACGTCCCCAGAAGGTTCGCCAGAGAGAAAATCCACAGGAACAGGCGGTCGAGAACCATCGCCACGAAGCCCCAGTCTTGGTCTTCCTGCGAACAAGGAAAATAAGTCGAACAATGTAAGTTTACTAGTTCATCTCACCTTTTAACTGAAATGACGTGGTTGCCTGGTAGGGAGCATCTCTTATTGCTCATTCATGACCGATTCATTAGTGTTAACCCGTGAATCCTAGGGGGTGCCAGTAATAATAATTGAATTTATTTAGAAACCAGAAGGTAATACAAACGTCAGTGCAAAAAATATATAAATTCAACATACATACTACAGTAAAAAACTATAACTACGTCAGCTAGACTATTTATAACAAATAAAATTGAAACTATATTAATACAACTAGTTATTAATCTAGCCAAATTCATCCAATGAGTAGAGCTCGGCATCCAACAACATTCTTTTGATGGTTCTTTTGAATGAGGCAGTCGGTAGGATGCTAATGTCAAGAGGAAGAATATTGAACAGGCGAACTCCAACCGGAAGAGGATTCGAAGCCATCGAAGTTGCAAGCCGGACCTAAGGTGTGACCAGATCTCCTCTAGTACGAGTGGGATAAGTGAGTGCTGTGTAAGTGAGTTCCTCTAGGCAAAGATGCTTTTCACTCATGTACATGCACCAGACACACATATACATTGAGGCTCGGTAGTGTCAGAATTTTTAAATCTCTAAAAGAGCCTCGGCAGCTCCCACTCCTACCGTCCCTCAAAATTCTGATTGCTTTCTTCTGCTTGATGAAAATTCTGTGTGCATGTGAGGAAATTCCCCACAGAATAATGCAATACGAAAGACGGCTATGAAAGCATGAAAAGTACGCCATCCTCAAAATGTCAGGAGACACTGCATCGACAAGTCTGCGTAGCATAAACAGACAAGAGGAGAGCTTAGACGAAAGGGAGTCAACGTGCCTCAACCACGAGACTGTCGATCTCCACACCCAGCATATCAAGAGAGTTACTAAGGCGTCCATTCAGATTGAAATTTAGACTCTACGTCTTGTCTTCGTTGAGGAAGAGAGCGTTCCTTTTGCACTAATCTCTGACCACCAATGAAACCACGCGAACCTTCTCTCTCATCTCCTCCACCGACGCACCACTCACAACGACTGTAATGTCATCAGCGAATAGTCTAAGGCAAGACTCTCGAATCAAGGAAATGAGATCATTTATATAAATTGTGAGCAAAAAAGGGCCGAGTCCAGATCCCTGTTTAATTCCACAACGAATGGGTTCCTGAGCAGAATGATATTCATCTTAAAACACAATTTAGCTCAATCCCGCCGAGTACTTCCGGAAAAATGAAACAGCAACGGGATCAAAACCGTAGTATGGTAGTTTCTCAGTCATCAGGTTGAAGGGGACCAAATCAAATGCTTTAGACAAGTCGTAGAGCTCTTAAGTGAGGAACGGGAGAGGAAGTTTTTCCCTGCTTTCCCCAGGGTCCACTCTCAGTACCACTCGGGTGCCGACTGGTTTGGGCATTTTCAGTTTTTCAATGGAGGTTAAAGTTGTATGTGTCTATGAGTCAATCTAAATTCGTCCAGTAATAACATGAGTACCAAGTGAGGAGTCATCTTGCACTCAGTTGAGTGCCCTAGTTCACATGTGTGGTGGCTTTAAATGATTAGAAGAGGTTGATATATGTTGGGGATCATCTCAAGGTCTGGTTGGTGAGTGGCTCTACTTAAAGGCCATGGGGGACGACGACAAGTGTGCAAGTGAGAGGGAAGATGCCAATAGTTTTTAACACTTAGCTCAGCTGTCGGTTGACCTATTCCAAAATTTCAGTGTGATCTGAGTTCATCTTAAACAAATAGACGAAGCTGTAATAGCCGAGCGGAAAAATTCTTATTGATTACATTTTTATTTGTTTTCTAGAAATTAATAAAATTGTTCACAAAAACATGTATATGTAAGTATACTTATCAATCAAAGCGTTTGCAATCATGAGCACATGCAAATATTGATTAGCATAACGAGAAACCTTTCCTATCAATAAAGTTACGCATCCCGTTGCAAATCTTCCTCAACTAGGTGTAATCCCATTCATCCTTGAATGGAAGTTACAATTACTGACAACAACTCAGGGAACTTTCGGTGGCACCTTTTCAGGCTTTGGGAAATTCAAGAAGTTGACCGCACTATGGTTAGGATTTTTTTGAGATTCACACTAAGTGGCCGTCCACCATAGACTTAAGTTCAGAGGAGATCTGGTGGGTGAGTGGTTCCTCTGGGAATTCTGAGGGAACATGGTTGGTGAGTTGCTATACTGTGGGTTCAGAAGGGCTCGGGTAAGTGCGTGGCTCTTCAGGTAATGGCTCTCACCTGAATTGGTGGTCTTTCCAATTCCTCCCCATTATTTTCTCTTTTAATTTATTTAGTTTTGTCTTTTTGAGTGTGCCTCCTCTGCTTCCAGTAGTTAATTAAGGGGATATTCAGAGTGGCCATGGGTGGTGAGTTGCTATACTGTGAGTTCAGAAGGGCTCAGGTAGGTGCGTGGCTCTTCAGGTAATGGCTCTCACCTGAATTAGTGGTCCTTCCAGTTACTCCCCATTATTTACTCTTTTAATTTATTTAGTTTTGTCTTTTTGAGTGTGCCTCCTCTGCTTCCAGTAGTTAATTAAGGGGATATTCTGAGTGGCCATGGGTGGTGAGTTGCTGTACTGTGAGTTCAGAAGGGCTCGGGTAGGTGAGTGACTCTTCAGTTAATGGCTCTCACCTGAATTGGTGGTCTTTCCAATTCCTCCCCATTATTTTCTCTTTTAATTTATTTAGTTTTGTCTTTTTGAGTGTGCCTCCTCTGCTTCCAGTAGTTAATTAAGGGGATATTCAGAGTGGCCATGGGTGGTGAGTTGCTATACTGTGAGTTCAGAAGGGCTCAGGTAGGTGCGTGGCTCTTCAGGTAATGGCTCTCACCTGAATTAGTGGTCCTTCCAGTTACTCCCCATTATTTACTCTTTTAATTTATTTAGTTTTGTCTTTTTGAGTGTGCCTCCTCTGCTTCCAGTAGTTAATTAAGGGGATATTCTGAGTGGCCATGGGTGGTGAGTTGCTATAATGTGAGTTCAGAAGGGCTCGGGTAGGTGAGTGACTCTTCAGTTAATGGCTCTCACCTGAATTGGTGGTCTTTCCAATTCCTCCCCATTATTTTCTCTTTTAATTTATTTAGTTTTGTCTTTTTCAGTGAGCCTCCTCTGCTTCCAGTAGTTAATTAAGGGGAAATTCAGAGTGGCCATGGGTGGTGAGTTGCTATACTGTGGGTTCAGAAGGGCTCTGGTAGATGTATGGCTCTTCAGGTAATGGCTCTCACCTGAATTGGTGGTCTTTCCAATTCCTCCCCATTATTTTCTCTTTTAATTTATTTAGCTTTGTCTTTTTCAGTGAGCCTCTTCTGCTTCCAGTAGTTAATTAGGAAAAGATTTAGTTTGGGTTTGATGTGAAATCAAAATGGCAATGATACGTAATCGCTTCGCAGTGAGTTTATAAGGGCTCTGGTAGGTGAGTGGCTCCGCTGTGAATTCGTAGGGACCAAGGTAGGTCCCTGCTTAGAGTTCAGAGGGCTCTGGTTGTGATTCAGTTGATTTCTAGTCAATATAGCACTTCATCCGCATACCAGCTAGAAGAGCTGCTTACTTCCCTACTTCCACTGCTTGCTAACCGGTATTCTCATTGAAATACTCACCCCTCTCTTTCATCCCTTTTTGGTAAGCGCCGCGAAGCGTCGTTAGAAATTCTTTTTTCTCCTCTTCACAAAAGAAACCGCTGATAAATCGCATTGATACAAGCGAGCGGTTGCGATTCCGAAAAGCCCCGTGAATCATTTTCACGCAACAAATTGCATCTTCGCGGGCGCGAAAACCTCGCGAGAGGGCGGATGAATTATGTCAGCGTTATCAATCGAGGGAGCTCCCTTCAGCCTCGGAGGTCATTTGTCGACTTCAACTTTCGAACCATAATGAGTCGAGTTGCCAACTGAGTTGCTGCTCCCTCGGGCTTCATATTTTACGGAAATTTCCGCAATTCCACGGTAGGTTTGTTTTGAATAAAATTACTGAAATTCTTAATAAATTAGTATTTTCGTGATTCCAGTTTTATCAAAATATTGAATAAGAATAAGGAGATTGATACGAGGCTACCCCCTCACAAAAAAAAAAAAACAAACAGCGGTTCGTGCGTACCCCACTTATACTCGATGGTCATGACGATTTTGAGAAATGACTAATTTTCAAAAATATTTCAAATCTTGAAACAATTGTCACTATACGAGTACTATGCAATTTGAACTCTTTGTTTACTTACTATTATGTTTAACTATAATGTTTAAATTTGTAGTTGACGCCCAAGACCAAACAGTGGAATGGGTCAATAATAAAAGGAATAATAACTGCTTGATCATTCGTCCCAACTTCAAGATTTTATGGGGAGTGAACGATTGATTGCCAGAGCTCTGGGTGGTCTCATTCTATTCTAAAAATTCAATCCATATTTCAAGCAATTTCAAACCATTTTAAATTTATGAAAAAACAATATGTACATTTACATCAAACATTTTTGAGCTAAGGTGTTTTGAAAATTTCAATCCCTATTTTCCACCCCATAAAATTGACTGACAATAACCAAAAGCTTTGGGGCACAACTAGACCCCAAACGGAGCCGATATACAAAATTTCATGAAAATCGGTCCAGGGTTGCTAAGAAACGTACCGCAAGAAAAAAAAAGAAAAAAATAATAAACCAAAATCTAATTAAATTTTTTCAAAATGGCTTCTATTTCTGATCAGTGGAATCACACCTTCTGATGACCAAAATGTTGAATATAATTCACTTACTGCATCGAATTCGTCCTGCCTCTGGGTGTGATGTTGGATGAATTTGACGTTGTGGATGGCCTTCTCCAGCTCGAAGGGGTACTTCTTCCGGATGGCGACGTCACTCAAGCTTTCGTCCAAACCGACCATGGAGGGCAATCCATTGTATCCTCCACCCAGGGCACCTATCAGACCGCCGAACCTGCCAACACAAAAATAAACTTGGTTCGAAGACTAGAAAATATAAATTTAGTGAGAGCCTACTTCGAGACTTTTCAGTGCCACTGTGAGATCTAAGCGTCAGGAGACTGGAGCGGGAGAAAACGGCAGCAGGAGTCAACTACAACTACAAAAAAGAAAAGGAAACCTCAAGATAGCAGCCTTGGCTCCCTCGACTCGACTCGAAAATAATAAGGTTCGTCACTCGATTAAAATTAATTATAAATAAACATTTAGAAAAATGAAAATTGATTTAAATTTTAATTTGAACAGTTCTCCATCAAACATCAAAAAGGGCAAATAACCACGTAAATATGGACTTCCAAAATATCTGGGAGCTGGCCTCGTGATGGAACCCAATGGAAAGAGTTACTTTTCCACCTGAATTTCACGGGGATTGTTCACTTTTCATCCACAATGTTCTTTAAAGGATTTATGATCATGACTTCAGCCTAGATAAGCACAGTTCCTTTGTTTACGAAAGGGCCCGTAGCATGCCTCGTTTTTGCGAATCCCCTCCGAATTCCTTCCTCGGAATGAGGGTGGAAGGAGTTTTTGTCAAACCCTCGAGTCTACTTGCGGTCGATCCTCGGTTTCACTGGTTGTCAGTGGAGTCCGTTCCAGAATTCAACTTCCTGTTAACGCCTCTTTGAGAGTTTTTGTTAGTCAAAATACTAGGTATAAGATTTTCAAGAAGCGAGATGCTGCATAGAGGTGTGTCGGTCAGGAGTGAACGTATTGAAAAGACCTTATCTTCAAAATGACCTTGTCAGAACTGAACGGGTTATCAAAATGAACACGGTCATTCGTTCATCAACCCACCAATCGAGTTTTCCGGTTAAATTACGAGAAAAACGGCACAAGGCCAACAAAATAAATTAATTGCCAGCAATATGGATGTATAATGTATATTTATATACATGCATGTTTGTACATGGATCATTAATGTTTGAAAATGACAAGAAAGTATCAACAGAAAGAAGTAGATGGAAGTGGTTTTCTAAGCAAAACCTTCCATCATCCAAGTGAAGAATCACGTTCGAATGAACTGAGGACTAAACACACTCAAAGACTGATTAATACGATTCGAATCGATCTTTAATTTGTTTTTGTATTTTAGCTCATTCGATTCATTCAAATCGCCTACTTATTGTAACCTATTCCGACTCGTTCGGTTTTTCGACTCAGCGTTTTTTCGAGTCACGACCTGGATCCCAACGTTTCGACTCGTTCGGTTTACAGACTCGCTCGTTTTTGTGACTTCTGACCGGTTGGTTGTTTGTCTTGTGAGTGAACGGGTGAACTGATTCAAAAGACCTTATCTCTGTAATGAGTGACCGTTTGGGATTTGAATCCGTCGAATGACCTTGTCTTACACACCTCTCAGATGCAGGTACCTAGTGTTAACCTCGCTAGCCTCACTAATCATCTGATTCAGTGACCGTTTGATTTATTGTTTTCAATAATAAACCTTTGGAATCGAGCAAGAAAAAATGTACTTAACCCCTCAAAATTTGAAGGTCAACATTTTAAGGTATGTAGAATCCAAATTTCAAACCAATTCAAACCATTTTAAATTTATGAAAAAACAACATCAAACATTTTTGAGCTAGGGCGTTTTGAAAATTTCAACAATTATTTTTCACCCCATTAAAATGTCTGAAAATAAACAAAAGCTTCGCGGCACAACTAGACCCCAAATGGAGCCGATATACCAAATTTCATGAAAATCGGTCCAGGGTTGCTAAGAAAAGTACCGCGTACGTCGGACGGACGGAATTCGATTTTCGGAATCTACGTACTGTTAAACTACTCATTTTAAGATATGTAGAATCCGAAATTTAATGAAAAGTTCCGCTGAACGCGCCATTGCCCTGTTCCCTTGGACTAATTTTGATGAAATTTGGGATACCGGCTCCTTGCTTAATTGTGCATCGAATGTGTTGGTAATAGTCAGTAACATCTCAGGGCTCATGGGACCTCCTCATCCATTCTTTCCACAAATCTGACTTGATAATTTTGCTGTCACCTTTCTCAATCAAACACACCTTCACCTTACAATTGCTATCGGTTTTACGTGCCGGGAATTCTCTCCTGAACTCTCATCCACATCTATGAACGGTTTTACGTGCCGGTTTACCCTCACTTATACCTTAATCTTTAAAGTTCTGTGTACCGGCCGGTAAACTCCTCTATCCTTCCATTCGTTATTCTCACCTGAACAAGATCTAAAGAAAAGTAAGTTAAAAAACTTCCACTTCAGTCAATATATTTATATTCTAAAGTTTTGAACTTATTCAGAAATAGAATCATTTCCGAGCAACACACATTCATGTGTTCGTGGAGGAACTACTTTCGTACCAGTATGACGTGCATGCCTTGCAAATGGTCATTATAAAATTATCTAACATGTTTGATATGAATAATAATTAATTAATTGTTAAGTGATTTTCATTACGCTTACTTAGGTACTAGTTTGACGATTGTTTTTATTTTGAATAAAAATGCTTTTCATACGTTACTTTTCACCACTCGGGTTTACTCGTTTTCTTTACTATCTTTTTGAACTTCGAAATGAGAAATCTTGTCATAGTTCAGCGAATAATGTAAAATGCCAAGTTGGGTGTGATGTACAGTTTCCATACATGGAATAACAATAATAGGTTATTAATAGGTTTCTTTAAAAAAATAAATAAATAAAATAAAATAATAATAATATAATAATCATAAAAAAATAATAATAAATAAAAAAGATTCTACTGTTTGGAAGTCATTCCTTCATTTGAAATCTGGTAATCGTAACTAAGTGGCTACTGGAAGTTCCTGCTACTATTTATTTGATATTCAATCCTACTTCGGTAAGATGGGCATGGGAGTCGAACCTAAATCCGGACCAATCGATCACAGTCTACTTTGTTTGACTCGGAAAAGTCGCTATCTGTGCCTCGCTGCATGAATGAATCTTGCTGTTTGCTATGCAGAACACAAGGAAAAACTTTGTCTTCGTCGATTGAGGTAGCACCTTCATTTGTCGGCCTACGGGAAACTTTTGTAATTCAACCGGCTGCCAACGTTGGAGGGTATAACCACTTTTTCGATTTCCGGGGGATCCGTCATGTTGAGCTGAATAATAATCTTGTCGATTTTAGGGTGGTTCACGGCCTTTGGATGTGCTAACAGAAACTACAATACTCATTAAGAAAAAATCCGTAAAGATGCAACACAAAAGAATTATGAAGAAACAACTTTCAAGTGAGCATGCGCAGTAGTAGGAAATTTCTAAAAGGAATCCTGATCAACGCCTCAATATGTCATACAAATTGGCCAGTTCCTGAGTTTTGCTTCTGACAACGAATTTCAATTTCATTTGTGTTTGTGAGTTAGTTGCCGACTATAGAACCAGTTGAGATGAAAAACGTAGGTAAGTTTCACTCTTCTATTGTGTATCTTCAATCGCTGAAAATTCATACATAGCGCTGGAAGTGACTGAGAGGAAGTCAGTTAAGCTGTATGAGCAATGATACTAACTTGTATTCTGCTCATTCCAGGGAGTAGAAATGTGGACGACCTCTTCAAAGAGGAAGTAAGATGGGCTGTGAGCTATGAAGCTGATTCCTCCTCTGGTTATAGTGTTTGTGCCCTTCCTGGACAGAGCACAGGAAGTGACTGAAAGGAGATAACTATTCTACTGGTTACCGTCAAGGTGGACATCACTGGACATGATAGAAAAGAGATGAGTCCGGAGGTCTTCTTCTTACCTAGCAGACGAAGGAACGCTTGAGGTGAGTGAGCGCATCTGGTTATGGTTTGACATCAAACTGGTCTAAGGAGTTTGGGAGAAGTCGAGATTGTTCGTAGAATTTGTGACGTATAATACCTATCTTAAAGAATATCAGACTTTTCTTGTTTTCACGACTAATGACGATTATACTAATACGCCCAATAGAACCTGCAACTTCTTCAGGTTCTTTGCCTAAATGAGTAGGGAATTACAAGGATTCTGTCATGTGGAGATAAGTTGATTACTTAAACGAACCATACTAAAGTTTTATCCAGGTCTTAGTTTATTTGTAGAGCGTTGATATTTTGTTCACAGCACCATAAGAACTCAGATATTGAAATTTTAGTACATTTAATATCCTTGAGTAGGTGGGTTAGCATTATAACTTGCCAGATTCTTCAGTTCGTTCGTGCACAAAGGTAGCCTAAAGCAAAACGCTGCACATTATTACACAATGGTTTATTATTTTTTATTTTTCTATATAGATCACTTGTCTGCAAAGCCACCAACCATGCAACATGAAGAAAAACATCGATCGCATTTCGGTCAGCTTTAATTTGAACGGAGATCAGGCCTCTTTTGCGATTCACACTCGTGTTTCTGATTTATCGTACGTCCAAACTTTTAATTCTCGTAGTGAGCGAACGGTTTGTCCTACAGAGCTCCGGGTGGTCTCGAAAAATTCTAAAAATTCTATAGAATCTTAAATTGAAGGAAAAACAATACCTTTATATCTAAATTTTTTGAGTTAGGGCGTTTTTTTTTGGCAAAAGTGCCGCGTACGGCGGACGGACGGCCAAATTTGTATTCGATTTTTGGATTCTACGTACCTTGAAACGTAAACCATCAAATTTTGAGGGGGTGTTAAAATTTTTTTTCTTGGTCGATTCCAAAGGTTCATTATTGAAAATAATAAACCAAAACCTGGTCCACCATTTTTCGTCGATGTTGTTTACGATTAGTTTAGCGCTCCCACCCTTTTTTGGAATCGCTGAATCACTTGAGTAGGCCTACCTACATCATTCTTTATGGGAAGCCATCATAAGGCTGGGAAACATGGGAAACGAATCTCAGAACTGTCTGCGTAGCTTATTGAAAACGGGGATGTTCGACCAAAACCAAACAGAGGCAGAAACTTGTTCGGGCGGCGGTCCTCCTCTTGTAGCAGAATTCCCGTTATTAAACTGACGGAATTTAATTGCTTTGATTTTTTAAATATTTTCCTCGAGCAAACAAAAGTAACAGCTGCTCGGCAAGTCGGTGGGCGCCGGGAAAAGAGCAAATACACGGTCGGCACACACCCGAAAGAACAGGTGGAGAGAGGGAAATTCACAATTCAAGTTGTATTGTCCGACTGTCGGAGTCGTGATTTCCCCAGTGTATGGCCAAACACATTGAGGAGCCTGCGGAATGACAAACTCAGGATAGAAATCTTTCTTATTCAAGCCTCGAGTGAGTCGGAATTCCAAGGGTACCAATTCCGAAGTACGAGGAGAATGTAGGGAGGATTATTTAGAATAGTAGAACTGTTGATTCCGGATAGTTGAGTTGATTACTATACCCACTACGAGTTGTTAATTAAATGTTTGCTATCGATACATCTTTTCAAACTGGTCTACATCAACACGATGTACATCGACAGTTTATTATAAAGCTTGAATTTCATCATCTCAGTTTTCCCAGCCAATGTTAACATTTCACTCTTTGCGGATGACCTGAAGGTCTATTCTATGGTTAGTTCCGAGGAAGATTCCCACAATATTCAAATTGCCATTGACACGTGTATTAATTCTGTATTAGTACTGGTGTATTAATAATGGCTTGTTTTTGAATATCGAAAAATGTGCTGTGATCACATTCAATAGATCGGCCAACCCATGAATTTTCAATTACACTATTGACAGCGAAATTTTGAGACGGGTAACTTCATTCAAAGACTTAGGCGTAATTTTTTATGAGCAACTGTCATTTATACCTCATATTGATAGCATATGTGCAAAACTGTGAAATCACTTGGTTTTTTGAAGCGCCATACTAGGGATTTTACAGACATTGAAGCTTTGATTGTCTTGTACAACGGACTCGTGCGGTCCGTACTTGAATATGGTTCAATCGTCTGGTCTCCCTTTTACGCCAATGCCACCGAGCGTATTGAAAAAACTCTGCAACTTATTACACAATGGTTTATTTTTCGATATAGATCACTCGTCTGCTAAGAACACGGCTTTGCCATTGTTACCACCAACCAACATAAAGAAAAACATCGATCGCATTTCGATCAGCTAACATTTGAACGGAGATTCGGCCTCTCTTGCGATACACACTTGTGTTTCTGATTTATCGTAAGTCAAACGTAAACCAACAAATTTTGAGGGGGTGTTAAAAAACTTTTTTTTTCTTGGTCGATTCCAAAGGAAAAGAAAATAAAATAAAATTTCTTGGTCGATTTGTTTATAGAAAATAATAAACCAAAATCCAACAGCAAAATAGATTCCCCTGCTTTACTACAGATGCTTAATTTCCATGCAATTCCATACGTTACCAGACACAATGTTTTGTTGTACGTCCCTTCATCTACCACAAATTATTTACTTAAGGGTACAAGGAAATTTTCCCCGAGAGTACAATTCCCGTAAAACGTATGTACCGTTTTCTCGGGTTGTAATCAACCGATCACCTTGATTTTTTTCAAATATTGTCGAGCATCCTATGCTCTATAACTGGTGCAAAGGATAATTTCGTACAACGCTTGAGGAAAGAAAGGCGGATTTTTGAAAAAACCATCAAAATCAGGGCTCTAACCTACCAAAACGGACCACATTTTTATCTTGTTGTCGGGAAAAATACGCCAATCCCTATGCACAGTTTGTGTATAACATACTGACGTACAAGTAAAAAAAAAAGAACAAGGAGATAAGTCCAGTATAACTCAACAAAAAGGAACACGAGTGCTAGAAAACGCGATTTTTCAGGAAACACGATTTTCTGAAATTAAACAATGTTCATCTCATGACGTCATCATACGGTTTCCTAACGCTTCCAACTTGCTCCAAGGTGACTCGATTTGATGAAAACAAAGAAGAAGAAGAAGCTAAATCTCTTGTTTCGTTGTTTACTCGTCTTTTTCTATGTTTATGTCCCGTTTTGTGCCGTGAAATCCGTTCGTTTTGTGCTGTGCTGAATCGTCTTGAAAATGCGGACGGTCCAGCGTATAGCGCCGGACTCTACTAGCGCAAACCCTGACACAGGTCGGTTTGCGTATTTATTTGACCCACTTCTCGTTCAAATTTTTTCATGATTTTTTTTTTTAATTGGTCCGTGATTATATGCACATTAACAAAAAATTATTTTTAAAAAATCGAATTTTTACTCGAAAAAATTTCCTTGTACCCTTAATAACCCCATCCATAGAGCTCAGAGATCCTGCAACAAAGTAGTTGCACACAATAATTTTGATTAATTTTTTGAACCAATCAGCTTCATCAAGCGAGCATTTCATTAATTGCTTCCGACTCTACCGAAGTAGAGGAAGCTTTGTGTTACGAGTTTTAAGGCTCGTAAACTAAATTACGGTTTCCTAGTACCTAGTAGGGTAGTACTAGTACCTAGGGCCGAATTTATGGGTTTGTGAATTTGGTACAAGATTGCCTTTTCGTCTGGACGGATCTGACGGACTCAGTTAAGGGATGGAGTGAAAACTTTTCGTCGCGACGGATCTGACGTACTTGTTTTCCTAACAGAGTGGGTTTTTCGTACAGAAGAATCTGACGGACTAGCCCAGGGAAAATGAGTAAAATAAAAGAGTTTTATGCGTTTGAACAGAACCAATAGCCAGGTTAACACCGGAAGAACTAAGGTGGGAATAGGGGACTAGGGGGGTGGGGGACTAGGGTTTCCCCTCTTCCCTTCGTTTGACCTGGGGAGAGAGACGAGTTCCCGTTCACTGACCTTTTCCGTGGTTACCTGGCTGGTGGTTGTGTGGTTTTATTTTATGATATCTTAAATTATTTTATACAGAAGTAATGATTACAAAAATCGTTACATTTTGTTTTCACTTTTCAAGGTTGAAAAAAAATGTCCTCCAAAATCAAAATTTCCACTCGCGTTTTACGTTTTAGACCTTTCTGAACAATTTTGGTCCCGCGTCTGTCTGCCTGTCATGAAATCCTTGCCACAGCCTTAATTTCTACATTTCTCATCAGATTTTGATGAAATTTTTAGGGATTGTGCGGGTAGGCATGTAGATGGTCCCCTATGAAAAACATTGCCACCAGACTGATAGTAGCCACCGCGCAAGCGCAAAAGTGTATTTCCTTGTTATTGTCATAACTTCTACAGTTTCCAACAATATTCAGAGATTGTGCCGGTTGACTTGTAGAGTCCCCCATGAGGGTAGTGCAAGGTACCTACTTAGAGATTGATGTTTTGAGATCAGCTACTATGCACCGGATCATCTATACAATCGGGTTATGGATACGAGGAAGCTATGTGCCACACCCACTTGGCAGACGTTATTTCTTTTTGCTTTCTTCTTCATTTCGTTTTTTTAATTCATATATAAAATTAGTTCCTATTTAAGTATACAATTAGTACTTTGATTCCTTGGGAGTAGGAAATTATTTATACATTTAAATACTATGTAATTGGGCATTTAGCCCGTGTATACAAAAATAAACAAATTATAATTGTGCCGTCGCGCCAGCTCGACTCTATTGTTGTACCGTTTCCAGTTCCCACAACGGCCGCGCTGTACGTTGAAATCCTTATTCACTTAATCCTTATCTGTCAAACAACAACATTGCAACGTTTTAATGTCAGACCATTCATCTCTCTTCCATATTCTATTTTATTTTTCTTAAAAGCTATCCATAATTCATAGAAATGAACAATGATCGCATTTGATCAGCCCTCATATTCTTAACGAAATTTGATTCTTGGTTGCTAAGGAAGCAAAAATGAGCGACATAAAACTCTTCAAGAAGACAGAAATTCAGCAAGAATTTGCATCAATTCTACAGTGAACGTTCAAATTTGATTCACACTACTGATTCTGATTTCTCATTCGTCAAACTTACGGAGCTAAGAAGAAAGTAACCTCCCTAAAATATCCAAAAGAGGCCCTTCTGAAGACTAGTGGAAGGTGAGCGAAGGGGGACGAGCGTCCTCTCAAGCTAAGTATTTATGAGACACGGAGGCCTGATAAATCTCACAATAATTGCTCATTTAACGATAATTGATCGACTGGGTGGTTTCATTCGTTTTTCCGTCTGAGGCTTGGTGGTATGATTATTTGCAGTATCAAAAAACTGCCCACAACGATTCTTCAGATGTCTGGGTCGCTCAAAATTCAAGTATTATTTTGCACTTTTCTAGGAGTAGAAGTTTGCTGGATGCTCATATATTGGAATATAAGTTGGTGATCTGTGAACTACCGCAATTCTGAAGTCAATAAGTGTTTGTTCATAATTTTACTTGTTTTTGGTTTATTATTTTCAATAATAAGCCTTTGGAATCGAACAAGAAAAAAAATTTTAACCCCCCCTCAAAATTTGATGTTTTACGTTTCAAGGTACGTAGAGTACGAAAATCGAATAAAAAAATTTCCGTCCGTCCGCCGTACGCCGTACGCGGCACTTTTCTTAGCAACACTGGACCGATTTGGTTCAAATTTGGTATATGGGCTCCATTTGGGGTCTAAATGTGCCGCGAAGCTTTTGGTTGATGTCAGTCACTTCTAAGGGGTGAAATTTTCAAGAGTGCCCTAGCTCGAAAACTCTCGAAATAAAAGTATAGTTTTTTCACAAATTTTAAATAGTATTGAATTTTTAAAATTTTTTGAGACCACCCGGAGCTCTGTAGGACAAACCGTTCGGTCCCTACGAGTACTTGAAGGTTTTCCTTCGATAAAACAGAATCATGAGTGTGAATCGCTAAAGAGGTCTAATATCCGTTCAAATTTTATCTGACTAAAATGTGATCGCTGTTCATTTCTTCTATTTGTATACAGTTTTGCCTTCTGCGTAACCAGTAATCAAATTTCCATATGAAGCTTCCTATTTTTCGAATCGAGTGTGAAGCGTTTAGTTCTTTCTAATAAACTTGATTGTGAAGGTGTGAAGCCAGGCAGTATGGTGTGGTAGGTAGTACCTACCAATAGTTAAAAAATGTTGGTAGGTAAAAAACGCTGCAAATCGATGCTCAAAGGTTTATTATTTTCTGTATAGATCACCCTTCTATATAGATCACTGGTTCTCCAACAATAGCACCTACCACCATCTGTATTCTCCCTTGACCTTCCCTCTCAAATTTCAGCTTCCTGCGTTCAATAGGATTGAACATGGCTTCGGAGCTCACTCAGCTGATCAGTGCTCTTCCAGGCGTCTCCAGCATTCGAGAAGATCTTCTTCACTCTTCATATCACTGATCAGCTGAGTGAGCTCCCAAGCCATTTTCAATCCTATTGAATGGAAGTGCTCTTCCAGGCGTCTCCAGCATTCGAGGAGATCTTCTTCACTCTTCAGATCACTGATCAGCTGAGTGAGCTCCGAAGCCATTTTTAATCCTATTGAACGCAGGAAGCTGAAATTTGAGAGGGAAGGTCAAGGGAGAATACAGATGGTGGTAGGTGCTATTGATGGAGAACCAGTGATCTATACAGAACGGTGATCTATACAGAAAATAATAAACCTTTGAGCAATGATTTGCAGCGTTTTTAACTCTGAAATTTGAACAATATTTCGCCTTTCAGGAGTGTTAGCGGAAACCTTAGCCTGTCTAACCGCTCATGTGGTGTAGGCAGGACTGGATACGAATACTAGGTATGAATAAATTTATGAAAGAAAATACCGCAAGAATCTTAATAGACCAGCAAAATTATTGGGGCGCATGTCATCATCAGAGGCAAGACAGGAGGTCACATCTCCATGAAATTCTTGTGCTTCCTCAATGATCTCAAAATATGAAAAGTAAATTAGAACTATTGGTGCGACGGCAATCGTGCAGAGGCCGTCTAGCTTCTCCGAGCTGATCTGTAAAATACTTCTTGTAGGAGTATGAGAGGAAGGCGAGATACGCAGTGCTTACTCAGGTGATTATGAGCCAGTCAAATCTGAAAGTCGTTCCAAATGGACTGTCCGTCGGTTTGAGCGCCAATTCTATGGCAAACAACTAAGGAATTAGTGACTGTCTCGGATCAAGTGTAGACACTAATAGTGAGTTCATGGGGTGTCTTAATTCAAGGGAACCCATATTCACGGTCGTAGTTGGGGTGACAACGCACCGCATTCCCACCACTTAGGTCGGAAAACGTTGTCGAGCGACGACTGGGGAGTGGCAAACCGAATTATCTCGCCTCCCGGAACCTCCACTTCCTCTGAGACGTTTGTCGCGAGGTCCGCATTCTGCCAGCCTTTGCCGTTAGGAACTGTCGTTTACACGTGCGTAATAGGGAAGGTAAGCAGCTGACGTAATCCCTGAGACCGACGAGCTTCAAAAGGCTTAAAGTCGTGTGCGTTGATTACGATCCAGCCCGCCCGCACAACTTGAATGTCAATAGATTCTCGGGGGCTAACGAAGCCCTGAACCAACAAAACTCCTTCGTAAGGGTGAAGCGGATTTGCAAGATTCAATGATATCCAAGACCGAGTAATCTTTCTCGAACTTGTGGGATTTCATTATTGTTCGTAGTATTCGAAACTACTAACTTGCAATATTATAGAATTGACTAATAAACATACCTATATATTTACTAGTATATTTAGCACGTCAAAAAGAAAAAATAAACAATCTTCATAAAGCGTGAAGTTGGCTACATTCAAAATTGTATGCATCTCGACTAGGGTTCCAAGTTTTGTTCTAGATTGTATTGAATTTAATCTAATTTGTTCATAGCGACTATGTCGAGTCCGTTCTACGTTTTTTCGTGAAGATGGTGTTCTCACTCCGAATGTGCACACCAAACTATATGGTATTTTTAGAAACGGGTTTGAAACCCCTCTATATATATGTACACATTACGGATGCATTTCAATTATATACTGAAAGTTATGAAAATGTCTGAAAATCGCCTACTAACTACTTAGCGAAAAGAAGCATTGAGCTTAATGTGTTCTGGGTGAAGGAGTGGGAAAATCTGGGGGAAGGTATGATATCCCATTAAACATTCATGGGGACATCAGTGAGTGGAAGGCGCTGGCTGAGAGAAGCCTTGAGATAAAAGGTAACGCATTGCAAGTGGAGTTCGAGTACAGGGCGTTCAACGCTCAAAAACATCCCCAGTTTACCTCGTATGTCACTCAGATTCACTGCGATATATATGTCAGAGTATATGTCACTCACTACGATCCTGCGTTCCAAATGGTGTTTCAAAATTATTGGAGACCTCCAGACATTGAAATACTGGCCATACGGGACTAGCGACCAATCATGTGAACTTTGTAGCAGTGGCGAAGTGGAGAATGCTTTTCATTTCATTGGCAATTGTACTGCTTTGGTCGGTGTAAGACCTCTGTACATGGGCAGGGCAAGAATAGGTTGGGATGATTATTTAAAGATGATTAAGTCGGACGACCCAACCCTTGTTAGGTAGGTACTGTGTTGTGGCATGGGGTCTAAGGCGTAAGGCGATGGAGGAGTATGGGTTGTATAGTTATCACGTTGGCTGCAGAAACCCATTCCAAGGTTTCGCCATATTCTGAAACGTTTTTTCGAATAAATCAGCACCTAATGCAGGTTTTCCATCGCTTCTGCGCATAATTATGATTAAAAAAAAAAAAAAATCGCATTTTTTTCGTCAAATTAATTTTTTGATTACTTGTCCACCATCCAGCTCAGGCGATGAATTTTGCTCGGCGCCTGCAGAAACAATGAGTAATGCGCGTATAGACTAGACTCACACAGTACCAACCTCTGCAGAAAACACCCCTTTTCCTGACAGTTTCTTTGTCTTCCCCCGAAGTTCAAAGACATAGAAACGATTTATTCTTACTCAGGAGGCGTTGAGGAGCAAAACCATATAAGGCTTTTTTTTAATGCCTCACAGACGAAAATATTCAAGAAAATTGATTCAACTTCAAATGATCGGTAATCGAAAAATATCCCATCGATTGTGTAACTGAAGGTACCAGTCCGTTAAGAAATAAATAGAGATCGAGATTCAACATCGATTACAATATTAAAATCGAAATCAGGTTGAGGAGTAATCGATAGTCATGTCAGATGCTTTTCATGATTACCTGTCCATCAACCCGCTCACGAGCAGAAACGATTTGGTGAACTGTCCATCGACCCGCACCTGACGTGTTAAATATTTCTATCCTTCTCATGTCAGTAATTTATTCTGTTTAATTAAATTAAAATATATTTTTATTGCGAGTTATTTTCTGTTCCATTATATACTTAAGGTATAATATATAATACATAATGTACTGTGAGGTGAGGCAAACTCATCAGACGGTCCTTAGTGACCATGAGTAACCATGTTATGTTCATTTATTTTCTTATGTTAGTGTATTTCTTAGAAGTATGTTTTATTTTTGTGAGGTAGAAAGAGAAATTATGTATTATTTCATTTCATTTATCAATAAAAACATGTTTTCATTCATTCATTAATCTAATTTGGAAATACACTCTTTGTCAAAAACTACTGCTATCTAGTCAAAATGGTTAAGAGCTAAAACACGAGTGCACAACTCAGTGCACTTCAACCTGGAGAGATCTATTGTGAAATTCCTTCAGGCTGCATTATTCTAATGAGAAGGGTTTATCGAAAACTCTTTCTTCCCACTTTTTAGAAAAGCAGAGAGGTTGGTGCAGGCCTCCTTAGAAATAGTGTCAGGAGATAGGCATGCACTTCCAAGAGTGGTGTATCTAAATATAGTTCGACATGTTTGCAGAAGCAAATGGTGTCCGTTGTTATTATTTTTTTTTCGATCTTCTTCAAGTCATATTGAAGTGGGCAGGGGCGCATTAGTCACAAGTGTTCTGACATCTTTCTTAGCTGTGGGTATCAGTACAGTAACCCTTTTCTGGCCTGTTAGGTTTTGTCAATATTTTACTCGCTCAATTCTTCACCAAAAATGTTAACCACGTTCTTTATGCAGCTGTTGGTTGTTTCCAGATTTGATTCTTGCCCTATATTGACAGGGACTCTGAACTTCTGGCAAGATGGTCTGCAATGTCATTGCCATCATGACCTTCATGTCCTTGAATTCAGAGAAAAGCGATCTGTGGGCCACTGATTTAAGGGTATTAAGTCATACAAAAATCAACTACTAACTCATAAATTTGACGAGGTAGTTTTTAGTGGAGCCTGACTGCCAGATGAAATGTCGCCTTTGGCATTATTGAGATGGTTATTCAGCGTTTGATCATCGCACAGTTAAATTGCATGGACGTCTACCTGAAAGATCGTGGAATTCGTCCCACCAGGCTAGCAACAGTTTGAGATTATTTGACCTTGTTGAGTAAGGGAAGGGTCTTCGAGGTTGAAAACTCTTATTCATTATCTTATAATTACCATCCCCAAAAAATTCAATTGTTACTTTGCTATTTAGTCTAGGTATAAATAACCTGCTGACTGGATGGCAATGGGTAGTTTTGAAAAACATTCCTTGACACTGCATGCAGACTGCATAGAAAATACCTCGTACCTGTGGGTTGTGCTTGAAGCTGAATGCAGGCCGTTGCATCCACCTCTTGGGAAATGTCTCAGTGAGTCTGGAGAGGAGCCACCCGAAGGTGTGATGGCAAGTCCTGTCCCTGACAGCTTCCCTTTAGAGCGGAACCTCTTCTTCGCCGCCATGTCCGCCAGCAGCGGTTCCGGTACTCTCATCAGCAGCAGCTTGGGAAGACACCGAATGAAGACCTTCCGCACGCACGGACTCATCTTGTGAGTACTCGGCTTCCTATAGTGTACGTTGAGGACGAGGATCGTAATGACGACGCAAAGACCGACGAGGACCATTGTGAACAGAAGGTACTTCCCGAGCAGAGGCAGCGCTAGAGACGTCGAGGGGATGATTTCCGAAATGAGGACGAAGAACATCGACTGTGACAGGAGGATAGTGATACACAACGCTATCTTTTCCCCAGAGTCAGCAGGCAGGTAGAATACCAGCACCGATAAGTATGAAATGCCGACGCACGGGACGATCAGGTTGACTGTATAAAATAGCGTTTTTCTCCTAAGTGTTATGTTGAAGAATATATCTGAAACAAGACAGAAACAAAATAGATGAGTAAAAATATGCCACAACACCACAACTAAATAAGTTGGTTACAACTTATGAGGCCACATATTGACCCGTCAAAAAGAGGCCTCAATTGATGGATATTGAGTGTGAAGTTGTAGCATCCAAAATTGTCTTGTGCGCTCTGCAAGTATTATTCGTTACTTTGTGCAAAGTTATCCAACAAATTCGAAACAGTTGATACGTTGATTTTAGTTTTCTAAAATTATATATTATTCTTTTTAGTGTCTAATTCGTAGTTGTAGCCAGGGTAGGTCTATTGCTAACGAAGGAACGAAAGCATTATATTCGTTTAGTAGTTCCATTTAGGACCCTACAAAATCATATCCCGCTACTTGTCTGTTGATTTGTCAGAGTGAAAAATTCATTTGTCAAGCAAAACTATACAAAATAAGAAATTGAGGTACGATTTTGATGAAATTCTCAAAGAATTTATAAGTGTTAGTCCCTAGTCAGGCCCTTATGATCAATGGCTTGAGCACATGCTCAAACATGAATCTTGTACTATCACCCTTTCTCAGTGCAAAAACTGTATTTTTCTTTTAATTGAAAAATTGTATGAAGACAAATAATTTTCAATACAAATTAGAATTTTGATCAAAACATACAAGTGACATGATCATGCCTTTTTTACAAAATGGATAGAAGTGGTACCCTTTCCTAGCTTATAATGTAGTTATTTGTGCAAAATGAGTGTCTCAGAAATGTTCACCACAATGTGTTTCCAACATCTTTCCACCGGGGCTGAGATGAGACTTGAAAACTGCCGGGTAGACGACTAAAACGTGTTCTTTCCCCGTTAGTTACCTTCCGGAGAGACAAGATAGTTTTCAAGTGCCACCTAGTTTTTCCTACCGAGCACTATTCGGTGGCAGACCGTCTTTACCGCAAAACGTCGGAAACGTAGAGAGCCGGAGGAAATGAATGGGAGTCCTCTGAATGGGAGCTGGCCAAGAGACAGGAGAAATGGGATCAAAATGGGAGGTAGAGGGTCTCTTTTTCTTCAAAGCTCCCTAAACCTCGTCTCCCTGCTCAATTATTTATTCCGAGCACCACTTTGTACCGTCTGTCATAGAAGAGCAGATGTTACTAAGGAGTACTTTGAGGCAGCAGTTTGTTCGGATTGCGCTTGAGGAGAGCGTAAAAAGAATCGGTCTCTGGGAGTCGCGAGTACAATTGGATTCAGTAGGTACCAACTGGTAGTGAGTGGGTTGGTAGTGGAGGGGAGAGAGACAGTCATTATTTAGAATGTGTCCGTAAGGATGTGATTGATCCCATCTGCTCCCTAATTGGCCGAGTACATTTTTTGCACTCTGGGAACTGCAAAGGCTGTTGGTGGAGATATATTTCTCACACCAGTACCCCTTCCTTAACAAAACGACTAGGAAGTTCGACTTAACTTCAATTATATTTATGTCCAAGCTAGATAATAAACCTTTAAAGTTTATGGAAACAATCCAGATCCTTCTTTTCGAAAAAACTAGAGAATTATGGGGAATGTTTTTTACCACTTTTAGAAACAACATCAAGATTGAGAACTCTTCCTCATGTTGGTGTTTCAGAACATACCAAGAAATTCATTAACAAGCATTTTGGAACCAACTCGCAATTAACCTCCGAATTGTAGAAAAACATCTGAGATATCGAAATTCAGGAAAATCATCAAGTGTGCACTCGCCACAGCAAAGCAATGAACCTTATAGGGGACTGTCACTGTGGAACGCTTCATACGATTGGAAATGCCAGAGGACTGTTTCCTTGTAGGATATGGTGATGATGTGGCGGCAGTAATAATGGCAAGGACAATGGATTCAGCCCTAGTCAAGATGGAGGAGATCATGTTACAAGCAGTGGAGTGGATGGAAGACCATACCCTAGGACTAGCTACAGCGAAGAATGAGGTAGTCATCTCTACGCGTTAGCATCATAGCAATGCAGATTGCAAATGCCGAAATAACAACTTAACCAGCAGGCAGATATTTAGGAGTCATGTTGGACACCAAATCACTTTTGGTGAACATATAAGAAGAACTGCAGATAGAGCAGCACAAAATACAGCAGCTCTTTGTCATTTTATGAAGAACATAAGCAGCCCTACACCGTGCAGGAGACGCCTGATAATGACAGTCGTGCAGTCAATTCTTTCGCATGGAGCGGAGGTAAAGGCAGACGCATTGATTGTGGCATATCTCCGACAGAGATTAATAGCTGTGCAGCGTAGAGGGGCCCTACGAACCACCCGTGCTTACCGAACAGTATCAGAACCCGCTATCTTTGTTCTCATGATTGTCATACCCATTCAACTGATGGCTTCAGAGAGGAAAAGAATCTTTGCGAGAAGAGATGAAGGAAATAGGGCCTGCATAGCCAAGGAAGAAAGGGAGTGCACAATGGCAAACTGGCAAGATATATGGACGGGAGAACATAGAGGAAACATGGAGAAGTGAACTTCTTCTTTACGCAGTTCTTTACAGGACATGGACTTTTTTATGCCTATTTGCATAAAATTGGGAAAGTATCTGCCCCAACATGTCTACATTGCCAGAACAAAGATGACGATGATGTGCTCCACACCTTCTTCAAATTCACCAAATGGGCGCCTGAAAGAAACTAGCTGATGGCAGACCTGGAGTTAGCTCCCCAGAGTTCAACACCAAAGGCTGTTGTCAGCAGGATGCTGAAAGGTGAAAGGAGCTGGACTGCTGTGGCAGAGTACACAGAAAGCATCCTGACAAGGATGATACTCTTAGAACGAGAAAGAGAGAGGAGAGAGCATCTGGTCCGCCCCCTCACCCAGAACTGATTAAACGCCCAGTACTCAGCCCGAAGTAATGTGTTAAACGGTTCCAGGCTGAGTTCCACGTGGGACAAAAGGAGGTGTTTTTTTTTAGTGGGTTTGAATCCCACATAAACGGAAGACGCGGACCCTTCCAGTTATCTTACGAGATCCAACTCCAACTATGGATCTTAAAGATTTTCTCACATACCTGCCGAAAAAAAGGGGACTGTCTAGAGACTCATCCGCAAATTTATCTAAATTCCATCAAAATCGACCAAATGTTTCGTATGCTTTTCCACAAAAAAGGGTTTTGCATCTGACAGATAGTGTATTAGACAGTGGTATTCCTGTATTCAAAAACGTCTGCCATGTTAGTTGGGAAGTCCTTACACAGAATAATTTAGAATTTGTAGCCTTAACAATGCTTGTCGTATTGTAGAATGGGACTACTTACAAATGCCTTATAAACCATGATTTTCTCAACTATATTGATAGTTTTCCAGGAGAAAGAAAAAAGAACATGATTGTGAAGTAATTCGCAATCATGTTGATGATTCTTCGATTATAAAATATTCCACGGCTCTTATTGGATCTAGATGATAACAATTTTGGCTCCAATTATGAAACATCATTTTGAATCCATTCTCATACCAACCACCAAATTTGAGCATAGTTTGATTATTACATTAAATCATAAAATTTTCATAAAAATTTTAAAATTCCAAGTTTTAAAACAGGATATACACCATTCTGAAGCCCCCAAGAGTAAGGACGATTTTTCAGAATTAAAATCGGTTGTATAGAACGATAATAAGGAGTCCGCAAAATCATCGAATTTCCTACTTACGATCGTTCGACTAATTCGATTTCAATTCTGAAAATTATGTAAATGTATAATAATTTATTGTACAAATCTGCAGAATGGAGCATATATTTTAAAAAGTGTTGGAAATAATTTAAATTGAATTTTGATATTTGAAATTCAAAACTGAGTGTACGCCAGATTTTAAATATTTCATGACTAAAATGCTGTTTTCCAAATTAAAATCGATCGAAAATTAAGTGAGAATTATAGAATATAAATTTGAGCTGTTAGGGTGGAGACAATTTTAACAAAATCCTGGTTGTATTGGCTTTGGTTTGCGCGTGATGGATATTATGGGTATTAACCTTTTAGCGCCGGGGTCCGCATATATGTGGAGATACCCAGGTCCACATATGCCTGCCGGGGTCCACATATAATACAGTCTGGCCGTGGATCACCTCCCTGCCGGGTTCCGCAGATATCCAGTTTGCTTTTTGATCTGTTATGACGTTCCTCCAATCATTTTTCCTCCCCTCATGCATGGTTTTTAGGATATAGAGCAGTAGTTGGAAGACTTTGGACTTTGATTACATTAAACATTCGACATTACTGGGCGGGGGAGGAAGGGTTTACAATTCTCCTTCCAGGTGGTTCATTTACTGCTTACCTTTTCCAACAAAAGTATCGTAATTCTTCCGATTTAATTATTTATTTTATTTTATTTTATTTTTTGTGTCAAATTTTCATATCAAATTATTATTCATTTGTCAAGTCGAAGTTTGTGTTGAAGTAGGAATATTTCGATTTTCACATTTGATTATATTTGATTTAATCAATTCTGGATATTTTTACATGCTTGAATAAAGTATCTTTTAACAATCATTAACTCAAGATTTGGTGAAATTCGAACGATTTTAAATCTGCAATGTGTTTTAGAAGATATGCGGAATGGAAAAGTGCCAAAATGTAAAATAAATCAGGGCAGGGGAGTTGTCTCAGTCCGAGCGGGCCCTTTAAATCCAGGAATGGGGAGCTGCCTGGGCAGGCGCTAAAAGGTTAAGAACGTTAATTACCAGTAAGCACTCATGTTAATACATAGTCTGCACACCTGGATATGGCTCTGCGCAACATGGATAGTACTTTTCATGCCGTTCAGCCGGTACTCCTAGAATGTCCCACTCCACACTGGGGTAATATTCTCGCAGATCGATCCCCACTTCGACTTTATCTTCCCCCTGTTTCTGGTTGATGTGCTTCAAGTCAATCTGAAATCAGAAAATACCGAGAGGATGAGAGTTGGAAGAAAAAGTCGTATTTTTCTTTTCTTTCTTTAGCTGTAACTGTAATCCGTCTACGTGCTCTGAGGGTAGAAGACAAACTAAGTGGTCTAGGAAACGCTCTTTCTGCAAATAAAGACGATACTCGCTCGAGAATATTAAGGATCACTCGGAAAAACCAATGAAAAGGGTTATAACTGAGAATAATAGTAGCTACTACCTACTTGAACACTTTAACAACGGAGTTAATGAACTTCATTTTATTGTTTATAAAACGACTAAAGAAAGAATGAGGACTTAAAATGACGGAAATTTACTACATAGAGATAAGATAGAAAATGCAACTGATTCGTTTCATTTCTTAGTATGATTTATTCTATGCTGACCGGAGTCAGGGAGAACTATAAAACGTTCAAGCTCAAAAGTTCATGTTTCCTCATTTATTCGGTGTCCCCATTTCTTTCAGTCTGAACTGTTTTTTGAAATCTGGTTTCCTTTTTTTATAAATTGGTGTCCCCATTTCTCTCAGTCTGAACTGTTTTTTGAAATCTAGTTTTTTGAAATTTGGTTTTGGTTCATCCAGAATGATCGGCAAATAAAAATTCAGTGCTCAACGCAATCACTGATTTATTTCTGCCATAAGAGTGAATATAAATCCATATTTTCACGAATTTTTCAACATAATGATGTCGATTACGATGTAATGTGTGGGTAAAATTAATTTACTCGTAGATAAACTCAGATTAGAAAATTCAAAAACTCAGTGTCTGTATAAGGTAAATGTTCTGAAATCTACTTCAGAGCATAGAAAACATACGGATATACAAAAAAATGTATTCTTGTTTATGAAATATGACAAGCAGGGCTATGGAATAAAGATAAGAACAAACAACTACGGTGTTTCCAACATGCGACCACCAAAACCCCCTGAGCCAACCTCGAAAAACACCCAAATCCCCTTAAAAAGAAAAACCTTGAAAGTTAAGGATTAAATAAAAATATCAATGAATACAATACCATTATTTTATTAGAAATATGTGGTTTTAGGCCATACATAATAAAAACATTAAAAACATTGAAAAAGTCTGCCAGGTGGGTGTGGCACATAGCTTCCTCGTATCCATAACCCTATTGTATAGATGATCCGATGCATAGTAGTTAATCTCAAAACACCAATCTCTAATACCTTTCACTGCCCTCATAGGGGACCGTAAGTAAGTAAAGTAAGCAACCATTTCAGGTTGAATTTTCGTCCGACTGCCATTCTTGGCGTCGCGGACGTCATCAGCTGTCTCCCTAAGGGGAGATCAGAATTTCCCTCATAGGGGACCGTCTACACGCTAATCTGAACAATCCTGAGACATTTCGTCAGAATCGGATGGAAAATGTAGAAGGTAGAAGTTATGGCTGTTGCTGAGCATGCGCTGCAACTATTATTAGTCTGGGGGAGATGATTTCCATAGGAGACCATCAACACGCCAACCTGCACAATCCCTGAAAATTTCATTGAAATCGGATGAGAATTGTTAAAGTTATGGCTGTGGCAAGGATTTCATGACAGACACACTGACATACAGACACACAGACAGACAGACACGGAACCAAAATTGTTCTGAAACCTAAAACGCGAGTGGAAATTTCTATTTTGAAGAACTTTTTTTTCCAACCTTGAAAAATGAAAACAAAGCTAGCTCGGTAGACTCGGAAGCAAAAATAAACTAGTTTCTTCAGTATAGGTAGGGCATTTTTTTTTGTACAAAAATTCAAAATATCAAACAGTGAGTTCGCATTCGACCCACATCACCAAAACCTCCTCAATTTCTTCAAAACCTCTAGTTTGCTAATAGTAACGAGCACGAACGGACGAATAAACTTCAAGAAATTAACAAAGTGTGTGCTTGCGAAAGATCAAAGATCAAGGAAGAGCAGAGACAAACGACAAGCGGGCAAGCTTGACTGACAACAACTGATAAGACTCAATCAAGGTGGTGGTATTGACTCCAAAAAAGGAAAATGCCGCGAAATTTTTTTATTTGATTTTCGGATTCTACGTACTTTGAAACGTACGTAAACCAACACATTTTGAATGGGGGGGGGGGGGGGGGGGGTTAAACATTTTTATGTCTTGGTCGATTCCTAAGGTTCATTATTGAAAATAATAAACCAAAATTGATATGGGTAACAAAGATAACACTAGATTACAAAATTTAGGGGTGGTCTGGCTGCCTCGTTCTTTCACCACTTTTCTTATGGTATTTGGTGCGCTGAATCCGAATCTGACGTCAGTTTTTTTTGTTTACGTCGGATTTTCAAGATATAGCTAGTTTTAAGATTTTACTAGTTCTCACTTTTCTTCATTTTTTAGTGAAAACTCATCTTGCTGAAATCTCCTCAAAAAGTACTCAGACTTATACGAAATTTCATGTAGAATCCGAATATGTACTTAGTTTTTAAGTAAAACTGTGTTAAACCCCCTATTTTCCACAAAACGCATAAAAAAACACCGGTTCTCAACGTTTTTTCTTCGGGTTTTCCCTTACATTTTGCCACTTGAAAAAAACATTAAGGCTAAAAAAAAATTTCTCGGGCCTTTACTTTGTAGGGGGGACACCCCAGAAAAGAATGAGAGCAATCGCAGCCTCCTAAACCCATTAATATTGAAGGAATGAGCTTTTTCATGGCGCTGAGATGAAAATTCACAAAAACCGTTAATTAGTTTTTCGAGATAAGTATGTGCGTTCCTAAATCTGTTTTCCTCAAATGGATTTTCCTTTCTTCTACATTTTTTATGCTTGTCACCTATTAAGAGTAAGATCGAAAATAGGTACTCAAAGGGGGAGTAAATCATAATTGGGAAACTCTTGTTTTGTTAAGTGATTTTAATTCAGTTTTACAAACGAAACACAATAAACTGCAGAAAAGTTGACGGTGTAAATCTGTTTCATGAAGGCTCAGATGAATCAAAAGTTAGTAAAATGTTTGGTTATTCCTCCACTTCAGAGGTTCCACCAAGATATAAAACCATGGAAGAACGTTACAAAGGGTATTGGGACGTTCACATGATGGCGGACTATTGTTGGACCTTAAAAAGAGATTTACCTCAGGCGGCGAAGTTTTCTCTACACAGATGCCGGCGATGAAACCTCTGAGGTGGAGGAATAACCAAACATTGTACTAACTTTTGATTCATCTGAGCCTTCATGAAACAGATTTACACCGTCAACTTTTCTGCAGTTTATTGTGTTTCGTTTGTAAAACTGAATTAAAATCACTTAACAAAACAAGAGTTTCCCAATTATGATTTACTCCCCCTTTGAGTACCTATTTTCGATCTTACTCTTAATAGGTGACAAGCATAAAAAATGTAGAAGAAAGGAAAATCCATTTGAGGAAAACAGATTTAGGAACGCACATACTTATCTCGAAAAACTAATTAACGGTTTTTGTGAATTTTCATCTCAGTGCCATGAAAAAGCTCATTCCTTCAATATTAATGGGTTTAGGAGGCTGCGATTGCTCTCATTCTTTTCTGGGGTGTCCCCCCTACAAAGTAAAGGCCCGAGAAATTTTTTTTTAGCCTTAATGTTTTTTTCAAGTGGCAAAATGTAAGGGAAAACCCGAAGAAAAAACGTTGAGAACCGGTGTTTTTTGATGCGTTTTGTGGAAAATAGGGGGTTTAACACAGTTTTACTTAAAAACTAAGTACATATTCGGATTCTACATGAAATTTCGTATAAGTCTGAGTACTTTTTGAGGAGATTTGAGCAAGATGAGTTTTCACTAAAAAATGAAGAAAAGTGAGAACTAGTAAAATCTTAAAACTAGCTATATCTTGAAAATCCGACGTAAACAAAAAAACTGACGTCAGATTCGGATTCAGCGCACCAAATACCATAAGAAAAGTGGTGAAAGAACGAGGCAGCCAGACCACCCCTAAATTTTGTATCTAGTGTAATCCTTTAACCCAATCTCTGAATTCAAGTTATGGAAAAAAACTCGAAATGGGACGAAAGAGAACGTAGAAATAAAAAAAAAACGAGAAAAGTTGTCAAATAGGAAATTGATTGTTTTAGATTCATGAAACCTTTACATATCGAAGATGGTCACCCAAAGATCCACCAGGAGCCGAAGGTATAAATAATATGACTGACACTAGAAGTCCACTTCAATATGAGTGAACATCTCTCCTTTCTTGTTAATAAACCAGAATTTGATGACCTTATATTCTTTTTCTAATTATGGCGCCAGTATTCTATAGTAATAAATTCCTACGTTTTGTCGCATACAAACTGGGCATTCCATCAGCCGACGTCGACTACGTATACTTGAGACAGAGATGCAACCTAGAAGCCCTCGAGAAAAGACGCAGTATAGCTGACCTCACTGTGATGTATAAACTTCTCAATAATACCATCGACTGCCCGTCACTCCTCACGAAGATCAGCCAACTTGTCGCACGCATCGCCACTCGCTCGTCTTCACTGTTCCACGTGCCATTTTCCTCGACGAACCATCAACGAAACCAACCCCTGAACAGAATTCCTCGCAGTGCTAACCTCTTCTTGTCATTGAACCCCGACTTTGACTTTTTCAACTCCCCTCTCTCATCACTAAAAACACTTATCACCTCCTCCCCATTCAGCTATAATTAAACTTAAAAATCTAAATTCTCATATGAAAATTTTGTTAGACCGAATTTCTCTCCCCGTTAGAATGACTTACTTTTTTTTTAGAATGTATATTGGGCTCGCCCGTAAATATAGAAATAAGAAATAAGAAATAAGTGCCAACCAGCCTTCTTCTAATATCATAGTAACGGGATATTTTCCCCAATTCAAATTTCTGCACAATT
Source organism: Apolygus lucorum (assembly GCA_009739505.2). Taxonomy (NCBI): domain Eukaryota; kingdom Metazoa; phylum Arthropoda; class Insecta; order Hemiptera; family Miridae; genus Apolygus; species Apolygus lucorum. The sequence goes on from CM019179.2 coordinate 16,385,548, forward strand.
TGACCATTGATGCACATGACACCTTATTCTGATTTGTCATCAGTCCTAATCATTTGCGAAGCTTCAAGGGTTATATACGAGTATATCACTAGTACTACCGGATATTGAGCATATGAATAGGGCTTTCAATGAAAATGTTGAACTAAAAGAGCTATAATTGGTAGTAATTTATAAGTGGTATTCACCTCGATGTCGAATAATCTGAATGTATGTCCAAACGACAGCTACGATTGGATTGTTTTGGGAATATCTGGAGTCTCAAACACTCCTACAAATCACCATTAGTGTTCGATAATATCAGAGATGTAGCTCTGAGAACGGCTCCATTCATTTCAGCTAGTCAAAAACCTACTACCGAATGTGCTAAACTACAATTTGCTTTCGGATTTCTGAATAAACAACAGATCTGGTCGACTCATGCTGCTTAACCCTTCATAACGCACAAAGCTACCCACCAGACGCATCCATGCATACCTTAGTTCCAACTTGCGGTCCGTTTTGGACGTCGGCGTTGTGTGGAGGGTCGCTCGCTGTACCACTTCATCACCCTTTACACGTTGCCAGCCCTTCAGAAAACCCTTGCAAGCAGAAGGGCCGAGCACTATTCAAGAGGGTTCATAATGGGAGAAATTTTCATTAGCTATTCACACTATTCATCGGAAACGCGCCTTTTGTGGGTACTCAACTTCCACGACGGACTTTACCTTTTCCCGCAACTTATTTTCTATATAACAAGGTTTTTTTTGTGGAGTGCAAAAACTGGGAGTGGCTCACTTTTACGCCCTAAAAGATGCCTCGCCGACCGAGAAGGGCAACAAGGAGAGAGGTCAAACCCTTTTTTTCGCGTCCTTCGGAGACACTCTTCACGGATCACGAGGTCCCTTTATGGCTCTGCACTCTCCACCTCATCCTGCCGAGTTTAAATATATTAAAGATCAGAGATTTTTGCGCAACAATCTTCTTTATCCCGCCATCACTGTGAAAAGGAGAGTTTGTTGGAGGGTCCCTTTTTTCCAGAGCCGTCGAGGAAAACTCTATTCAACCTTGTTACGTAAATCATCATTTGACCTAATCTCCGAGAAGGGAAAAAAGCAGAACGAGCTGAAAGGTATATTTTGGCAAGTTTACTTTCTTTCCTTTTGAAAAAAGTTCTGTAGTGCCATTATCGCAACTTGCTTTTAAGAACAGTGGGAGAGGCTAAGAATGGCCTTAGCTAAGAATAAGTTCTAACCTGATTAATAATATTTGAGATAATTCTAAGCTTGTCACACTATAAATTACTAGCTGCACTATCTTGCTTACCAAGGTTGCAGGCACTTCTTTACAGGATATGAACTTTTTTAAATGCCTATTTGCATAAAATTAGGAAGGTATCTGCCCCAACATGTCTACACTGCCAGAACAAAGATGGTGATGATGTGCTCCACACCTTCTTCAAATTCAACAAATGGGCGTCTGAAAGAAACCAGCTGATGGCAGACCTGGAGTTAGCTCCCCAGAGTTCAACACCAGAGGCTATTGTCAGCAGGGTGCTGGAAGGTGAAACGAGCTGGACTGCTGTGGCAGAGTACACAGAAAGCATCCTGACAAGGAAGATACTCTTATAACGTGAAAGAGAGAGGAGGGAGCATCTGGTCCGCCCCCTCACCCAGAACTGATTAAACGCCCTAGTACTCAGCGCGAAGTAATGTGTTAAATGGTTCCAGGCTGAGTTCCAACTTGGAGGTGTTTTTTTAGTGGGTTTGAATCCCACATAACCGGAAAACGCGGACCTTTCAAGGTATCTTACGAGATCCAACTCCACCTATGGATCTTAAAGATTTTCTCACCTGCCTGCCGAAAAAAAAAGGTTGCAGGCCATGGACTTAAAAGCTGCTCATCAAAGTGAGTTCAGTTTCACTGTTATAGGACACGGGATATTATAAACATTTCAATGTGGAATCTTGAATTTTCGAGTTGAAATTTGGTTGGGGACTTGCTAATTTATTTTGGTTGTATTATTTCACTACACTCCAGGCTTTGAGGACACTACGGATGGGGTCGTACTCGGCTGTGCTTGTACTGCATTTCCTCTTGGCAGTCTTTATATGTCAATACTGAGTCGGGCATACCAAAAAACCTTCCGTTTAATCAAAGAAACGTACAAAGGAAATACTATCCAGGGGATCCAACGGTGGATCTCTTCTCTTACACCCATCAACGCTGGCTTTCGGCGGGGCAATACAGCGGAGTACTTTAATACTGGAACCCACAAGAATTTAGAAGACGAGGGCAACTTGGAGACGGTCTGCAGAAGCTGAAGTCAGCCAGTCTGGGAATTTGCGGCAGATGATAAAGCTTCTGTTAGTAAATAGATCAAAATGGAAAACATTCATTGAAGCTTCAACCCAGAATGACAAGAAATACATACAGACATTGAGTCGGGCTAATGGATACTAAAAGGTGACTAAAAGTACCTTGAACTTTCCATTTTTACTGTTTGATTGTTGTGTGTGAAAATTTCACAATTTTCTGTAGATAGACAGATAAACATGATTTTTGATAAGTACATCAACATTACATCAGGAGACAAATATGATCAAGGAATCATGTAAATTATCGTGGTCATAAACTTGTGGTACTCTTTCGAAGCAGAATTGAACGGGCTTTTTTTGTGGTCGAAACACTTGACTGCGCCGTTTCAAAGTTATTGGCGGAAAACCAACTCAACTCCAAAAAATTTGATCCGGAAATTAGGCCTCTTTTGCGATTTACACCCGTGTTTCTGATTTATCGTAAGTCCGACCCTCAAGTTCACGTAGGGAGCGGACGGTTTGTCCAACAGAGTTCCGCGTGGTCTCAAACAATTCAAAAAATTCAATACTATTTAAAATTGGTGAAAAGGATGACTTTATTTCGAGAGTTTTCGAGCTAGGGCTCTCTTGAAAAATTCAACCCTTAATTTTCCCCCTTTAGAAGTGACTGATATCAATCAAAAGTTTCTGGGCACAACTAGACTCAAATGGAACCCATAATCCAATTTTTATCAAAATCGGTCCATGGTTGTTAAGGAAAGTGCCGCGTACGGCGGACGGATGGAAAATTTTGTGTTCGATTTTCGGATTCTACATCGAAGCATAAACCATCAAATTTTGAGGGGGGTTATAAAAAATTTTCTTGGTCGATTCCCATGGGTCAGTATTGAAAATGTCGAGGTTTTTGGGTCCCCTGAGTTGCGCTTATACCCAGAGACAGTGCTACTAACAGGCACCCAATGAACCGATTCAAATCTCAAAACGTTTTCCTACAGTAATGCCGAAGAGCTTCCCTAAATTAACTTCTGGCCAACAGTTGCCGCTAAATATTCTAAATCTCTACCAACTCAATAAAAATACCAACCTGTTACGAATTCAGTGACAGTGATTCTGTGAAAGTCAGTGGCTAATGAAGGAACGTTTCTACTTATTAAGAAGTACTCATTCCCTGATTTCATTGACTATTAATGAGCAGGAACATCCAAATCCATGAATATTCAAAGCAAAATGAAATTCTTGTCCACCGAAGGATTTATTTCAATTTCTTGTTTCCCTCGGCCTTTTCATCACTTATATTTTTACGGCTGGTTAGAAGTGTTTTCCCATTCACTCAAGAGAAAATGGACGCTATCCTTTAGAGCAAACTTCTCGTTAGGAACTGGTAATTCTATTGCGCCTTTCCATCCACTTCAGTCCTCTTCGGAGGCCTTGTTGTGAAAGGAAAATAACTAAGATTTCTCGGGGTGGAAAACGAAAGGGATAATGGAATACAAAGAACTGGGACCATCTATCTATTCAACGAGCGTGAAAGGGCCGCACGAGTTCTGTAGACTGAAGGCCACGTCGTTAGTAGATCGTAGGTATAACTGTCGTTTGCATTCTACTTTTGGATATAGCTGTACAGAATGACATAGAGGTTACCCGAATGGTACTGCGAACAAACGTTTTTCCTGGTGGTCTTTGTTACAATTGTATAATATTTGATGAAAAGAAAAGTCTGTCAAATGGATTCTTCATAGCATCCTCTCACCATAACATAACTGTGTGGATAATCCGATCTCTGTTTTAATGAAAAAACGGAGTTTGGAAGAACGTTGTCTATTTCTACGAAAGTAATGAGTTACAAGTTAAATCGAATTCGACGGTTAGGTCATCATCAGTGACAAACAATAACTGAAGGTTCATCACAGAGAGCATAGCTTATATAGTCACAGGTGAAAGGGAGCTTGATCCCATTGGTCGAGAAAGTGAAAGTTGTATCCGATCAGAGTGAAGCAGATATAAGTGAAAGGATAATCATATTGGCTCAGAGAAGTGAAGGGATCTGGGAGGATCAACCAATGCCAATCTAGGAAGACAAAGTGAAAGGGAGCTCAAACATTGGTGAGTTTAACATTGTGAAGGGGGGGACCAAGCTGCTGTGGGAATGAACCCATCAACGGTGAAACATATTGAGGGACCACCTCATTCAAAGGTCAGGTAAATACCTGAATCACTCTTAAGAATCTCGAACTGTTCAAGCACATCCAACATACCTTTCTGTGGGTAAAACGCTGCAAATTATTACACAATGGTTTATTATTTTTCTATATAGATCACTCGTCTGCAAAGCCACCAACCATCCAACATGAAGAAAAACATCGATCAAATTTCGGTCAGCTATAATTTGAACGGAGATTAGGCCTCTTTTGCTATTCACACTCGTGTTTCTGCCATTCCTGGCGTCGCGAAAATTTCTGCCATCAGCTGTGTTCCAAAGGGAAGATCAGAATTTGTTCTGATGATTTCGCTCATGGCCTCACCGCCCTGGGTTGGGACGAGGGAGGACTGAGCCCGGCTTGCACGAAATTACGCTCCCGAGGCGAGCCTCGAACTCACGGCCCCCCGCGGCCGCACAGTGGGGCAAAAACGTAAAAGACCGCTTATAAGTAGAATTTTTGAAAGTCGAAATTTGGTCCAAATGATGACAGAAAATGGTTTGTTTTTTGTCAAAGCAAGTACCAAACGGCTAAATTGATGAGTAGACCGTAGAGATTGTTGTTTGATCAGAAAAAACACGAGAAAAAAATGTAAAAATCTATGAAAATTTTGATGAAATGATAATTATTAACTCATTTTTGACCGACTTCATGCGCGGCGAAGCCGCGCCGAAGGAAGGAGGTATACAGTTCGGTGTGTCATGGGACGACGATTTTTTTTTTTTCTGTATGTTTGTACCACTAGCAGTTTCTTATTCGGCCACCAATCTGCCTGATTCTTTTCGAAAAGTGTTCTACAAGTATCCATAGTGGTCCCGTTTTAATCAGATTTCATTTTGCTTTGTTAAAAGTATCGAAATTTTGTGAAAATAGTTCAAAAAACGTGATTTTTCGGAAGATTGTTCCGCATCCTCTCCCCCCGCCCGACTCGTCGAAGCCACCCACCCGCTCGTCCCCCCCCCCGCCCACCCGCCCGTCACCTCCGGCATATTCTCGGACGCCTGCCGCCCCTCAACAAATTCAAGGGGGACCACCCTCTCATTCATTGGGGACCATCCTCCCCATTAAGAGTAGGGATGGCATATCGAATGAAATATATCGATATATCGATCAAACGATATATCGTCAATGGGATATCGATACCTTCGATATATCGGAGAAAATATATCGATATTTCGATATATCGGAGGAAATATATCGACTTTTCGACGTATCGGAAGATCTACTTTAAAATATCACATGTGAAGTAGGTAAGTGAATTTAATAGTTTTAAAACAATATAAAAATAATTTAGGATGACATTTATGGACATATCGGAGTATCTACTAGGAAAAACTTGAAGAAGTAAATAAGTAGGTGAATAGAAAAGTTACTAACATCATTTTGAGGGAATTATATCGATATACTCGACATATCGGAAGATCTATTTGGAAAAACCGTGTGAAATACGTATTACCCTACTTTCAAAAGTTACTGGGTATGAATGATCGAAATTCATTGTTTAAAAACTGGAAAAAAGTGCGAAAATGTCATTGCAATGTTAAATTAATTTATAAATTGACAGGGGTATAGGTACTGTGGACGATCATGATCCTTCAAAATTGAAAATAATTGTTGTGAATACCTGCTTCACTTCGTATAGTAGGTACTTAGTTTTAAGCTGGACGAGCCTCCATTAATTTTGGCTTAAGTCAAGTATTTGAGCCTTGAGAGCCAACTGAAGGTGAATACTATGTACACAATCATGTCTGAGCTGAAGTCAACAGTCTGAAATCAACCCATCAGTAGGTACCTACAAAATTTGGAATAAAATGACTTGATGTTTTTACAAGTACAGGCGTCCCTTCTCGTCCATTCATTTCAATATTTAATTTTTACTAAAAAAAAAAATTTCTTTTTACTTGAAAACAGGTCGCGATATATCGTTAAATATATCGATATTGACCGATAATATCGGTTCTCTATATCGATATCAATATATCGATATATCAAACGTAATATATCGATATATTTCATATATCGATATATCGTTGCCATCCCTAATTAAGAGTGAAACGCTCATTTCTTCAAGATAAACTTGATTATGAAGCAAAATTTTAATTTCAAAAAATGATATTGAACTCAATTTTGAAAATAACTTTAACATTTCATTGAAAGACGAGTTTCCCGACTCATTGTACATTTTTGTACATGTTTGTGTAGGTACATTCAAATTTAAGGTCCGATTCTAAGCTTCACAAAAAATGAGATGCTTTATGAGGGGGTTTCCGATAACCATCAAATTTCGGTAGACTACCAAGTGGGTCTAGCACATAGCCTTCTCATCATCCAAAACATGTTGCAGCGGGCTAAAATATGAAGTTCAAGTCCGATTCCGATGAAATTTTCAGAGATTGTACGAGTTGGCTAATTGACTTAATGCTTATCCAATGGGACGTCCCCTGGAATGCATGCATTACTAAACAATATGTTTAACAATTTTTTGGACTCACTAATAACTACTTTAAACAATAATACTGTAGGTATAGGTACTAAAATAAAATGTAAAAATTACACAATAATGTTACCTACTACCTTCATAAAAAAACCTCAAAAAGTAATAATTAATTCCACATTAAAAAAACCATTAGTGATTAAAAAATACAAGTAAAAGATTTAAAAAAGAAAAATAGCGAAAAATGTCGAAAAAAGGTTAACGGTCGGTAACTCAAAGAATACCGACTTTAAACAAACGTACTTAGTAGAAGGTAAATTATGTAAAATTCAAAAAAAAAATTATATAATAAAAGTCGAAAAAATTAATGAGTAAAAAATTAAAACGAATGATTTAAAAACAAACAAAAGTACTTGGTAGTAGGTAAGTTATGTAAAATTAAAATAATTAAAGTCGAACAATTAATAAGTTAAAGATTAAATCAAATGATTTAAAAAATTAAATTTTAAAAATAAATTTAAAAAACCACTAAAAAGTAAAAAATAAAAAATTATGAAAATACAAAAATAGTAAAATAAAAAACTTTTTAACAAAAAAACGGACCGACCTCAAAACTGATGATGGCATCCCACTAAAAAGGAAAAAATAATAACGACAACTTATTCAGTTAGGTTGGTAGGTAGGTACGCAGTGAAGTCGCCGCCGTGCCCATCTGCAGAAACAAACATACACAAGTAGATTCCACTTCCATCTGGTTAGTATTACAACATGGGTCGATAGTGCAATACAAAACATGAATGAGAGTGGGTACCTATCATTGAGGTAATGCATGTGTTCCAAAACGATTAGGTAGTACGTCACTGCTTTCGTATGAAGGAGGATGAGAGAGTGACAATAAGTGTGAATCTCAGTAAGAATATTTCCTTTGATAACAGCTGAAGACGTCTGCGTCACCAAAAATGGCAGTTGGATAAAAATTGAACATGAGAAGGTTGTTTACTTACTTACCTACCCTTAATCCTGTTTTGTATTGCACTATCGACGCATGTTGTAACACTAACTGGTTCATTTGAGTATGAACTCATATCACAAACCCACATCATGATCTAGACAATTCTACATTCAATATGCCATACATGGAATATAAGATTAATTAGATATTATGTAATCAAAGATTGATCATGTATAATTAGATAAATAACTATTAGATACTATCTAATCAAGAGATGGTTTGTTCGAATCCCAACATTTCGTACGGGGATTCACACTTATTGTCACTCTATCATCCTCCTTCATACGACAGCAGTGACGTACTACCTAATCGTTTTGGAACACATGCATTACCTCAATGATAGGTACCCACTCTCATTCATGTTTTGTATTGCACTATCGACCCATGTTGTAATACTAACCAGATGGAAGTGGAATCTACTTGTGTATGTTTGTTTCTGCAGATGGGCACGGCGGCGACTTCACTGCGTACCTACCTACCAACCTAACTGAATAAGTTGTCGTTATTATTTTTTCCTTTTTAGTGGGATGCCATCATCAGTTTTGAGGTCGGTCCGTTTTTTTGTTAAAAAGTTTCTATGTTTCTTCGAGATGGTCCAAATATGTTTCTATTGGCTTACATACTATAGAAGAAGTTCAAATAATCAGTTTTCAGTATCAGATTAAAACATTTCTTTACTATCTAATCTAATTATATAAAACGCCAACCGTACGTACGTACGTATGCACGGAGGGGTCGTGGCAGAGGGAGAGTTGTAGGCTGGAGGGGTTGGGGGCGGGAGGAGTCGGAGGCGAGAGGAGTCGGAGGGGTTGGGGGCGGGAGGAGTCGGAGGCGAAAGGAGTCGGAGGGGTTGGGGGCGGGAAGGGTCGGGGGCGAGAGGAGTCGGAGGGGTTGGGGGCGGGAGGAGTCGGAGGGGTTGGGGGCGGGAGGAGTCGGAGGCGGGAGGAGTCGGAGGGGTTGGGGGCGGGAGGAGTCGGAGGGTGTTGGTGGCGGGAGGAGAGTCGGAGGAATAGTCTTTGCCTGCTTTTAGTGGGCTTTTCAGCTAGTAATATTATAATACAGAGTATCAGTAGTGGTTATATTCATTCCACTGTACAGTTTTTGCGCATCCTTGCGCACCTGAATTTCCACGATTTACAGAAGCCTCTACCTCTGTAAAAACACCTCCAACATTAGTTTGCTGCATTCTCTCGCATTCTTGGGCTCTAGAGACGTATTTATCTTGAAAAAGTGACGATACCTCTCCAAAGTTTGCTTGACGTGGCTGCAGCACGGTTGCAGAAATCACTTAGCATTCACAAACAGCCGATGTTCCAACAACACAATGATTTAATTTTGGAGTGTATATAGGGTTGTGATGGTTCCTCAAGCCAAAGTCAATACAAAGCTTTGTTGAAGACCCTCAAACGTGGGTAAAATCCAACCTTTGAGGAAGGCAATGATAACGTCGAGTGATGGTGAAGTGGCAGCAGGTTACTTGAATATTAGGTACCTGAGGAGTGAAGAAGATCTCCTCGAATGCTGAAGACGCCTGGAAGAGCACTTCCATTCAATAGGATTGAAAATGGCTTCGGAGCTCACTCAGCTGATCAGTGATCTGAGGAGTGAAGAAGATTTCCTCGAATGCTGGAGACGCCTGGAAGAGCACTTCCATTCAACAGGATTGAAAATGGCTTCGGAGTTCACTCAGCTGATCAGTGATCTGAAGAGTGAAGAAGATCTCCTCGAATGCTGGAGACGCCTGGAAGAGCACTTCCATTCAATAGGATTGAAAATGGCTTCGGAGCTCACTCAGCTGATCAGTGATCTGAGGAGTGAAGAAGATCTCCTCGAATGCTGGAGACGCCTGGAAGAGCACTTCCATTCAATAGGATTGAAAATGGCTTCGGAGCTCACTCAGCTGATCAGTGATCTGAGGAGTGAAGAAGATTTCCTCGAATGCTGGAGACGCCTGGAAGAGCACTTCCATTCAACAGGATTGAAAATGGCTTCGGAGTTCACTCAGCTGATCAGTGATCTGAAGAGTGAAGAAGATCTCCTCGAATGCTGGAGACGCCTGGAAGAGCACTTCCATTCAATAGGATTGAAAATGGCTTCGGAGCTCACTCAGCTGATCAGTGATCTGAGGAGTGAAGAAGATCTCCTCGAATGCTGGAGACGCCTGGAAGAGCACTTCCATTCAATAGGATTGAAAATGGCTTCGGAGCTCACTCAGCTGATCAGTGATCTGAGGAGTGAAGAAGATTTCCTCGAATGCTGGAGACGCCTGGAAGAGCACTTCCATTCAACAGGATTGAAAATGGCTCTGGAGCTCACTCAGCTGATCAGTGATCTGAGGAGTGAAGAAGATCTCCTCGAATGCTGAAGACGCCTGGAAGAGCACTTCCATTCAATAGGATTGAAAATGGCTTCGGAGCTCACTCAGCTGATCAGTGATCTGAGGAGTGAAGAAGATTTCCTCGAATGCTGGAGACGCCTGGAAGAGCACTTCCATTCAACAGGATTGAAAATGGCTTCGGAGTTCACTCAGCTGATCAGTGATCTGAAGAGTGAAGAAGATCTCCTCGAATGCTGGAGACGCCTGGAAGAGCACTTCCATTCAATAGGATTGAAAATGGCTTCGGAGCTCACTCAGCTGATCAGTGATCTGAGGAGTGAAGAAGATCTCCTCGAATGCTGGAGACGCCTGGAAGAGCACTTCCATTCAATAGGATTAAAAATGGCTTCGGAGCTCACTCAGCTGATCAGTGATCTGAGGAGTGAAGAAGATTTCCTCGAATGCTGGAGACGCCTGGAAGAGCACTTCCATTCAACAGGATTGAAAATGGCTTCGGAGTTCACTCAGCTGATCAGTGATCTGAAGAGTGAAGAAGATCTCCTCGAATGCTGGAGACGCCTGGAAGAGCACTTCCATTCAATAGGATTGAAAATGGCTTCGGAGCTCACTCAGCTGATCAATGATCTGAAGAGTGAAGAAGATCTCCTCGAATGCTGGAGACGCCTGGAAGAGCACTTCCATTCAATAGGATTGAAAATGGCTTCGGAGCTCACGCAGCTGATCAGTGATCTGAGGAGTGAAGAAGATTTCCTCGAATGCTGGAGACGCCTGGAAGAGCACTTCCATTCAACAGGATTGAAAATGGCTTCGGAGTTCACTCAGCTGATCAGTGATCTGAAGAGTGAAGAAGCCTTTGAGCAATGATTTGCAGTGTTTTTTACCCACCAACATTTTAACACAGAATGTGTTTTTGCGATGACCTACCGAAAAAAAATCGTCACGAAAAAGCGACAGAAAAAACCGGGGGGTGCAGGGGGGCGGAGCCCCCCGCCGAGGCGCAAAGCGCCGAGTTGTTTTGAAGATCAAATGTTGAAACGCTTGCATACGAGTCTGCAACACATTGAAACATTTTCATGCTGATCTGGGAGCTCGATTTTCGACTCAGCTGATCTGGGAGCTCGATTTTCGACTCAGCTGATCTGGGAGCTCGATTTTCGACTCAGCTGATCTGGGAGCTCGATTTTCGACTCAGCTGATCTGGGAGCTCGATTTTCGACTCAGCTGATCTGGGAGCTCGATTTTCGACTCAGCTGATCTGGGAGCTCGATTTTCGACTCAGCTGATCTGGGAGCTCGATTTTCGACTCAGCTGATCTGGGAGCTCAATTTTCGACTCAGCTGATCTGGTAATATCAAACTGTAAAGTACCTACCTACCTAACAACTTCACTTCTGATGGTCATAATCATCATTGTGGCGACTTGGGACAAATTTCGTCGCATCAAATTTCGTTGCATCAAATTTCGTGACGATTTTTTTTTTATGTGCCATATGAAAGACATGAAAATGTCAAAAACCGTTACGCGCCTTTTATAATGATTTTCACGTGCAACCAAGCCGTTGGTAAGGAAATAGAACTCCCGCAGTGTTCATTGCACAGAAATTGTTCACCATTCGTTGGAAAGCTCTCAATTTATATAGTGTTTTTCTTGTAGTTACATATTTATTTATATAACATTTATAGGGTTTTAGACCAAATTAAATGTCTAACAATTATTTATTTTATTATTGCCAAAGACTTCACATTTATTATTGTTGTTTTTTTTATTTAATGGATGACTAGCATCGCAAAAACACATTCTGTGTTCCTATGATTTCATACAGAGTATGGAAAAAGAAATAAACCGGGGGGTGCAGGGGGGCGGAGCCCCCCGTCGAGGCGCAAAGCGCCGAGTTTTTTTTACCTACCAACTGTTTTTTACCTACCAGCTAGGTACTACCTACCACACCATACTGGCTTCATACCTTCACAATCAAGTTTATTAGAAAGAACTAAACGCTTCACACTCGATTGGAAAGATAGAAAGCTTCACATGGAAATTTGATTACTGGTTACGCAGAAGGCAAAACTGTATACAAATGGAAGAAATGAACAGCGATCGCATTTTAGTCCGATAAAATTTGAATGGAGATTAGACCTCTTTTGCGATTCACACTCATGATTCTGTTTTATCGAAGGAAAACCTTCAAGTACTCGTAGGGACCGAACGGTTTGTCCTACAGAGCTCCGGGTGGTCTCAAAAATGTTTAAAAATTCAATACTATTTAAAATTGGTGAAAAAACGATACCTTTATTTCGAGAGTTTTCGAGCTAGGGCACTCTTGAAAATTTCAACCCTTACGTTTCACCCCTTAGAAGTGACCTACATCAACCAAAAGCTTCGCGGCACAACTAGACCCCAAATGGAGCCCATATACCAAATTTGAACCAAATTGGTCCAGTGTTGCTAAGAAAAGTGCCGCGTACGGCGTACGGCGTACGGCGGACGGACGGAAATTTTGGTTTATTATTTTCAATAATAAGCCTTTGGAATCGAGCAAGAAAAAAAAAATTTTAACCCCCCCTCAAAATTTGATGTTTTACGTTTCAAGGTACGTAGAATACGAAAATCGAATAAAAAAATTTCCGTCCGTCCGCCGTACGCCGTACGCCGTACGCGGCACTTTTCTTAGTTACCATGGACCGATTTCGATGAAATTTGGTATATGGGCTCCATTTGGGGTCTAGTTGTGCCGCGAAGCTTTTGGTTGATGTAGGTCACTTCTAAGGGGTGGAAATTAAGGGTTGAAATTTTCAAGAGTGCCCTAGCTCGAAAACTCTCGAAATAAAGGTATCGTTTTTTCACTAATTTTAAATAGTACTGAATTTTTAAAAATTTTTGAGACCACCCGGAGCTCTGTAGGGCAAACCGTTCGGTCCCTACGAGTACTTGAAGGTTTTCCTTCGATAAAACAGAATCATGAGTGTGAATCGCAAAAGAGGTCTAATCTCCGTTGAAATTTTTCTGACTAAAATGCGATCGCTGTTCATTTCTTCGATTTGTATACAGTTTTGCCTTCTGCGTAACCAGTAATCAAATTTCCATAATCAAAAGTCAATGGAGAATACTGAAGGCGCCTGAGTGGTCACTGATCAGCTGAGTGAGCTCCAAGGCCATTTCCTCTCCTGTTGAACGCAGGAACCTGAAATTTGAGAGGGCTGGTCAATTGAGAATGCTGAAGGCGCCTGAGTGGTCACTGATCAGCTGAGTGAGCTCCAAGGTCATTTCCTCTCCTGTTGAACGCAGGAACCTGAAATTTGAGAGGGCGGGTCAAAGGAGAATGCTGAAGGCACCTGAGTGGTCACTGATCAGCTGAGTGAGCTCCAAGGCCATTTTCTCTCCTGTTGAACGCAGGAACCTGAAATTTGAGAGGGCGGGTCAAAGGAGAATGCTGATGGCGCCTGAGTGGTCACTGATCAGCTGAGTGAGCTCCAAGGCCATTTTCTCTCCTGTTGAACGCAGGAACCCTGAAATTTGAGAGGGCGGGTCAATAGAGAATGCTGAAGGCGCCTGAGTGGTCACTGATCAGCTGAGTGAGCTCCAAGGCCATTTCCTCTCCTGTTGAACGCAGGAAGCTGAAATTTTAGAGGGCGGGTCAATGGAGAATGCTGAAGGTGCCTGAGTGGTCACTGATCAGCTGAGTGAGCTCCAAGGCCATTTCCTCTCCTGTTGAACGCAGGAAGCTGAAATTTGAGAGGGAAGGTCAAGGGAGAATGCTGAAGGCGCCTGAGTGGTCACTGATCAGCTGAGTGAGCTCCAAGGCCATTTCCTCTCCTGTTGAACGCAGGAACCTGAAATTTGAGAGGCAGGGTCAAAGGAGAATGCTGAAGGCGCCTGAGTGGTCACTGATCAGCTGAGTGAGCTCCAAGGCCATTTCCTCTCCTGTTGAACGCAGGAACCTGAAATTTGAGAGGGCGGGTCAATGGAGAATGCTGGAGGCGCATGAGTGGTCACTGATCAGCTGAGTGAGCTCCAAGGCCATTTTCTCTCCTGTTGAACGCAGGAAGCTGAAATTTTAGAGGGAAGGTCAAGGGAGAAGGTGGTGGTAGGTGCTATTGATGGAGAACCAGTGATCTATACAGAAGGGTGATCTGTACAGAAAATAATAAACCTTTGAGCAATGATTTGCAGCGTTTTTTTATTCGATTTTCGTATTCTACGTACCTTGAAACGTAAAACATCAAATTTTGAGGGGGGGTTAAAATTTTTTTTTCTTGCTCGATTCCAAAGGCTTATTATTGAAAATAATAAACCGAAATACTTCTGAGTCACTACCCAACAAGATTTTTTTCGGATATCGATTTAGACAGTTGATTTTGAATTATAAGCGCGTTTAAGCGTTTCCGCTCCACTGTGGGCCGGTCCGAGACTCGTCGCTAAGATGCGCATGCCGTAACGAGCACGACCACAGCTGACCCGCCAGGATAGGACATATAGTTAGGGCATTCTTTATGGCTACTGATGATAAATGATCATGATCAAACTCAAATGGGATGATTAGAACGTCAGTCACCTAGAGGGAAATTATGTGTGAGTAATTTTTAATCAGCATTTTTAACTTCATAAATATTGTTATTGCTTCTTGTTTTTTTTTTTTTTCTAACTTTTTTTAAGGGCATTAGAAAGAGAGACCTATATACAACTATACACACATATCGGTGGTAGACTTCTCACTTCAAAAATTCCAACCGCCTCGAATTTTCAGTTCACTGCCCGCGAATCCTCAAGATTAGCTCGAGCCTCGCGAATGATCCCCGCAGTTAATTAAAGTTGTACTGGGCAGCACAGAAGAGAAGCTGGAGAAGGAAGGGCGAGGGGTTATAAAGGGGGTCAGCCGCGCTGTGCCCGCTATCTAGCGAGTTGTAGTTGTAGTTTGTGTTAGTAGGACCTGAGGGTCCCATTCATCATCCCCCGAGCCTGGATCTCCCCAGCTACGGCTCTTACCACTGGCGACCCTTTCCAGGCAGGTACAAGTAATTAATGAATTGTTTGCTCCTAGCCTGCCTCAGCTCCTGCGTTATAAATTACAGTTATTCTCTCTCCGTCTTGGATGAATACCGTGGTACCTAATGAGCGCCATACTTTTTTCTTGTTATGTACAGAGTATATTTCTGCTCCTGCCATTCTCACGTCTGAGGGTAGTATTATAAAGTTGGTATGGCCGTTCGGATTGAAGTAACAATTCATCCAGCTGATAAGCCCTCAAATTTCCAAAATGCCATTTGCTCATTCGATGGTTCACTAAGCAGTGGTGACCCCTCAGGGATGTTTAGGAATGACAAATGATAAAGACGCAGAAGAGATGAAAGATTGTGAATCCTGTTAACGGCTTCCTCTTCATATCCATGAAATGAGTCATAAATATGTCCTGTGGTGTTCCAATGAAGGGGGACGTATCGAAATTCGAAATTGTGTCAGCTCTTGGGATATGGAGGAGAGACTTTCTTTTATGGGATGCTCTGTAGGTATCATTGAATTGTATAATAAGTTCTTTTCTGTACATTTGGTAAGTTTATTATTGCTTCCGAGTCTACCAAGGTAGCGGAAGCTTTGTTTTTACTTTTCAAGGTTGAAAATAAAGTTTTCCAAAATCAAAATTTCCATTCGCGTTTTACATTTTAGACCTTCCTGCACAATTTTGGTTCCGTGTCTGTCTGTCATGAAATCCTTGCCATAGCCATAACTTCTACAATTTTTGCCCGAATTCAATGAAATTTTCAGGGATTATGTGGGTTGGCGTGCAGCTAGTCTCCTATGAAAATCAACACCGCCGGACTGATAGTAGCCGCTGCGCATGCGCAAACGTGAATTCCTTGCCACAGCCATAACTTCTACAATTCTCATCCGATTTCGATTAAATTTTCAGGGATTATGCGGGTTGGCGTGCAGATAGTCCCCCATGAAAATCATCACCCCTGGACTGATAGTAGCCGCTGCGCATGCGCAAACGTTTATTTCCTTGTTACAGCCATAACTTCTACATTTCCCATCTAGTTTCGAAGAAATTTTCAAGAATTATGCGAGTCGTGATGGAGATGGTCCCCTATGAAAATCATCACCCCTGGACTGATAGTAGCCGCTGCGCATGCGCAAACGTTTATTTCCTTGTTACAGCCATAACTTCTACATTTCCCATCTAGTTTCGAAGAAATTTTCAAGAATTATGCGAGTCGTGATGGAGATGGTCCCCTATGAAAATCATCACCCCTGGACTGATAGTAGCTACTGCGCATGCGCAAACGTGAAATCCTTGAATCACCCATAACTTCTACATTTTCCAACAATATTCAGAGATTATGCTGGGGTGTAGATGATCCCCTATGAGGGTAGTGCAAGGTTCTTAGAGATTGATGTTTTGAGATTAACTACTTTGCATTGGATCTTCTATACAGTCGGGTTATGGATATGTTATATCTCTTCCATAGTTCAACACCATGAATACCTTGACAATGTTTACGTTACCATATTGTAAAATACCTTTCTTCACTTTTTCATGAATACATCATTGAAAATATTAGTATTCACGCCTCATCATTCGAATCAAGGATAAATCAGTTGGCGACGAGGTAAAACCACCAACACAGGAGTAAGATTTCCTATAACGATCAAATTTACGAGGTAATTCAATTTATATTTAGTCAATATGGATGCCGCACAATTGCAGTCTATTCTAGATGCGATGAACCAAAACAACATAAGACTAATTGAACGGTTACTTGCTCCAAGAGTAGGGGAAGGGGACGGAAGTAATAACCGTACAGCTGTGAGCCAACCTATTCTTTCGCATGTTCCCCCGTTCGAAAATTTTGACCCTAAAAAGGAACAATTCAAATATTATCGACAACGATTTGAGAATTACCTAAAGCTGAAGGGAATTTTCGATGATAAACAGAAGTCAGCACAAATGCTTCTAAATTCAATAGGAGCATCCAATTATAATCTTTTAGCCGCACTTGTAGCACCAGACGTTCCTGCCGATCTTGAATACGATCCACTAATGAAACATTTGGATGATCATTTAGCTCCAAAAAAGAATCCTTTGGTATCACAACACTATTTTCTTTCAAGGTTTCAAAAAGAGGAACAATCAATTTCAGATTATGTAGCAGAGTTACGACGCGACATCGCTGATTGCAAATTCACTATCAAGTGTGCATGTAACCCACAAGCTGAAGTATCCGCAGCAAATCTTTTCCTCCGCGCTCAATTCATCAGAGGAATCAAAGATAGCTGGATTAAAGAAAAAATTCTACAGTCGAACCTAAGCGAATTCAACGATATTGTCTTAAAAGCTATATCCCTCGAGGCATCAAAAATAGATAGTCATGAACTATCCCAATCAACTCCTTCTACATCAGCTACATCAATAAACCTCATGGAGGAAGTAAATAAGTTGACTTTCCAGAAATCTCCTCATCTCAGCAAACCATACAATCAAAGAACAAAGCCTAGACTCAGTAGAGGGAAACTAGACTATGAGAAATTAGGAATCAACAATCTATGTCTACGTTGTGCAAAAAACGATCATATAGTAAAAGAGTGCAGAGTAGATCCTCAAAAATTGAAATGTAGCTCCTGTCTTATCTATGGTCATGTGGCAAAAGTGTGCATCAAAACACTTCTAAAATCGAAACAAAACGAAACTAATCAAACCGAACAAATCATAGATAATTATGAAAATTTGGGGGTACATCAGGTCATCGATGTTTTTGACCAACGGAGTATCGCTGAAACAAACCGTGACGCTACGAAGTTCTTCATCACAGTCAAGATTGAAAATCGATCACAACGGTTCGAAGTGGATAGCGGGGCCGGATACACCTTAATTCCGGAAAATGTATTCAAAAGTTTAAAATTGAAACAACAACTCCAACCAACAAGTATAGCTTTTAGATCTTACACAGAAAACATATTTCTTCCTCTAGGAAAAGTGCAGGTGAATGTTGAATACAACGGTAGGATATCATCAGAAGAAATGTATGTAGTTCCAAATAAATACGACCCGCTTCTAGGGAGATTGTGGATTCGACATCTAAAGATAAACCTAGAAGACATTGACTATCAAAATAATCAAACCAATAAAGCAATATCACAAGCAGTAGATACTATTGACGACATTGAAAAACTGTTTCCAGACATTTTTGTTCAAAAAGTGGGATGTGTCCCAAATTTCATCATAACCCTCCAGCTGCGAGCTGGATCAAAACCTGTATACATTAAGGAACGTGAGGTCCCTTACGCTCTGCGTGATAAAGTTGAGAAGGAACTGGACGCGTTAGAAGCCGAGGGCATCATAACAAAATCTACAACAAGTGATTGGGGTTCTCCGCTCGTTGTTATCCCAAAACCAGATGGAAATGTTTGTTTGTGCGTTGACTATAAAGTTGCCGTTAATGATTGTTTGGTCAACGTTAATTATCCTATTAAAAAGATTGAGGATGTCCTGAATAGCCTCCAGAACTCAAGATATTTCTGTAAATTGGACTTATTCAAGGCATATTTACACCTCAAAACAGACGAGGCTAGTAGCCAAATCCAATCAATTTCGACACATCGAGGGACTTACAAGATGAATAGGCTGAGTTTTGGGATTAAAACTGCACCAGCCGAATTCAATAGAATTATGGATCAAATCTTGGGAGGATTAAGTAAGGTAACTGCATATTTCGACGATATTATTATCCATGGTACAACAAAAGTAGAATGCCAGCAAAACTTGATTGCATGTCTGAAACGACTGCATGACTATGATCTCCATGTGAATAAGAATAAGTGCTCATTTTTTCAGACAAAAATCGAATACCTAGGCCACCATGTAGAGTACAATAAGATAATGAAGTCCCCATCAAAAGTAAAAGCAATCCTCAACATGCCTCAGCCAAAAACAGTCCAAGAACTACGTACTTTCTTGGGAATGGTCACATATTACTCAAGGCTGATTCCAAATTTGTCGACGTTAACGTATCCGCTACGCAGACTCCTTCAAAAACGGCAAAAATTCTATTGGTCCAATGATTGCGAACAAGCATACGTAGAAATCAAGAAGGAAATTACCAGTGATCGAGTGATCGTACCATTTGATCAAAACTCGCCAGTGATACTAACGACCGATGCAAGCCCTTTTGGTATTGCTGCTGTGTTGTCACATAGTATCAAGGACACAGAACGTCCAATTGCATTTGCATCTCGATCATTGTCAGTCGCAGAACAAAATTACTCGCAATTGGACCGGGAGGCTCTAGCAATAGTATTTGGAGTTGACCATTTTTATAACTATCTTTTTGGGCGTCATTTTACGTTAATCACCGATAATCAACCATTATCTCGTATTTTACATCATAAAACAAAATTACCAAAAATGACATCAGCTCGCCTTCTTCGATACGCAACATTCTTAGCAGGGTTTGATTATGAAGTAAAATTCAAGAAGGGATGTGACAACACAAATGTGGATTGCTTATCCCGGGCCCCAATTCAACAAGAGCATACATCTTCAGACATGATCATAAACAATGAAGTTCATCAAATTTGTTCTTCTAGCGTTTTCGACATTTCTTCTATCACATTAACTTCTTTTTCAATCGCTCGCGAAACAGAGAGAGATCCAGAGCTGTCTACCTTAAAGCAAGACCTTCAATCATCATCAGTTGAAAGTGAATACGTTCTCAATGATGGTATTATCTTCAAGCATGATCGTGTTGTGATACCAAAAAGTTTACAAGGAGAAGTTCTTAAAGAGTTGCATTCAACTCATCTTGGTATCACTAAGATGAAACAGCTAGCTAGACGTCATTGTACATGGAAGAATATTGATAAGGATATCGAAAATGTTGTTCGAGCCTGTCAACAATGTGCATCAGCAAAAAGTGGGCCGACGAAAGTACCAGTACACCACTGGGATGAACCAAGTGACAACTGGGATAGGGTCCATATCGAGTTTGCAGGCATTTTTCAAGGCCATTATTTCCTGGTTCTGGTTGACGCAAAATCTCGCTGGGCGGAAATAGAGGTCATCAAGGAAACCCCTACGTCATCGACCGCCATCAAGTTGCTGAACAAGATTTTTTCAAATCACGGGTACCCATTCGTCATTGTTTCAGACAACGCCAGCATATTTACTAGTGAGTCATTCAGGGCATATTGTGAGACGCCATTCGCATAAAACAAAAGCTGATTGCTCCAGGCCACCCTGCGACGAACGGTCTTGCCGAGAGAAACATTCAAACACTGAAACAGCGTCTAAAGGCTATGCAGGGAGAGTCTCTACCAATCGCCCAGAAAATTCAAAAAATCCTCCTCCGTTATCGAGCTACGCCGCTGAGCAATGGTAAATCTCCGGCAGAGATGTACCTTCAACGACAGATACGCATCAAACTTGATGCTATGCGTCCATATCACGAATCCCCATCCACTCAGCAGCCTGAACGAAACACTCGAATTTTAAAGGTGGGAGAGAGAGTCCGAACAAACTTCCATATCAACAACACGATGAATTGGAATTTTGGAACCATTATTAGGAAACTGGGACACCTCCACTACATTGTAGAGTTGGATAATGGTAGGGTGGTCAAGCGACACGTGAACCAACTACAGAGGATTTCCGTCACTCCACAGTCAATGATCACCACCCCTCTTCCAACTGACCTACCAGTACCACATCAGAATGAAGTTCTGTACGATCCTCTACTACATCGAGCAACAACGACATCGTCTACAAGGCCTCAATTCCAGCCAGAATCTCAGTCCGGAGGATCGCCTCAAGTGTCCCCTCAAATCCAACCTCAAGCCTCTAGTCAACCGCTACAACCTGCAGATTCCATGTCTACTCCAAGGCGCTCAGCAAGGCCAAGGCGACCACCATCCTACCTTCAGGATTATGTTCTAGATTAAGGGGGGAAGAATTGTTATATCTCTTCCATAGTTCAACACCATGAATACCTTGACAATGTTTACGTTACCATATTGTAAAATACCTTTCTTCACTTTTTCATGAATACATCATTGGAAATATTAGTATTCACGCCTCATCATTCGAATCAAGGATAAATCAGGATACGAGGAAGCTATGTCCCTCACCCACTTGGCAGAATTTTTTTGCGTTTTATAAAAAATGCGGTTGAAAAACTTCTTGAAAGTAATCTTTCTTTTCAGTTATAATATGGCTGAGAGGGGCTTGAAAATGTACGTACCTGCCTATGTAGTCCAAGATCTAAATAGGTTGAATACCTTACTGATCCAGGTCATGGGTTAATGGAACCGTATTGTCTGATAAATAATGTCTCCCCAGGAGTAGCCGTACATACCATCTCTACCCACTAGTTTGTTGAAGGGGGTCTGTAATTAATGCCACGTCCTCAGACTTTGACCAAGTTTGGGGCGTCAACTCTCTAAGGACCCGAAGATTGTGGGTTCCAGCGATGAAAATTTAGCTTTGACGCAAAGGGAACTTCAGAAATCAAGTTGCCGATTCCCCTTTCCTCCCACGAATCTTCAAATCAAGTTCTTCAATGAGGGGTACGAGGATGACACATCAAAGGACGCAGGTATAGAAACTTTGTTCCCTCAAAGTCCTGGATCGGTAAAGAATGATTTCTCTTCGTTATCAACTAGGTCAGAGGACGTATGAAATATTCAGATGCTAGGAGTGTGAGATGGTTCACTTTCTCGAGCTGGAACTTTGCTGAAAAAACCACACAAACTTCGGGTAGATGTGAGTGATGTGATATAAGTTCGAGTCAAGAATGCAATGTTTACTAAAGCATCCTGTAGGAGCTTGAGGGTGTAGCCAGTGCAATAAAACAAAGAAGGTAGCTACTTGATGACGCTATAATTAATTGTCTGCAGGTACAATGGAAAAACGGTGGGGTTACACTCTTAACAGGTCAACATCTCGACGACGACTGCTTTTAAAATAAATGAAGGGGGGGGGGGGGGGGTTGTGATGTCACACACCAGTGACATTCGTATGGGGGTACCTGTCCCGGTCAATTTTAAATACACACAACAGCGCTATTCGGCGCGTACACTCCCCAGCTGGCTTGCTTGGCAAGCCAAACATAACACCTTAGGTACTTTAGCACTTCACTCGCAATTTAGGCACATGTTCGTAAACTAAGAGACATAGTACCCAGTCGATATAAAGCTGGGTACAAGAAGGTAGCTTCTTGATGACGCTATAATTAGTTGTCTTCAGGTACAATGGAAAAACGGTGGGGTTACAATCTTAACAGGTCAACATCTCGACGACGACTGCTTTTAAAATAAATGAGGGGGGGGGGGGGGGTTGTGATGTCACACACCAGTGACATTCGTATGGGGGTACCTGTCCCAGTCAATTTTAAATACACACAACAGCGCTATTCGGCGCGTACACATCTTTTTCCAAAGTTTACAACCGAAATCTTTGAAACTTGTGTATAATTAGCTTCTACTTGAATAGCAAATATTTGGTTGTACCTCATCGAATCTGCATAATTATTTAGGAACTGCTGGGTTCCATCATAATGTATAATCTGATGTATAAAGATTATTTACCTGATCACCGTCGTAGCTCCAGGATCCAAACTTCATAAAACAGGTCTGCTGGTCAAAAGGGAAGTAGCGGACGTCTATCTCGCAAGACGACTTGAAGATGGCCGGCGGCGTCCATAAAACCTTCCCCGTATGATGCAGAACTGCTTTCGTCATGGTCGTCACGACGTACTCCCCATCAGCGCTGCAACAGACGGGTACAGTAGCTCAACGCTTTTTTGAAGTTATCAGACAGTCAGTTATGACATTGAGTAGGTGCCCAGGGTTTTGTTGTGTTCAGTGTTCTGTGTTTTTCAACTCAACTTCCTAGCCAGGTCCTCGAATTAGCCGGAACACAACTTTGAATATGTGAGTTTTCTTTCCAATATTGATATTCATCCGTGAACTATGTTTTCTTAGCCTTCGAATACCGTCACCTCCCTGCAATTCATGCATTCATCAATGCTTTATTTTGAGGAGAGGTTAAAAAAAAAATAAATCTTGGATCGAGGGACTTTATACTAAGGTCTAACAAAAGAAGAAAACGCTGCAAATTATTACACAATGGTTTATTATTTTTCTATATAGATCACTCGTCTGCAAAGCCACCAACCATCCAACATGAAGAAAAACATCGATTGCATTTCGGTCAGCTAAAATTTGAACGGAGATTAGGCCTCTTTTGCGATTCACACTCGTGTTTCTGATTTATCGTACGTAAAACCCTTATATTCTCGTAGGGAAAAAAAATTTTATTCGATTTTTGGATTCTACGTAGGTACTTTGAAACGTAAGCCATCAAATTTTGAGAGGGTTTTAAATTTTTTTTTTCTTGGTCGATTCCAAAGGTTCATTATTGAAAATAATAAACCAAAATCACGCGTCCATCAAATAGCTAATATCAACCAGCTACGTTCTGTTTTCTATGTTTTTTGTTGCTTGTCTACCATTAGAGTTGTGCTGAACCGCACCTGAATCAGAGGATCAATGCATGTGAATCGAATTGAGGAAAAACCTCAATAACACAACTGAATTGGGTTTGTTCTACTCATTTATTAGGATGTTGAAGGGTGTTCGTATCGAGTTAGATCAGAAACAGATAGTGCAAAACTTTTGTGGCAGACACAAGACTGTCAGCTATCAAGAAAGCTCTTGTATTTTTCAACTATAATGAACCGTTAGGTTATCTATCAAACCAATTTTCAACATGACAACATGTTACTGAGGCACAAGGCGGGACACTGAACAAAATAATACTTTTTGTAGGTTTATGTAAAGGAGGAAGCAGAAAGGTCCCAGTTCTCGTTCATTTTTTTTCCTCTGGTAAGCGCTTTCGGGGCAACCTATGGCCCCTTTTGGTTTATTATTTTCAATAATGAACCTTTGGAATCGACCAAGATAAAAATGTTTTTAACTAAGACCGATTTTGATGAAATTTGGTATGTAGGCTCCATTTGGGGTCTAGTTGTGCCCCGAAGATTTTTGTTGATTTAGGTCACTTCTAAGGGTCAAAAAATAAATTTTTAAATTTTGAAAACGCCCTTACTCAAAAAATTGTGATATATAGGTATTGTTTTTCCATCAATTTTAGATAGTATAGAATTTTTAGAATTTATGAGACCCTGTAGGACAAACCGTTCGCTCCCTACGAGAATTTAAGGGTTGGACTCACGATAAATCAGAAACACGAGTGTGAATCGCAAAAGAGGCCTAATCCCCGTTTAAATATTAGCTGACCGAAATACGATCGATGTTTTTCTTCAAGTTGGTTGGTGGTAACAATGGCAAAGCCGTGTTCTTTGCAGACAAGTGATCTATATAGAAAAATATTAAACCTTTATGTAATAACTTGCAGCTTTTTCAAGCCTATGTTCAATAATCTGCAGTCATATTAGTCTGAGGATTGGTGTTTGTGAGAGATGAAAGATAGATCTTCAGATGAAAGAATCTTCAAAATTATAAAAGATATCTTCAGACTAATATGACTGTAGATTATTGAACATAGGCTTGAAAAAGGAGCCATAGCTTGTCCCGAAAGCGCTTCTCAGAGTGAAGACATTATGAATGAGAACTAGGTAGGTCCTTTTTGCTTCCTCCTCCACTTAAACCTACAAAATGATAACAGCAGGAGTACAGAAGAGAATAATAATGAGTTGAAACCACAAACGTCAACGAAATTATGATTTTTCAATAAATTATAATTACTTACTGACAAACTTTAGTTGATTTTCATCGTAACATCTTGTGGCAACTGAGTAAAATATTTCTTGGGGATTCAACCTTGCTCATCTTTTGTTTAGTAGAGGATTGAGTTACCAGATGATCAATGATTACCCAGCTACTCTTGGATTCAAATTTGAGCTATTTCAGAGATGAAGAAATCGACGCTCCATGAAATTCACATTTGACGTCTCTGTTGGTCAAGAAAGTCTACATTTAACGTTTTCGATATTCTTGAATGATTTCGAGTTGACCGTACAAGTGACTGTGAATCCTTGTAACTAAACTAGACATACTCACATTATGATCTGGATGAAAACTTGAGGGATTGTGTTGGTTGAAAGCAAAGGTACCTCTCTAGTTTGCCTTATGCTACCAGGTCGGTAGTAGCAATTTTGTGCATGTCCAAACACCAAAAATAATCGTATTTCTAACTGCCGGATTTTGTTCAGTTTGATAGTAATGACCATCTGACAATATCTTGAAGGTTTCGAAGATCCCACGTGTTTTGTTCGGATCACCTTTTATAACAATCGAGGAAGTGAAGGGCTGTATCCATCAGACATCGTCCCACCTGGTTCCCTTCCAAGCAATGGACAAATCATTTCCATTGAGATAGAGCCAAGAACACTCATTTATGGAATGGAGAAGAACATGATCGTGCTTGATGATCCTGTCGTCTATCGCTCTAAGTGAATTGTTTTCTCTGGAAAACGGGGGATTCAGGTACTAAGCAATCACTTAGGAGTCTACCGCATTATCATGCATCAGATTGAACCTCAGGGACGGTGGGCAGTGAGTTGGCTTTCTGCCAGGTAGGGTTTATTTAATGTTGTTGCCATTTGCCTCTTGTTCACTATTACACCTACCTACAGTTTGTTATTACGTTGCAAATTTTTAAGCCATGATTCTAGCAGTTAAGCAGCAGTTATTCCAATGTGTGGGAGTTTTCTCAAAACGCGGGAATTTCGGAGCTCTGCGGGAAATGGTCTGGGATTCTGTCAAAATGAGGGAATTTTCAAGTAGGAAGGTATTTCATAATAATAGTTCCTGTAACAAAGAAAAAACCTGCTTAATTCCAACTTGAGGATCTACTGTCTCGACTATAGAATATTCTTTGATACAACCTAATGTTTTTTGTTACCACTTATTCCAATACCCATTTGTGTTATCTTTCATTTTTGAACAGTGCCTGAATATTTTAAAGTGGGTACGTATCTACCTAGGCTATTTCATATAACATGCGTTGTTCGTACAACCAAACAACTTTAGTTTTAGTGCATCTAGTATTTTGCTTCCGAGTTTACCAAAGTAGCGGAAGCTTTGTTTTCACTTTTCAAGGTTGAAAAAAAAAAAGTTTCCAAAATCGAAATTTCCACTTGCGTTGTGCGTATTTGACCTTTCTGAACGATTTAGGTTCCGTGTCTGTCTGTTTGTCATGAAATCCTTGTAATCGGCATAACTATACGGAGTTATTGTCCAATTTCGATGAAATTTTCAGGAATTGTGTTTGGTTTGGCGTGTTGATGGTCCCCTATGAAAATCATCATCTCCGGACTGATAGAAGCGACTGCGCATGCGCAAACGTGAATTACTTGTATCAGCCATAACTTCTACATTTTCCATCCTATTTCGATGACATTTTCAGAGATCATAAAGATTGTTCAGAACACTTTTATTTGAACTAGTAATTTACATCAGGAGTAGTTAGAAGTGTAAACATTGTACTCTTTGAAATGTTGATCGAGGTGTTCAAAGTACCATTTCATGGTTAAAATTGGATGATGAATATTTGAAAACATCCGAAAATATTCGTTAAAGCAGAGCAAAATTCACGAAAAAAAATATTTAAACACACATAATGCTACTACATGGTGGCAAGACTCATCTCTATAGTTAGAGGCCTCTTTATAATAGCCTGTAAAGAGGTGAGCAGTTAACGATCATAATCGCACATGAACTGGTAGTAAAGTGGCTCCCGTTTCCTCCAAAGTCGCCCTCTTTCTAATTTACGATCATCACAAATTGCTTCGAAAACCGACGGGGATCCCAAAATACGAGAGTCGTTTCCTCAATGGGGTTATCGTGTTTGAAATAATATGTTTTTATCGATTATTCCAGATAACCCGGCATCCTTCTCGAATACTATGGGATGGGAGGCTCTGATCAATCTCATAAATTTCCCTCTTCCGTTCATTCGTGCAATCAGATATTTAGCTCTTGACGAAGGTTCGAGAGAAAGGAAAGTGAAATCGATTATCTTGCTCATCCCAAATGACAAAAACGCTGCAAATTATTACACAAAGGTTAATTTTTTCTGTATAGATCACTCGCCTGCAAAGAACTTAGCTTTGCCATTGTTACCACCAACCAACAATATTTTCGCTTCACAATTAAGTTTTTTTTGAAGAAATAAACGCCTTCATAAGGAAATTCGATTACTGGTTGCTAAGGGCACCAAAACAGAGTACAACAAAAAAGAACGAACAACAATCGCATTTTGATCAAATAAAATTTGAACGGAGATTAAGCCCTTTTGCGATTCACACTCGTGTTTCTGATTTATCGTAAGTCCAACCCTCACATAGGGAGTGAACGGTTTGTCCTACAGAGCTCTGGTTGGTCTCATTCGATTCTAAAAATTCAATTCTATTTTAAATTGGAGTAAAAACAATACCTTTATATCGTGAGTTTTCGAACTAGGGTATTTAAAAAAAATACAACCCCTATTTTTCACCCCTTAGAAGTGACTGACTATAACCAAAAGCTTTGTGGCACTACTAGACCCCAAATGGTGCAGGGATCTCAAATTTGGTTTAATTCTGTACATGGTAACTATGGACACTAAGGTCCATAACACGAAAGTGCTGCGAATGGATGGATTTTTCTCTTCGATTTTCGGATTCTACTTACATTGAAACGTAAACCATAGAATGTTGAGAGGGAGTTTTGAAATTTCTTTCTTACTCGATTCCAAAGCGTCATTATTGAAAACAATAAACCAAAAAAAAAACAAAAAAAACAAAAAAAAACTACTGATCATGGAATTAAGATCATTTAATTGGGTGATACGAAAGCACATGCTTACACAAAAAAATGGAATGATTGCTAATTTGACGTCAAAATAGCAAACCGATCAATCTTTTTTGAGAAAAAATACGTCTAAATAGAATAACTCAAATGATGGGATCGTGGACTCATCAATTTATGTTCAGGTAGAATACAGCTGTAGATGGTCCTCTAAGAAAATCATCTCCTCCAGACTAATAGTAGTTGCTGCGCATGAGCAAACGTGAATTCCTTGTAACAGCCATAACTTCCACATTTTCCATCCGGTTTCGACGAAATTTCTCAGGACAGTTCAGATTAGCGTGTAGATGGTCCCCTATGAGGGTAGTGCAAGGTATTTAGAGATTGATATTTTGAGATTAACTACTATGCCTCGGATCATCTTCACAATCGGGTTATGAATACAAGGAAACTATGTGCCACACCCACTTGGCAGACTTTTTTTATTTTTCTTGAGCTCTGCAGCTCCCTCTGATTCAGCTTCAGTGATGTTTCCAGGCAATCGTTCAGAAGATTAAAGTCAGAGAATTTTGGCGATTTCGGACGATTATGTACTGAGATATACTAGTTTAATAGAATTCATTTATACCCATATACACTTTGGTCAAACATCAATGCCACTTGAAGGGGACTTCCTCTGGACTAGATCTGAAAAGCATGATGGTGATGAAAATGTTGATTTTGAAGGACCCATATCTATTGAAAGTTCCTATGGAAATTCGCTCATGAAATCATGCTGCAAAAATTGGACTTCTTTAGTGTTTCAAACTTACAATAATTCAATTTTAGTGTACGATGGATTCAGCAGTAGATTTGTTGTACAAAGCGCAGCCCATGATGTTGTGGCACATTCTTCATAGATAGTCGATCGAAAGGTTTTATTCAACCATCAAGTTCCTCCCTTTGATGAAATACATTCATCTTTCATTCAGAACATTCTTATTTCCCTCGGAGGAGCAGTAGATACCAAAAGAGCAGAGAAAAAATATAGCAACGATACACCGAAGGCCGAATAAGGAGATTCCGCCCTCATCCCTCGCCTACTGAAGATGGGAACCCCCCTCTTATACTTTCCTATAAACCTTCGTTTTCCATAAATAAATTGAGGATCGATCCGGATTGTCTGAGATGATCAACTAAGCTCCTTTTACATAACTGCCGTTCGGATATAGGAAACGGTGTTCGACGCCAAGAAAAAAGGTCGCAGATAGTGAGAATTACGACATTGGTTTTTCTCGATCACTAGTAAGACTAGGTATAACGTATGATACTCTTATAAATACTTGTAACATGGTAGATAAGATGTTCCAAAAAAAGTCTGCCAAGTTTGGTTGACAGTATGACTTCCTCACTCTTGATAAAGACGATATAAATAGAACTCGTTGGTGTAGCTTATGATTTTACGAAAAGTCATTAAATGAAGATCAGAAGTAGAACGTACTTTTTCAAAGCTATGTTTCTGGAGAGGCTGTAAACAAAAGTTCATCACTCCGTGTACAATACATCCAGTTCGGAATCAGGACACGCCATATGGTGTGAACTGTACACCTAAATAGGTTCAAGCAGCTCCAATGGTTTTGAGCAATATCGGGCAATTAGATCGTTAGAAATTGATGTTTCAGAAAAATTACGTTTGTTACTTTTGGACTTAATGAGATGGAAGGTCGAGTGGAAAACGGATGATTCTGAAGACTGCTGGCATCACTCCACAACTGTTCTTGAGAATTGTGCGGGCTGTTGATTGCGGCACTGGTTGATTGTCGGTTCCAGGATGTTCCTCTTCATAGACTTCCAGGTCATCCTCTATCTGTGCATGACCTCTTGGGGCTAGATGTTTCAATGACACGGACGTATTCTTCCATCTTGTGTACACGAGCATAGCGGAAAACCTCGTAAGTCCAAAGTGGTCAACTTTTCAGGAGACACTAAAAACTTCATAAAAATTATGCGAGTGTGTTTGAGGTGAGCAATTGACTATCATGTGACCCAGTATTGAGCGATTGAAGGAGTATAGAGAATTACTTATGTAATTATATGAGGCCGATTTTAAGACATACGAGTATTTCCTGTACCCAACAGCGGACTAACAAGGTTTTTTGCTTAGGTTTCTGCAGGACTAATGGTGATAAAACTAAAAACGGCTCCGTCAAATTTTTTTTCATTATTTTCTAACACTTGTTTTACAGAATGTTTCAATCTTTATTGATACTCTGGGGACCAAAACTTGGTTGGCCCTTCAAAGTGATCACATAACTCGCAACCCTTTACAATTTTTTAAAAGCAAGGAAGCAAAAATATTTAAAGTTATTGCATTTCTATTTAGTGAGAACCAGGAAAAAATGTCTTTAGGTTTATTATTTTTATTATTATCTAGTTACCAGCTAGGTAACGCCAGTTTCAAATGAAGACTACAGTCAGAGTAGTAACTCTTAAATCAGATTATATCAATCAGTCTACTTAATTCACAAGCTTATTTTCATCAGTCATAGACCATAATAATGGCATCGAGTGTAATAATAATAACAGTGGAGATTAAGAAAAATAGATATAAAAAAAGATCTCAGAAAGACATTTTTAAACAACAAAATTTTCCAGATCCTCCAGGCTATGCTCTTCAAGAGAGGTCTGCTGATTGTAGGAATTCATGATCACTCTGGAGGTTCAATAGTCTTCGTTCACCTTACACAAATACTTTGTTGTTCTGTACTCCTGCTGTCATTTTCTTGGTTATTTTGGAGAGGAAGCAGAGGACGTCAATATACCGTTTTCATCATTTATTTGGCGAGCGCTTTCGGGGCAAACTATGGCCCCTTTCTCAAGCCTACAAGAAAAGATAAATAATTGAAGACTACAAAGTTAACCTCCAACATGAAATAACAGTTAGTATAACCAACAGTCAAAAATTTTTGTCAAATAACATTATTACCTACTTAATAATTAATTTTCATCAAAACCATTAAAAAATATGAGTCACCAAGATTAAACCTATTCTTCATCATCTAAAAAACTAATAAGAAAATAAGCACCCAAGAACCGAACAATACACACACTAACACACAGACAAACGTTTAAAAATAGAAAGAAACCAAAAACACAAACAACCTACCTATATTCACTCTGCAATACCACTCCTACATCTTCCATCCCTCCTCAATCACCAAAAACTGATCTCTGCCAATCGTGAAAGCTGTTTTCACTGGAAAACCAGTAATATGTTTCAACTTAATTTTGAAAAACTTTCTACCAACTAAAAAACACATACAAAAATAGAAAATCTCAAAAACCTACCTTTGTCCATTTCCATAACAATCATTCTCATCAAGTCACTAAAAAACTAAAAACTGGCAGGATCTAAAAATTATTTAAAACTAATTAACAATAAAACAATGACTAGAGGGGGATCACAGACAGGAGAACATTTTTAAATTTTTAACAGGAACAACAATCTAATTATCTCTCTTATCACAGGCATTACAGATTACATATCACAATAGAGAAAATTGAATCAGACAGGGCTACTTCTCCTTCACTGAGTGGAAGTAGATAAGAAGATACCATCAACATCCATGTGAGGCTCCACCCCCTTAGCTCCAACTTAGCCCCGCCCATCTCACTCCTTCACAATGAATTCAAAAACAAGGAGGCATACATGTCATTCAAATCCTGTATATCTTGCATTTTATTTAACGAGCGCTCTTTATTTCTTAATATATGTATGTTCTCCAATACTCTACGCTTAAAATTATTCTTCTCCCTTCTTACTGACCTTACACTTTTCCAGTCTACCTCATGCTTTGCCCTTGTAATATGTTTAGCCAAACCAACTCTCTCACTTTTTGCAGTTACATCACTCCTATGCGCCGCCAACCTACCTTCCAACAACTGCATGCTTTGGCCAATATATACCTTGGAACATGTTCCACACCCAACACTATACACATTGTACCGTGACTTTATGGGGTCCAATGCATCCTTGAGTGAAGGAACGAAGCTACTTATTTTAGTAGGATAGCTCCATGCTATCCTTACACTTTCATCCACTCGCGCAAAAACCTTCTGCAGTTCATTTTGCCACATTGGATGGTAGGTACACGAAACATACTTTCTTGCTGGTCTATCACTTACAACCAGTGCATCATCCACCTGCAAAGGGCCAACATTTTCAACTGTCACTTTAACAGCTTCTTTACCTACCTCTCTCACACCATAAATTACTGATCTCTCAGCTTTATGCACAATCCCTTTTACTAAACTGGCAGGGTAGTCATTCTTGAGCGCTAGGCGAGTAATTTTGTCACGTATAATTGGGAAATAGTCAGGAGAGGTGCGCCTAAATGCTGTAATGGCCATATTACTAATCAAATTCCTCTTGAACTGCTCAGGGTGAGCAGAATTATAACTTATCAGCTTACCTGTACTAGTAGGCTTAGTATACCACTTAAACTTCAGATTTCCACCTCCCTGTGGCTTAATGAGGGTCATATCCAGATATGGCATTTCCCCATTAATCATATGTTCTTTTGTAAATTTTAATGATGGGTTTGCACTTTGAAAATTATCAAAGAATTCTTCCACCTTATTCTCCGGCACAGCCAAGATCAAATCATCTACATATTTATGCAAAAAGAGAACAGGTATATCAGAATCCTTTAGCAGCTTCTCCAACAAAGCATTCATAATCAAATCCCCACAAGTAACTGAAAGGCAGCCTCCAGCCTCTACTCCCACAAGCTGTTCAAAGGCCTCACCTTTGAACTGGCAATAGCCATTAGTTAAGATTAATTCAAACCCTTCAATGAACATATCAACATCTTTTATTGGAGAATTATGTTTGATTTCATCCCAATGCTCCCTAATCACCTCTGCAGCATCTCCTACTCTCAATGATGGGAACATTTCTTTAACATCAAATGAAAGTATTTCATAGTTTCCAGGTATGATTAAGTGCTCCAATTTTTCTTTCAATTCACTTGCATTTTTAACATTGTAAGGAAATTTGCTGGTGAAAGGTCTAAGAATATTGGAATACCATTGCGCCAATGCCCTAGTTGGACTATTTACAGTGGAGACTATAGGTCTTAAGGACTCTGGAGTTTTATGTGTCTTTAATTTACCGTAAATCAAAGGGATTGTTGCATGCTTATTACTGAGCACTCTCACCTCCTGCTTCTCAATTATTTCGTTCTGTGACAGTTTCTTTACAAATTTTTCCACTTTATTAAAGATTTTCTTGGTAGGGTCACCTATCAGCTTTTTATACCTCCTGCCATCATGAAGATGTTTATACATTAGATTGTCGTAGTCATTTCTTTTCATTATAATTGTTGTGTTCGCCTTATCTGCCTGAACAAAAGCCAAATCCTTATTCTCTTTTCTAAAATTGTTCAATCTTTTAAGGTTACCTGTTATTTTTCTTTGCATGAAATTATTATATGAATTATCTGCTATTTTATTATTATCCTTGTTTCTTGCTGCTTTAACTATTGAGAAAACCTTATTTCTTATTGTATTTTTCTCCTTATCCCCTATATCCATTCCCT
Organism: Apolygus lucorum; assembly: GCA_009739505.2. NCBI lineage: Eukaryota > Metazoa > Arthropoda > Insecta > Hemiptera > Miridae > Apolygus > Apolygus lucorum. Next base: position 16,419,202 of record CM019179.2, read on the forward strand.
GCAAAGCAAACTCCGTATCTGCAACTAGACTCTCAATGTTCCGCTCATTTGGTGGAAGATATACGTTAAACTTATTATGCTGCTGCAAGATATATAGGATTTCCTCAGGTATGTTCAATTCCGTACGGTTTTGGACCCATTCACCGTACGGAATGAAATACTTTCATTTGATGTTAAAGAAATGTTCCCATCATTGAGAGTAGGAGATGCTGCAGAGGTGATTAGGGAGCATTGGGATGAAATCAAACATAATTCTCCAATAAAAGATGTTGATATGTTCATTGAAGGGTTTGAATTAATCTTAACTAATGGCTATTGCAACCTTGTGGAAGGCAGCAGTTCCACAAGTACCATGCCTTGGCGCTAGAGGGACTACTTCGAAGTGGCAAGACACTGGATACTGGGAAGCGGAGCTGGATCAGCGGTACGGTTCTCACACTGCGAATGGAAAAGAAACGGAACTCTTACCATTTATCTTTCCAACACATCCAAACAATGGCTAGCGAAAATGAATCAATGGCCCTCAGTCCGGGGCACCTCTTAAATGAGGAGAGGGTGCTAAGAATCCCCCCGTCGTCAACCATTGTAAATGTGGAGGAAACACCGGGTCCAGTTAAGATGAAGGTCTTCAACAGGAACGTACGTGTGGCTACATGGAATGTGCGTAGTCTCTTCATGCCAGGCAAACTTGAGAACGTGGTTTCGGAAATGAGTAGGATGAAGTTGGACATATTGGGTCTGAGCGAGGTGAGGTGGCCTGGATCTGGTGAGAGGAGTACCAGTGCTGGGCGGATCTACTTTTCTGGCGGTGATGATGGAGCACACAGATGCGGGGTTGCCGTCGTGGTGACAGACAGCATAGCTAAATCAGTAGTTGATTATGTGCCGCTCAGTGATCGGGTAATGATTCTCCGGTTGCAAACGGCTTACCGGGTGTTGAATATCATCCAGGTGTATGCTCCAACAGGTGATAAGAGTGATGAGGAGGCTGAAGAATTCTACAGTACTGTGGAAGAGGCTTTACGTATCACAAGAAGAGGTGAAATCACGTTTGTTATGGGTGATTTTAATGCTAAAGTGGGATGCGGCGTTGAAGCGGATGTTGTTGGAGCATACGGACTGGGCGAGAGGAATGCACGAGGTGATAGGCTGGTGCAATTTTGCGTGGAACACGGTCTGTTCATTGCTAATACGTGCTTTAAGCAGCATCCCAGACGTCTATACACCTGGAAGTCACCTGCAGATCGGCCTGATAGAATCGTAAGAAATCAGATTGATTTTATTGCCATGGGGCAGGCTTTCAAAAGATTTGTGAAGTCTGTCTCCACTTATCCGGGTGCCGATGTGTATAGTGACCATAATCCTGTTGTGATGGACTTCAAGTTTGTGAGGTTCACAGCAGTGAGAAGAAATAAAGCACCTAGGAAGATTAACATCGAATCTCTGAAGGATGAAGAAGTGAGGCATCGGATTAGGGCTAGGCTGGAGGAAGGAATGGGTGTTGTAAAGAGGGAGGAGGATGGTTTGGTGCGGGTTGAGACGTGGGATAAGTTGAGGGATGTTGTGGTCGATGTGCAGGAGAATGACATAGGGTTCGCTGAGTCTAGGAAGAATAAGGATTGGATGACGGATGAGATTTTGTTATTGATGGATGAAAGAAGAGTCAACAAATCCGTGAATGAACAGCGATATGATGAATTAAATCGAATCATCCGGAGAAAATGCAATGAGGCTAAAGAAAAGTGGATGTCAGACAAGTGCGAGGAAATAGAAAAGCTGCAAGAAAGGTTTGATTCGTTCAATGTGCATAGAAAAGTGAAGGAGATGACGGATAAGAGGAGAAGGAAGCATGTGACGAACTTGAAGGATGGAAATAATCAATATGTACTTGGCGTCGAGGAAAAAGTGAAAATTATGAAGGAGTATGTTGAAGGGCTGTTCAGTGATGACAGGCCCGACATTCCACCTAGTTCCGAAGACATCAACGAGATTGGTCCAGATATCACTCAGAGTGAGGTTATCCATGCTATCAAAATGCAAAAGAATCGAAAAGCTGTTGGACCGGATAAAGTTCACGTTGAAGTGATAAAGCTAATGGTGGAGGAAGATGGTGAAGGGCTGGATCTTTTGACAAAACTTTTCAACGTTATTTACAGGTCTGGCAAAATACCTATTGACTGGTTGAGGTCAACGTTTATTCCGCTGCCCAAGAAGTCAAGTTCCTCTCACTGTGATGAGTACAGATTCATAAGCTTGATGTCTCATGTACTGAAAATATTCCTCCGCATAATTCACACTCGGATATATAGGAAATGCGAATTTCTGTTGGCGGACTCGCAATTTGGATTCCAGAATGGCGTAGGGACCCGCGAAGCACTCTTCTCCATGAACGTGTTAACGCAGAGGTGCAGAGACATGAATGTCGATGTGTATGCTTGTTTTATTGATTACCGGAAAGCATTCGACAGTGTCAAGCATCTAAAGATGATGGAGATTCTGAGAGCCACTGGAATCGACAGCGGGGAAGTGGAGTTGATCTCGGCGTTGTATTGGAATCAGACAGCCGAAGTCCGAGTGGAGCACGAAACATCCGAGGCCATGTTAATAGAGAAAGGTGTGAGGCAGGGCTGCATACTCTCGCCCCTGCTTTTTAACCTTTACTCCGAAGCCATATTTAAGGAAGCCCTCGAGGAGCACAGCAACAAGGGCATCTGTGTCAATGGCACGTATATTAATAATATTCGTTATGCTGATGACACAGTGGTCCTCGCCAGTAGCCTCGTGGATCTGGAATGCATTATGGAGTCAATAGCCCAGCACAGTGAAGCCTACGGACTGCAACTAAACGCCTCCAAGACGAAATGCATGGTGTTTTCGAAGCGCAGTGTTAACGTGAGTCTGATGGTTAATGGAGACCGAGTAGAGCAGGTCTCCAGTTACAAGTACCTCGGAGCCCTGTTGAATGACCGTAACGACCCAAAGAAAGAAATTAGGGCACGAATTGAGATGGCAAGAAGTACCTTCTTTCAAATGAAAAACTTCTTTGTCAGATCGACTTTAAGCTTAGCCCTAAGAATGCGAATGGTCCGTTGCTACGTGTTTTCTGTCCTCCTATATGGGTGTGAAAGCTGGACGCTGGACCCGGGTTTGGAGCGCAATATTGAGGCCTTCGAGATGTATGTGTACCGACGCATGTTGCGCATCCCATGGGTTCGGAGAGTAACGAATGTGGAGGTCCTCAATAGAATGGACAAGACTAGGGAGCTCCTTCTCACCGTGAAGGAGAGAAAAACTAGGTACATTGGACATGTAATGCGCGGGGACCGTTACGAGCTCCTGAGACTCATAGTGGAGGGGAAAATCCTGGGACGTCGATCGGTTGGAAGGCGGAAAAATTCATGGCTGAAGGACCTGAGACGGTGGTTTTCCTGTTCATCGGAGGCAGTGTTCAGAGTGGCCACCGACAAGGAGGAGCTAGCAGTTTGGATCGCCCACCTCCGCGAGGAGACGGCGAATTAAGAAGAAGAAGAATGGCTATTGCCAGTTCAAAGGTGAGGCCTTTGAACAGCTTGTGGGAGTAGAGGCTGGAGGCTGCCTTTCAGTTACTTGTGGGGATTTGATTATGAATGCTTTGTTGGAGAAGCTGCTAAAGGATTCTGATATACCTGTTCTCTTTTTGCATAAATATGTAGATGATTTGATCTTGGCTGTGCCGGAGAATAAGGTGGAAGAATTCTTTGATAATTTTCAAAGTGCAAACCCATCATTAAAATTTACAAAAGAACATATGATTAATGGGGAAATGCCATATCTGGATATGACCCTCATTAAGCCACAGGGAGGTGGAAATCTGAAGTTTAAGTGGTATACTAAGCCTACTAGTACAGGTAAGCTGATAAGTTATAATTCTGCTCACCCTGAGCAGTTCAAGAGGAATTTGATTAGTAATATGGCCATTACAGCATTTAGGCGCACCTCTCCTGACTATTTCCCAATTATACGTGACAAAATTACTCGCCTAGCGCTCAAGAATGACTACCCTGCCAGTTTAGTAAAAGGGATTGTGCATAAAGCTGAGAGATCAGTAATTTATGGTGTGAGAGAGGTAGGTAAAGAAGCTGTTAAAGTGACAGTTGAAAATGTTGGCCCTTTGCAGGTGGATGATGCACTGGTTGTAAGTGATAGACCAGCAAGAAAGTTTGTTTCGTGTACCTACCATCCAATGTGGCAAAATGAACTGCAGAAGGTTTTTGCGCGAGTGGATGAAAGTGTAAGGATAGCATGGAGCTATCCTACTAAAATAAGTAGCTTCGTTCCTTCACTCAAGGATGCATTGGACCCCCTAAAGTCACGGTACAATGTGTATAGTGTTGGGTGTGGAACATGTTCCAAGGTATATATTGGCCAAAGCATGCAGTTGTTGGAAGGTAGGTTGGCGGCGCATAGGAGTGATGTAACTGCAAAAAGTGAGAGAGTTGGTTTGGCTAAACATATTACAAGGGCAAAGCATGAGGTAGACTGGAAAAGTGTAAGGTCAGTAAGAAGGGAGAAGAATAATTTTAAGCGTAGAGTATTGGAGAACATACATATATTAAGAAATAAAGAGCGCTCGTTAAATAAAATGCAAGATATACAGGATTTGAATGACATGTATGCCTCCTTGTTTTTGAATTCATTGTGAAGGAGTGAGATGGGCGGGGCTAAGTTGGAGCTAAGGGGGTGGAGCCTCACATGGATGTTGATGGTATCTTCTTATCTACTTCCACTCAGTGAAGGAGAAGTAGCCCTGTCTGATTCAATTTTCTCTATTGTGATATGTAATCTGTAATGCCTGTGATAAGAGAGATAATTAGATTGTTGTTCCTGTTAAAAATTTAAAATGTTCTCCTGTCTGTGATCCCCCTCTAGTCATTGTTTTATTGTTAATTAGTTTTAAATAATTTTTAGATCCTGCCAGTTTTTAGTTTTTTAGTGACTTGATGAGAATGATTGTTATGGAAATGGACAAAGGTAGGTTTTTGAGATTTTCTATTTTTGTATGTGTTTTTTAGTTGGTAGAAAGTTTTTCAAAATTAAGTTGAAACATATTACTGGTTTTCCAGTGAAAACAGCTTTCACGATTGGCAGAGATCAGTTTTTGGTGATTGAGGAGGGATGGAAGATGTAGGAGTGGTATTGCAGAGTGAATATAGGTAGGTTGTTTGTGTTTTTGGTTTCTTTCTATTTTAAACGTTTGTCTGTGTGTTAGTGTGTGTATTGTTCGGTTCTTGGGTGCTTATTTTCTTATTAGTTTTTTAGATGATGAAGAATAGGTTTAATCTTGGTGACTCATATTTTTTAATGGTTTTGATGAAAATTAATTATTAAGTAGGTAATAATGTTATTTGACAAAAATTTTTGACTGTTGGTTATACTAACTGTTATTTCATGTTGGAGGTTAACTTTGTAGTCTTCAATTATTTATCTTTTCTTGTAGGCTTGAGAAAGGGGCCATAGTTTGCCCCGAAAGCGCTCGCCAAATAAATGATGAAAACGGTATATTGACGTCCTCTGCTTCCTCTCCAAAATAACCAAGTACACAAATACTATGAGAAATATGCGTGGATAAAGCTTGTAAGTCAGCCAATCTATGCGAAAGAGAGCATGGAATGGTAAATCTGTTCCTATGCATTTTCTCGTTCCTTCGCCCAAAATCCACGTTACCTGACGCATAGGCTCCATGGATTCCATAAAATAGTAGATATAAATTTAATAAAAGTACATATCTAGTAGTATAACAATGAACAATACTTACTTTTTGCGAATTCAGCGGGGAGCAACTCCTTCCTCAATTGCGGAACACAGACAGGTCCTCGTACCAATCTAGAAGGACCTGTGATTTACAGGGTTTTTCCTCAGCTGATTGCGGAAAAACGGTTCGGTTTTCACACTAGAGATTTTACGAGGAATCGCAGACACACTTCCTCTATCAGAATATATCCTTAACAGACTTACGAGGTTTTCAGACTTACGATGTTTTCCAGGTATATGAGCGATAAGACAGATTGGCTTTGAAAATTTCTATTAGGAAAATATTTGAACATAACAATCAAGGAGTTCAGCTGAACCAGAGAATCACCACGATTTTGTTTATTCCGTGAACAACGACTGTGAAACTTTATAAATATAACTCATAACTAGTAGAATCGTTCCAATTCTGTACTTAATGAGTAGTTTTAATCCCGGCCTGATTTAGTAAGAATGGGATCAATTCACTTGACCCTCTTATCCAATCCACTTAACTGTAAACACCTCCTGAACAAATAACTATTCCAGCCTGTCAATGATCTACTCTGTGATGTTTATCACAGAGCTCGGAAAGGATGTCTATGCGCAAATAAATCAAGAATTTCCAAAATTGGAAGGAAGCTTCTACTTTGATGTTTGTTCCGAGGAAGAATTCCTGAGGCCATAACATGAGTGATTTTCCTCCAATTCTCATGGAGACTTCATAAGAAACCCTCTATTAGAGATCTGTAGAAAATATTGAAATATTGACTTAGAGGGACTATTTGAGAAGAAGGGTGTGGGATAAATTTCGGGGTGAAGATACCGAGCAATTCCAGCTCAAGGTCTGTATTGAGTGCTGATCAATAAACTATCATCACGAGTTGTTTTACTAATATTCATAATCATCCAACTGTTAACGATTATATTCGATAAAGGGCCACGTATAAACCTGAATATGGCTACAATATAAATGTAGAGAAGGATCCTTCTGGTATAAGCACATCGGCCTCTCAGTGAGCTAACCCTCATAACACCATCGCGTACGACACCGAATGTATTCAAAAGGATTACATCTCCCTCCGCTATCTTGCCCAAAAGTCAGTTCACCATTTGATAGCGAGCATCACACCTTTCCGATTCCAAGGGATTCTCTGTCGGGTTTTCTCTCGGGCGATGGCTTGAACCGCCCTGATGGGATTCCAACGCTCTCAGACTGTCAACTAGCGTGAAGACGTAAGCCCTCCTTGATATTGTCCAGATTATAGGGATTTTCATCGAGAGAACCTTCCATGTTATTTCTGTAAAGCTGGACCCTTCGAAATTTCTTATTACGGTCAGCGATTTCAACACTTCTGACACCATCTTCGAAATCTGCTTTTTAAGCTGTTCGAAGAAACAAAAGGAAGTAGGCAGGTAGTCCTACATTACCGTCAAGTTCACTAATGGGTGTTATAGTTTTTGGGCTTTGTTCGAAATAATCATATTTAACACAATCTGATGACCCCTAAAAGTTAACTAAGTAGCTACTTTGTCATTAAGTTCTGTTTGGGACAGGGTTGTCAGCTTGGTGACTCTCGATTACATCACAACGTAATTGAAGTGTTAATAATGAAGAAATTCTAATTCGCATTAAATGCGCATAAATTTTATGAAATTTTAACCTTGAAAAGGTTTTAGCGATGGGACCCCCCGCCGAAAAACGACAGGAAAAAGCGACAGTAAAAAGCGACAGGAAAGTAGCGCTATGATTTATCAAAATGCTTGACGACAAATATGCTTGACAACACATTACGACAACATGCTTGACATGTTATTATGAAGCCGTTAATTGGTGAGTCTACCTACTAAATTATTAACAGTGGAAGAAAGATAAAGAGGGAGAGGGAGCAAAAACCTTTTCAAGGTATGTCACATTTTAGCCATTAGGCTCTAAGCGGAAATCATCCGGGGGTGCAGGGGGCGAAGCCCCCGCCGAGGCGCGCAGCGCCGAGTTTTTAACTCCTGATTAACAGTCAAGTCCTCGCGAATATTATTAAAAGTTAAAAAAGTAAGTAAAGTAAAAAACCATTTCAGGTTGGATTTTCGTACGACTGCCATTCCTGGGCGTACGAACTTTCCCTCTCTAGACACACTTTGACGGTGTTCGCAATCGCGTGATCTCAAAATTTTCATTTTTGAAAAGCGAAATTTTCACATTTCCGACAGTAATGAACGAAAATTCCTATCTGATTCCCATCAGGTTTGTACACTTTTTATGAGGCCCAGAGCCAATTGTAATGTACGTAGTATATTTATGTATAATTATACGTAGTAATATACCATTATACTACGTATATTAATATACATAGTTATATATACTCGTAGTTGCCATTAAACATTCATAAAAAATTTCAACGTAATACCCAGGTAGTTACTATCTTTCTTATTACATTTTTAAAAAAGACCTAGACTGTTTCCACCATCATAACTAACCGATTGCACCACATCTTCCATCATAAAACTTTTGAATGATGAAAGTGAGAACCAATTAGAGCAAAGTACCTGCGTGCCACCCGGATAAAACTGTCTGACCAGGAAATTTGAAAATACGTAAAAAATTATTAACAGACCACTTAGCGAAATCGTAAAAGAAAAACGTCTGCCAAGTAGGTGAGGCACAGAGCTTTCTCATATCCATAACCCGATTGTATGGATGATCTGATGCATAGTAGTTTATCTCAAAACATCAATTGCACTACCATATTGGGGGACCGCCTACACATCAACCCGGGCCATCTTGAATATTTCTTCGAAATCGGATGGAAAATGTAGAAGTAATGGATGTTACAAGGAAATTCACGTTTGCGCATGCGCAGTAGTTACTATCGGTCCGGGAGCAATGATTTCCATACAGGACCATTTACTCCTCAATCCGCATAACCCCTGAAAATTACAACGAAATCGTAAGGAAAATGTGGAAATTATGGCTGTTACAAGGAAATTTACGTTAGCGCAATTCCCGAGCTGATAATTTTCGTAGGGAATCATTTACGTCCCAATCCGCTAATTCCAGAAAATTTCATCGAAATCGGATGGAAAATGTAGAAGTTATGGCTGTTACGAGGAAGTTCACGTTTGCGCGTTGGAATGTCTCGATCCAAGGTCAGCAAGTTAATACGTCACCTCAACTTACTACGTCACATCAATCAAATCTTCAACTTGCATTAGCTTCCCCAATTTCTTCTAAACATTTTCTCGACGAACAGACCCGATAACCGTTATTCCTGACCCATGCTCTTTTGAAGAAAAAAATTGACTGTAATACCCCATTATGAAGGTCATATTTCTTTACAAAGAAAATTAGTGACGTAAGAGGTGCGTCTCTATCTGAATCACATTATTTTAACCCGATTCCCGGCTCGTGATTGCAAACAACGAAAAACCTTTGTCTCCCGTCTCTTCACGCGTAATAATTCGAATTCTTTAACTTTAAGAAGTTAGTCGTGTAAGAAGGAAATAATCAGGATGGTTTCGAGGCCAGAAGAGAGGAGAAAAGGACGGTCGGGCGAGCAAGGTAACTCCAGAAAGGGAACTCATTACAAGTTGTTCCCTCGGAAGTTACCGTCTATGCAGTAGTTCCCAGGTCATGCTCTCCCGTCTCCTGTGCCTCTTCTCCGATTCCCATATACTTCCAGCCCTCTTGCCTACACATCCTCTTGTAACCAACTTGAGGGTTTGAGTAATTAGATCATTTTCCGCACCAAAGCCGCCTCTGGGAAAGGGTTACGAGATGAAACTTACGAGACGCTTAAGTTCTGCAAACACGAGGGAGAGTTTATCTTCCTTCACCGTGTACCGTAAAATGAGGTGAGATGCGGCCACCGGGGTGAGATGAGTCCAACTCAGCTTTTTCACATCATAACGCTACCTAGCGGCCAATGTAGTAATTAGAGGATTCCACCTATTTTTCCCAGATGGGAAGATTGTGCTAGTAGCGCGTGGTGCCGAAGAAACCGGCTTGAACGGTTTTGTTTACGTTTTGTGGTGATTTCCGTTTTTCATACTTTTGTTGACCTCTCGGAAAAGTGGCAAAACCTTCGGAGGAAATCCAATTTCGAGTTGTCGTGTATGCTTGGTAACTTGATGTTTGTGTTCTTATATCATCTGAGTAAGTGCAGGAGAAAGATCGTCTTTGTGGGACGACTCGTTCCCACGTAATTGAAATAAAACAAAAAGTTGGCAATTGCAAATCAAGGGGAAAATAGGGTGTGCGCCTGGGTAGGAAAAACTGTTTATTGTTATTTTTAATCTAAGGTAGACCTCATTCTGAGAATTTTGGTACCAACCGCGACCTTCTAGCTTATGTAAATCTTTTCCTATGAATTTTTAAAGTTTCGACCGTTTATGACGTCACAGTTGGCTGGGGAGTCCCGCCCAGGCGAGAGGGGCGCGTGACGTCATAAACGGTCGAAACTTTGAAAAATCATAGAAACAGATCTACTCACGCTAGAAGGTCGCGGTTGGTGCCAAAATTCTCAGGATGAGGTCTACTTTCGATTAAAAATCTTTAAAAAATCAAGGCGCACCCCCCATTCCTCCGCCTCGCAAAGTGGGAGACAACAAGTTCGCCGTCTCCTTGAAAAGATGAGTTTTTTCTTCATTATTTTCAATTTTTTGTTGGAGAAGAGTCGAAGTTTAATGAAGTTTTATTGTAAAGTCGATGTTTCTGTCAAAATGATGATTTTAAAGTGAAAATAATAATTTTAATACAGTGTTATTGAAAAGTAGATGTTTTATATTTGTTAACACCTATTAACTAAACAAAAAATTTTTTTTTGCAAATCTAATGTGCTCTAGTTCATAGGAGATGGTGTTAGAAGGATCCACAAGCTGTTATAATGCGTAGATAGGCGAAAAAAGTCGGTGGCCCTTTCTCACCACGATGGCGGTGTGAGATGGTACCACAAAAAAAATTGTTGCTCCCACCCCTCTTGGGTGAATGAAAATTTTTTTTCGACGGAAATGGAAAGGTGAGATGTGTAGCTATGTGATTAAAAAAAAATTAGCCCTGTGCGATTGGTTTTGAGGTAGTTATGATGAAAAAACCTCAAAAGTGGCCTCAACTCACCCCATTTTACGGTAACTAGTTTTCTTACCTAGATCTTGTTTGATTTTTCTTTGCCTTGATTCCGGATGTCGGCTTTGATTAAAAACTAATTCCATCAGAGGTGAGAGTTAATTGAAAATTAAAGCTATTTTAATTGAATAGATTTTGCTTCCCCACTGCAGGAGGTACTGGGAATAAATACTGTTCGGACCGAATAGGAAGACGCACAGCCAAGACAGCCACTCGTGCTTTAGATGGAGTTAAAGCATCCACGAGAACAGCATCATTGTTGCTGAATACTTACAGGAGGATGGTAATGTTGATGGTGGATGAACTAAAGACATACGTGCCTTGCATAGTAAACGCGCACGGTGGGTAATCGCATCAGGAGAAAAGCACTTCTTGGTAGTTGAGCTATGGCTGCACTTTGGATGATGGAAGAACCCAAGAGGGCTGCATCTTTATTGGTGGATGATTACTGAAAGATCATGGATGATGGGTGCTCTCATGAAGATTGCAGCGTTGATAATTGCAGTACCATTGATGGTGACACAGTACTTTGATGATAGATGCCTTAGAGATACACCATGGCTGGTGGAAGCACCCAAGGGCTACACCGTTGATGATAGATGACAATCTATGCATTGGTGGATGATAAAAAAGGCAAAATTGATAATGGCAGCACCATTGATGATGGATGCACTTTAGATAGATGAGATCATCCATATCCACACGTCATTATTGGATGGTGAATGCACAGTCAGGATTGCTTTACTTCAATTTGAAACAATATGGAACTGACCTAACAACAAGAAAAGCCTTAATTAAGGCTACCTTAGTGGATCTAACTCAGCTTTCTCTCTCCAGAAGATGCTTCAAATGAGTATTTTTCTAAAATAGAATAATCTATTTTCCAATCTAAAATAGGATAAGGTATTTTAGATTCAAGATCTAGGGATCGGGTAAGTATTGTGTCGTGACCTGGAGTTGGCCGTCGGGAGCCAGGACGATTGATACTTCACTTGAACCATGAGAGAGTGCAGCTACAAGCCATCATGAAGATGAGCAAATTTTTCTTTTCGACGTATTGGAGCCATCACCAATTGGCAAGATTTTATTATCGTAGGAGTATCAAAGAGATTAAGCTCATTATCGATAAGGAAATCAGTCCAAAAAAGGCTCCTGGCTACGACCTCATCACTGGTCTGATCGTTATTCATCTCCCGCGTAAAGCAATTGCATAAATAACCATGATTATTAATGCAATTACAAAACACCGTTGCATTCCTCAGTTGTGGAAGATTGCCGAGGTCATAATGATTCCTAAATCTGGAAAGCTTCCCATTATCAAAATTATTTGAAAAACTAATCCACAAGCGACTAGTACCCATAATCGAAGAACGTAAGCTGTTTTCAAGGCACCAGTTTGGCTTTCGACAGAAACAATCCACAATCGATCAAGGCCATAGAATAACACATATAACTGAAGAAGCCCTTGAGGAAAAGAAAGTCTGCTCAGCCGTCTTCCTTGACGTCGCTCAGGCGTTTGACAAAGTTTGGCACGAGGGACTCAACTACAAGCTGCGCAAAAATCTACCAATAAAGTATGCTGAGCTGCTTCAGTCTTATTTCACCAATCGCTACTTCAGAAAAAAGCAACAAGACGCCTACTTTGTGCCAAAGCTAATCAATGCAGGAGTCCCACAAGGGAGTGTTCTTGGATCGCTTTTGTATGTCCTTTATACCAGTGATCTCCCAAAAATTTGAATGAACACCACAGCCACCTTCGCAGATGATACATGTATCATCATCATGATATATTTTGGCAGTCGGAGAATGTAACACTGAATCCGCCAACAAGTTAAATCAATCAATATCCAGCATTCAAAAGTGGACAGCAAAATGGATAATCAAAATAAATGAAACCAAGTCAGTACATGTCGATTTCACTAACAAGAGAGTCGAGTATATTCCTTTACATTTCGTGGGAAAAGTTATTCCGAATGCTAATGAAGCCAAATACCTCGGCATGACACTAAACGCCAAACTTAGATGGAAAGCCCATGTAAAAAAAATAAGGAAGAACTCCTTCTAAAATTCAGAAAAATGCATTGGCTAATGGGGAGCCGGTCGAAGTTGTCAATCCAGGACAAGCTTACATTGTACAACCAAATCCTTAAACCAGTCTGGACTCATAGAGGTCAGCTTTAGGGCTGTACGGCTCACTCAAATAGAGACATCATTAAAAGATTCCTGAGCAACGTGCTAAGAACGGTTGTCAATGCACCATGGTACTTTCGAAACGAACGCCTCCATCATGAGCTTCGGATCGAAACAATAAACGATGCTATAAAGCGACAAGCTGTGAGACACCTACAGCGGCTAAGATGTCACATCAACGAGGAAGTTGTCCAACTCCTTAATACAAGTTATATCATCAGAAGATTGAAGCGTACCAAACCACTTGACATAGCTTAATTGTGAAGCAGTGAAGTGAATCATCCACCATAATCAACAAAACGCTGTGATGTATTTGAGTGTCTGTATCATATTTTCAAAATAATATTGTTGATAAATTATACTTGGTGCAATAAAGAATATTGAAAAAAAAAGTATATCGTAGGAAAATACATAATCAGTTTGAGGAGGTGTCACAATAACTGAAGATTATTTGCTCTAAACCTAAATGTTCAATTGCTTTTAAATTGTGTGAATAATCTATTGCGTTGTAAATTTTGGTTTTCAGCTCTTTGCAATCTGCTGTCAAACCTCTACACAAAGTATGTACCTGTTTTCTTTTGTCGAAGGGCAAGAGCTTTTCAGCTGAAAGTAAATCGTTCGACTTGAAAAACATGTCGTCTGTTTTTGTAGTGCGACCCTGTGGTTTATTCCGTATTCTCTATTATAAGCTGGAAGTGGTAACCGGGGGAGTCAAAAGTTGAACCCACGGGTGCTCACTTTTCATTCTCCACCAATTAAACACGTCATACCCTCCTTTTGTCCTCACTAAATTGCGCTTCTGTTTTTACTGTGGGTCCCATTCTTCCGACATTCCCCGACCGCGCCCTCTACATTTGGAGTGACAATAAAGAACAAGAACACCATGTATTGTCTTTTCTTCAAACATTTTCCCTGGAAAATTCAAATGGGATTGCGAGAGAAAATAGAATTCCATGTGTCATGTTTTGCTAAATGCTCAATTCTCCAGAGAGGTGCCTATCAAAGAGCATGTATTTGTAAAACTACCCGAATAATATAAAACATGTAAGAACAAAAACAAGAAGATTTCCCTGAAATGGAAAGAAAAAATCGTTTATAGGTACTTAGGTAAAGAACAAAACCTGTGAGTTTGGACAAAATTCTTGGAGAGTCTTTGGCAAAAAGCTCAAGAACAAACTGATTTCGATTATTTTACACCGCGCCGATTTTATAACGTGATATTTGCTGGATTTTTATCGTTTATCGTTGGAGCCCCGACAATTTTTTTTACCCAATGTTTCGAAAATATGACTCCTTAGCGTTGTCCACAACAGTTGTTCAAAAATGTTTAATTACTTCTCAATTTATCGTCTGTTAGGCAGAGGGAGAAAAATGACACGAACACGACTAGTGCTTTCGGTGAACAAAACACTGCATGTATTTGGGGGATGAGAGGGGAGAAGACGCATCCTAACGTAAACCAAATGACAGCTTACTTTGTCACATAAAATTAGCTGTTTACAAATGGCCTAAAATTGGTTTCCATGGAGTTGTAAACATTACTAAAAACGGTACAAATTATTTCACAAAGGTTTATTATTTTCAAAAATGAACCTTTGGAATCGACCAAGAAAAAAAAATTTTTAACACCCCTTCAAAATTTGATGGTTTACGTTTCAAGGTACGTAGAATCCAAAAATCGAATAAAAATTTGGCCGTCCGTCCGCCGTACGCGGCACATTTGCCACTTAGCATTGACCGATTTTGATGAAATTTGGTATGTAGGCTCCATTTGGGGTCTAGTTGTGCCCCGAAGATTTTGGTTGATGAAGGTCACTTCTAAGGGTTCTAAAATGAATTTTAAAACGCCCTAACTCAAAAGATTTTGATATAAAGGTATTGTGTTTCCATCAATTTAAGATTCTATAGAATTTTTAGAATTTTTCGAGACCACGTGGAGCCCTGTAGGACAAACTGTCCGCTCCGTACGAGAAACACGAGTGTGAATCGCAAAAGAGGCCTAATCTCCGTTCAAATTATAGCTGACCGAAATGCGATCGATGTTTTTCTTCATGTTGGATGGTTGGTGGCTTTGCAGACGAGTGATCTATATAAAAATAATAAACCATTGTGTAATAATTTGCAGCGTTTTTCTGTATAAATCACTCGTCTGCCAAGATCACAGCTCTGCCATTATCACAATTTCGAAAATTAAAAAAAAAGTTGTATATTTTAAAATTTTTTCAACAACCAACTATAGGTACTACCTACCATTTACACATACTGCCTTCAAAACTTCACAATCAAGTTTATTTTGGAAGAAATAAACGCTTCACACTCGATCCGAAGAAATAGGGGTTAGATTCCTTCGTATGGAAGTTTGATTACTAAAATTAAGTTTGGTTGCTAACTTTTTAGTGTGGTTCCAGTTTTCTCAATAGCCCAGTTGCACTTTAAGTCTGCGCTAATGTATTTTCACAAACATTCTCAAGATTTTAGTTTTGCCCAGACATCATCTTCCTATGATTTTCGTCCATCAACCCTAAGTGTGAACCCGGTTCCTCCAAGTCGTTTGAAATGTACATCTTGCCACATATTTTTTAGCCTGCCAATTCTCATCAGAAAATTGCCAGAGCAACTCACTTCCCCCTCCATCTTTAGCAGAGCTAAATACAAAAAACATGTTTTTACCTTCCTAATTAATGAAGGCCAGGCGAATTGCGAAATTTTGTTTTTCAGCAGCTATATAATTTGATATTATTACAAAACGGTTGTTTTCGCTCCATAATCGAGTTTATTTAGATGAAATAAACGCTTCACACTTCTTTCAAAGAAATAAAGAATTCCTTCATTAAACTTGATGATCCATGGCTCATCTTTCAATTTTCTCTACTTTCAAGGTCACGAAACAGCTAGTCGATTGTTTGCCTTTGCTTATGCTATTATAGTGGAGGTACAGGAATACTAGACCCCGCACTGCCCCCCCCCACCTACCCGCCGATCGTCTTTTCTCATCCAAAACAGTCTCGAGAAATTCATTTTTTTGAACTGCTTGCCTTGCATCGCCGGTCCCCGCGCTAGTTCACGTACCATCCACAATCGATCGTAGTTACTAATCTCTACAACCCTCTGGTGTGTTGCGGGCTAGTATTCTAGGAAAAATACGTACTTATTACAATCTCCTATTTCATTTAACTTCCTTGGTTATCATGAAATAGTCCCTAAATGTTTTAAAAACTTTCCAAAATCGGCTAAATATTACTTCCAAAAACTGGAAATATAGGAGAATCTCAACAACACTTAATTTGTTCATTTTGCATATTTTTAGTAGGGCAAACAGTGTTTGCTATGTTTGCCTGGAGGAGACGCCACTGACCGATCTTGCAGGGCGCTTAAAGTTTACTCCCCCGCTTAGCACGGAACAATGTTCCAAAAAGCGGGGTAATTCCTGGAAATTTTATTTTCAAGTAGGTACCTGTGTTTTTTTTCTATTCCGAGTTACAACACAATCAAGTTTGTTTGTTCATAAAAGAAGGAATAAATTTATTTTCATTTCATTTCATATTTTCATTTTCATTTCAAGGAGGCAAAACAGAATATAACTCGAAGAAACGAACAAAAATCCGCAATCGCATTTCAGTTACCTAGCTAAAATTTCAACAGAGATTAGATCTCTTTGGAAATTCATGCACGCGATTCTGATTTATCGTAAGTCCAACCCTTAAGTTCTCGTAGGGAGCGAACGGTTTATCCTACAGAGCTCCGGGAGGTCTCTGAAAATTTTAAAAATTCAATACTATTTCAAATTGGTGAAAAAAACTTTATTTTGAGAGTTTTTGAGCTAGGGGACTCTTAAAAATTTCAACCCTTAATTTTCACCCCTTAGAAGTGACTTCGCGGCACAACTAGACCCCAAATGGAGCCCATACACCAAATTTGAAAAAAAATTTGAGTGGAAGGGGGGGGGGGGGTAAAAAAACTTTCTTGGTCGATTCCAATGGTTCATTTTTGAAAAAATAATAAGTAAACCAAAATTCATTTTGAAGCCATTTCAATAGTTTTTCGAAATTATTTCTTCCAGACTTTAATATGACACAACTTTAGGAGTTTTCTTCGATTCTACATCTTATTAAGACTCGTCTAATGGTCCTTGCGGCACTCTCTCTTCGCGGTAAACGTAGCCAGTCAATACCAACCGGCAAATAACATTAAGTGATCCACAATAAATTTATGTTGGTGTGTTGTTTATTATACTAGTTATAAAAGATAGTATTACACCGAGAGTTGTGATGTAATGGTGTTAGCTTACTTCGAAAAATCCATTATCTGTTCAGAAATTCGTTCTCTAGAAAATCATGCTCGTATAAAAATCCCGCTTCAAAATAAGACCGACGTTCCAGCTTTGTTGATTGAGCTATCTGGCTTGGTCCTGCGTTTTAATCGAGCACAACGTTTCAACTGGAAATAGCAGGATGAACGTTAGTATTTGTGAAACCCACCGGGATTTTACGTGTTAGCTGAAAACGGATTTAAGGGACCATGTATAGGGGACGAGCGGCTTACTGGTAATCAGCGCACGTGCTCGGCAATTCAATGAACTTTCAGAGAGGTGCGATTGCGAACTGGATATCACCTTCGTTTCTCTATAACTGGTCGAATGAGAGCTTAAACGATTAACAACAATAGTTGGGGCAACTCTGTGGCTCCCTGATACGAATTTACCCCAATCATCGAGACTTGTTTGTCCCTTCGTTTGAACGCTTCTGAGCTCGGATGAATACAGGTAGCTAATTAAGCTGCGGTGTGCCACGCTAAAGCTGTACAATCTATACATACTTCAGAATGTTCATCGATTAGCATTTGCCAACATACAGCAAAGTTAAATAAAGGTGGTTGGTGCAACGATTATCTTGCGTGGGTTCTGGCTGACAAGTTAGCCAAAGATCTGGTAAGAGGGGGCTACTCATTGTTCATCCTAGAGTAGGTCACCTCGCGAGTCCTGATAGGAGGAACATTTATGTGGAACATTTATCTTTATATATCTTTATTCAAGACTACGGCTACTCGAAGACAAGCTACGGCTTGAGCAAGCGGGCCCCGTGGGGCTTGGATCTGAACTCAAACCCCATGTGGAGGAGAAGCGTCAGCTCAATTTGCGTTTGATGACGAATTTCATGGCAATACAATCGGTAGCTTCTGAAGAACCATTCTTAATAGACGGGCATTGAATGTCCAATATTCATCAACCTCCCACCCGAAACTTCGAGGAACTTGGGAGAGCTCCTGGGTAACAACTCAGCTCTCTTGAACGTCGTTTTTGAGAACCTTCCCATTGTTCTACAAACTATAAGTTATTTTGTTTGTTTTTTTTTCCACTTTTTTATTGTTGTTAATGACCAATAATTAATTGTAATAATTTAATTTGGCACCCATGACCACTTACGGGTTGCATGAGCCTTAATAAAGAAAAAAACGCTGCAAATCATTGCTCAAAGGTTTATTATTTTCTGTATAGATCACCCTTCTGTATAGATCACTGGTTCTCCATCAATAGCACCTACCACCATCTGTATTCTCCATAGACCCGCCCTCTCAAATTTCAGCTTCCTGCGTTCAACAGAAGAGAAAATGGCCTTGGAGCTCACTCAGCTGATCAGTGACCACTCATGCGCCTTCAGCATTCTCCATTGACCCGCCCTCTCAAATTTCAGGTTCCTGCTTTCAACAGGAGAGGAAATGGCCTTGGAGCTCACTCAGCTGATCAGTTACCACTCAGGCGCCTTCAGCATTCTCCTTTGACCCTGCCTCTAAAATTTCAGCTTCCTGCGTTCAAGAGGAGAGGAAATGGCCTTGGAGCTCACTCAACCGATCAGTGACCACTCAGGCGACTTCAGCATTCTCCATTGACCCGCCCTCTCAAATTTCAGGTTCCTGCGTCCAACAGGAGAGGAAATGGCCTTGGAGCTCACTCAGCTGATCAGTTACCACTCAGGCGCCTTCAGCGATCTCCATTGACCCTGCCTCTCAAATTTCAGGTTCCTGCGTTCAACAGGAGAGAAAATGGCCTTGGAGCTCACTCAGCTGATCAGTGACCACTCAGGCACCTTCAGCAATCTCCATTGACCCGCCCTCTAAAATTTCAGCTTCCTGCGTTCAACAGGAGAGGAAATGGCCTTGGAGCACACTCTGCTGATCAGTGACCACTCAGGCGCCTTCAGCATTCTCAATTGACCCGCCCTCTCAAATTTCAGGTTCCTGCGTTCAACAGGAGAGGAAATGGCCTTGGAGCTCACTCAGCTGATCAGTGACCACTCAGGCGCCTTCAGTATTCTCCATTGACTTTTGATTATGGAAATTTGATTACTGGTTACGCAGAAGGCAAAACTGTATACAAATCGAAGAAATGAACAGCGATCGCATTTTAATCAGAAAAAATTTCAACGGAGATTAGACCTCTTTTGCGATTCACACTCATGATTCTGTTTTATCGAAGGAAAAGCTTCAAGTACTCGTAGGGACCGAACGGTTTGCCCTACAGAGCTCCGGGTGGTCTCAAAAATTTTTAAAAATTCAGTACTATTTAAAATTAGTGAAAAAACGATACCTTTATTTCGAGAGTTTTCGAGCTAGGGCACTCTTGAAAATTTCAACCCTTAATTTTCACCCCTTAGAAGTGACCTACATCAACCAAAAGCTTCGGCGCACAACTAGACCCCAAATGGAGCCCATATACCAAATTTCATCGAAATCGGTCCATGGTAACTAAGAAAAGTGCCGCGTACGGCGTACGGCGTACGGCGTACGGCGGACGGACGGAAATTTTTTGGTTTATTATTTTCAATAATAAGCCTTTGGAATCGAGCAAGAAAAAAAAAATTTTAACCCCCCCCTCAAAATTTGATGTTTTACGTTTCAAGGTACGTAGAATACGAAAATCGAATAAAAAAATTTCCGTCCGTCCGCCGTACGCCGTACGCGGCACTTTTCTTAGTTACCATGGACCGATTTCGATGAAATTTGGTATATGGGCTCCATTTGGGGTCTAGTTGTGCCGCGAAGCTTTTGGTTGATGTAGGTCACTTCTAAGGGGTGGAAATTAAGGGTTGAAATTTTCAAGAGTGCCCTAGCTCGAAAACTCTCGAAATAAAGGTATCGTTTTTTCACTAATTTTAAATAGTACTGAATTTTTAAAAAATTTTGAGACCACCCGGAGCTCTGTAGGGCAAACCGTTCGGTCCCTACGAGTACTTGAAGGTTTTCCTTCGATAAAACAGAATCATGAGTGTGAATCGCGAAAGAGGTCTAATCTCCGTTGAAATTTTTTCTGACTAAAATGCGATCGCTGTTCATTTCTTCGATTTGTATACAGTTTTGCCTTCTGCGTAACCAGTAATCAAATTTCCATGATCAAAAGTCAATGGAGAATACTGAAGGCGCCTGAGTGGTCACTGATCAGCTGAGTGAGCTCCTAGGCCATTTCCTCTCCTGTTGAACGCAGGAACCTGAAATTTGAGAGGGCGGGTCAATAGAGAATGCTGAAGGCGCCTGAGTGGTCACTGATCAGCTGAGTGAGCTCCAAGGCCATTTCCTCTCCTGTTGAACGCAGGAAGCTGAAATTTTAGAGGGCGGGTCAATGGAGAATGCTGAAGGTGCCTGAGTGGTCACTGATCAGCTGAGTGAGCTCCAAGGCCATTTCCTCTCCTGTTGAATGCAGGAACCTGAAATTTGAGAGGGAAGGTCAAGGGAGAATGCTGAAGGCGCCTGAGTGGTCACTGATCAGCTGAGTGAGCTCCAAGGCCATTTCCTCTCCTGTTGAACGCAGGAACCTGAAATTTGAGAGGGCGGGTCAATGGAGAATGCTGAAGGCGCATGAGAGGTCACTGATCAGCTGAGTGAGCTCCAAGGCCATTTCCTCTCCTGTTGAACGCAGGAACCTGAAATTTGAGAGGGCGGGTCAATGGAGAATGCTGAAGGCGCATGAGAGGTCACTGATCAGCTGAGTGAGCTCCAAGGCCATTTTCTCTCCTGTTGAACGCAGGAAGCTGAAATTTTAGAGGGAAGGTCAAGGGAGAAGGTGGTGGTAGGTGCCATTGATGGAGAACCAGTGATCTATACAGAAGGGTGATCTATACAGAAAATAATAAACCTTTGAGCAATGATTTGCAGCGTTTTTATTCGATTTTCGTATTCTACGTACCTTGAAACGTAAAACATCAAATTTTGAGGGGGGGTTAAAATTTTTTTTTTCTTGCTCGATTCCAAAGGCTTATTATTGAAAATAATAAACCAAAAGGAATCCTCAATCATGTTGAATTTTTAAAATTTCGGAAACCATCGACTTGAGCGTGAATTTCAAAGAGTTTCCAGATAAGTTTGTCATTTTTACCGTGTTGATAGGAGAATGCTTCATTTTTCTCTCTTGTAATGAGAGAATGCTTCATTTTGGTTTATTTTTTTCAATAATGAGCCTTTGGAATCGACCAAGAAAACAAATTTTAACCCCCTGAAAATTTGTTGGTTTACGTTTCAAAGTACGTAGAAGCCGAAAATCGAATACAAATTTTTCCGTCCGTCCGCCGTACGCGGCACTTTCCTCAGTTAGCATTGACCGATTTGACGAAATTTGGTATATGGGCTTATGGTTGGTGGTAACAATGGCAAAGCCGTGTTCTTTGCAGACGAGTGATCTATGTGGAGAAATAATAAACCTTTGTGTAATAATTTGCAGCGTTTTCCCCATTAAATGCTTGGAGCAAATCACCTAATTGAAGGGAAAAAGTTTATTGGCAACTCCGAACATTTTGAAAAAGATACGAGCAGTTTCACGTCGCAATGAGTGTTATTCTGAACTCGTACCTCCTCGCACCTCTCCCCAACCAGAAAGTTAGTCATAATTAACTTAATTTCCGTCCGGCGCTAAAGGAAATGCTGAAGAAGTAAAATTAAGATCTTTGATATGGGGAAAGTTTTTCTCGGAAGGGTCTGACACGAAAAGTTTTTGGTTAACCTGTCAGGTGGTGCGGCAGATATGAAGGGTGAGGGAAAAGTCGAGGGGGAACTCAAGATTTAAAAAAGTTGTGTGAATACCTGCCGTTATCGTGGCGGAGTTTTTCCGACTTGGAATTTAATCTGAATTATGGGCAAAGAGTGGAAGGGAGTGAAGATGATGAAGTTGTACGTATCGAGACACCATGTAATAATGTGTATTACGTATTAGGTAATGATTCTGTGCTCTCTTTTATAGTTGCATCGAAACTGTCAATAAGTAGCTTTCGGGCTTGTCAATTTAAAAAAATCCTTATCACCTAATATTATTTATTCAAATCTTGTTTGACTTGATTGACATAATTGGACGGCGTTAGCCAGAAGGGAACCAACCACTAAACCCTTTCAATCAAAACTGGTGATTCTTGCTTTATTTTTGAGCAACAGATAAGGCCATTCTGGATTCAATGCCTTTTTCTAGTTCAAATTTCGGTGGGAAAGTCTTATCAAAACATTAGCTCCTTTTTGCTGAAAGCGTAGACCCTCCAATCTCTTCTCAAGTGTTCTTAAGTTATTTTGCCATTTTTTGTGGTTAGTTCCCTCCTGATTAATGCCTCCGATTGTCATCGAACATCATTTAAAAGCTGTAATCGTTACAGTTTGGAGTGTAAAATCGCATGTACGTCCTTGTATGGCGGACGAATGGAAAATTCTTTTTTCGATAGATTCTACGTTGAAATGAAATAATAAACCAACCGATAAACGTAAACCATCAAATTTTGGGAGGGACCATTTTTTTCTTGCTCTATTCCAAGGTTAATTATTTAAAAAATGAACCAAAAAGGTCTGCTACTTATCTTTAAAATTATTATGTTGATCCTATCTGGATATAGTCATAGGAGATCCATAAAAGCCCGTCTCAAACTTCTATATAAGTCTGACCAAAATTGAACAATTAAGTAGCAAGAAAATGATTTTTTGGAGGACAACGCACAATTGAGTGCAAAGGTTACCATTGATCTGGGAGTAATTAAATTCATAGAGGACCTTCTGCTTCAAACCCTGCACTGTCTCTGAATGTTTTATTAAAATTGGATATAAACAGAGTAAGTTATACTCATGTACTACTTATCACAAAATAACACGATATTTACTTCAATTTGTCCAGAAGCCACGAATTTCATAGGGGACGGTCAAAACATCAACCCCAAAGTTCGATGTAAACTGAACAATTTGGTAGTGGAAAAGGTAGACTATGAGATGAAGTCAACACTAAGGGATATTCTGCATTATAAATTATGTCTGAGCGAATAAAAACTTGGTCGCGGTTACTGAAAGGAATTTCTCGACGATGTTGAGTTACAAGTCTTAACGCTGTTTGAAATGCAAACCGCCAAGCGAGAACTTTGAGCCTCGAAAACCTCGAAGGGCGCCGAGTACCGTAACTGTTAGAGTAAATTATGGTTTTGAGCTGAAGGAGAATGTTGGACCGTCCAACTCCGCCAAACTGTCAGACATATAAATTACTATTGCGCTTATAAAGCTGTATATGTGAACAAGATTCTCACTTTGTAGAGGGAGACGGAAACCCTCATTATGAGACTGTAATGGAATTTCATTGAATAACACGGTCGTTTAATCAAATCGAAGCATTACATTCATATAAATTCGAACTACTGGTATAACGTCTGCCAAGCTGGTTGTTATATGGAATTTAGGTGCACGCAGAATAACAACATTGATCACATCAACAATGAACTACTTGGTGGACTCTTTTGAGGTCACAAAGAAGAAAATTAAGAAACTTATTGAAAACTAGGAAGCACGGTTTTGTACCGAAGAATTGTTTCAGTTTCACTTGAAACAGTATTGTTCTAGGGGATCTGGAGAATCTGATTAATTAATGAGAATAATTTAATCGTTGCTGTATTCTACCCATAGAACTATATGTTTCGTTTGAATACCTATTCCTTGGTGGAGATCAACTTAGGACTAGGGATGATGAATGAAAGATACAAATTGAATTAGGAAAGATAAATAGATATATTACCCTATAATCAATGAGACTTGTATCTTTATATGAGGGGGAAGAAGTATCAATAGAGTTTACCTATTAGATCTTCGGATTTGAACCACGAGGGTAAGGGAAGTGATCTTGTATGAAAGTACGGTATTTACAGATCGATGTCTGGAATGAGACTGGGGAGCAATCCCTGAGTTGTGATTTGGGGGAACAGAGGAACTGTTCCATCAAATCACCAATCAGGTGTCAGAGCAACTGTTGCTCTGTCACACACTATAATTTTATTATCGTAAATGTTAGTTATTTAGGATGGCAATGAGGACTTCTTTAAGAAATATTCAATTATCAGTAGGTACTTTTATGATTTAACACTCCGAAGGTCCAACGAAGCCAACCCTTCGATGAAGGGGGCCCCCCCTTCCATCTTTTCTTGAGTTGCTTTCGGACTCAGAGTGATCAAGACGTCGGCCATGCCACCCGTGTGGTACAATCTTCATTTGGATCTGGTAGATCCACGCGACCAAGGTACCTGTACCTATTCAGCTACCTGTTTTTTTTGTAAGGATGCAACTTTTTTGCCATGTATTTTATTTTATGCATACAATATAATGTGTTACAATGAGATTGTTTACCTGGCTGCTATTTCACAGAGAAACTTACATTTGATTTCGAGATAGTCATATTTTTCAGTCATTAGTTTTTTTCAAAAAATACACCTTTTTCTGCTTGTAAACCATCCTTTCCACCAGAAAACAGGTCAATTCTACTTTATTACGTTTTCTAGCTCCTAAAATATAAAAACGGGAGTCATTTTCAATGAAAAACTCCATTACTTCCAGATGGATCTCACAGGCCCAGCGCGACCATGTAACTTTTGGGGCGCGACCTTGGGAGCGTTAAATTTGGTACATACTTGAAAGTTAAATTTCCTTATTTCCGAAATTGTGAAGGGTTTTTCCAATACAGACAAGATGAACGAATAATGAATCGAATGAATGAATGGAGGAAAATATTGAATTCGATGGTATAAAATTGATAGACGCAGTATAGTATTGTTGTAGAACAGTAAGTGGTGATTCATGATCATGTTGAGAACTTTGCAAATCAACAAACAGCAACACTATTCAGAAGGTGTTCGCTGTTACTGTTACCATCTGAATCCCTGATCAACATTGGTTCTAAATATTCACCTTCCACATTAATTGTTCATGGAACCTCCCTTTCCCAAATAGCCAGTTATCGTTCGTCCCCCTCAGTAAGAGTCCTCATCTCACACCACAGGTCTTAGTTTAGGTTTGTACAGTCCTTTTGCTTTTCTTGACAGACCTCTGAATTTAGGTAAAACGACGATTGGCAGCTTCAATTCTAGTCCCAATCCTTACCCTGATCTCTGAAAATGTCATCGAAATCGGATGAGAATTGTTGAAGTTATGGCTGAGGCAAGTATTTCATGACAGACACACAGACAGACACGGAACCTAAATTGTTCTGAAAGGTCTGAAACGTAAAACGCGAGTTGAAATTTCGATTTTGAAGAACTTTTTTTTCAACCTTAAAAAGTGAAAACAAAGCTTCCGCTACCTCGGTAGACTCGGAAGCAAAGGAAGTAGAGAATAAGAACTAGAGACTGATCTGTTGATCAGTCACTATAGTTATTACCTACTATAGTGCCTGATAATTATTACGATTTTCGACTAAATTTTCATTTCATTCGTAAATTGTTATCCGAAGAATGCTTCGTGTAAATATGAAACTCGAGTTAGACGGTGCTAAGAACTTATAATAGAATCCAGACTGTTGAAGGATGGAAGTCAGAGACGAGTGGACGTCTGACAGCTTCCTAATATTTAGAATGATCGAGTCTTGAGTTATCGCTTCGCCAGATGAAAAATTCAGGGACGTTGAGAGGGTTATCGATTTACTCCGTCGCAATTTTATAGAGAAGATTGATACGAAGCCCTAAACGCGTGTTTATTGTAGGAAAATACCTCTCACCTACGCTATATACGTACTTTTTCTCGACTCTCGGTCTAACGAATGTGAGAATAGATTATAGGAAATTTAAGATGAGCCAGAAACTGATGAGGTAGTTGAAAACCACAGATTCAAATTGAATAGAATACATTGGTTTAGCAGTTTTGAGGTATATTTTCATGCTGAATCAGGAGGAAATGTTGAAGTTCACTTAATGGTTGCGTTTTGGTTCAAATTCCATTCTATGTTGAAAAGAAGGTATGTCAGACTAGGAGCCTAAAATTAGGAGTCTAAAAATTTTCGAATTCGGATGATTTTGGGCTGTTAGAAACAGAGAAATCATAGTAGTTTTAAGGATCTCATGTTCACCCTTACGTAGGGAATGTCTTGCGATCTCAAAACTCGTAGGAAATGTCTTGCGACAAATTTAATGTCCAGTCTGAGTTGGCAGGTTCTTTAAAATATATTTTTTAAAAGAATTTTGGATGGGTAAGTAGTCGATTTTTCTTCTAAAAAAAATCTACCCGTGAGTGATGATTAACGGATGAGTATACTAAACCCGCACGACTTGGAAGTCTTGAAGGAGGGGTTGACCGGAGCGCCGTCCTCCACCTGGACTCAAACTTAGCTAAGTACTCCCCCTTATCAGAACTCTAACAAGACATCTTCAGAGCCCAGATTTCATAAAATTTATTAATTAGGAATTAAATAATTAGGAATATGTTTTTGCTAATGTTTGTTTGCTCAACCTGTCGTATGACATCTGGGTCTTTTTGACCTGTAGAGAAATGTCTATGTCTATTTCGTAAACAACAACTTATAAATAAATGTAGCAAACAAAGTAATTTGCAATGAGGAGAGCTTTTATTTTGGAAAATGATACGTAAGTGAATGGCACTTACTTGTTAATTCACAAGCGATCTACCTACGTTTATTGTAATTTAATTTCTGTTCGTGAATTTGGTGGTATAAAAAAATGCCATGCTACTTATCCTACCGAACATAAGTGAATTATATCTATAATCATTATAAAATAAAAAAATGTTAATAATGAAAAAAGAACGATAGCTTGGAACTTCCTCTCTCCACCCAATATCAATTTGAAGGGTTGCAGTGATGATGGTCAGAAATCAGCTAATTTTCAATCAAGGTTCCCAAATATCTCTGTTGCTTCTTCATCAAGAATTCCTGAGTTGCAAAATGGTGTACTCACTTGTTGTACAATACGATGTCTGGGAGCCAAATGTGTTCCGACGGGACGTATAGCTCAGTGACTCCTCCGTATTCCGTGGGGTCCCACCGAAACTTGTGATCCTGCCATTCCTGAAACAAAAATGATTTTTTTTGAAAATCTATATTTTATTAACATTATTTATTAGCATTTTTATGAATTTAAGGCATATTTAGTAACTCAGCATTACAATACGAATCACAAGGATATCATGGGAGGATACTATCGGATTACGTGGGGGTAATTTTGTTAAGTTTGTGCTTAAACAATTCAATCACGTAAACAAAGTAAAATTGCATGCGAACTTTTGCGATTTAAGAACAAGTTTACTCTATGAATGAAAGAAAGACAATATCTCGACGGAGGAGATTTCACAATACTCAAAAAGGATGTTTGCTATCGTACTATAACGATTCGAGAATGATTGAGTGACCAACAGAATATAATAATAATAAAATACGAACGGACAAATAAACATAAAGGCTCTCAATCAACAGTTATATAGTAAGATTGACTCCGCTATGGTCTAAAACCATAACCTCTACAAAATCATGTGATTTATACATTTCAAAGCTATAGAATTTCTCCTGAATGTCGGGATGAGATTTCCAACGAAATAATGCCGGCACTTTGGTTAAAAATGTTTATTATCTTGAGTCGATCCAATGATAGGTGCTATTCATTCAGTTGCCACTCAAAAGCTTGATAATTGACCAATTCCTCTAAAACGGCAACAACCGATTAAAAGTATGAGCAATTTTCATTTAATTAAAAAAATCCAACTTCAGGCCACTAAAACTTTTCACGGTTCCGTTCATTATTTTAAAATCACCAGTTATCGAATAACTTTGTAATTGGAAAACTTTGTTAATATTCTTTAATGAGTAACTCTATCCTACTTGAAGGGTATAAAGTAAGCAAAAGCGGAATTTTAATGAGATCCGGAAATTTTCGTTTAGTGAGCTGGTTGGTAAATCGAAATGTTCTTTTTTTTTACTGAGAAAATCTGTGATACTTTTTGTGGTGACCTCTTTTATCGTTATACTCGTATTTTCCAATAAACCCTTCGTAGCATTCTTAGTTTGAGGAAACATGCACCCTGCACCGAAGGTGTGCCTCAGGTTACCTCGTCTCCCTCCAGTCTCAGAGTGTATAAAGTCCTGGGAAGATAGGACGCATATATCCATACAAATCTGAATACTTGTCATGTAAAGTACTCACCTTGTACCTCTGAAAAACCCGGTTCACCGCCAAACCGCCAAACCTAAAGACTGGAGGTGTGTAAAAAAAGGTCACTTGGGAAGGTTCGAACCTCTTGTAGCGGCAAAATAACCTAGGTAGAACAGGCAAGTAAGAATATGAATAACAATGGGTCTTCTGAAGTTTCTACACTGAACGATGCCAACACGGGAACCAAGAGCAGGACGTCGAATGTAGAGGAAGAATAAACTAGAGAGAAAAGGAAAATGGAGTAAAGGGATGATGGTGAATGATTGATGTTGAGAAATTTATGAAATTTATAGAGTTTATGAATTGTTCAGAACGACATTTTGATAAAGTGATAAAGAGAGAGGACGGAAGTGGAAAATTTAGACTGGGAACTATTCATATCAAGGAGCTGCACCATGAAAACCTTGTCATCAGATGCAAGCATGTAAGTACCCACATATCTAACCCTGAAATCTTTATAACTAAGTACTGAGCGCCTCTAAAGGTATTACCTACCCCTTCTGCATCACCTGAAACCCTGGTAATGGAAAGTGATACGAAATAATAAGTGAAATATGAAAAGAACTCTGAAATGCCACAAGTGGAGAACATGTGGTTTTCTTCATGAAATATCCTGCACACTGTTGTGCAAGACATGGTTGACCTGGTTGTACTACTTAGCCCTGGACCGCTAATAATCAATGATTTATGTAGGTATCCATCAAGAATCTGAACAAGGACAAAAGAGAAGATAGTGATCTGAGGAGCTGAGGAGAGGAGCAATAAACCACCACATAGGAGTTGAAAACCTGATCTGTTCTCAACAAAATTTAGGAGAAACGGTAGGTACCTACCTCAAAGGAAAAGATAGAGATAGCCAATGGTTGATCATGAACAAATGTGGATGATGGGAGTGTTTTCTGTTCTCAGGCAACTTCTGACTTCTATACGGCTTGTCTTTGGATAAAACTTCTGGCTGTGGACGGCTGTGGATTTAGATAGTATAGTGGCATATAGCCAGATTTGAACTCTTTAGGAAACCATTTTCCATCAAACGATCTCTTTAATCATGCCCTAGTCACGTTTGGTTGAAGCATATATAAATATTTATTGATCTGTGTTCAAGAGTCGAGAGTAATGATAAAACACTTCATCTTAAGTACCTATGTTTCTGCTAAGAATATTGAGTGATGCCTTGATTTGACACGAATTATAAAATAGGTCGCATAAGATATCTGTTTCCAGTGATCCGGAAAACTGATTACGATTTAGCTGTATAAGATGATGATAAATGTAAACGTGGTGTCGTGAAAGTTAAACTGTGATACAGCGATAAAAATATTCGTGATAAAAATAACATAGGAAACAGTATAAAAATCAAGTCTGAAAGTTCCATTAGGGAAATAGAATCTGTATGCTAATGTTGAACACGCATGCTTAATATAAAAATTAATGTGGTTTAATGCTAATATAAAAATCTAATGAGATACTGTAATTTCAGGTCAGAGAAAACACACTTTGAAGTCTTTATACCTCGCTCGAGCGCGGCTGTCCAGTGTGCCTGACCTGTCGAAAAAGCATGTGTAAGATTCCTGTCCTACTTCTTTCAGCTACGCGAAATGGTGAGAGCTAGTAATCGATAATTAAGTTTAGGTAATATAAGGATAAGGTTAGTTATCTACTAGAAGGTAAGATTTGTACTGCATCAAAATTAACCAGTGCAAATAAACGAGTACGCATGGATTCCGTCGTCGAGAATCAGTGACATCCCAATATCTCTTGAGTAACAGGCAAGTGTGGTTTCCAAATCTCCCATAAAGATTTGGTGGCGCCCAAAACATAATCTCATTCATAGACAAAATAAGCCCTCATAACCCACGGACGCTCAGACCTAGCTAGTCGGCAGTAGCAAGTGATACCAATCGAGAAAAGCTGCTACAAGTGGCGCCCATAGCGTGGGGCACGAGGCAAATCAGACTCATATAGAGGAAAGTGCGTGGGTTCGGAAACACGAAGATGAACCCATTTAATTTGGATCCGATCCAAATGGACTTTGAGTTGCTGAGGTTGGGTCTCCCAATAACGGATGATCCAAATGTAAAGGCACGTAGGTTGAATCTCGGCATCCTGTTGGGGAATCCGGCTGTCAGAATTGAAGTTGATGCAGAGGAAGAATACGAGTATTGCGCTGGTTTGTTGGAAGGAATAAAAGCGGAGGCTGCTTCCATCAAAGCCAAAACTCGTTCAACCAAGGTGGTGAGATTAGAAACAAAAATTTTGCACATCATCCATCGTCTGGAAAACGCAAAGCTTGCTGGGGGTGTTGATTCACAGAAAATAGGGTCCTTGGTGGAGGAAGCAAGGGGAGTTACAAAAGAAATCGAGGTAGGACTGATGATGCGCCTGAATCCTGAGAATGCCAGTGAAAGCGAGCTTAGTGATTCTGAAAACCCTAGAATAGTGGTACCTAAATCTCCAAAGACTCCCTTGAGGAACTCTGGGCAAGCAGCAGGTGCGGGTCCAGACAGAAAGTATGTTCCAGTGTATAAGTGGGGCATTAAAAAGTTTGATGGTTCCGGAACTCAGGATGCTTTAGATTTTATACGGCTGGTGGAAGAAAAGAGCAGATCGAGATTTGTGCCAAGTAACCTGCTTCTCGAGGAGTCAGCGGACCTCTTTGAGGGTCGTGCACTTGTTTGGCACCGGGAGGCATTTAAGAGAGTTGAAACATGGGCCGAACTTGTCAAAGAGTTCAAGATCGCTTTCAAAGTTCATGCCGCAGATGGAATGGTGAGGGATCAGATCCGGAATACTAAGCAGGGCGATGAAGAAAGTATTGATATGTTTTTAAGTATAATGCTGGATAAGTACGATCGGTTGGAAAGACCTCTGCAGGAAGTTGATAAACTGGAAGAAATTCTCAAGAACTTGAATCCTTTTCTGAAAGACCAACTATACTCTCAGCAGATAGGAAGTATTGAACATCTGAGGAAATTGGCCAGAAAGGCAGAAGCTGGTAGACTTCGAATGAATGGAGAAGTTACCAAGAGTACGAAAGAGTCCAGCCGTCATCGGGACATCGCTATAATGGATGCAGCTGCACCTAGAGCTTCAATGGAAGAGAGCAGCAATCGAGGTTTTCATAGGAATGGATCTGGAATGGTATGTTTCAACTGTAAGAAACGAGGTCATGGATTCCGAGAGTGCCGAGAAGAAAAACGTACATTCTGCTTTCGTTGTGGTACAGACAATGTAACTGCGTGGAATTGTGTCAACTGCAATCCAGCAAAAAACTCTTGAAGAGGAACAGAAACAAAGGCCGCGCTGTTCCCAACCATAAAAAGACGGCCAATACAAGTGTTGCGGAATGGCAGTTCACTTCTCGGCAGAATGATAGTAGACCTTATGTGAAGCTGAAGGTGCGCAATATTTGGATCACAGCCCTCATTGATACTGGGGATGAGATTTCATTGGGAGGTCGAAGCTTTCTGCAATCCATTAGAGGTATGAATCTGGAAACCTGTGAAGTCCCACAGATGACCATTCGTACAGTCGATTCAACGATGCATGTGATATCGAAACAGGTAAATCTTCCTATAGCAATTGGTGGCAATATTCGAGTCTTTCATGTGCGTGTATTGGAGTCTTTGGAGCAGGGCCTGATCTTGGGAATGGATTTCATTCGAGAGTTTGAGTTGTCGATAAATTTTGGCGAGCTGCGTGAGAAAGATGCCCGAGCTGCAGCTGACCCTAGAGCTCTCTGTCTCATAAGCCAGAATGACCTTTCCCTAGAGCAGCTTGAAGAGGTAGAGAAGATCAAGTCCCGACTGGAGAGGTTGGCGCGAATGTCAGAAAGTGGCTACCTCAGAACTACTCATATGATGGAGCATAAAATTGTCTTGAAGCCAAATGTTCTGCCCATACGTCAGAGAGTTCGTCCAGTGTCTGCTCCAGTGCAGAAAGCCCTGAGTGAGCAACTTGATGCATTGATTCAGCAGGGAGTTGTGGAACCAAGCAATTCTCCGTGGTGCTCGCCAGTGGTCCTGCAATCGAAGAAGGATGGCTCTTATAGAATGTGCCAAGATGCTCGGAAGGTCAATGAGGTAACTGTTTCAGATTCCTATCCACTACCAAATATGACGAGTATTTTGGATATGCTTAGAAGTGCTAGATTTGTGAGCTCTATAGACTTGAAGAGCGCCTTTCTGCAGATTCCCTTGGAAGAGGAATCAAAGCCTATAACTGCCTTCGCAGTGCCAGGAAGAGGGCTGTTCCAGTTCAGGTCTATGCCGTTTGGACTAAAGAACAGCGGTGCAACCTTTCAGAGGCTAATTGATCAAGTAATTGGTCATGACCTACAGCCCTTGGCCTTCTCGTATTTGGATGACCTTATTTTGGTGACTGAAACTTGGGAGGGACACGTGGAATTGCTCAATGTCATTATCGATAGACTGGAGCAGGCCAATCTGACAGTCAACTATGGGAAATGTGAGCTGTTTAGATCGAAGCTTACATATTTGGGATATGTCGTGGGTGAACATGGTCTGGAGGCTTGTCCTGAGAAGGTCAGAGCAATTTCGGAATTTCCTCGACCAAAATCACAGAGAGATGTCAGGAGATTTATTGGGTTAGCTAGTTACTATAGACGCTTCGTTCCCAATTTCAGTAAAATAGCTGCTCCTCTATCAAACCTTCTAAGGAAAAATCAAAAGTTTCAGTGGACCTTGGAATGTGAACAGGCCTTCGCTGAGTTGAGAAATCGTCTTACCACAGCACCAGTTCTGTCAGTGCCTGATTTTGGTCTCCCATTCGTTGTGCAAACGGATGCATCTATCTGTGGACTCGGGGCTGTGTTATCTCAAAAATTTCCCGAAGGAGAGAAAGTGATAGCCTATGCCTCTCGGACGCTGAGCAGTTCAGAGAAGAAGTTCAGTGTCATTGAGCTGGAATGCCTGGCGGTGTTGTGGGCTATAAAGAAGTTTCGACAATATGTGGAAAACACGTCCTTCTCGGTTGTCACGGATCAACATTCATTGAAATGGTTGAATGATCTCAAGGAACCATCCCCTCGCTTAGCCCGTTGGGCTTTGGAATTGCAGGCGCACGATTACAATATAATTTACCGTAAGGGTCAGTTTAATAGAGCAGATGCACTCTCAAGAGCTCCTGTTGAAGTAAATATCGTATCAGTAGAGCCTGATGAAGTGCAGGATGTCTGGTACTTGAGGATGAAAGAGAGAATATCTAACGAGCCTGATAAATACCCCCTTTGGAAGGTAATAGAAGGGAGGGTTATGAAATACGTGGCAGGGAAGGATGAGTTAGTGTGTTGTTGGAAGACACTGATACCACGTGAGCTACGGTCCGAACTTTTGAGCCTTAATCATAGCAGTCCAGAAGCCGGCCACTTTGGTGTCTTCAAAACCTTGAAGAGATTGGAAGCGGACTATTATTGGCCCAAGATGCGTCAGGAGGTTCAAAGGTTCATAGCAAAGTGTCAGATATGTGCCGCTTTCAAGGCACCTAACACTCGACCCCATGGAATGATGGGCAGGTACACAGTCACTAGGCCTTGGGAAGTCCTATCAATGGATTTATCAGGTCCGTATCCTGGCTCTCCCAGAAGAAATAAGTTCCTACTCACGATACAATGCGTTTTCTCCAAATTCGTGTTGGTGTTCCCTATGGTAGACAGCAAAGCCGTCAGAATTGTTAAAATCCTGGAAGAGCAAGTCTTTGATTTGATGGGAGTTCCAGCTGCGATTATCTGTGATAATGGTAGCCAGTGGATTTCACGTGAGTTTGCAGAACTCATGGAGCGAAGAGGTGTCAAGATCAGGCATACTGCCCTATACCATCCACAGGCTGATCCAGTTGAGCGTGCGCACAGGGAGCTGAAACGGATGACGGGGTCATTCATGCAGGGTCGCAACCATGCTCGGTGGGATGAAAACCTGTCTAGATTCCGCATTGCCTTGAACACCTCAGTGAGTTTAGCCACAGGTTATACCCCCGCAAGCGTACTGTTCAGCTATAGGGTTCAGCACAGCAATGGATCAAGTTTGATCCAAGAGTATGACGACATAGAACATCCAGCTGCGCATGTGAAGAAAGACAGAGTACGTTGGAACGATGTTGGGGAGGAAGTCAATAGAATGCTGGACCGGCAGTTTGACAGGAATAAGAAGAGATACGATGCGAATCGTGCCGAGCTTCAGCTCCGAGTGGGAGATTTGGTGTGGAGGAAAAATTTTGTAAACTCATCAGCGGTGGACAAATTTGCAAAGAAGTTGGCGCCTAAATTTGTTGGACCTCGACAAGTCGTGGCCATCCGAGGCAGCTCAGTGGTT
The DNA here is from genome assembly GCA_009739505.2 of Apolygus lucorum. Classification (NCBI taxonomy): domain Eukaryota; kingdom Metazoa; phylum Arthropoda; class Insecta; order Hemiptera; family Miridae; genus Apolygus; species Apolygus lucorum. Next base: position 16,454,028 of record CM019179.2, read on the forward strand.
GAGCTTGAGGATCTGGAGGGCAACAGGGATGGATGTTGGCATGTCAAGGACTTGTTTTTGGATCGGTCAACACAGGACCTTGAGTCCTTAGATGAGAGCGACCACCAAAGCCAAGAGGAATAAGTAGATCGCTTCGCGGAGGAATCACTGAGTGATCCTCTTTGGCAAAAGGGGGGTGTGTAGCGGCAAAATAACCTAGGTAGAACAGGCAAGTAAGAATATGAATAACAATGGGTCTTCTGAAGTTTCTACACTGAACGATGCCAACACGGGAACCAAGAGCAGGACGTCGAATGTAGAGGAAGAATAAACTAGAGAGAAAAGGAAAATGGAGTAAAGGGATGATGGTGAATGATTGATGTTGAGAAATTTATGAAATTTATAGAGTTTATGAATTGTTCAGAACGACATTTTGATAAAGTGATAAAGAGAGAGGACGGAAGTGGAAAATTTAGACTGGGAACTATTCATATCAAGGAGCTGCACCATGAAAACCTTGTCATCAGATGCAAGCATGTAAGTACCCACATATCTAACCCTGAAATCTTTATAACTAAGTACTGAGCGCCTCTAAAGGTATTACCTACCCCTTCTGCATTACCTGAAACCCTGGTAATGGAAAGTGATACGAAATAATAAGTGAAATATGAAAAGAACTCTGAAATGCCACAAGTGGAGAACATGTGGTTTTCTTCATGAAATATCCTGCACACTGTTGTGCAAGACTTGGTTGACCTGGTTGTACTACTTAGCCCTGGACCGCTAATAATCAATGATTTATGTAGGTATCCATCAAGAATCTGAACAAGGACAAAAGAGAAGATAGTGATCTGAGGAGCTGAGGAGAGGAGCAATAAACCACCACATAGGAGTTGAAAACCTGATCTGTTCTCAACAAAATTTAGGAGAAACGGTAGGTACCTACCTCAAAGGAAAAGATAGAGATAGCCAATGGTTGATCATGAACAAATGTGGATGATGGGAGTGTTTTCTGTTCTCAGGCAACTTCTGACTTCTATACGGCTTGTCTTTGGATAAAACTTCTGGCTGTGGACGGCTGTGGATTTAGATAGTATAGTGGCATATAGCCAGATTTGAACTCTTTAGGAAACCATTTTCCATCAAACGATCTCTTTAATCATGCCCTAGTCACGTTTGGTTGAAGCATATATAAATATTTATTGATCTGTGTTCAAGAGTCGAGAGTAATGATAAAACACTTCATCTTAAGTACCTATGTTTCTGCTAAGAATATTGAGTGATGCCTTGATTTGACACGAATTATAAAATAGGTCGCATAAGATATCTGTTTCCAGTGATCCGGAAAACTGATTACGATTTAGCTGTATAAGATGATGATAAATGTAAACGTGGTGTCGTGAAAGTTAAACTGTGATACAGCGATAAAAATATTCGTGATAAAAATAACATAGGAAACAGTATAAAAATCAAGTCTGAAAGTTCCATTAGGGAAATAGAATCTGTATGCTAATGTTGAACACGCATGCTTAATATAAAAATTAATGTGGTTTAATGCTAATATAAAAATCTAATGAGATACTGTAATTTCAGGTCAGAGAAAACACACTTTGAAGTCTTTATACCTCGCTCGAGCGCGGCTGTCCAGTGTGCCTGACCTGTCGAAAAAGCATGTGTAAGATTCCTGTCCTACTTCTTTCAGCTACGCGAAATGGTGAGAGCTAGTAATCGATAATTAAGTTTAGGTAATATAAGGATAAGGTTAGTTATCTACTAGAAGGTAAGATTTGTACTGCATCAAAATTAACCAGTGCAAATAAACGAGTACGCATGGATTCCGTCGTCGAGAATCAGTGACATCCCAATATCTCTTGAGTAACAGGCAAGTGTGGTTTCCAAATCTCCCATAAAGATTTGGTGGCGCCCAAAACATAATCTCATTCATAGACAAAATAAGCCCTCATAACCCACGGACGCTCAGACCTAGCTAGTCGGCAGTAGCAAGTGATACCAATCGAGAAAAGCTGCTACACTCTCACGTTCACTTCTTTCACAGACAAAGTTAATTGAACTCGTTCACTTACAAAGTGACACGGGGTTTCCGCACTCTCAAATCACATTGGTGTTTTTACGTGTTATTAATTTTTAGGACGTCCCACAGTGAGACTTGGGCGTCCTTATGCAGTTAATCTGAGGTGAAGTTGTGGTGTGTGTATGTGTATGCGACAAAATCTTGTGTACTCTACCCAGGCCTTAGGTTTCAACCGAGTTTTTTTTGTTCAACGCGGAAGTCTATCTAGTTGTGCGCTACGTCGCCGGAATTTCGAATTTTCCTTTTAAGGGGGGAAAGGGGGGATTAATGCTAAAAAAACTTGCGTTTTCGGGCACCATCTTCTGTACTTTGCCCACTGCTCAATTTCCAACCGATTTGCGTATTTCTTTCTTTTTTTCAGAAATTTTCCGAATTGCTCACTATTTCATCAGAGTATCAAAATTAGCATGGGGAGGGGGCGAGTAGGGGGATACTATTCTCAAAATACCCGATTGCATCTGAGTCAACCAAGGTAGCGGAAGCTTTGTTTTCACTTTTCAAGGTTGAAAAAAAAGTTCTCCAAAATAGAAATTTCCACACGCGTTTTACGTTTTAGACCTTCCTGAACGATAACTATACGAAGTTATTGTCCGATTTTCTATGAAATTTTCAGGGATTTTCCATCAATAGGAATCAATTCATATCCAAACCGGCTTTCCTCACCTCAAGAAGGACAAGATCACATCCTCACTGACTTTTCTTACCTCTAAAAGTAGGTAACAATTCATGTCACTTTCTACCTAAGTCCAATCTCCTTCCTAGTATTAGGTCAATTTAGTATAAAAAGAGTTAATTCAAGTTCCAAATTGAATGAGAGTAAACTCAGAGATTAAGAAGAGTTTAGGTTAATTCACAGTGTTTCATACTTGATTCTCAGAATAGAATAGCTAGTTACTGAACAAAGCGTGATATCACCGTTCGTTACAAGAGTTCAAAGCTTTAACTTTGAATGTTTGTGGACGGACAAACTAGTAATTGAAAAGGGACCGCTGAATAAACTGAAAACGAGAAGTGGATGTTTTGGTTCCGTAGGTTTAGTTTGGTTTCAGTATTAGAGACTTGATATCCGACCTAGCGGGGATCCAATCTAAGTTTATCCGGGACCTTTGGCCTGTTGATCGTCAAAGCTGGAAGAAGAAGTGAGTCCCAGGAGTGCCGACCGAACTTTTCGAGTTTGAGTTTTCACGATCATGATAGATTATGATAGTGGCTCCTGAGTTTTTCGTGGCTCTAACATAAGTTTCGCTGGAAGTAACATCATAAAAAATCAAATCTTCGTTGTAATATCATAATTTCCATTGAGTTTAGACAATTTTTCAGGACGTGTGGGTTCATTTTCAAAATTGTCTCCATAGATTACAGGAATTCAACATTTTCGCATGAATTTTGGTCATTCAAAAGCTTCTTGTTTTGTTTCGGCTAAAGTTCATAATTATTTGTTACTATTAATTTATTATTACGAACCCAACTATTTCAGTTGCCCCTTTGTTTGTTTGTTCTTCATACTAAGCCAAAGACTGGAATGATTTGTGACATTCCTGGTCTAAAAATAATTCTTAAGTTCCGGATTGTAACTTAGGCCATTATGAAAATCCAAAGATGTCCTTTTGTCATCGTGGGTTAGGCTCTTTCTTATTTGATTTAGCTTTCATCATTTGTCAATCACATCAATTTATAGTAAAAACGCTGCAAATTATTTCACAAAGGTTTATTATTTTCCTGTATGTAAGGGGAGCCCCTCAAGTGGGTAAGGATATTCAAATAAAGCAACCACTCTTCTCAACGCGTAATATTTTGTATTTACCCAAAATTCGTGACTACCCCTCTCAATACAAACCACACAGTTACAAGGACACACAATTAACAATAGCAACAATTACAGATCTTATCCACGTCACTTGGTCACCCCCCTTTCCCCGCACATCCGGGGCGTCTCCAATTAATTCAATAATGCTACAATTAGAAACAAAAATAACAAAATGGTACAATATAACACCCAAAAATATACTCCCCTAAATTGGTGAATGAAAACCCGGGAAAAACCCCACAAGACGTTAGATAGCTTAATAATGGTACAATCAGAAACAACAATAACCAAATGGTACGATATAACACCCAAAAATATACTCCCCTAAATCGGTGAATGAAAACCCGGGAAAAACCCCACAAGACGTTAGATAGCTTAATAATGGTACAATCAGAAACAACAATAACCAAATGGTACGATATAACACCCAAAAATATACTCCCCTAAATTGGTGAATGAAAACCCGAGAAAAACCCCACAAAATCCTTACAGGACGTACTCAGCGTCCCTCCTTTCTTCAAATATCGCAAAACCACCAGGTGGTAAGGTCCTGGAAATAACGCTTATTACTAGCACTCACCCAGATTCAACAAGCACATGGTCTCCACACAAAAATCAACGGTACCACAACTCCGCACCTCACGTTTTGGCTCCACTCCGTCGAATGAATCCTCTTCTTCAGCTCGCCGCTGTCCTCCAATCGCGAAAACCCTTACGCTGCTTTTCTCCGAGGCCGGCGGAAATGCAGGCAGGGTGAGGAAGACATCGCCGTCGTTTCTCTCGTTAATTTATTCGGCTCCGGGGTGAGGGGTGAGGAAGGCCTGTCGAACCGCAAAGGGACCAGCTCGCGCGATCTGTCGGCAGTCCCCTACACTTCCCTTCCCCCTGGGCCCTTGGGTCCTCACATAGCTCCCCCCTTTTTTTAAAGGGGCAGCATATATGGCTGCTTCTTTAACCGTCATATCTACCAGCTGCTGTGGGGGGTCATGGGATTCTTCTCGCTGGGGCGTCCGACGAGGCCACCGGATGGGCCTGGCTTCCAGGCGTCGATTTGAGTCTGCACCATCCAAGGTTGGTTTGCGGGTCTGGGGGGTCCAACAACCAACACAGGTCCGGCGGTACCACCACAGTCCCAGACCCAGCACAAGGACGAGAACTACAGCAGAACTACCAAGACCATACACCAGGGCAGGTCCATTCCCCTCATTCTCCTCTAGCATCCGTAGGGCTGCTTCGAGCCGGATTTCGTCTTCGGACCAAACTCCTGGTTGCACTTGTCCCTGCTGGCGAAGTCGGTCAACTATTGCGTCGAGGTTCTTATCTTCAAGCTGTTGCGTGGCATTGAAGCTCCATAGTGTGGGTACGTCAATGGTCCGATTCCTCAGGAAATGCTGTTCTGGTACTTTGCCTCCAGCGGGTAGCAGCTTGTGAGTAGCCGTGCGAAGCGTACACTGTATCTGAGGCTGGATTACTCCACTTCCGGTCAAGGTAATCTCTACTGCAGCCTCATCCGGGCACTGCTCTGTGAGTACAACGGGCTGTGACAGACTATAATACCACTTCTGGCTGGCAGCTTCCCATCTCCAGACAGCTGCTGGGGGCTGGACCAAAACGCTCCATTCACAGGTTGTAGCAGCGCCGGAGTTTTGGTAGTAGATGCTGCTGATGCAATCCTTGACGCTGCGGTGCACCAGCGGAAAGGACGGAGAGCAAATGAGCATTGGGCGTTGTCGGCAGGTCTCCTTATCGAATACTTCCAGTCCAGCATAGTACTCCCTGTCCTGAGAGACTATGAAATAGCGAAATTGTGTGCTCACTCTGAGGTGTCGGCCGCTGGCCTGGTCAAGTACGGGTGTAGTGGCTACCTCGTACATTGTATACCGTGGTCCTTTCGTCTCCAAAGGGAAGGATAACATTAGATGAATGGTTTGTTCATCATGCCATCCACTGACCTGCGCAGACTGGTAATGGCTATGCATCTGCGCCACCCCAGTCCCCGCCACCATGGTAAGTTCCCGCGGCAAACTTCCCACCACTAGTGATACTAGTTGTGAGAGTTCGCGCGGCGAGATGAGAAGGGGGCTGAGTTTCCCTAACGCTCCCTCCCCCACTGCCGACGTTATTTCTCTAATCTTTTCCCCTGCTCGAAGTAAATCTACTTCTACTTCTCTGACCAATTGGAGCACCCACAATGTGCGGTTAAAAAGGGCTTCGGACTCCCGGATCTGATTTTGGTGGGATTTAATCACCACGGTCAGATTCATCAACACACATCACATTCATCAACACACATATACCCAACCATTAACCACTATCTCGAAACACATCACATTCATCAACACACATCCTGCAACACACATATACCCAACCATTAACCACTATCTCGAAACTCTCTTCCTACTCTAAGGGGCCTACCCCAATTCCTCTATCCCCTACTTCTTCCCAAGACTCCTCTCACTCCGTCCTTATTCATCATTCCAGTTTACCTCATAATCTAGGAATCGCCTAGGGCGACACCTGGTCCGTTGAGGTCGACGGTCAACATCCACCTCGGGATGCACTTCTGCAGGTACTGGACTCGGGGGAGTGGAGTCCTCAGGATGCGGTCCCAAACTCCGAGGGTCACTTTCCCAATAAGGAGCCTCTATGCTTCCCGGGGTGGACGCTGTACCCTGACCAGGGGTTGGAGAGCCTGCGTCACTAATGCTCAGCAGGGGGGAGGAGGAGGCCGTAGAAGGGTCGCTCCCAGGGGTATGGCTGGACCCCGCTACAGCCAGATGGGATGTAGTTGCCTGTCCCCTCATCCAGTGGGGCACCACCAAATCCACGGGCCCCCTGACACTGCCTGTCCCCGAGGGAAAAGAGTGGACCGAACCATTGTCACTTTGGTGGGAGAACGACTCCCACGAGCTGCCAGAGTCTCCCTCTTCTGAAGACTCTAGTCCAGTTTCACTTTGCTCCTCTCCCTCACTTTCCCGTCCTAAGGGTGTACTAGGCCTCAGTACACCATTGCTCTCTACTTCTTCCTCTGCACTCTCCGACCTACCCCGATACTCTACACCCTCGTCGTCCTCAGAAGCTGGACCCTGTTTCTCACCTTCGCTCTCTTCTTCACTGTACCCCCCCGCCTGGTAGGACGGTTTTAGTCGGTTGGAGTGCACCACCACCTCACCTCCTCCAGTCAATCTAATCTTATATGTGACTGGGGAATGGGATTCAACGACTCGGTGGGGCCCTGTCCATGGGCAGTGGAATTTAGCACTACACTCTACAGGCCGGTTGGGGACATGTAGGTAGACCCAGTCCCCTGGATGGAAGGTGCGAGGGCGTCGCCTTCGGTTGCAACGGTCAGCTCGAACTTTCCACTGCTTTTGTATAGTTTCACTAGCCACTTTCCAGGCTTGACGTAGTCGGTCGCCTATTTGCCGAACTGGTCCTATGGGTGGGACGGGTTGAGCCCACCCTTCCCCTGGTAGCCCCATGTCCATTCCGCATAATAGGTAGTGAGGAGTATACCCCGTGGCAGAATGTTCGACACTACGATACGCCGCCAGCACATATGGTATCCAACTGGGCCAGTCACTTCCACTCTCTTTCACAAAGTGACCCATCATCCTAATAAGTGTCCCATGGAAACGTTCCACAACTCCATTACACTCCGGGTGGTATGGAGTGGTCTGAAGTTTAGTCACCCCCAATAATTTGCAAGTACTGGTCATTATCTTCGAGGTGAAGTTTCGACCCTGATCAGTCAACAACTGCTTCGGAGGGCCATATCTCAACACGATTTTATTCACGAATGCCTTTGCTATATCCTTGGCCCTTTGCCGTCTTAAAGGTATGGCTTCGGCATAGCGACTAAGATGGTCAACAAAAGTCAGCAAATAACGATACCCCGTACGACTTTCCGGTAGGGGCCCCACCACATCCATGGACACTAACTCAAAGGGCATTTCGGGGATCTGAACTGGCTGGATGGGCGCCTTAGGATTCCCGTCCCTTCGTCGATTACAAGAAGGGCACCTCTTGACATACTCGGCTACATCCTTCTTCATACCTGGCCACCAATACCTCTGTGCAACCCTCAGAAGGGTCTTCTTTTTACCTTGATGTCCAGCCCAAGGTGCACTATGATTCTGATTCAACACCTGTTCCCGCCACTCCTCAGGGAGTAACAGCCGCCTCTTCACTATCCCACTGTTCCGTTCGGATTTACCCATGTTTCTGTACCAAAGTCCACGCTCATCTCTCACATAATTTGGGCTCTTCAAAGTGGATCCCCATTCCTCCGTTTGCTTCTCCCTTAATTTATTCACATCCTCCCGAACGTGCGTGGCATCCGGAGCCAGTAGTGCCGCCACCCCAGGCGCTCTACTCAAGGCATCGGCATTTGTATGCCGCTTACCCGGCTTATGTTCGACTTCGTAGTCGAATTCCGCCAGTTTAAGTGCCCATCTCATCAGCCGGGAAGAGGGATCTTTAAGTCCGAGCATCCACTTTAAGGCTGCATGGTCGGTCACCAAGGTGAAGCGTCTACCGTAAAGGTAGCACCTAAACTGCTTCACCGCCCACATGGCAGCCAAAAGCTCCTTTTCGGTGGTGGAATAATTTTTTTTCTGCACGGTTCATTTGTCGACTGGCATAGGCAATAGGGCGTTCAAAACCCTCTCTACGCTGGGAAAGTATGGCCCCTACGGCACCATCCGATGCATCCGTGGCTAAAATGAATGGTTCCGTGAAATCGGGGTATATTAACAGGAGGTCGGATTTTAAGGCAGCTTTGAGTGCTTCGAAGGCAGCTCGCTGTTCAGGACCCCACTGAAAGGAACAATCCTTTTTCAGAAGTTGGGTGAGGGGCTTACTGGTCTCGGCATAATCGGGTATGAATCTTCTATAATACCCCGCGAGTCCGAGGAATCCACGAACTTCTCTTACACTCCCTGGAGCTGGGAAGGCCTGGATGGCTTCCACTTTCTCCGGGTCAGGCTTCACACCATCCCCCGTTACCTTATGCCCCAAATAAGATACCTCCTCCCGTAAAAAGGCACACTTCTCCAATTTTACCTTTAAATTGGCCTGAATTAACAAATCCAGTACTCTTCCCAATCTCTCGCAGTGCTGAGCCACGGTCTGACTATGGATAATAATGTCATCTAAATAGACGAAACATGCATCTCCCAACACTTCAGCAAGTAAATGATCCATGGTCCTCTGGAAAGTGGCCGGTGCGTTCACAAGCCCAAAGGGCATCTTGCGGTAGTGAAAGTGTCTCCCCAACGTAGAGAATCCCGTTTTTTCTTGATCCTCTTGCGCCACTGGTATCTGATGATACCCCGAAGCCAAGTCCAAGGTAGTAAAGAACTGGCTCCTTCCCAACCGCTCCAGGGTCTCGTTAATTAGGGGTAGGGGGTAGGCGTCCTTTTTCGTGACTGCGTTCAGTGCCCGAAAATCTGTACAGAACCGCCATTTAACCTCTCCTTCCGAGCCCTTTTTAGGTACTAATACGATAGGAGCCGACCAGGGACTGCTTGAGTGCTGTATCACTCCATTTTCCAACATTTCATCCAAGTGTTGCTGCACTACTGCTCTCTGAGCCTCCGGAACCCGATAAGGTCGCTTCGCAATAGGGGCAGTGGCTCCTGTATCTATGCGATGTGCCACCGGTAATCTACAGCCCATTCCACCCGGGTTATCAAAGATATGGGACCTCGGTAGTAACACCGCCTCTACTTGTCTTCGGTCTCCCAGACTGAGGTGTTTCAACTTTTCCTCTAGGAGGCCTGGTTCATACCCTCTCCTCCCCGTATCGGGTTGGGCGACCATTATAGAGTACTGGGGAACTACCCTCTCTGTCTCAGCCAACCGCTGGTGCCGGTCCACCACCATATCACCCTTGGTCAAATTGACTACACTCATCCACGCTTGTCCCTGTGATATCTTCCCCACACTTCGCCCTCCTCTCAGCCCTGACTGTGGTAACTCATAGGGCTCCAATAGTACCTCGCTCCCTTCCTCACCAGGCACCAGGACTGCAACGAGTGCTCGACTTAAAGCGGGGACCACTTGTCTCCGGGATGCCAAAGCCTCCGTCACTTCTTCCTCACATTCACTCCGGTCTGGCTCCTTTTGCCCTTGAACCCTTCCTTTAGGTATTTTCCTAGGAGCGACTATCGGGTCACTCCCGGGAACGTCTTTCACCTCGGCTCTTTGCATTAACCAATGATCAGGGCCCTTTCGATAGCCGGGTGGATCCCCATTTTCATTCTGCTGCTTTTGCCTACTTAATTTAGGCGGCTGTACAGAACCTACCTCAGGGTCCTTGGGTTGAGACACAGATAACAACGGGCACCGGCCATACCTTAGGGCTAATTCATCAACCTTTTCAGCCATCCGTTTCACCCACTTTCCCCCTCCATCTACTGCTAATGAGGCCAACCTCGGAGTAGGGGTCGAGGGGTTCCCCACGGTCAGGCCTAGCTTTCGACCAATTTCATGATACACGGTGGGCCCCAACTTTCGCATAATATCTGTCCCCAAGATTCCGTCCAACGGTAAACCCACATCCACGATTTTAAACCTGTGGGTCATCTCAGTCCCCTTCCAACGACAGTGGACGGTCTGCTCTCCCTCTATCCTAAGAGTTCCTCCTAATCCTCTTAGATCTGATAGGGCCGGGTGTATTGCGATTCCAGCTATGGGGCGTTGAAGTAAGGATACTTGGGCCCCCGTGTCACCAAGGAGTCGCAAAAGCGTCCCTTCTACCTCTAGTTCTATCACCGGCCCATCCTCCAGGGGTAACAGGGCTGGCATCCAATGTCTCTCCCTAGCTCCTAGTTGGGTCGGTCCGCGGCTGGAGCACTCCGTGGACCCCTGGCTTTTGGGTCATCCTCTTGCCTTTTGGCCTCCTCACTTGCAACCATGGTTGTACAGTACCGGGCGATATGCCCAGTCTGCTGACAGCGATAACACACTGGAAGGGCAGTCCTCTGTAGCGCTCCTGACTCTACATCCGCCTTACAAAACCTGGCCATATGCCCTGGCTGTCCGCATCGGAAACATGTTGATGGGTTCGACGTAGGAGCCCCCCGTTCAGCCTGGGGTGCTCTTCGGGCGCACTGAGGACAGCTGTCTCGCGGTTCTGCGCGCCGTGGTACTCTGTGGTTAGGCCACATGGCCGCCACTTCATCCGCAGGTAGGTCCGGTTCGGGTCCTACCTCATCGATGGCCAACACCCGCCCCTCCCGACCCATTTCACTGTACCTCAACTGCCGGAGGGTGTGTTCCACCTCCAAAGCCATCTCAATGGCTTCATCCGCGGTGGTTGGGTGACGTAGGGCCACTTCTTTAGCGACTACTCTCCGCAGTCCTTGCACCAATGCTTTCACGGTGCGCTTGTCACCTTCGTTCTGGAGCCATGCGGATTCTATCGCATTATCTGCGGGTCGGATAGCCCGTCTCCCAAGATTCAATACCCTGTCCGCATATTCCCGGATACTCTCGGTCGGTCCTTGCACGCACCTCCTCAACTCCTCCTCCCTGACCTCCCATACCTTCGGATCCGCGAACCTTTTTTTCAGGGCCGCTTCAAGCTGGGGAAATGTCACTCCCTCTCCCGTTAGTTCCGGGTGCCCTTCGATAAAGGCGGTGGCCATCCCCTGCAATTTGAGTCTACAGATGGTGACTAAGTCCGAGTCTTCCCAATGCCCGGTTTTTCCTATGCTGCGTAGTTGAGCTAGGAATTCCTCAACTGGGACTTCGTCCTTAGTCCCCCCCCACTTTCGCACCAGGCTCTGCATGCTGAAATCTTTTCTCACCTTGTGGACCTCCGGTCTCGCCCCCAATCCGCTACTCCTCAACAAATCGACGAGCTCGGACATGGGGTTCCGAACGTCCCATTTCCCCTCTCCCGAATCCTTCCCTTCCGCCCCCGCTGACCCATAGGTTAGCCGTAAACGGGCATCTCGAAGCTTTTGTTGCAGCTCCTCCTCCTTTTCTGCATAGGCCAAATTGGCCAGCTCGGCCTCCGCCAAGCGCTGTCTCAGCTCCTCTAGCTCGGACATCCTTCGCACTCTCGGGGCTCGTGGGTAAGGTCAACGTTCTTGCAGCTGACCCCACACCTGACACCAGTTGTAAGGGGAGCCCCTCAAGTGGGTAAGGATATTCAAATAAAGCAACCACTCTTCTCAACGCGTAATATTTTGTATTTACCCAAAATTCGTGACTACCCCTCTCAATACAAACCACACAGTTACAAGGACACACAATTAACAATAGCAACAATTACAGATCTTATCCACGTCACTTGGTCACCCCCCTTTCCCCGCACATCCGGGGCGTCTCCAATTAATTCAATAATGCTACAATTAGAAACAAAAATAACAAAATGGTACAATATAACACCCAAAAATATACTCCCCTAAATTGGTGAATGAAAACCCGGGAAAAACCCCACAAGACGTTAGATAGCTTAATAATGGTACAATCAGAAACAACAATAACCAAATGGTACGATATAACACCCAAAAATATACTCCCCTAAATCGGTGAATGAAAACCCGGGAAAAACCCCACAAGACGTTAGATAGCTTAATAATGGTACAATCAGAAACAACAATAACCAAATGGTACGATATAACACCCAAAAATATACTCCCCTAAATTGGTGAATGAAAACCCGAGAAAAACCCCACAAAATCCTTACAGGACGTACTCAGCGTCCCTCCTTTCTTCAAATATCGCAAAACCACCAGGTGGTAAGGTCCTGGAAATAACGCTTATTACTAGCACTCACCCAGATTCAACAAGCACATGGTCTCCACACAAAAATCAACGGTACCACAACTCCGCACCTCACGTTTTGGCTCCACTCCGTCGAATGAATCCTCTTCTTCAGCTCGCCGCTGTCCTCCAATCGCGAAAACCCTTACGCTGCTTTTCTCCGAGGCCGGCGGAAATGCAGGCAGGGTGAGGAAGACATCGCCGTCGTTTCTCTCGTTAATTTATTCGGCTCCGGGGTGAGGGGTGAGGAAGGCCTGTCGAACCGCAAAGGGACCAGCTCGCGCGATCTGTCGGCAGTCCCCTACACTTCCCTTCCCCCTGGGCCCTTGGGTCCTCACACTGTATAGATCACTCTTCTGCAAAGGTCACAGCTTTGCCATTGTCATTATTTATTTATTTTTCACCTATTTAAAAAAATTAACTCCCCTGAGAGACGCAGGGGGCACGCCATAAATAAAAATAAATAAATAAATGAAATATTATGGGGAGAACGCCCAGGACTCACCCGACGCCGGATGAAGGAAAGTGTCTCTGTAACACGACCACCAGTTCAAATATGAGCCGAGCAGGACACGGGTGGTGACGCCTACCGAGATGCCCACCTCACGCAACTCCGTGGCACTTTTCCTGAACCACACCCCGCTCCATGACAAGGTTGCTGCCATCATCCTGATGTTGTTCGGTGCCACTCCTTTCAGCTCCAACACCGCCTGCCTAAATCATCTCTATCATACTTTCTTATCTTAGCCCGCCAAGTCTGCTCCATGTCCAAGCTGCCATTGACAACTTGGACATCCAGGATAATGCAAGATTGGTCGGAGTTGACGGCAACGATGTCGGGCTTCTTACCTTGGTCACCTGGCACGTGGTATAATCTCTCCCTCTCAACATCCCAGCCGCTAGATGACAAAGCACATGCTATCTGCTTGGCGACCGCATCATGACCAAGAGTCCGAGGACACTGCTGCACTACATGATAAGATGTTCATTTCTACTCCGTCAGTCGCGGACTCTACCTTTGTGTAGAGTTATCCCACGACTACCTCTCGAACACCGCACCGCAGTTGGCATTTTTGAAAATTTCAACCCTTAATTTCCATTCAGTTGGTGGTTGAGGTTGAAATTTTCAAAAATGCCCTAGTAGGTAGGTAGTAGGTAGGTATCTATGGTTGGTAGGTAAAAAATAAATAAATAGTGACAATGGCAAAGCTGTGATCTTTGCAGAAGAGTGATCTATACAGGAAAATAATAAATCTTTGTGAAATAATTTGCAGCGTTTTACTCAATTTTCGGATCCCACTTACCTTGAAACGTAAAACGTCAAATTTTGAGGGGGGGGGGGGGGGGTAGATTTTTTTACATTTTTTTGTTCCGTGGCGTCGAGGACGTCATCAGCTCTTTTCCAAAGGGAAGATCAAAATTGTTTTTGAAGATTTCGCTCATCGCTGCTTATTGCCTCACACGCTTGAGCTGAGCGGAGTTCACCAGCCGCCCAACTCGAAAAATTATCAGGACTGGCGATACCGCCCTCTACACAACACGGTCACCAATCCACATATTCTCCCGAGTTGTCTGGCCGTAACTTCTGATCTCACGGGAATCGGTTCGTTGTACCAGCTAACGGCCGTTGGTTATCAATCAATAGGTGGATTGATTGCACAACGAAGGGAGCTGACTGGTTTTCTATAAAATGTAGGTATTTACGACAACTAACACACAACTGACAAAACAACAAAAAGTAACTGACTAGCAAATAATTAGGTATTGTCAAAGGATCGTCATTTTTTTTCAAACTCCCCCACCATTATCTAGCTTTGCTCATTGTGGGGGTATATTAATTTAGAACCGAGATAAATTATTTTATTTATAGAAATTTCTAAATGAATGTAGGTACCTATAAGCTTACTTAAGAACGGTTATTTATTATTATTTTTTTGGATAGGTAATAACATACCTGTATACCTATTATGATGAATTTTAAAAATTTGTATATTAAATTAATAAAAATGCTTACTAATATATATATTAAATAGACTCACATGTTCGAGCCAAACGTTGGTTGTCAGGATCTGATCCTTCAAGTTCTGAAACAAAAACGATACACTATTAATATTATGGCTTGTTCAATTGAAGGTTTGAGAGTCTTCAGAGACTTTGTACAAGCAAGTTGGATTGTGTAAGAGCGTCAAACCTTAAAACCGTCGAGCAAAGTAGTGGTATCAACAAATAACGGCCGGAGTTGGTCAAATCTGCCTCAGAGATGTCATGGGTATATTCTGAATCTCTGTCGTGGAATCGCTCGTGCGAAAGCTTTCGAATTGTATTCTGCTTGAATGCGAAAAAACGTGATTTTTTCTTTCAACGAAATCGACGGTTCGACGGGAGGATTCGGGGGGTCTTTTCTGACGAGGCTCCTCTCACTCTCCATCCAACTCCGAATCCTCCCGTCAAACCGTCGATTTCGTTGAAAAAAAAAATCACGTTTTTTCGCATTCAAACGCAGTTTTCTCCACTAACGAAAATATTGAAAACAATTCTGACTATACCGTTGGAAAGCTGATTTTTTGGGTCAACTTTTGGGGTTACAGTGGGAAATAAACTGGCAGTTTCAGGTAAGCTTACAAACGTTTGAAAAAACTGTACATTTCCAAGATTTTCGAGAGTTTACTATTCGGGCTCGTTTTTAAACATCTGAGTATTCTTTAAAAAGTTTTATTTAGCACCAGAGAGATAGAAAATTTAACACTTTTTCCAACAGTGTAATTACATTTGCATGTTTACTAAAAATAAGGGAGTTATGGCTGTTTTAATGGCGTAAGGTCGAAAATACGAAAAACATCTTAAAAGTGGAAGAAGTCGGATTTTAAGGGGGTTAAAAAAAGACAAGAAACAAAAAAAGTCGCAAAATAAGTGGTAGAATCGATCCCTGTCCGGTGGTACGTCCGAAAGGGTGACACCCTGTATAAGTTTTATTGTTTGCTTCGGGAGCGCGTGTCTTACATTGTAGAATATATGTATATCCTAATCTTGTGTATAGTCTATATGAGACTTCCACTACTTGTGCCTTGCAACTCTTTCTATTGATTTGCATGAGCATGTTTGATCTTCTTCACAAGAGTGCAGGGTGATTTTCAAGTGTTTTTCCTCAATTTGTGACTTGTTTCCTCCATAAAATATCAATTTGGTCTTGTTATGTGATCCATCCTTGACAAAACGCATGTGTATTTCTCATTGATTTATATGTTACACATATATTGCAGTAACTAGATTTTCTAAAACAACACCTATTTTTCTTTCCATGAAAACTATTCAAAAAACTAATAGCTTCAAGAGAGAAAGGAAAAAGTCAACGTTGGGGAGAAGTGGTGAAAAGAAGTAGGAACGGTTGATGGAGGGAAAATTGTGATGGAGGGGGGGGGGTGAGGTCGTCCTCTGAAAAGCCGCGAGTATCCCCCTTAATTAAACCACAGAAAACCAATTAATTTATTCCCTCCTTTGTCTCAGCGAGAGGCTTCCCAGGGACGTACCTGAGTTCGGGAAAACTCCCGGAAAAAGGAAAGGGGGCGAAGGGTTTTCCGAAAGGTTTTCCGTCTTTGTGGGAAAGCGCTCGGCGGAAGGGGATGGAGGTAGATATCTAATCAGCATGCACCTGTCCCCTACAATGAACCCCCTCTCTGTACCACCGCTTTTTGGGTACCTTTCCACCCTCGCCTCTCTCAGGTTGCAAAAACCCTAATCGATTGCCTCTCTCGGGTGACTTTAATTAAACGTTTGATTGAAAACTTCGGCCCATTGAAAAACGTTTCACCTAAAAAACGAGAAAAAAAATCTTTTTTTGTCCGCGCGAGACGAGACCTTTTTTATGCTACGAACTTTATGGGGAAGACTTTTTAGTCCGATTGCGTCGATTGAGCTGATGAGAAGCCGCGAGATCGCATTCGCCGTTCATGTTAATTTGAATCCTGTTCTTTTGATCAGGAAAAGTAGTGGAAGCTCTTTGACAGGAGGAGCATCCACCGTTTGAACCTCGTCGAGTCGGTTTCCTGTTCAAGGAATTTATTAACATTTGTTGCCGTCAAAGCCTTTTCTGGGGTGACTCGCCGTTCGTTATTTCAGCAAATTTGGAGAAAAATTCTCCCAAGATTATATATTTGTAATGGGTTAGATTAAGCGACTTTTTTCCTTTTATTCTATTTTTGAACCTATAGGCCTAGCGCACACCTGAGACTGCTTGCTGGTGAGTTCTGTCGATGTCCGACGGTAGAGAGCACTCCAATACGACAAAACGGTTTTGTCCAGGTAACTCCTGCACACTTGCCGGTCGACTGTTGTTGAGAGGTGAACTTTTCCTAGGCCTCTAGACGTTAACATAGAATTTAGTGGCCTTATCTCGAGGTGCTGCTGCGTTCTACATAATTTTGTACGCGAAAATGATGGAATACGTTTCAACGATACTGTCTACGAATATATATTGCGAACTGTCTGTTATGAGCAATTGGAAAACAGTGGTACATAATATTGTATAACATATTATGTTAGACAATATTTCGAGCGTTAAGTGATTGCGACAAGTGACTAAATGAAGAAACGCTGCAAATCATTGCCCAAAGGTTTATTATTTTCTGTATAGATCACCCTTCTGTATAGATCCCTCCCTTCCAACCATAGGTGCCTACTACCTACTAGGGCATTTTTGGAAATTTCAACCCCAACCACCAACTAAATGGAAATGAAGGGCTCTCTATTTTTCGAATCGAGTGTGAAGCGTTTAGTTCTTTCTAATAAACTTGATTGTGTAGGTGTAAAGGCAGTATGGTGTGGTAGGTAGTACCAACAAATGGTTGGTAGGTAGAAAAATAGGTAAAAAAAGTTGATAAGTAAAAATAAAAACGCTGCAAATCATTGCCCAAAGGTTTATTATTTTCTGTATGGATCACCCTTTTGTATAGATCCCTCCATATCAACCATAGGTACCTACTGAATTTTTGAAAATTGTAACCCTTCATTTCCATTTGGTTGGTGGTTGGGATCGAAATCGGACAATAACTTCGTATAGTTATGTCAATTACAAGGATTTCATGACAGACACACAGACAGACACCAGACAAGTAACCAAAATTGTTCAGACAGGTCTAAAACGCAAAACGCGAGTGAAAATTTTGATTTTGGAGAACTTGTTTTTTTTTCAACCTGAAAAGTGAAAACAAAGCTTCCGCTACCTTGATAGACTCGGCAGCAACAGCGATTTGTCTTTGTCACAAATAATTGGGTTAAGCGGGCAAAGTTGTATATAGATCACATTGCAGACGGTTGATCAGTACTGACAAATATTAAACCATTATGTGATAATATGCAGTTTAAAAAAAAAACTAGGATGTGTCTTTTAGTTAGTCTGTGAAAAAAATGTGTAACTTTTTCCACCCCGAAAAAGAGTAACGCGCGACCGATTAACAAAGTCGGTGACCAGACTGTAAAGCTGGAAACACACTGTCCTCACGTGACCTCACGCGGCGTGAGCTCACGTCAGTGAAGTGCTGTTCACCGTTCTCCAATAAAAACACAAGGTAATGGGGTATTTCAGTCAATTTTTTTATTTATTTATTTTTTTTTTCAATAGAGTAAGGCTCAGGAATAACGGTAATCGGGTCTGTTCGTCGAGAAAATGTTTTTAAAAAATCAGAGAAGCTAAGGAAAGTTGAAGATTTGAATGGTGTGACGTAGCTAGCCAATCGTGACGTAGTGTAGTTGGTGTCTTGAAAGCCGCACAGACCGAACATTTAGCAACAAAAGCCTGAACATCCCTACGCATCTTGGGCCAGTAGAATTCTGCTGCAACACGCTTGAGGGTCTTATACACTCCAAAATGGCCTGATGACGGTGAACCATGGTTGAGGTCAAGCAGCTGATTTCTTTGCTCCTTTGGAACCACCAACTTCCAGGTATTTACCAGCTCATCACGATCGGCAAGGAATTTATAAAGAAGTCCACTTTCAGTCTTCCACAAGGGATAAGCATCAGGATTCTCAGCAATATTCCGCATCATCTTCAGGTACCATGGATCACTGACCTGCTCTGGCATCAACTGGAACGCACAAGCGGGAGACACAGGAGCCCTAGAAAGTGCGTCAGGGACCTTGTTGAGGCTTCCTTTACGATACTCTATCTCATAATCATAAGATTGAAGCTTTAAAGCCCATCGAGTTAAGCGTGGATTAGGGTCCTTCAGCTCTTTAAGCCAGCGCAAAGCATGATGATCCGTGATGACGGTAAAATGGCACCCCTCCAGGTACATCCTCCAGCGCTGGATAGCATGAATCACGCTGAGGCACTCCAACTCTGTAGCGGAATAAGATTTCTCAAGCTTGTTGAGCTTTCTCGAAGTATACGCAATAACCTTCTCTCCTTCAGGAAACTTCTGAGTTAATACAGCTCCCAAACCCTCTCCACTAGCATCAGTCTGCACAAAAAAGGGAAGCTCAAAATTCGGGACTGCCATTACTGGAGCATTGGTCAACAATGTCTTAATCCTGGCAAAAGCCTGCTCACATTCAAGGGACCATGCAAATTTCTTTCCTTTTCTGAGAAGATCAGTCAAAGGGCTGGCAACCTTTGAAAAATTGGGCACAAACCGGCGGTAGTAACCACAGAGTCCCAAAAATCTACGAACCTCACGCTGTGTGTTCATACGGGGAAAATCCACAATAGCTGCAATCTTATCGGGTGATGCACGGAGACCCTCTGAATCCACAATAAATCCCAGGAACAAAAGACTTGACCGAAACAGTTCACATTTATCAGCATTGATGGTAAGATTTGCTCTTTCAAGGCGATCAATAACAGAATTAAGCAACACAATATGCTCCTCAGCAGTACGAGACACAAGAATCAAGTCATCCAAGTACCCAAAAACACCATCAATTCCAGCAATAGCAGCATCACATAGTCTCTGAAAAGCTGCTGCAGAGTTTACAGCCCCAAACACCACTCTCTTGTATTGCCAAAGCCCTCTGCCAGGAACTGCAAAGGCTGTAAGTGGCTTTGATTCCTCAGACAGTTCAATCTGATGGAATGCGCTCTTGAGGTCAATACTGGAAATAAACTTTGCTCCCTTCAACATATCTAAGGTGGAGTGAATATGTGGTAGAGGATAGCAGTCTTTCTCCGTAACGTGATTTAATTTTCTCCCATCGAAGCAAACACGTGTAGTACCATTCTTCTTCTTTTGCAGTACCAATGGTGAACACCAAGAAGACTGGCTAGGCTCCACAATACCCTGCTCAATGAGCTTGTCAAGCTCTTCATGGAGTGCCTGGCGGACAGGGCCAGACACAGGTCTCACTGGTTGCTTTATCGGAAGGGTACCTGGCTTAAGTCTTATCTCGTGGATCATCAAGTTAGTTGCACGTAATTCTCCCTCTGCATTAGGCTCTGAAAGCTTTGCAAGCCTTTGATGAATACTTTCAACAGCTTTTCTGTGCTCAGGAGTAAGATCATGCTCTGTAGAAAGTGCACACAATCCTGCAGTGGAGCTGGGTCCACTCTGACGGGAAATATCACCAAAATTTATAGTAATCTCAAAATAACGCAGGAAATCAACACCAAGAATCAAGGGTGGCACTAGACTAGGCGCGACCAAGACGGGAAACAAAATCTCTTTCCCGTCTACCCACACAGGCAATTGGACCGCCTTATTTACAGGATGTTTAGAACCATCAGCTGTCTGAATACGTTGAGCTGACACTGAGTATATCTTCAAATTTAATACATGCAGAGAATTCAAAAACCTCTGATCAATAAGGGAGACCTGGGCTCCAGAATCTGCAAGTCCCACAACAGCAACATTAGAACGAAGATTAAGTTTGATAAATGGGCGAGGATCATTTTTCTTTTGACTAGCAACAAAATGAAGAGGATCATCTGAGGTCTGACAACAAACAGCAAGTGCAGGTTGACCCCGAGATGTGCACTTGCTTACTCGTTTTTTGAGTCACCCCTGCATCTTGGGCAAGTTGGGGTTGTGACATCTATCATACCACAACGAAAACAGAACTTCTTACGCGGTGCAGTACATGACTGAAAACTATGATCTCCAGATCCACAATTCCAGCAACTGAACCCACGATCATTAGTCAGAGTTTGATGGCGAGAGTCCTGAACTGCGGAGATTTCAATCCTGCCAGAATGTGGAAAACCAGCCTTTGGCTTGGTTGTGGGCATAGTGGCAGACAAATCGCCCATCCTGGTTCTTCCTGACTCGGCAAGTCTAGCCATAGTTCGGAGTTCCTGAATAGATTGGAGAGGAATCATCATCAACTTCTCTTTGAGGAAAGGATTCAGGTTTCTTATAATTTCCTCCAACTGTTCAACTTCAGCAACCTTCCGCTCTAGCCGATCATACATGCCACATACTCTGGCCAAGAAAACATCGATACCTTGAGAATCTGACTGCTTTGTTGCTCTGATTTTCTCTCGCAACTGCCCATCATTGCCATAACCTTGGTAAGCTATCAATAGCTCCCTACGAAGATCTGCCCAACAACTAACTCGCTTCACAGCATCACGATACCAAAGCAAAGCCTCTCCCTCAAACAGTTCTGCAGATTCAGTGAAGAGACGATTAACATCAACAGCTCTGGTCCCAGCCTTCTCCTCCACCTCCAGAAGAAAATCATAAACCTGTCCAGGATTAGACCCATCAAACTTATTTATTCTCCACTTGTAGACTGGTTCTGCCCTTGGTTCACTATAATGTAATACAACATTCTGCTGGCCTCCACTTTTCACTTGTGAAGTCTTCACTGAAGTATCAGTACGCGAACTGCCCGGCACACAAAACTTTTTATCCGCACCGTCATCTCCCTCTGAATCACTATCCCCACCAGCAAGTAATAATTCGATCCTTTTAGTCAACTCCCTAGCCTCATTGATCATATCAGCAACCAAATCCGCAGAAACAGGATTATAAGCCTTAATATTATTCAGCCTATTGATGAGGTGAATTATCTTAGACTGGATTGATCTTACCTTCGGAGTCCTATTTCGACTTTTGAGACTACAGATCTCCTTAGTCAACTGTTCAAAGCCACTCCTACAATATTCAAATTCTCTAGGTACATCAACCTCAACCACAACAATATCTTTCGCCAACAACAATTCATAATAAAGCCTATTAGCTAAATCACTTAAATCACCATCAGTACTAGAATTTCTAGATTTCAACTCAAAAATTATTTGATCCTCGTGTAATTTGTAAGGATCCATATCTGAGAATCAATAGGAACACACAAATTTTTAATAAATATTGTAATATACCACACAGCAAAATAGATAGGTACCTAAATAATCATGAAATTTTCAAATCAAAATTTCACAGTTAAATTAAACCCGTAAAACATGCATACACAATTTAAATTCAAAATTCAGATGAAGGGGATAAATTCTATTGTATAATTGTGCCAACAAGCTCTTCCAGGCCCCAAGTCCGGGCGCCAAATGTAACACCTATTCTTACGTGGCTAGCTCAACTACGGTAGATGTCGGTGGATTACTGGAGTTTTCACTTTCAAGGCACAATTTAGAATTAAGATATTATTTTATACCCTATTCATCAGTAAGGGCGCCAGGTGTTTTTAATTACGGACGAAAACACCAAATG
The DNA here is from genome assembly GCA_009739505.2 of Apolygus lucorum. NCBI lineage: Eukaryota > Metazoa > Arthropoda > Insecta > Hemiptera > Miridae > Apolygus > Apolygus lucorum. The sequence continues at coordinate 16,476,339 of CM019179.2, forward strand.
TCCTTTTGGTTGCACAAAATATATTTCTTTAAATAGTACTCGTACTTATAACTTGCAACTCACCATAGATTATGCTGTGAAAGAATGGTAAATTTCATTTCAGTATTTCTCCAAGTTTTCAGTCTCTGCATTAACTTTTGGTACATTTTCAACAATACCAGGCCTGGATTTTTGATTCTCACTATAAAAAAAAAATATACTGATTACTATAACTTATACAACAATACCTTATACAATATACAATTATTAATGTCGTAGACATAGAATTTCATTAAATTTTAGTGTGGCTTTAACAAATCCAAATTGACGAAGATATAACTAGATGTTTGGTGAAACTCTAATTCAGGATAAGAAGCCGCCTGAAACATACAGAAAACCCAAAATGTACTGAGGGGACAAGGTTAGGCAGCATTTTATGGCAATAGTGCTGATGTTAGGCCTCGAAAATGACCCAATGGTGGGGTCAGGCAGGTTTGTAGCAGACAACATACCGTTCCCATAAATCTTGATAGGGATAATCCACTCTGAAGGCCGCTTGTCTTCTTCCCGAATCCACTCAGAAGGCAGGGTCACTCTGAATCCGATGATATAGGTAGATGAAGCCACTCAGCTCAACTGACCTGCACCAAACCACACAGTGGTTCAAGGTAAGCACCGAACAATATGTTGCTTATAACAACCTGGGTAGGATGATAAGTTAGGGTAGCTACCAACCTTCAGCTATGCAGCAGTTTGATCAATACAGAAAACTTCAAAGTTCCCATCAATGACCCATTCAAGAGCAGCGCAGAATTCATCCAGCAGTAAAATCTGTATGCCAAACAATTGCCTTTGTTAGGGATTTTATCCAATCAGAAACTGAACCGAGGTAGAAGAAGGTGAAGCAAGGCAGCCACAACCTGAGTAGGTAAGACATGACCATGCACTTCAGAAAACAATGCTTCAATAGGTACCAAACCAATTCAGCATCAAGTCCCGACCAGGATTATCAAGATCTCAAAATCATGTAGGTACTAGGAGTAATGATTGGTAACAAGTCCAATATTAATCCCATTAACCAGGTTGTTGAAGAGGTTATGCCCATACCTTGTAAGCTAAACAGTAGACTTGAGTATCCAAAAGCAGCAATCAAAACCTTCCCAGCAACTCCACCACGATTGATTCTTCCTGCTTGACAATATCTGAAGCACAATAATGAAAATTCCATTGAGAATTCGAGCAGAAAGAAAGAAGCCAGACTTGCAACCATGTGTTCAGTTCCTCTTACCTTTGCAGGAATGTAGAGTTATGGACAGTGAAAATTCTTCATCAAACCACAAGGCAGGATTCTCGGGTATATTTTCGCGTCAGATCCAGCAGAGAAAATCCAAAAACTCCAACTCAAAACTTGAATACAAAGGAACCATAAAACTCAGCTTCAAAATTCTTCTCAGCAGCCATCTTTTTCCATTCTCTCGACTTCTTCATTCCTTGTCTAGGGAAAATCAACAGGTATTCACCTCCTGGAATGCTTTTTTAATACGCTTCAAGATTGGAATCCAAAATTACTGGATGGAAATCCTCAGGAAATATTTGCGGAAATTTTCTCCATTGGCAGGAATCTCATTAAATTGTTCAGAGTTGAAAAACTCACTTTTCTTCTTAGACTGCTAGCGCTCAGGACACGAAGTGGTTGGCATGAGAAACAGCGAGAGGGAACATTCAAACTTCACTTACAGAAATATGCTGTATTTCTGCAATAATCATTCCCATAGCTTGAAAGTATTGTATTTAGTGGTTATTCTGTTCTAACCAACATAAAAAGGAAATCAGAAATTGAGAAGCTCCACATAAAAAGCCGGGAACAACAAACCAGAGCCCAGAAGCAGAATCCATGGATGAAGACAGGAAGTGAATCGTGAAGGCAGAGCACCTCTGCGGCCGACCGGTGAACTACGAAGTCAGATCCAATTCAATCACAGAGTTCTGTCCAGGTTGCTATAGTATTATGAGTAGGTAGGTAAAATTTTCCGTTACAGTAGCTAGCCAACTGTCTTTGAAAAGAGTATCCATGCACAGAAACCCTTGGAGGACGTCTTGGATACTACAAAATACCACTCACGCGCGCGGCGTAGTCCGCGGCGTAGTCCTTGCCTAGTGTGTGTGCATTTATAGCGGCCCGCCTTTTTCAAACGTGTGATCTCTTTAATTAATTTTTCTACCACATGTTATAGTATCATTGGGCTTAAAGTTGTAGTATATATGTTTTCAAGGGTGCTGAATCCAAATTTGAGGTCAAAAACCTGAATTTCCGACCCACCGAAATACCCCATTCTTTCGCAAGAGCCACACTGACGGCAGCTCACGTGACCTCATGGGCTCACGCTCTCGCTGTCGGGCACACGCGTGGCCTCACATGAGATGAGTCTGGACAACTACATTTTGGCTTGACGTAAGTTGAGATTTGACAACGATTTGGAACAAAGAAAAATCATTGAGTGCGCGATTAGAGCCCATTAATATAGAACTGAGTATAGGCCGTGATACCAGTGTGTATGTAGCCGTGATTGTAGCTACTGCGCATGCGCAAACGTGAAATCCTTGTCACATCCATAACTTCTACATTTTCCATCCGAATTTGAAGACATTTTCCGGGATTGTTCAGATTGGCGTGTAGCTAATCCCCTATTAGGGTAGTGCAAGATGCTTAGACATTGTCCCCCAAGCAGCGGATCATCTATACAATCAGTTATAGACACGAGGAAGCTATGTGCCACACCCACTTGGCAAACTTTTTTGTTATTTCGGTTTTACAAAATCATAAGGTATTGCTAAAACTCCGATCAAATAAAAATAAGTACATCTATATCGGTATTGGAGGAGGGGACTAAGGCAGGTATCGGAGCAACGCCCTATCTTCCCTCTCGATACAACGGCCTCTTTGATTACCGATATTGTGGCATTCTCTCTCCCTTCAGAAGTGCGAGGAGGAACAATCGCTAATCACAAGAGTTGTGAGGCCCGCATGCCTACCGTCGGGATCGAGGAATCAGATTAGAGAGAGAGTCGCTTCTGGCGCAAAGGGGAGGTGATTATTGGGCGATAAGCTCACTCCTATAAACGATATTGGACGCATCCACCTACGAGCTGTCGGATCGATGGAAACCATATCCATAATTGCACCTCGTGAATCTAGTTAGTGATGATATTTACCTTAACTGTGTAATATCAGGTATAATCCTTCAAATCTTCATGTTGACATGACAATTTTGTTTATTATTGAAATTGGACACTAAAAACTTGATATCTTTCACTCAAAACCTGTGTGTTCGTTTCAGGTATACAGGGTTAAGGGCTGTGTAACGTGTAAGGGAACAAAAAAAAAAAAAAAAAAACACAAAAACATAAAACATGAAAACATCATAGCATAAAACTGTCATAGCTCCGTTAATTGATGAAGTAAATTCAAAATTTATTATTTTCAATAATAAGCCATTGGAATCGAGCAAGAAAAAAACAATTGTAACCTCCCTTCAAAATTTGATGTTTTACGTTTCAAGGTACGTAGAATCCGAAAATCGAATAAAAAATTTTCCGTCTGTCCGCCGTTCGCGGAACTTTTCTTAGCAACCTTGGACCGATTTGGTTCAAATTTGGTATATCGGCTCCATTTGGGGTCTAGTTGTGCCGCGAAGCTTTTGGTTGACGTCAGTCACTTCTAAGGGATGAAAACTAAGGGTAGAAATTTTCGAGAGTGCCCTAGCTCGGAAACTCTCGAAATAAAGGTATCGTTTTTCCACCAATTTTAAATAGCATTGAATTTTTTAAATTTTTCGAGTCCACCCGAAGCTCAAACCGGACAAACTCATGCAGGACAAACCGTTCGCTCCCTACGAGTACTTAAGGGTTTTCCTTCGATAAAACAGAATCATGAGTGTGAATCACAAAAGAGGTCTAATCGCTGTTCGTTTCTTCGAGTTTTGCTTTCTGAGCAACCAGTAATCAAATTTCCATATGAAGCTTCCTATTTTTCGAATCGAGTGTGAAGCGTTTGGTTCTTTCTAATAAACTTGATTGTGACGGTGTGAAGGCAGTATAGTTTGGTAGGTAGTACCTACCAATGGTTGGTAGGTAAAAAAAGTTGATATGTAAAAAAAAAAAAAAACGCTGCAAATCATTGTCCAAAGGTTTATTATTTTCCGTATATATCACCCTTCTGTATAGATCTCTACCTACCAACCATAGGTACCTACTACCTACTGGGGCAGTTTTGAAAATTTCAACCCTTCATTTCCATTTGTTGACGGTTGGGGTCGAAATCTGGCAATAACTTCGTATAGCTATGCCGGTTAAATGGATTTCATGACAGACACAGACACGGAACCAAAATTGTTGGTAGGTTAAAAAAAAATCTGCAAATTATTGCTCGAAGGTTTATTTTCTGTATAGATCACTGGTTTTCCATCAATAGCACCTACCACCATCTGTATTCTCCCTTGACCCTCCCTGTCAAATTTCAGCTTCAAAATGGCTTTGGAGCTCGAATGCTGAAGACGCCTAGGAGATCACTGATCAGCTGAGTGTTTTGTAAAGAGATTTAAATGTAAAAAAATATTCTAAAGACAATAATTTATAAATTATTGAAAATTTTCCTGTTTTTCACGTTTGAAACATAGGTTCTTATTTGAAAATAATAAACCAAAATGTGGTCATTGATCTTGCGAAAAATAGTCCACTTTCGCATAACTTACTTTGTAATATTTGGCTGAGTCCTTTGAAGGTCTTTTCAAATTAATGGTATGATTGTAAGCTTGGAAACGAGATGCAGTATGAAGGGGGTTCCGTTAACTGAGTAACGCTATTAAATAGGAAATTTCACTCAGGAAAGGAACTTCTTGCTTCGGAGTGGAGCTTGTATGACCTACTTGAGGTTCTCCTGTCTCTGAGGTACGTCGTGTTCAGTCGAGCTCAGAACATCTTACGAGGGTAATTAGCAATTACCACTTACGTCTGCTAATGAAGGAAGGGCAATTAATTCCCGAGGTTCCTTATCAACTGAGGACCCCGGCTTTTCTTCAATGGGAATTTCAAACGGGAAGCGCGGGAAAAGAAAGTTCCCGAATTCGAACTCGGACGAGTTCGGGAGGCACCGGAGGAGTTCGGGATCAATAAGAAGATTGCCTTAAGCTGAGTGTCAACTCCTGTTCTTAGTTATCCTGCGCAGCCACCCTTTTCCGCGAGAGAAGTCCTTAATGAATCACTTGAGGACTGTAATCGCAGGGCCTCGCGTCTCAAAATCTGCGTGACTCCTCCAGATCGCGCCCGAGTCCTCGTAAACAACCGACTGAAAGAAAACGAGGTTTCACCGCCTCATTGTTAAACCTTGATGCTATTTGTCTTCAATTTTGTTGAATTTTTTTCTCACTAGATGGCAGCATTTTTTAGGGAAAATCTTAAATTGTTCCTCATTTGGCCCTAAAACGGAATGTTTGAGAACAAACTTGAAGAATTTTGGTTTCGTGTATGTCTTTGGGTCCGTCAGTCGGTTTTTGTTTCCACAAATCCTTGTAATGGTCAAAACTATACGAAGTAGCAGTCCGATTTTGATAAAATGTTCAGGTATTGTGAGAGTTAGGGAGTGGATGATCCCCTATGAAATTCATCGCCCCCGGATTGACAAAACAACAGCCTCTGCGCACGTGCAAAAGTAAAACCCCTATAACAAGCAAAACTTGTACAGTTTCCATTCTGATTTCGTTCTTTTATTTATCATCATATACATGACAGCACTGCCGTCATTTCTCATCACGGCATGACTGTTTTTTCTGGACTGTTTACCGCCACTGAGCCTATATTCAAGATTCAATTGGTCATTTTCCCCATTCAACCGTTCCATACACATAATATGATGATTTTCTGAGCATTTCTCCAATGAATGAATAGTTCATTCCATTAACCTACATGAATGGATCCTTTAACTGATCCCCTCCCCTAGTGCCTACGTCGGGAATGTCTGAAAGACCGGAGGAGAATTTTCCCATCCAAATGGCAAGTGGTTGAAATAAGTCACAAGGGCAAAACAAATGACGTAAACTTTTGATGAGCATTATGTCATTATGGGAATGAGTCCAGTTGAGAAAACCATTCATTTGTCATAAACCCTAACATTATCTTAGTGAATTATTTGCCTGGGGCATAGAGAATAGTCTACCATGATTGTTATTGGTTGGGAAGTATCTCATGATATTTTGTTTATTAAAATAAACATGAAGTATCTTATTGTTTATTTTGTAGAGTGTAGGCGGCATAGCCTATAATTAAATCATACGCAACAGAACTACAAATATATACATTGGCAGAGATATCCTGTTTTAGGATGACTGCAAAAACACTTCTTTAGCTCTGTCGAACCCACGCAAAAAATATCGATCTTCTGTCAACTGCAGCTTATGTCAGATACCAATTTGAACTGTATTGATGAGAAATTCAATGGTTGGTAATGCAGAATTCGTAGAACTACAGGAATAGAACATAAAACATTGCTTTGCTACAGTATTTTTCTTGACAGGCTCTTCTGGTTTCTCATTGCGGGCGCTCTTCATTGGCCTGATATTGCTATGATATTTAGAATTTCAGAAAGACCCATCAGCATCATGATCATTGTTGCCCGTTCTGGTACCTCTCCATACGCTCTACAAAGAAACGCATTTTTCATCAATGTACTCGAAATCGTTTGAAGCTGTTTGTACCTCGTTTCGCCCGAATGCAACGAAAATCAATGATTCCCTGTCTGTCCAGTCATCCATTTCAAGAGCAAGAAGACATGAGTGGAACCAGACCCACTCATGTGTCCTTGCTGGTGCTCTTTGCGTCCTGGCTACGACACAGAAAGTAGGCTTAAATTAGTTTAAAATTTTCAGCTCATCGCTATTCCAACCATTCCTCACTTGCCCGTTCTTACAGTGTCATTCATTTCTTCGGATCATCAAAACATCGTACTTCCAACGGCGTAAGTATTTGCTTGATCATTTACCAACGAACTAGCAAAAGTAGTCGCATAGTTGTCTCATTGGCTCTTATTGCGTTTGGTCAAACATCGACAGAATCCATATGATATCCTAATTTGGAATCACTGTAGGTGATTTAAATTACAAAACAGCACGAATACTAAAATAATAAAGTTATATTCAAGGTTATTGGTCAGGGGAGGATAAATTGCGGCGGATCCTCAGTATGTGCTTATGTTGTTTATTTTGCATGTCGAGCTAGTTTTCGCCCAAGGGCATCTTCAGGACACTTTCTTTATGATTTCCCATAGTTTTGTAAGTAGATGTATGGTTGAATTTCATTTCAGTTGCAGCTACATATGTACGTCTATTGGCCCAAACAGAGCGGTGTTGGGTTAAGTAGGATAGTATATTACCCATTTATGTTATATAGGTAGTAGTTTCTGTAGTTGATTTCTAGTTGATAGCATTTCTCCATGTAGCATTCGTGCTTATAATTAGTTATAAGTTTGATGGGATGTGGTTGATATTTAGGTTCTGACTTCCAGATCCTGTCCTGTTGATTTTTGGTTTCCCAAAAATGGTCCAGTTTTTAAAAAAGGGGAAATCCCAAGTCCATTAGCTTTAAAATATGCCTTGGAAGTGCTGGGGCTTATGTGCTTGTGTATATATCTATATGATAGCTTGTATAAATATGAGGGTAAAGACTTTTAAAATAAAGACCTTATAATAAAGACTTTAAAATAAAGACTTTTTCAAGAAGCCACATGTTCAGGTAGTCTGGGAATGTGGAACATGTGGCCCCTTGAAAAAGTCTTCCGCCGCAATTTATCCTCCCCTCACCAATAACCTTGTCAACAAGAAGGCAACAAACTATGAAAGTTATATTCGCACAGAAGAAAGTACGAGACGGAAACAAATATTAGGAATAGAATGATACAAAATTACGAGGTTTTCTCCAACTGCCACGTCATCCCGTTGCCATGGAACTCAATAGACATATTCTTCGATTGTTAATCGCCTCAACATCATTCTTTCAGTGGTAGAGGTAATCTGTCGCAGCTATACCGAAGACATGAAAATAAGCGCCCAGGCAACGAGGAATCCTTTTTACTCTCCGCTGAACCTGGAGATCCGGCCTGCAAACTTGCTTTGGACGAAGAGGGACCTCTTTGGGTTCGTCGCTGGATTTTGAGGCTGAGCGGTGCCTTGCTTGCCCTCAATGGTGGCATTTATTCTCGGTCGGACGCTCCAGGACGGTTGAGTTCCACGAGCAACCTGAAAGAGAACGAGGACGTTATCCATTTCTTCGGGACCTGTCCTGTACTTCGAGAATTCAGGATGCGCTTCCTGGTAGCGATTGTTTTGGATCAGAAGCGAATAGTTCACCTGTTGGACAATAGGGAGGGGTAGCTGGCGATGGCACAATTCGCCCATCATTATTGGAAATATCGAGAACTCCTGGTGAAAGAGTTTAATTGGTGATAGCCCAAAACCCAAAAAGTTCGATATTTTTAAACATTTATGTACTAAAGCTCTTAATTTATTGTATTCAAATTTACTAATATTGTACTAATGAACTATATAAAACGAATTAACTGTATATTATTTAACTCCGTATTTACCTACGTCTAACTAAGGATTTATCTATTATGGTCGGTGGCTCGGTTCATCCCGGCAGACGGGAGTCAAGACCTTTGCTGTAGCATGTTGTGGTTATTTATTTCTGTTTTTCTACTTTTTGATTCAATAAACATGTTTTCCTCTTCTTCTTCCATTCTTCCAGTCTCTGAAACACGCGTACGCGAAATTCTCGGGTCCAGCCGACTGCGCCAAAGGAAGTGTCCACTCCTTACTTCAATTTAAATGAATTACTTAATAATAAGATTGAAATAAATGTCATACACGGCAATCAAAGCTTAACAAAAAACGCTTTATAGAAAAGTATGTACATCATTCAAACAGTTGTTTGGAATCAATCATCATTTTCTCCAGTTTTTTACGTGACGACATTAGGTGGGATTGTTTATGGTTACCTATAACTAGATTGTATCAACGGAGACAATAAGTACTATGATAGTGTGTATGATAATAACTATGATATTCTATAATAATACAGTTTTGCAAGCTGTCTATTGAACGAGCTGAAGCACGAATTTTGTAGATCATAAATATCTCATTTCATCAAGAAAATTGTTATACTCGGAAGCAATAAAAAACTGAATTCTCGTGATATTTCAAATGAAAATCACGACTGAGTTAAGGGCGCATCAGACTGGTAGACTCAGACGGCGTAGCTCCTCGCTTCTCTTCAACCTCGATATCTTTCATCTGCCACTCAACAGTCTTGGCAGTCCAGTCGAGCTTATCAAGATCTGCTCGGCAAATTTTCCTTCCTTCAACAAGTCGCCGTCTCTACGGTGAAACCATCGACGCGTAGACCTGATGTTTTCGCGGTAGTTCAACTCCATCAGTCGCCATGAAAATCAGATCATGAGGCAGTTCAAGGCTGAATGTCACCGGGTTTAGTCAGATTTTATTTTGCAAGAAAGCCCTCACTTTCGGAGGAAAAATTTATTTCCGTATTTTACAGAAACCGTTTGATCGATTTCATTTTGTAAATGTTATAAGTAGGTAATCGAAATAAGTTTGTACATTCGAATTTAATTTTGGAAAATCATCTTCCATTCTTCTGTTCAGAATTAAAGTCAGTCAATTAGTTTCATTATATTTCATTATTAAATATTGTCCGGAAATTATTGATATTTTCATGTCTTTGCTTTAGCACATAAACTGAAAAATCGTCACGAAAACTTGCTCACGCGACCAATAAATAAAATAGACTCACTGTGTTGCGTAGAGAACAATCACCTGTTTTCTTATTTTGATGCTTGGGTACATGAACTAACAACCTTACTTTCACACACATGAAAATGTCCCAATGTGTTGCATGTGTTCATTTTGAAGCCCAATTTGGTGGCGACTTTTGAGACTAAGATCGGGAGATTTAGCCTTAAGACATCGAAGAAGCGTTCGTTCCGGGTTAATATTCCCCTAAATTTTGGGGGCAAAAACTTTTAAAAATGTAGCTAAATTTCTAAATTTTCAAGGATGTAGGATATTTATTGGAGTGGAGAAAAATGGGAAACTTATTGGAGTGAAGAAAAATGGGAAAAACCGTTTATTCAATTATGTTTTTCCCATTTTTCTGGCAATTATTGTACGATTTTGATGATTCCAGCGGCAATCTTTCAGTTTTTCAATTCCCTAGGCCAATGAACCAATTCACTTCTGAAGTCCCTAAAAATTCCAAATTTAGCTACATTTTTAAAAAGTTTTTGCTCTTGCAATTTAAGGAAATACTAACCCGGAATGAGGAACAAACGGGGATCGACTGAGACCCCCTTAAGTTCAATGAGTTAATGTTTAAAAAAGAGTTAATGTTTAAAAGAGAGTTAATGTTTAAAAATTTAATAACTCTAATTTAATTTAAAAAATCAAAATTAAAAAAATTAAAATTAAATAAATTAAAAAAATTTAATTAAAATTTAATAACTTTAATAAATTAAATAATGATTGAATAAATTTGATAACCCGTTAAGAGAGTTAATGTTTAAAAATTTAATAGGTAACTCTATTTTAATTTAAAAAATCAAAATTTAAAAAAATTAAAATTAAATCAATTAAAATTAAAAAAAATAAATTTAATTAAAATTTGATAACTTTAATAAATTAAATAATAATTTAATAAATTTGATAACCCCTTAAGAGAGTTAATGTTTAAAAATTCAATAACTCTCATAATTTAAGATGAACTAATTGAGAAGATATTTGTTTTCATAGTGTTATAAATTAGCAATCATCGACACAATTGAGACTTCTTCCTTAAAATACTTCATTTCGCAGTTTTGTCTGTTAGTTTGTCCTTTCGATTGATTTCAAAGAAGGAGGGTTTCCATTAGCCCTCACAATGATTGTCATTGGGCAATGATTTTGCCACTCCTCATTTTAGAGAATAACTTCGCCCTTTTGGGGCTTTTTTTTTTGTTTGTATAAAATTCATTTTATTTAGTTGTCATACGTACGTTTAACCTTCCGGCAGGGATTGTGTTCTTTGATGTCCAAAATTGATTTTTCATCAAACATTTCTCGTCTCAAAATGTATATAGGACCATTCCTGTTTTATTCAGAAACGTATTTTATTCAGAAACGTATGTTAAGTAATGCATGCATTCCATGGGACATCCATTGATTCCATCCAGCATTAGATTAGTATTTTAGGCAAGAAAAACGCTGCAAATCATTGCTCAAAGGTTTATTATTTTCTGTATAGATCACCTTCTGTATAGATCACTGGTTCTCCATCAATAGCACCTACCACCATCTGTATTCTCCCCTTGACCTTCCCTCTCAAATTTCAGCTTCCTGCGTTCAATAGGATTGAAAATGACTTCGGAGCTCACTCAGCTGATCAGTGATCTGAAGAGTGAAGAAGATCTCCTCGAATGCTGGAGACGCCTGGAAGAGCACTTCCATTCAATAGGATTGAAAATGGCTTTGGAGCTCACTCAGCTGATCAGTGATCTGAGGAGTGAAGAAGATCTCCTCGAATGCTGGAGACGCCTGGAAGAGCACTTTCATTCAATAGGATTGAAAATGGCTTCGGAGCTCACTCAGCTGAGCAGTGATCTGAAGAATGAAGAAGCTTTTGAGCAATAATTTGCAGCGTTTTTTACCCACCAACATTTTTTTTACCTACCAACTTTTTTTTACCTACCAGCTAGGTACTACCTACCACACCATACTGGCTTCACACCTTCACAATCAAGTTTATTAGAAAGAACTAAACGCTTCACACTCGATTGGAAAAATAGAAAGCTTCATATTGAAATTTGATTACTGGTTACGCAGAAGGCAAAACTGTATACAAATCGAAGAAATGAACAGCGATCGCATTTTAGTCCGATAAAATTTGAATGGAGATTAGACCTCTTTTGCGATTCACACTCATGATTCTGTTTTATCGAAGGAAAACCTTCAAGTACTCGTAGGGACCGAACGGTTTGTCCTACAGAGCTCCGGGTAGTCTCAAATTTTTTTAAAAATTCAATACTATTTAAAATTGGTGAAAAAACGATACCTTTATTTCGAGAGTTTTCGAGCTAGGGCACTCTTGAAAATTTCAACCCTTAATTTTCACCCCTTAGATGTGACCTACATCAACCAAAAGCTTCGCGGCACAACTAGACCCCAAATGGAGCCCATATACCAAATTTGAACCAAATCGGTCCAGTGTTGCTAAGAAAAGTGCCGCGGACGGCGGACGGGGGACGGCGGACGGCGGACGGGAGACGGCGGACGGCGGACGGGGACGGGGGACGGCGGACGGACATTGCAAATTTGGATTCTACGCACCTTGAAACGTAAAGTGACAAAGTTTGAGGGGGGGTTATAAAAATTTTTTGCGATACGATCACATAGGCTTATTATTAGAAATAATAAACCAAAAACTAAACATCAAACTGCACCATTGTACTTGGGTGCGTTTCGGAACTTTTTGAACTAAATAGGATGTCTGTCTTAATTGTCTCCCGATGAGTAGAAAGTAGTCCACGACTACATAATTACGATTGCTTCCTGAGAGTAGGGGCCTGTACTATAGCCACATGCCAATCGTACTCAGGGAGAGTCTGCTAGGAAAAATGAAGCAATCTCTTATTACAAGAGAGAAAAATGTAGCATTCTCTTATTCTCGAAAATGGAGCATTCTCTTATTACTGTGTAGATACAAAAATAATTACTCTAGTATCTTGATAACTGTCCAATTCCCACTATTTCTCAGAAACAGAACAAAAAACAAACAGAACAAAATGGAAGCTGATGGCCTAGCACTAATGGCTGTCACTGCAAACTACAAGAATTAATGATCCCGACGACTCCCGGATACAGTAGGACGATTTACCCTACAAAACATATCTTTAACAATCTGTCTCACGCCCGCCCTTTACAACTTTGACCCCCTACGCGACTTTTCTTACTACAGGAACGTTTGTCCGTTTTGGTGCCGTGATTTACGACTGAGATAAAGTTTGCGAGGAACTCATTCCGAGGCTGAGGAAGTGAGTTGGCCCTGTTCGATTTAGAGCTCCCAAAAGAAACAGCTCAGTTCCTCTATTTCCCCAAGAGATACCGTTGAAATATGGTGGGAGTTGTGACTGTCGAGGTGAACCTTGACGGCTCAACTTTCCCAATTAAGGTTTTGAATATTAACATCATTAGCTATTCAGGTTGAAATTCCACAGTATTTGGAGTCTTTCGACCAAATCTTCCAATGTTGTTCCTATTTGTATTGCACCTCAAGAACATGTGGTTGGAGAATCTGCTTTGCTCACCCCTAGAAAGGCACTACGAACCATTTGAAATGATTTTTAACCATTTTATACCCTCAATATGGAAGATAGAGAAGTGTAACGTACGTCAACAAAATTTAGTTTTACCGATTTTGTTTGAACTTTCTGAGCAATGTTGGTTCCATGAATGTTTGCGATCTTTCCTTGTTCCACGAAAATAACAAGAACTCGAAAACCAATGTTTATGAAATGTTCAGGTTTAGTGATGGTCTCCAAAGAATTTCATCGGACTTGCAGTTATTATTCCTTAAACGTCAATAGCGATCCAAAAATCAAATTTTCAATCAAAAAATCAAATGGGCTCACGGTCATCATTACGGTTTTATCAGCCGGGGCTACGTTATGCGCAAAAAGAAAAATTTGGAACAATTAAGTAATTTGTGACGATCCTACATTTACAGAAGGGACAAACCGATTTGGTTTGTTCCCGATTTGTTGGAGCTACGCCTTTGGGGATATGCGATTCATAGAGATATGAATCGATATTCTCTTCAGGCCGGCTGATTAATCTAATCACTGGTTTGAAGGGGTAGGGTCGTCACACCCTCCTCTGATGCCAATATGAGCAATTGGGTGTATTTCAATTTGTTGTACAGATTGAAATTCAACCTATATTGTTACAAATTACGTTGATGTTTGTCAATTTTACCAGTCTGTAGTCAATAAAAATGATTTGAAACATGCATAGCAGCACATTACAAACGTAATTTTAAATATATCGTGATAGATCTTGCACAGTCATTGTTCCTTAATCCTTTCAAGACTGACCAAGGTGTACATGGCTGGTATAGTCAATATCCCATCTTGATTGAAAAGTTCACCAAGTTGATTGAGGCAGCTCATTTCAAAATTCGTATTGCTGTCTTTCGAAAAATTGGATATGACATATCCATGTAGTGATACATTGTATCACTAAAATTCCACCAAAAAAGGACTCAAAACCTCTGTGACACAATTTGCATCAATGTAATATTGAAAAGTTTACTTGCTGATGTGGTGTGAGTGCAGTTTTATTGTCCGCATACATCATCACCTGCACATATATATAGCAGCACTGGTACTCCAGTTCCGGCTCGTAGGAACTCTCCAGAGTGCTCATAATTCAGATGTTGAATGGCGACAGCATGAATGCAATGGGATACTTTTTCTGAGTGGTATGAAGCAATGTATAATCGGTGCTTCTGTTCGCCTGTAAAACTTGAAAAGTTACAGCAGTTAACAGTCATCCGCTGTTTACGATGGATGACCTGGGTTTATGGTGGCCGGATGTCGTCTCCATTGATTGTCATATCTGTCTCGAATTGCTCGTGAGAATAGTGCAGCAACCTATCGCAGTCGGGACAAAGAAAACAAAATGGAGATAGATAGGCCACACATGGCAGGAATTGAAGATCTTGGCCAGAAACCGAGGAAATCTTTCATCGAGGCCCCATGCTTTTCTTAGGTGTGACAGGGCGCTATTATAGGGCTGAACTTGTCAGATAGCTCAAATTATGATGTATTTATTAAAGCCTATTTTGAAGCACAACTAATTAATCAAAATAAAAACTAAAACTAAATTGCAAACTACGTGGCTAAATTTAATTTAATTTTACTGGTGTTCATATTGGCTTTCTCCAACAAGAGGGCTTTGAGTCCATTGTTTTAATCATGCATAGTAAAATTTTAGGTTACATTATGTTAAAATTTTTCATTTCACCAATAAAGTATGTTTTATTTTTCTTCTAAAGCAGAAGGTGAGAGAATAGGTTTTGGCAGGTCGTTGGTAAAAGTAATAAAAAAGAGTGACTCCAGGATTGATCCTGGACGGATTTCAGCAGATCAAAAAATTTACCGTATTATTGAACGCACTGTTGCCATCCAATCAAATACTTTTTCATTGAGCTTTATGGAAATAATAATCACGATTCATACCAGGAAATTAATTTACGTAGTTTTTACATCTTTGCAATGAAGGTATACTGCCCACCCAACTTGCCAGAATTCTTTTTTCTCCCTCTTCTACGGTAACTTGTTCGGAATTATGATGAGACTTTCCACTCGAAAACCGGGGTCCTCGCTCCCTTGAATTTCAATCTTCCATTCACCCAACAGCTAATTTCCCCGACTCTCGCCGGTCGAAACATAACGTGTGGTGTGCCCTAATAAGAATTGCAACAGGGGTTATTCAATTTGCAGGCCGGGAGAAGTTGGATGTACCTTCGTTAATTATTCACTCAAGCCTTCCTTTTCGAACAAAAGGCTCTTGGAGTAGTGGACTTTGTGCTATTCTTGAGGTTTACTCCGAGGAAGAGGTGTGAGGAGTGACTTCTTTTTCATGTTCTTCTCTCCACTCGTTCTGACGAAAAGCCGAAGTTCAGAGACTATGGGGAAGTTGTAATTGCTTTCCGTCAGTTTTCACTCCCTACTCGAAGCGTATCTTTTGAAATACTCACATCATCACTTCGACTGATATTGACATGAATGTTACGAAGGTATAAAACTTATCAACGCGTTACCTCTGAGGGTTACCATGTTAGGAGGATTGCAGTTTGGTTGTCACTCACACTTCCGATCTGATCTTCTCCAAGTCAGTTCCAGTGATGCAAACTGGAGAGAAGCTGCTCATCACTCATTCAGCTGATTCGAACATTCAATTCACTTCCAACGGTACCCAGTATGTTGTATGTCGATACGAAATTGACTAAATATTTAAAAAAATTAGTAGGCACGTAAAAAATGCATATATTATAATTATTCAACTGTTGGAATATTTAAGAAAGGAATTGGTTCGCAAAATAAGGGTCACGAAAGCGTCACTTTCTTTTTGGTTTATTATTTTCAATAATGAACCTTTGGAATTGACCAAGAAAAAAAAAGTTAACCTCCCTCAAAATTTGTTGGTTTACGTTTCAAGGTACCTACGTAGAATCCGAAAATTGAATAAAATTTTTCCGTCCGTACACCGTACGAGGGACTTTTCTCAGTTAGCATTGACCGATTTTGATGAATTTTGGTATTTAGGCTCCATTCGGGGCCGAGTTGTGCCCGAAGATTTTGATTGATGTAGGTAACTTCTAAGGGTTGAAAAATAAGGTTTGAAATTTTGGAAACGCCCTAGCTCAAAAATTTTTGACATAAAGATATTGTTTTTTCACAATTTAAGATAGTTTTGAATTTTAGAATTTTTAGAGACCAGGCAGAGCCGTGTAGGACAAATTGTTCGCTCCCTACAAGAATTTAAGGTTTGGACGTACGATAAATCAGAAACACGAGTGTGAATCGCAAAAGAGGCATAATCTCGTTCAAATTTTAGTTGGCCGAAATGCGATCGATGTTTTTCTTCCTGTTAGTTGGTGGTAACAATGGCAAAGCCGTGTTCTTTGCAGACGAGTAATCTATATAGAAAAATAATAAACCTTTGTGTAATAATTTGCAGCATTTTTCAGTAGACTTTATGAAGCTAACTTCTCTGTGTTGGAGCGAACTTCTTTCTATTTAGGTTGTAGATCAACAGATTTTATGAAAAACGTTCATTTACAAGTGGTAAATCGCTATTAGACTTCATGAACACACGTCCGAGAAGTTGTTCGTTTATTACTTATTTATTAGTATGATTTTAATAATCCTGAAACCACCAACTCCATCCGGTAATCCGGTTTTGATAGACCAGAAACCAAATTCCTCTTAGTATTTTGCTTCTGAGTCTACCAAGATAGCGAAAGCTTTGCTTTCACTTTTCAAGGTTGACAAAAAATTTCTCCAAAATCGAAATTTCCACTCGCGTTTTACATTTCAGACCTTCCCGAACGATATTGGTTCCGTGTCTGCCAGTCTGTGTGTCTGTCCTTGCCACAGCCATAACTTCTACAATTCTCATCCGATTTCGAAGAAATTTTCGGGAATTGTGTGAGTTGGCGTGTAGACGAGCCCCTATGAAAATCATCGTCCCCGGACTGATAGTAGCCGCTGCGCATGCGCAAACGTGAATTCCTTGTAACAGCCATAACTTCTACATTTTCCATACAATTTTGACGAAATTTCTCAGGATTGTTCAGATTGGCGTGTAGATGGTCCCCTATCAGGGTAGTGTAAGGTACTTAGAGATTGATGTTTTGAGATATACTACTTTGCATCGGAACATCTATACAATCGGGTTATGAATACGAGGAAGCTATGTGTCACACCCACTCTTTTCTTTGTCTTTCATGAGAAAATTCATTGTCCCTCAAACATTCTATTTAACCTCAGTCGTTATTCCAATTGTCAATCAACAGTGTTTCACCACTAAATCACTACATATTCACAACATCTCCTACATATTTTGACTTCTGATTGATTAATTCCTTTTCAAAGATATGAGTCACTAAAACAAAAAAAAATCAAAGAAATAGGTTGGATCTGGTCGAATATTTTCCACAACGACGGTGCGACATTGAACTCCTCTTATTTCCCCAAATTTGTCGAGATTTTGACATGGAAATGACTACAAATTCAACAACCACCGTCGAGTCGCACTTTCCAACCTTCCAAGTAACGTAAATTCCCCTGCTTCCTTTTCCAGGGGTATCTGATAACTCCTCTGCCGTAGAAAATTCACTCAAAAGCCTCTCCATCAGATGTCGTACCTCGACTCCTAGGTTTACACGAAATGAGAAAGAGACGATCCAAACATGCAAAGGTTGCTATTCAGAACCCTCCGATGTAAAGAGAATGTGGGTCATCACACTTATAAATAAATCATGAACTGCACTCGACTTGTTTCCTCATGGTGATTCGGAGCGACGCTGATACACGAGTCAGGAACTGCGGACAAACCTGACATCCCAGGATCCCCGAATATGCAATTCAAATGGGGAATTATTTAAATAATCCGCGGCAAATGTAGGTTAAAGTCGAACGTCTTGGTGGCTAATGGGAGTTGATTAAGGGCTCATTCCTTAAATCCTCTTCCATCAGAATAAATTAGGGTTGAAAACCTCGCCCCCCAACGCCAGGTCATTGAGTCCTCTAATTTATTGTTTTCCAAGAGAAACTGTAGCAGTGGCAAGATGCATCATTCATCATGGGCTAATGAATCAGGAGATTTTCACCTTAGAAAGCTTAGCCCATTCGAAGCTATCATTAAGGAGGTTTTGGGGTGCGGTTGCGGGAGCTTGACAAACCCGTATAGGCTACCAAGGGTTAAGAGGCTCTTCGAGGCGAAAATTCCTGAGAAAGGGGCTTCCAAAGGATGAGGAGATTTTCGGTAAATAAAAAGCTATTGATCTCTTCTTCATTCTTCAGTTGTCGCAGTGTTCTTCCTCTTCGACTATTTTTTGTTGCGAAAGAGTAATTACACCGGGCAGCCTGTACTCGAGAGACGAGGACGGATTCAGTCTGTTACTAACTTCGCTTTAACAACTTGCCCTCCACGTCACTTTGCCGGCCTGGCTAGAGAAAAACTCGTCGTACAGCGAGTCGGGAAAAATACGTTTTTTTTTTTTAACGGAGCAAATGTATGTTGGTTCATTTAGAAGAGAATGTTTCATCTATCAATCAGTCGTCGAGGTTCTTTATACGTTGGACGTACCGTAGAGAGAGATCCAGTGAAAAAGGAGACTAACTGGACAGATTCCAGGCTCATGAGAATCTCGTTGATTCTTTTAAAATGTTTGTCTCCCTTGATTTCTACGGGTTCATTTTTCACTATGAAATAATTGACTGGTGTCTGCATGTCAGTTTGTTCCTTTAAACGCTATTTCGACGGGTTTCTTTTTTCTACATAACGGAGAATCAGTCGGCATCGGCAGGTTATACACTATACATAACTTGTCCAAAATTCTTTATCGTGATATCATGTTCCAATGAGAAGGACAAATAGCAGTCTAGTTCAGTTAGCAGTCTTGAAAATTTCATATTTAGCAGGGGTTTAAATAAAAATGTATCATTTGTACAGTTAAAGTAAATGAGACACTTTCGTAAAATTTCGTTATTTTTTGCTTCCGAGTGTACCGAGGTAGCGGAAGCATTGTTTTCATTTTCCAAGGCTAAAACACATTCTCCAAAATCAAAATTTTCACTCGATTTTCAAGCTTTTGACCTTCCCGATTTTTGGTTTCGTGTCTCTCTTTGTATATATTTTTAAACATGATTTATTATTGCAACTGATTATTACGTAAAATAGAATCGATCTAGCAATATTACATAAATATCAGCTGTACACTCCTTGAGAGCCCGTTAACAGTAAAACCCAGCCCCCTCTCATAACAGTATCTTCAACACTGAGCTATAAGATGACGATGTTTCGTTGGTACGTAATTTCTGACCAGCAACCTTGATTTTTAATCTTACTCGATAATATCGATAGCTAAGAGACAACATGTGATATGAAAATTCTACTGGTTTCAGGTGAACGAAAAAACTCTTCTATTTTGCTCGCTTCGGATCTGTATAAAAGGTAGCTAAACGCGTTGATAACACTTGTTGTCTCAACTGTTGTTCATAACAAGTGTTGCTCAACTTGAAATTAGAAAATTTCCAGTGGTTCGAACAAAAAAGAGGACCACAGCACTAGATTCCCATTTTTTTCATACCACTTGTTGTGTCTTAGCCATCGATATATGATTGGTTGGTACAAGAATGAATGGAAAGCTGCATTCTTTGCAGAAGGGAATATCTACAGAAAAAAAGATAAATTGTTGTGTAATAATTTGCAGCTTTTCAATGGTTGAGAAACAAGAATTTTGGAGTATCATTTGAGCTGGATTCGGTCCCCCTTTTCATGACCAAGATTGTAAAATCTGTAACGAATTAAATCTTGGTGAAGAGGTGTTGATTTTTCTTCTAGTCGCGCTCCCTTGAGAAACTCCAATGAATACCCGCGAAATTGCGGGTTGGAAATTTGTCAAGACGCCGACAAATTGAAGACCATGATTTTTCATTTGTTAGATTGTTGAATGGGAAATCAATTAGTGCAAAGCAAAAGGTGCGAACAGGTGGGGGAGCGTTGAGTTCGGTAGGAAGAGAACGTAATTTGAGTGACGGGAGAAGCTGATTGGTAAAACTCTCTCGATATCGGGAAGGGAGATGTCATTTCCCGTGATCGGTATTCAAGTGTCAGGAGCAGGTTTTGTAGGGGCGGTGGGTGCTTCCACGGCCCTTCGTCTCTAATCACTTTACCCCCTTCTGAGAGGATCGCCTTCAATTCACCTCTCCTGTGGAGGAAGGGCTTCGGAAAAGGGACGGAAGTGAAGGTGGAAAAGGTGGCGTAGGGCGCCATACTGAAGGGTTAGAACCCAGCAAAAACCTTCAATCGAAAAGGCGGTATTTTTTCTCTCTGAGCTCGCTCGTCCTCACGTCATTTGCCATGTGGGCGAAGGAGAGATGCTCCGTTTCCTGTAAAGAGGCCTCGTGGTCCATAACTGTCGAGCACAAAGGAATATAATCAAGGGAAAAGGGCCTTGTAAAATCTCTGTCGACGAATTGGCCGAATCGGGAAGAGAGATGAGAGTCACGATAGGAATGAATGTAACCTGACTAGGAGGTCACACCATCCAAGTTACACCTGATAAATGACAGTTACTTAGATCTAGAAGATCTTGATTCTCATTCATTAAACAGCACATAGCTTCCTCGAATCCTCAACTCGATTGTATAGATGATACGATGCGTAGTAGTTGAGGAGTTTTCTTTCAAACTTGCTTGTATCCACTTCAAATGTTTTGTGGGAAATTGAAAAAAACTAATTTCATGCCGAAGGAAGCTGCCTAGAGGTCCCAAATTTTCCAAATAGTTTGTTCATGGAACTCTTGATTGTGAGACCAAATTTCGAAATTTTGGCATGCGTTTTGAGGAATTCACGGCCATTTCTAATTTGGGTATAAACCCATTTGATGAAAAACAATGGATATGAGCCACTTTGAAAAAAAACCTAATTTTTGGTTGTGCAAAGAAAAGTCTCATTTTCATTTTTTTTATTTGTCAACCTATTATTTTCAATAACGAACCTTCGGAATCGAGCAAGAAAAAATATTCTAACCCTCTCAAAATTTGATGGTTTACGTTTCAAGAAATGCAGAATCCGTAAACCGAATTAAAAAAAAAGTGTTTGTTGAAAACAATGGGATGGATATAAACCGTTTTGTCGGAAAACCCGATTTTTAGCAAGATTTTAAAGCGGGATACAAACAGTTTTTTAAGGAATTCAACTCGTGAGATGATAGGCCTTATCCCAAAGATTCAGAATCCGTGAAAAGAAAGTGTAAAAAATGGATATAAGCCCGTTTGAAAGAAAACTCTTCAGTTAATCTCAAAACATCAATCTCTAAGTGCCTTCCACTACCCTCATAGGAGACCATCTACACGTCAACCGGCACGATCTCTGAATATTCTTGGAAAGTGTAGAATTATGGTTGTTTCAAAGATTTCACGTTTGCGCATGCGGAGAAAATACTTTCAATTTGAGGGCCATGATTTTCGTAGAGGACCATCTCCACTCCAACAGGCATAATTTTCAAATGTTTCATTGAAATCAGATGGGAAAGCTAGAAGTTACGGCTGTAACGAGGAAATACACGTTTATACATGCGCAGTGGGTACTATCAGTCTGGGGGCAACGATTATCATAGGGGACCATCTACATGTCAACCCGCATAATTTCTGAAAATTTCATCGAAATTGGATAAGAAATGTAGAAGTTATGGAGGATGTCATGAAGACACACAGACGGACAGAAACGGAACCAAAATTGTTCAGGAAGGTCTATGGGTATCTATGATTTTTAATATTATGTTTTAGGATCCCTGAGCGTAGTTTATTCGCAAATTTGCAACCCCAAAAACAATTTGCTACTGACGTAGTGCTCTGTGCTCTGACATCCATGACATTTTCGCCCTTTTTCAACTAGGTATGATAATTTCGATAATTCCTACCCAGTAACTTTTTAAAGCAGGTTGAATACTTACTTCGACCGTTTTTCCAAGTAAATCTTCCGATATGTCGTGTATATAGATGTATTTCTTCCAAAATGATATTAGTACCTAACGTTTCAGTTCACCTACCTACTTACTTCAATTAGATTTTTCTTGTAGATTTTCCGATATATTTCACTCGTATGCAAGCATTTATATTATTTTGGTACCAAGGTGCATAGAATACAGGTAGAAGACATGTATCTCTATCTCTTTTTTTTTAAGTGTGGAATGCTTTTATTAGGACGAACGATGTTTCGCTGCGTAGTGCGATCTTGGGGCTGTTGTTGGTGTTGTTTTTTTCTCTCGAGGGAATTTCCGCATGAAGGATGAGAGAAAGAAGAATTTTGGAGTTTTGATCGTCTAGGTGGAAAAATGTATCTCTCTCTCTTTCTTGGTAGGATTTGTGAAGAGAACCCCACTCCACACCTCACGTACATACCTTACCTTCACAAGTTAAGAATCATAATTTCCAAGTAAATCTCCCAATTTGTCGAGTACATCGATAAATTTCTTTCAAAATGGTGTTTGTATTGCTTTAATACGTTTTAATTTTTGTATTGCTTGTGTTTGTGTTGCTTTAAAACGTTTTAAACTCACTATCTACTTCAACAAGTTTTTCCTGGTAAGATCTTCCGATATATTGAAATATCGATATATTTTCCCCGATATACGAGGTTCGTATCGTAGGTATCGATACCTCATAGACGATATATCATTTGTTCAGTAGATCGATATACGAGTATTTTATTCAATATGCCATCCCTAATAATAATACAATTATTGTATTAAGTTTTGCTTCCTTAACAATCAGTAATAAAATTTCTTTCATCTTTTTTTTCATTTCAGCTTTCATCGAATCGAGTGAGAAGCTTATAATTCTTCCATGATTGTGAAGGTGTGAAGGTAATATTATGTCATATTAGGTAGGTAGCAAGTACCTATGGTTAGTAGGTTAAAAAAAAGTGACAATGGCAAAGCTGTGAGTTTTGCAGACGAGTGATCTATACAGGAAAATAATAAACCTTTTTGTATATGTATTCGTAATAATAATAATGAAATTCGTAGTAATAATAATGAAATTACAAATCAATTGCTTATTGCGAGGTAAAAAGAAGAATAGGAGGTCGAATGATGCATCAAATGACATTTATCACCACTGTATGCGATGTGGATGACCCCATAAGTACAGCAATTCAATCAAGGATTAACCTCGTAGTCCCTTCTTCTTCACTTCATTCCTCGTCATCGTCCAAATTGTCTCTCAACAAAATCCCACACTCCCCTCGAGGAGTCGTAGATATTTTACAGCCTGACTTCATCTCGACCCCAATTGTCGTCCACGTCTTTCGTCGGTTCTCTTCATCCCTCCGGGGCACCAATCAAGCGTTGGCTTTTCAATTGAGTCGTCCCCGTTTTTCCCAAGTGTGCTCCCACCCTCGCCTTCACAAATCATGTTGACTCCTGTGCTTTTTTGTTCTATTCTTCAAGCACGATCGTCGACACCAAAGGTTGTTTTACCTGCGTAGTGGGGGGCTGTTCGATACTCACTGACGTACGGAATTATACTTTTCCTTCGATACTGGGTATTTTGGAAAAGATACTATCCTTCCGATACTACTACTGAGAATACAAAATGAAAAACATAAATGAGTTGGTAGTTGTGTCAGATAAAAATAGCTTACCCATAATTATTAAAGATTAAATTTTATGGTTTTAAATTAAAAAAAGTGGGTGTGCCACATAGCTTCCTCGTATCCACAACCCGTTTGAATGGATGATCCGATGCATAGCAGTTAATCTCAAAACACCAATCTCTAAGTACCTTCCACTACTCTCATAGGGGACCATCTACACGTCAACCGGCACAGTCTCTGAATATTGGTGGAAAATGTAGAAGTTATAGCTGTAACACGGCAATATACTTTTGCACATGCGCAGTGGCTACTATCAGTCTGGGGAAGATGATTTTCATAGGGAACCATCTACACGCCTACCCACAAAATGCCTGAAAATTTCATCGAAATCGGATGAGAATTGTAGAAGTTATGGCTGTGGCAAGAATTTTATGACAGATACACAGACAGACAGACAGACACGGATCCAAAATCGTTTAGGAAGGTCTGGAACGCAAAACACGAGTGGAAATTTTGATTTTGGAGAACTTTTTTTTCTTGAGAAGTAAAAACAAAGCTTCCGCTACCTCGGTAGACTCGGAAGCAAAATGAATAAAATAATTATTAAATTTATTTAATTATTATTTAAAATCTAAATTATACATTAAAAATCAATTTTAGCTGGTGCACTGCAGATAACTAGGATGAAATACGAGGATACTATGACTTGAGAGAGGGGTGTCTTCTAAACTTTTAGCTTGGAACTAGAAATTTGGGGCAAAAAGGGATATAGTGATTTTTGAAAGTATTCTTTTATGAATCTAAATATAATTTTTATTAGATATTTTGGTTTATTCCAATAATGACATTAAATTGTTTTCTTGATCGTCTTTTGGAATTGGAGCAAGAAAAATTAACTCCTCCATCGAAACTCCGACTGAAGTACTGGTATCTTTATTTGACTGGAATCGCACATCCGAACTACATTGGTAAAAAATAGTGGTCTCCCTCTACCATCCCCCTCACCATTATCCACCATAATATTTCTAGTGGCATGGGAGCCTTGAATTTGAAGAGCATTTAAAAATCCACAACCTACGATACCCAACATGCGAATTAGAGCTCCCCCCCCCCCTACACCCGAGCAATGGTGCCGGTCTGGCACCAAAGCGGAAATACATCGTAACGTTGAACTTTCATCTCTTAGTTTTGATAAGCAATCCGTCGAGGTTCACATCCGTATTCAAGGTGAAACACACGGAAAATTATGGTGTCCTGGCACCATGTTGGCACTACTATTATTTCCATGCTAGGACAGGGAATAATTCATGAAAATCCGAGGTACAATGAAAAATTTTCCTCAGTTTCAATGCGTGGATACAATTAGGAAGCTATAAAGGAACCGAAATATTGAAACATTGGATATGTTGTGAATACTATCCCCCCAATCACCCCCTCGCCTTCGGAATTTTGATACCCTAGGGAAATAATGAGCAATTTGGAAGATTTCTGAGTCGAACAAAAAACGAAACACGCAAATTGGTTGGAAATTGAGGCCTGGGCAGTGTTTACAAGATTATGCCCGCAAACGCACGTTTTTTGAACATGATCCCTCCTTAAAAGGCAAAATTCGAAATTTCGGCGACATAGTGCACAACTAGATATTTTTCCGCGTCGAAAAAAAATAACCACGAAAATCAGTTGGAAATTGAGGCCTGGGCCAAATACACAAGATAATGCCCAAAAACGCACGTTTTTTGAGCATTAACCTCCCCCCTCCTTTCTCCCTCTTAAAAGGTAAAATTCTTAACTAAAGCCTGCGCAGACGACACAAGATTTTGTCACACACACAGACATTCACCTATGGGTTTTTTCGTGGATTTGGATTCAGAATGGTCTAAAACGGATTGGTGTGTGGTTATTTTTTTTCTTCTGTTGAGTGTTTACTTTACCCCAGATCGATCGCATAAAGACGCCCAAGTCTTACTGTGGGCCTAAAAACAAAAACTGTCGGTTGCCCGAAGAAAAAGAGGGAAGCAGGACAATTATTTTTGATTACTTACGAAAATAGCACAACAGGCACGGATATGTATAAGTAGGTACTTTCATAATTACTTTGATCTCGTAAATGAGTCTCCGTCAAGGAGGAACATTTTCACGGGGAAAATGAACTTTAATTTCCTGAGTGCTTGAGACTGAGTGCTCTCGCTAAAAGCTAATTAGGGCATTACAGACCCAGGAGTCTCTTTATGAATATCGCCGTTCACAATTTAATTTCAATTTTTTGAAGAATTTTCCGAAAGGAAAGAAAGGTGGTGTGTTTTCCTGAGTGGCTCATGCGAAATGATCGCAATATACATCGTATTCAGTATCGGATACTACATGTAGTACTTGTGGAAGGTGGCGACGTTTCGGTTTTCTAACCACAACAAGTGTTCAAATTATATCTAAATCATACTAAAATGACAATAATTTATTACTATTAGAAGAATTCAAAAAAATTCTTTCTTCTGATTAGAGAGTTAATTGGAATTTAGAGGTTGAGATTTCTGAATGAAACAGAATCTGGTAAGTGGCTAGATAGGAAGAAATTATAATCAAGTATTATTATAGGGAATTTGATACTAATCGAAACAATTTTTTCAAAAATGTTCCACACCAAATTAAAATTTTTCTAAACTCAATTTTTCTGGTTTTCTACATCAGGTAAGTATACGATACTTTTCTTATTTCTAAATTGAAGTTTTCCATCAAAAAACATTATTTTGTGAAAAGTTTTTTACTATAAATCAAAAATTAATATTTTTGATTTGAAAGCTAATGTTTTGAATTTTATTAGTCTTTTATAATAGGTCAAAAATCCTCATTGTAAACAATTATAAAAACGTCTGCCAAGCGGGTGTGGCACATAGTTTCCTCGTATCAATAACCCGATTGTATAGATCAGCGGTTCCCAACTAAATTTTTCCAAGGACCCCTTCATCAAGGTACTACAATGACGAGGACCCCCACTATCTAAAGTTACCTAAAAAGAACCGAAATATGTGAAAAAATAAATCAAACTAATGCTATAAAACTTAGGATTTATTCGTGAAAATACAGAGTATTTACAAGGTTCAAGAGACGCCGACGAGTTGGGTTCAAGAGATACTAGCAAGTTCGGTTCGAGAGTCACTGACTTATTAACTTTAACATCGAAAGCATTTTCTCGTTCTTCGTTTGTATGCCTAGGCCGTTCTAACGATCCACATTCTAACCAACGGTCCAAACGTACGCGTAATTAACTTTCCGTGAAAAACAAAGCTTTTCAATCACTAAAATGTTGCACAAAATCACACAATGTGTGATTATTGCTGTAATCAAGTGATTATAATGTGTATTTATTGCTAGTGCTCACAGAGTACTGGAGACAAGTTAGTGCTAGTGGAGTTTGCTAGTGCTAGTGCGGTCCCTGACCGAGTTGTTTACATGTCATGTAAACAACTCGGTCAGGGACCGCACTAGCACTAGCAAACTCCACTAGCACTAACTTGTCTCCAGTACTCTGTGAGCACTAGCAATAAATATAGCAATAACTGACATCTCTGAAATACATAAAGCCAAACCAGAGTGTGCTAGCGTTAGTTGTCATATGAAGCCAGACGCAGAAGTCAACGTTCAGAAGCTGCAAATATATATTTAATTTGTATATCCTAAGGACCCCTCAGCCATACCCGCGGACCCCCGGGGGTCCGCGGACCACCAGTTGGGAACCGCTGGTATAGATGATCCGATGCATAGTAGTTAATCTCAAAACATCGATCTCTAAGTACCTTCTCTACTTACCTTCTAAGGTCTGAAACGCAAAACGCGAGTGGAAATTTTGATTTTAGAAAACTTTTTTTTCAACCTTGAAAAGTGAAAACAAAGCTTCCGTTACCTTGGTAGACTCGGAAGCAAAATCTCATTATGAAAATTAATCAGGTTGGCAACCAGAATCAGACTAGTCGAGGAGAAATTTACGCGGTGCGGGTTAACATTAATTTTTTAACTGCCCTCATGAATACTTCGAATTTTCGAATATTTTGAATACTTCGAAATTTTCAAATATTTTGAATATTTCGAAATTTTCAAAAAAAATTAAGCAATTTTGGTGGCATCATAAATTTAATAACAAAAATATGAAGAAAGGGTTTAAAAAACATAACCCGATTGTATAGATGATCCGATGCATAGAAGTTAATCTCAAAACATAAATCTTCAAGTACCTTCCACTACGCTCATAGGGGACCATCTCCACGCTAATCTGAACAATCCTGAGAAATTTCGTGAAATCGGATGTAAAATTTGGAAAGTTATGGCTGTTACAAGGAATTAACGTTGGCGCATGCGCAGTGGGCACTATTAGTCTGGGGGAGATGATTTTCCTAGTTGACCATATACATGGCAACCCCCACAATCCCTGAAAATTCCTTCGAAATCAGGCAATAACTTCGTATAATTATGCCGGTTCCAAGTATTTCATGACAGAAACACAGACAGACAGACACGGAACCAAAATTGTTCAGAAAGGACTGAAACTTAAAGGAAATTTCCATTTTGGAGAACTTTTTTTCAACCTTTAAAAGTGAAAACAAAGCTTCCGCTACCTTGGTAGACTCGGAAGCAAGAAATTTACTGAAAGTTGAGATTTTAAAGTTTTTTTAGTTCCAAGTTTTTCAAGGTGTATTTGAGGCTGTATTTAAAGCTAATTCGATACAATTTTTCAATAAAACCAAAAGTAAAGATTTACATTTAAAATAAAAATGTATGCTTTTCTGAGTCGAATTCTGATTAATACTAATCAATAATTAGATTCTGATTGACAAACTGATGCTGGTCCCTCACAAGAGGAAGTTAGGATTCTCGTAACTAACAGAGAGAATGGAGTGGAGTTTCAAACTGATCGTCTATGGATATGTAGTTAACCCAATTACCGTGATGAAATGCAACTTGAATAAGGTTGTCTGAAATGTCGAATACCTTATTCAAACCATTATCAATGTATCAAATTAATGGATCAATAATTAATTCGACTGCGTCGCCCAAGCCAATCGAGTGTTGTAGGCATATGCCTCAGTGTTCACTGTTAACTATGTACCTACACACTATGTACAATACCCCCCCCCCCCCCCACCAATTCTTAGTACCGCGCATCCAACTTCATGAGATGTCTTGGATCCACCATGTCTTGGGTTGAAATTTTCAAGAGTGCCCTAGCTCGAAAACTCCCTAAATAAAGGTATTGTTTCTTCTCCAATTTGAAATAATAATGAATTTTTTAAACTTTTAGAAACCATCCGGTGCTTTGTAGGACTAACCTTTCACTCCCTGCGAGTACTTAAGGGTCGTTGGTTGTCCTTCGCAGCCAAGAATCAAACTTCTTAATGAAGGCACCCACAACTCTCAGAAGATAGCTTTGTTATTGTTAGTTGGTAGTATTAATGAAGTAGCCGAGCCCTATGCAGAGCTATAGTACAGTAAAATAATAAATCATTGTATAATAATTTGCAGCGTTTTTGGTTTAATATTTTCATTGATGAACTTTTGGAATCGAGCAAGGAAAAAAATTGTAACCCCCCTTCAAAATTTGATGGTTTAAGCTTCGAGGTAGGATCGCTACGTAGAATCCGAAAACCTAATAAACATCCTTGAGTATAAATATTATGTTTTATCGCTGGGGTCAAATTTTGTGTGCAAATAATCGATAGGTACTATGTTTGACAAGGTTTCTTGATTTTTATGGCCGAGCAGTCAGCATAAAATGTTGGCATAAATCGAGAGATTTCAAACGAATAGATAACGATTTTTATAAGGGGAAGCGTACTGAGTAACCAATCGTAAAATACTAAGTTTTAGAAGAATTAAACGTCAAAAAACTGATCCTCGATTGCTGGTGATGCTTCGATTAAAACCGCTGGATCATCAGCAAACAAGTACAAAAGAAAATATATTAAGAACAACCGACTTATCAACTCCGTGCCAATCACATCATTTTGAGCTCAATATTGGTAATTAAATGTACATCAAGGGTAATTAACTAGAGTGCGTTCAATGTATGCTCATAGGCTTACGATGATATATTCATAGTAATACGTAATTTGAAGTTTTCGCTCCCCGCGGCTGCATCAGTGTGATGGAGATTAATTCGTGGAAGGATTATAAATTAGGGTTAATCTTACCTTTGGAAACCCCATCAAGACCTTCTTGTTATAATTGTTCATGTCTTTAGTCAGTTATGAATAATTTATGAAGTGTATTATTAGTGTATTATTTTACTACAGCAACCAAGTAACATATTTTGAGTTTCCTACGTCGTTATCTTCAACTTTATTAGTCAAAAGCTTTCTTTCCCCAAATCGAATGGAATTTTTTGATGAAACCAGTACCACTGGAGTTTTGGTAGTACATAATCCTGAGGCCCAGATTTTGAGAATGTCGAATTTAGTTAATTTTGGTCATACTTGATGAATTATACGAATGCACCATTGAATTCTATCTCAAAACTGAACTTTTATTCATAAACGCATTATTGTTAAGGACAACGCATCATATGGATAATAATAATTAATCTTGGACCCTACACTTTTCCCCTCCTTCTTCATCAGCTCCAACCCGCTCTCTCAATTGGTCCGCATGTTTTCTCTTCAGCATGTCTTCTATCAAGACTTCATAGGAGTATGGTTCATTCCTTTA
This sequence comes from Apolygus lucorum, assembly GCA_009739505.2. Lineage (NCBI taxonomy): Eukaryota > Metazoa > Arthropoda > Insecta > Hemiptera > Miridae > Apolygus > Apolygus lucorum. Next base: position 16,506,995 of record CM019179.2, read on the forward strand.
CTTCTCAGTCCCCGCTTTCCACCCACGCTCTCGTTCATTCTTAACCCATACCATCTCCCCTTCTTCAAATTCTCTGCCCATCTTCCGATTTTCAAATTTTCCTCCAACTTGTTGTTTCCACAGCTTTCTTTCTAATTGTTTTCTCATGTTTGGCTTGATATTATCCAGGATGGTAGGAAGTCTTCTCCCAAAGAACAACTCTGCTGGTGCCCCTACCTGTTGTCTTCTGTGGAGAGTTCCTATAACTGAATAATACATTTTTCCAGTTTTGCCCGTAGTCCTTTTTCTTTCATTCTTCTCATAACCTCCTTCAGATTCTCCTTGTGTTCTTTTCTGTCCTTTCCAGTTACTATGATGTCGTCCAACAAAACTCCTTCTTTCGGCATCCCTTTCAAAACCTTTTCCATAAACCGCTGGAAAATTCCAGGACTTGCTGAGACCCCGAATGGAAGTCTTCTATATCTAAAATACCCTTCATGAGTGGCGAAAAACTGAACTTTTATTCATAAACGAATTATTGTTAAGGACAACGCATCATATGGATAATAATAATTAATCTTGGATCCTACAATACTTACTCAACCCCATTATCCACTCATCTAGACCATTGGCCCTAAACTGGTTTAATGAACCGGTTCCTGGAAGGCCACCGAAGTTAAGGCCAGTCGGCCAGGGAGATTATCCGGTGGTGACCGCTCGAGGATGGTATTGCGGGTATTGATAATTTTTCGTGTTGGGCTGTTGGTGAACCCCGCTCCACTTGAGATGGTGAGGCAATAAGTAGCCATGAGCAAAATCATCAGAACCAATTGTGATAATCCCTTTGGAAGACAGCTGACGACGTCCGCGACGCCAGAAATGGCAGTTGGGCGAAAATTCAGCCTGAGATTTATCTTTCTATTTATTTACTTATCTAGAAAGTTTGCTCATGAAGTCATATTGTACTTCCCCCAATCTTGTCATGTTTGAAAATTTAAATTTTGTAAATAATGAAACCAATGTTGACATTGAAAGTGATGTTCATGTTTCATACTACCACATGAATGATATGGTGAGTGCTATAATTGGGCCATTGGTGGAACTAGAATACCCAATGGCGGTACCGTCGAAGTAAAAGAAAGCCGAAATTGTTCCAGAAAGGATAAATATAAGAATATCGAAGTTGAGCAATCATGCTGTTCGATTGGAGAGACAATCGAGCCTTTTTTCTTGAAAATCTCGGGAAGAGGAAAAACCATCAGTCATTAAAACGAACTGCTTCAAGGGCTGTCGAAAGTCATCGACAAATAATAATTACCGGGAGGGGAAGATATCGAAAAATGTACCTGGAGCAGGGAGTAACAGAGACACTTGCAGGGTATCCTCCAATGAACAGCGCTGTCAAGTGCCCTCAGGCCGGGCTGTTGTCAGTCTTGAGTGGGTCCCCTGGGGGGCTTCTAAAGTGCTCCTTCAGGTCCCATCTTCTCACCGGCGATTCGGCTTGACTCGGGAAATCACTCGGTCGTTGGCTTCCTTCACCGCCCTGTCGACTTCGGGAAGCAGTTTGACCGATCCTCGATTCTTCCCTTTCCCAACGCAGACGTAATATTGGATCGGAGAGGCATGACAGGCTCTGGTCATGATAGAGGTCTTCGATATTTTTCATGTTGCGGCATTGAATTGGTGGAATACGAGCTCTCTTTCCCATCATTTTTGCTGAAGTTGATTCAGAATTTATTTATATTATGACCATATTTTTGGCAGCACGGCCAATTTCTATTACTCGTATACACGAGTATGGCTTAAGAAACCCCGTTTCGGCTAATCGTTTCCCCTCCTAGAACTTTTATTCCCCTGCTTAAAATGCAACTTTTTTCGTTTTTATTAAGGTGATTAAATAAACTGTTGCTGAAACGATACGATTTTTCGTGTTTAATCACAATTTCCCCACATTAAATTAAAAATCTAAAACAAACCCAAAAACCCTAGTAAGCCTAAAAAATTAGGTACCGTTGGAAGGCTGATAGAATGGAGCACCTTCCAAGATTTTGAGGGCTTCAGAAAAATACCAAGTTTTATTAACAAAAAATCAAAATAGAAAAAAATAGAAATTGACAAATTTTAAAATTTGAGGTAGACTATCCTAGGGTAGTCTCTCTAATCCTAGGGTAGACTATCCTACAGTTCTCTTGAACTGATCAAGAGCTGATCAAGCTGATCCAGCTCTGATTTAAATTTCCATGGAAAATCAGGGTGCTATGACCATTTTAGTGTCGCAAAAATAACACGAGTAAAAGTCGGCCTTTCAGTCCTCGCTAGGATGCTTACTGCTTTGAGCCTTTGGTTAAAATTCAATTAACATGGAACATGCTTTAGCCGCGCTTTTCGGCGAGTCGGGATGGAGTGGACGGATGAAGAATAACCCCTGCGTGACACCCCTCCCACATGAAGTTTTTTGGGATGTCCAAGGCTAAAATAGCCATAGTTAGTCTTAGTTAGGGCTAGTAAGTCCTTGGCTATTTTTAGCATGTTCCATGCAAAAAATTGCAGGTAAAAAACGCTGCGAATTATTAACTTTCGGTTCATTCGGACTTGGATGTCCTATTTCTTTTGAGAGTTCGTGGTTCCAAAATCTTATAAACTGATTCATCATTCACTTCTCGTAGTCTCTAAAATCACAATTTTTCAAAATTTAGGACCAGTTTGAGACGTTTTTAAGCTATTTACTGAAGTTTCCAGACATCAAATTCGTGCGGACTATTACCCTACAATATCTCACTGAACAATAACCCAATAATCATGCCATTTGGTTTTCGCTTGGTCGAAGCCACTCAGAATGCCACAAAAAGCTATAGCTCTCAAATGGACCATTCTTCGTAGCAGGGATCAGCCCTCCACTCTCTTGTGCAAACTGTTGTGACTGAATTTGTCGTCTCCCCACCCTGCTAAATAGAGCACGCCATCCAAGCAGGAAATGACTGGAAGATACTCACTTCCTTATAGCCACACCCATTCACTCCTCTAACGACACTACTCTCTCCCACAATCTCTCTCTCTCCCTTGTCCCAAAGACAGTTTTATTAATATTTCGCAGCCATCCTTTTCCAAAACATTATTTTTCGCCGCTTTTATTTCGATACGTCTGCCCCCATTTCTGTTCCGAGTTTCCCCTCTCCAGGATAACCCTCCTTTTTCCTTGATACTCGTAAGCTATCTCCCAAGCCGCGGAGACGGACCCCACAATACATTGGCTTTTCTTATTACGTACAGCTTGGGGTCTTTCCACAACAACAAGGTCCATAAAAATGTCGCCGCTCCGAGGAGTCGCTGGGAGGGCGCCTGATATTCTCTTTTCCCTCTTCAAACCCTCGCCCTCAACTTTTTTTTCCTTCCCTTTTCCTTTTCTATTTTTCTTCGCTTTGTTCTTTTATTTCATCTCTCCTCTTTGTGTGTTCTTTTCACTCTGGAAAACAGTCAATATTTCAAACTTCAATATCGTGAATCACCATTGTGCTCACAGAGACGCTCAAAATCCATGGGCAAAATAAATGGGTTTCCTGAAATTCTAACCATTTTTTGAATCAAGAGGGATCGAGTTCTGACAGGAAACACCAAATGATGAGCGATCCTGGATCATACTCGTAATGACTGCTGCCGTTTGCACCTGAAAGCGAAGCGTGGAAAATCAAGGCAGAGTTCATAGTCGTACCACAATTTTTCAGTAAGTCTCCCAATGTAGGGTATACTTTTTCAAAAAAGCATAATATACAAAGGTAACTTCAAGGGAGGACTTCTTCTTCTCAATTTGTTCATTGACACATGTACGCTTTGTTAGCTGTAGAAGAAGGGGAAATGATAACACCTTGTCTTCCCACAGCCAAAACCAAAAAGGTTTATTAGAACAAAAGAAAACAAAGTTTATCCTACCTACCTACTGAGCTCTGGATAATATTAAAAGGTAATACAATTACCACAAACAGTGGTTTTGATCCTCCCTCAAATTGTCCTTGTAGTGAGCAGCAGTGATGATGTTGGTAGGTAGGTGAGTTGATCCACTGGGTAGGTAGAAATTCTGGCCTTATTTGAAGTGCACTTCTTACTCAAACAGAGGAAATTCAAAGAGATGATCACTTCTTTCTCAAATAGAGAACAACTTCAAAGCTGAGCTGCAGCACTTATTTTCTTTCAAACAGAATAATTATAAAATTTTAGAAGGCAGGAGACAGTGATTCAAAGGAAGGTTGGCTTGTAACTGAACTGTAGGCTGAAGTGAAGTGAAGGTCCTGCAGGTTGGCTCTTGCAAGCAGATAAGAGGCCAGGCTGGTGGTCCTGAGTTAAAGTTAATCCCCAGGGGAGATAATTGACCTCTTGAGGGCACAACACTACACAACACTCTTTCTTCATTCACAGGTAAGTACCTACCTACATTTTATTAATAACATTAACAATTTAATTAGTTATTAGCATTTTAGTTATAAATTTTAGTTTTACATAGATTAGTTAGTTATAAGTTAGAATTAAGTTCTAGTTTTCAAGTTAATTTAAGTAGGTACTTGTATTAAGAATTATTATTAAGTAGACATACATTTAGTTTTAAAGTTTTGGCTTTAAGTGGCCAAAACACGCTTCATTTCACTCTTAGTACTGTCATGAAAAAATTTCTGGGCTGAGTTGACGAAAACGTCAGAAAAAAATGAGCTTAAGTGTGATCAGACCGAAGTACCTGATAATTCACATAGAAAGTAGTATTCTCACATGATACCTCGCTTGTGAAGTACATTTCTTTTGGGCGAGACAAGCTGAATAAAGGAGATAACTGATTTTTTTCAGATCTTTCCCCTCCACTATTTTGGTTATATCATCTTCAAGAGGGTGTCTCTCAATGGGGTGGCCTTCCAGCTCGAATTATTCAACAATATTGCAATCTTTGCAGGATTTTTACGGTGCTGCCTATGAAAACTATCAGGTGAGCGAAAGTAGTTGCAAAGTACTCCCAGTATTCACGAATCACTTCGAGCTGAGGGACACTGCGAGTTCAATGATGCCAGAAGATCATAATAATGTCAGAAGAACCTCATTAAAATTGGATTATAACTGAGGGAGGAGAGGTGAGGCCCACATTGCAGCTCAGCGCAGTACACAAAGGGAGCCAGAAAGAATCACACTGCATCGCCTACTAGAAAACAGTTCCGTGCGGCAGATCCACGAAGGCCAAGTTCAAACCGCAGAGCAATGGAGAGGTCTGAAAATCAATAAGGCTGCACAGGAATCGAGTCGTCTCATGAGAAACAATAATGTCTTGAAACCATGGAACAGGCGCCTGATGACAATTGTACTGCAACCAATGCTCAGGTATTGAGCTGAGGATCAATGATCAGAGGAGAGGAGCCCTAAGTATACCGCCTCAAGACAAGACCTGCCTCTTCCCTGTTTAGTTCCCAGACTTCCTGGTTTAGTTCTTAATATCCATGGCTGCAGAGTAAAGGCGCATTTTCAACTGTGGAGATGTAGATGAGGGAGCACCGAGGAGGATGGACTGTTCAGCTCGTACCAAGCAAATATATATTACTGAGGACTTTTCCTTGCTTACTTACTCAGGTTGGAAGAGAAAAGTACCCCAACGAACCCCCACTATCAGGTCGACGTGTTTCGTATTCTTCGAATGTGAAAATTTGTTGACCAAAAGAAGAAAAAGGAAACTGCAAGACATGGTGGATGTGTCACACCAAACTACTACAATGGATGTGGTCGAGGTAAAATACCAGAAGGTGAGCAACACTGCAAATATGAAGAGTAAAGTGAAGTAGGAACTAGAAATAAAGAAGGCGATTTTGATAAACGAGATTGATAAGGGCCGTTATTATCATAAAAAAAGGTGAATGAAAATAATAATAGCGAAAAAGATTTAAAAAATATCGAACCAAAATATATATATACCAAAATATACCAATTTGTTGATATCAAGAACTTTCGAGATTAATTTCCACGTATTTACCTGATGGCACTCTATGAAGAGTGGATAAATATACGGCGAGGTATCACTTTCTCAATGCGGGCTTTGAATAGATGATTTTGACCTTTGAGATCAGGCATGAGGTTCTCCGGAAGCCATTAATAATGCGGAGCAATTAATAATATCGGAGTGATTATCTGAATCATCACTGGTTGGAACTCACATAAATCTCTACCGTCCATCGATAACAGTTGTTCGATTCGGAGGGATGAGGCTGAATCTTTAGATATATTCAGCTGATGATAAAAACGCTGCAAATCATTGCTCAAAGGTTTATTATTTTCTGTATAGATCACCCTTCTGTATAGATCACTGGTTCTCCATCAATAGCACCTACCACCATCTGTATTCTCCCTTGACCTTCCCTCTCAAATTTCAGCTTCCTGCGTTCAATAGGATATTGAAAATGGCTTCGGAGCCCACTCAGCTGATCAGTGATCTGAGGAGTGAAGAAGATCTCCTCGAATGCTGGAGACGCCTGAAAGAGCACTTCCATTCAATAGGATGGAAAATGGCTTTGGAGCTCACTCAGCTGATCAGTGATCTGAGGAGTGAAGAAGATCTCCTCGAATGCTGGAGACGCCTGGAAGAGCACTTCCATTCAATAGGATTGAAAATGGCTTTGGAGCTCACTCAGCTGATCAGTGATCTGCGGAGTGAAGAAGATCTCCTCGAATGCTGGAGACGCCTGGAAGAGCATTTCCATTCAATAGGAGTAAAAATGGCTTTGGAGCTCACTCAGCTGACAGGTGATCTGAGGAGTGAAGAAGATCTCCTCGAATGCTGGAGACGCCTGGAAGAGCATTTCCATTCAATAGGAGTAAAAATGGCTTTGGAGCTCACTCAGCTGATCAGTGATCTGAGGAGTGAAGAAGATCTCCTCGAATGCTGGAGACGCCTGGAAGAGCACTTCCATTCAATAGGATTGAAAATGGCTTTGGAGCTCACTCAGCTGATCAGTGATCTGAGGAGTGAAGAAGATCTCCTCGAATGCTGGAGACGCCTGGAAGAGCAATTCCATTCAATAGGATTGAAAATGGCTTCGGAGCTCACTCAGCTGATCAGTGATCTGAAGAGTGAAGAAGCCTTTGAGCAATGATTTGCAGCGTTTTTTACCCACCAACATTTTTTTACCTACCAACTTTTTTTTACCTACCAGCTAGGTACTACCTACCACACCATACTGGCTTCACACCTTCACAATCAAGTTTATTAGAAAGAACTAAACGCTTCACACTCGATTGGAAAAATAGAAAGCTTCATATGGAAATTTGATTACTGGTTGCGCAGAAGGCAAAACTGTGTGCAAATCGAAGAAATGAACAGCGATCGCATTTTAGTCCGATAAAATTTGAATGACAGTATTTGTCACAGCATTCCTCAAAGCAAAAAAGCTGGATGGAAGATGGGAGGAAGAAGATGAGGAATTGAATTGATGGAGAGATCAGACTGGAGAGCACAAGTAGGAGCAGCCTTTTGGCACAAAAAAGGGCTCACCCTGAAGTAATACTGTACAAGTGGTTCCGGGGTGAGTAAGCAGAGAGAGTCTGGTTTTAGTTGTTAGGCCCAATGCTGGGGAGTCCATCACTGTTGGGGTGACTCTCTGCAGCTAACTCGCTGGGACACACCTCCTAATGATGGGACCTGGGAAATACTTACCCAATTTACACACCTACTTGGGCACTCTTCAACCATCAACTAGGAATATAAAACATATTGTTTAGTAATGCATGCATTCCAGGGGACGTCCCATTGGATAAGCATTAGATCAGTTTAACCAGTTGGTAAGCGATAAAACTGTTTTTGTTTAATTAAACAAAAAAAGAAACACACAAATCGGTTTGAAATTGAGGCCTGGGCAGAGTTTATAAGATTATGCCCGCAAACGCACGTTTTTTAATCATTAACCCCCCCTTTCCCCCCCTTAAAACGAAAATTCAAAATTCCGGCGACGTAGTGCATAAGTAGATAGTTTTTCGCGTCGAAGAAAAAAAGAACCACGAAAATTGGTTGAGAACTAAGACCTGGGCAGACGACACAAGATTATGCCCAAAAACGCACGTTTTTTGAGCATTAACCCCCCCTTTCCCCCCTTAAAAGGCAAAATTCGAAATTCCGGCGACGTAGTGCACAATTTGATAGTTTTCCGCGTCGAACAAAAAAAGAACCAGGAAAATCGGTTGAGAACTAAGGGCTTGGCAGACGACACAAGATTTTGTCACACACACACACACATACACACACACACAGAGACATACACCTATGGTTTTTTTCGTGGATTTGGATTCAGAATGGTCTAAAACGGATTACTGCGTAGTTATTTTTTTTTCTGTTGAGTGTTGTCCAACTTCACCCCAGATCGATCGCATAAGGACGCCCAAGTCTTACTGTGGGACGTCCTAAAAATAACTACTTCAAGAAATAGCTCTCCATCTATCTCTAACAGTCTCATCAATGCTGTGTTCTTACTGCTATCCTAATTAGTTATTTCCTTACGCCCACAACGATTGTGTTGCACAAATGCAGTACTCCTTCTGCAAGTTAGCACAGCTCAGATTTCTTCAAGCAATGTCTATGTGTGTGTTTCTTCATACTATGTTCGGGTACCTTCTGAAACCACCAAAAAGTTAAGGTTCGTTATTTAGAACATGAAAACAGGGAATTTTGTCAGATGGACGACAGCCATTGAAATAGAGTTGAGGCTTGAAATGTTGCAGCTAGGTAGTTGATGGAACCTCCTTGAAGATTGGATGGAACCTCAATAAACAGCAACAAAGTTAGCTGCCAGGTTGCGGTAACCCTTCCACCACTATTCCTTATGGCCGGACCAGTCCTAGGATCGGTCAACTTCCATCAACTGATGTTCGTAGAACCAAGTCACCCTTAACATTTTTATCGAAGTTAACTTCAACGTGGGCATCAATAAGAGGGGACGGCCAGAAAGAAAAATAAAACAGTCGAAGCAAAAAGTTTCAAGTGATGTCAGACCTGTACACAGGGCTCTGTTACACTCGCTTGGATTGCCGACTGTTCTCGATAACTTCTTTTTCCCAGCTTCTCCCTCCAAGTTTAGTCCTTGAGAGTTTACTTAGAAGTTTTGGAATCTCCCAATCCTACGTCTGCGCCTTGACTACACCATCGGAAATGACCGTTTCAATTAATTTATGCGATTTTTTAAATGTATTCTGTTTCTAACTTTCAATTGTGCTACCATTTTGCTGCCTGAGTGGTAGTAGTGTACCTACTTAGATCATATTGATCGATATTGAGAAATCTTGGTGTGTGATGATTTAGATAAGTACAGTGGTATTTCTTCATGAACATGGATCGCGCGCAGCTAGCTATCGTTATAAATTTATATAGTTTGAGACAGGGAAACGAGGTAATATACAAAAGATCCATTGTTATAGTTGTGGGTCGGGGCATTCATCTGCAAGGTGCTAATTAGCTCGTTAAACTTCATTCCGGTTCGGAAATTGTGCCCCCGAGGGAATGCCATTCAACGGAGGTCTGATAGCAAACCCGAGGCAAACAATACACACGAGGCAACGTTGATCCTTTTATGATCGAATCGATGGAAAGTCGGAATGAATGAAGCAGACGAGGGGAGATGTACGCACTTTTCCTCAATGTACCTTCATTTTCGACCTCCGGAGTCGTTAGAAATTCGTTTAACTTTTTTTTCTTCAAAGCTTATCTCGCTCGAAAGGGTTTTCTATACAATGGTTGCAAACATCCGAGAGAGAAGAACAGAGATTATTGTGCTCGGCGGAGCATGCTCACTTTGGGAGATACCTATTTGCGATAGGGGCACCGCTGTAGGCGTCTACTTTGCAAATATAGGATCCTGATATGCGAAACGGAGGGGATTTCTCGATTACAGATGAACCCCGAGCCTGAATGATCCACCCAATGTGTATTATATCGTATGTAATACTCGCGTATTATGAGGATTCATGGTAACTACGTTCAAATTTCTGGTTTCATCGCCGAGTGCTGAATAAACTTGCAGATCCGCTGAGTAGGGGCCTCACCAAAGCTTGGATTCAATTCAGTATTTTTGAGTTAATATTTTGAGCTTTTTATAGAACTTTTTTCATTCAAATTACCTTAAATTGAATCAACATTAAACTAACATTACACCAAATGATAATAATTAGACTGTCATTTTAGAAAACGCAATGTTTGGTTCTGCTGGCCTACAAGCTCAATTTTGGACTCATATGACTTTAAAATCAATTTCAAACGTACCTCTTGATCATGCTAAATTTTGACTCAGCTCATCAGGGATCTCAGTTTTTGATTATGGTGTATCATGAAGTTGTTTAAATGGAATCCCGATCGATATGGAAGTTAAATACAGATTTTTATGGTTGGACTCCAACTTTTAATGACGGGCACACTGTTTTCCTTACTGTCATTTTTGAGAGGTTTTCAATTATAAAAGACATTGATACAGAATTTCGGGTTAGCTCTTATGTTTCCAGCTCCCAATCTCCTACCATAGAACTATCCTCAATTTCCATTTTGTGGTCACACTACTTTCCTCATCTATATTTTAAAGCAGTTTTTGGTAATAAACGGTTCTCCAGGTTTTTCCCATGTTTCCCTGGAAATTATTGTTCGAATTAGATGATTCCAGCTGCAATATTTCAGGTTTTCAATGCCCTAGGGCCGTGCACTAATGCATTTCTAAAATCCTTTAAAATTTAAAATTTAGATACAGCCTTTTAAGTTTCTGCCCCTTCAATTTCGCGAAATACTGACCCAAAACGAGGTAAGAACGGCGACCGGCTGAGACCCCTTTAATCTGTTCAACGTATTCAATGTGAGTAGTAGAATTCAGTTCATTTTAGTAAAACCAAACAGATCTTGTTTTTAGTCCCAAAGCTAAATTTTATTCGGCTTCGGTAGAAACAAAAATTTTAATGTTCCACTGGATGCACGTGGGATTCAGTCATAATAAACCAACTTTGGTCTGACGGGTTGGACGGTTTCATCCCTTCCAATTAGGAAGAAATTTGCGTTGCAGATGCGAGGGTGGCCCGTGTAAATCTCATACGAGAAGAGTGGGAGATGTGGTTGATTCGTCGTTTGGGAGACAGGCGAATTCTAGAGGGCGAGAGACCTTTTCTGATTACACCGCCAACTTGAGCAGTTCCACTAATGACGCGTCACGCTCTGGCGTCGCTCCAAGGCATCTGTAACGGGAAGGAGCCACCAGAACCCGAGAAATTTTCCCCAGTGTATTGGTCATGCGTAGCAAAATGGCAGAGAAGAAAAATACTATAAATAAAGATGTATGTAAGTATCTTAGCTGACTCCTACTGCTCCACTCATTCGGCCTCTTTGAAGCTCCTTCAACATTTCTGTCACATAGATGGTTCCTGTCGTTTCTCTCACCATAGTCCTCCCCAAAGCTGATGAAGAACCCCATTATAATACTGCACTTGGCACTCAAAGTAGTTACTAGCACTAAAATGTTCTGAAACTTGACGAAACTCAAACTGAAGGTGAGGTAGGCCAAACTTTCAATCGTCATATTTTTTGAACAGCAAATATGATGATCGACCCAACAAACAGTTATCTGTCAACTGATTGGTAATGAGGTCTTCAGAAATAAAACTCCTCTTTTGCCGAGCATTTGGTGAATTTATCACCTTCCTCAGGGCTCAAAGGATGTGTCTCCTTTGAACATCACATCAGCGCCAATCAACAAACCAGCGGTTAGAGATGCCACCATAACTGGTGGGAAATTAAATTTACTTAGTTTCACTTATTCAGTTTAGTGGAATGCTTTGAAGTTTGATGTTTTGAAGAATGTTTAGTTCAACTTCGATGTTTTATAATCTCAAGAGAATGGGTTTCTATTTCTTTGGAGTATTTTGGTCTGGAAGAAACGGAAAGGAACAGAAGTCGGAGCTTAGAGAAATATATGTGGCTTGTATTAAAGGCTGCAGGGCTTGTACCCTCCCCAAATGGCTGACCCAGTTGGGAGACAGTGTTTGCCATCGTCTGACGTCCTTCTCTTCCTACCGTTTTAAATAATACACGACGCCCCCCCTTTTACCACCCTGTGAGGGCTCCGCCGATCTTATAATGATTTCAGGAGCTCTTGCACTTTACAGCACCAGGAACATGATAGTGGATGAGCTTTTTATAATGGCTCCTTTTACACAAGGTGCGCTGCGGTATGTTGACAGAGACACGCGGCGTTTAGGGTAAGCGGATCCTACCGGATGCTTGAGTGGATCTACGACCATATCATGAATACTGTCCAACGGAAAGTGACTTCTTCTTATATTTTCAGAGCTCCCTAAATTCCATTACTATCTGGCTGAGGGTTATAAGAACAGATTAAAATCAGAGTTTACCTGCGAGAACATGAAAGGATAAGTATTTTAGCATGGAACATGTAGAGTTGTTTCGATACTCCCATATACTCGATACGTGGTATCGAATGAGTAGCGAAGTCTTGGTACTGTTATCGATACAAGATCGAAACGTAAGTACCTACTCGATACCACGAGTATCATACGATACTTCCTACTAAGTAGGAGGGGAGAGGGGTAGGGTTTTTTCATACAAAAATAAATAGAATGATAATACTTATATTTGTCAATGAAGTTGTCTCAAGTTAGAACTCCCAACCTAATACCGAGCACATACTCGACCAGATGCCTTTGATCATTCTAGTAACTAGGTGACTTCTATGCTTACTATGCATTGTTTTCTGGTCTGACAGCACTAACACACGGGTAGGTACTCAAGAAAAGCACAAAGAATCAGGTAGGTAGGTAAAAAAAAAAAAAAAAATGTGACGAAGTTAAACGACTGATAAAATGATAATGATAGCATGATATCGATTGGATATCACCAATTGATATTGACGTTGACATTTTGTAATCATCCCTTTTATTATTATTCCTTTCATTCATTCCTTTTGTAATCATCCCTTTTATTCCTTTTTATAAACTTTCTTGATACTCATGGAATAAATTAGCAGGCAGGTTGCCCACCGAAGGTAGTTTGTTATCGATATTCGATACCTCACTATGTTTACTGATATTAGTAAAATATCGATCCCACGGTATTCGATACAAATATCGGAAGTATCGGAAGCTAGGTATCGATACCATTAAGTGCAGACGCACTGTATAAGATACAAGTTTAGGACAATTGATGGATTGTACCCTCATATTATGTTCCATTCCAAATAAGAAGCATTCCCTAATATATAATATTTTTATTACAATCGTGATGTTACATAACTAACAAAAACATTATCTACATAAAAAATTACTATCTTGAGAAACCTTAGCTCAGAAATAAAACGTTAATAAATGTTAGCTTAGAAATCAAAACATATTAATTTTTGCAACGAAGTTCATGCGTTATGTTTTCGATGTTTACGAATTTGCTCGTATAAAGTCACTTTTGAACCAATCTCGATACGAGTTGGAATAATACAAAATTCCCCGTGTTTTAAAATCCTTCCAGAAGAGTCGGGATAATGTTGGGAACTAATTCAAATCCCCAGTTCGGTAATTAAAAACCAACAACTGAAGCTCCCTCGCTGCGAGTAACGGCTGCGGTACATTCTTCCTGGATCGTAAATCTTCGTTTCAGAAATTCTCCATGGTTCGTGTACTCTGATATTACGAATGACTAAAAAAAGAGGCAAAACCCACAGTTCGTTTTAATAGGGATGAATGGTTCGGTAAATGAGGTTCTTTCTGTGTAGGTAGGTTGATATTCAACTCTTTTCTCTCTCAAACGGAGGGTAGGAACCCAAAATTGACTCTTCATCGTGGAAGTAGGCCAATCGAAAATATGTCAGTGGTCTTGGTGTTTCTGACAAAAACTCACGAACTTTTGAGTCTCAAACTACTTGACCTATTTATTACAATAAATTTGTTTTTAACATTATTTTAATAACATAGTTGTGTAGACGTCGTAATTCTTGGTTTATTATTTTCAATAATGAACCTTTGGAATCGACCATGAAAATTTTTTTAACCCCCCCCCCCCCCAATCAAAATTTGTTGGTTTACGTTTCAAGGTACGTAGAATCCGAAAATCGAATAATAAAAATTTCCGTCCGTCCGCCTACCTGACCGATTTTGATGAAATTTGGTATATGGGCTCCGTATGGGGTCTAGTTGTGCCATCGGTTGATGTCAGACACTTGTGAGGGTTGATATTTTGAAAACACTCTAGCTCAAAAATGATCGATATAAAGGTATTGTTTTTCCATCGATTTAGGATAGTATTGAATTTTTAGAACCGAATGACCCAGAGCTCTGTAGAACCAACCGTTCGGTCCTTATGATAACTTAAGGGGTGGACTTACGAAAAATTATAAACACGAGTGGGTACAATTGGAACTGAGGTTTGAGAAAATTATTTTGCCTCTAGAATACCGAGGGAGCTTACCAAAAATAAAAATCTCCACTTAAATATTCGATTTAGAGCTCGATCAATTTCGATTCCCTATCTGTCAATAGGTCTGTCAGACTGTGTGTTCGCAGATTCAGAGTATCAGATCTGAGTGTATCAGATCATCTGTTTAATGGTATTAAGGATACGAGGAAGCCATGTGCCACGTCCTCTTGGCCTTTTGGCTCAATATTTTCAATAATAAACTTTTGGAATCTAGCAAAAAAAAAAAAAAAAAAAAATTGTAACCCACTCAAAATGGTTTACGTTTTAAGGTAAGCAGAATCAAAATATCGAATAGACAATTGTTTGTCTATCCGCACTTAGTTACCATGGACCGATTGGGATGAAATTTGATTATGGGGCTTCATTTGGGGTCTTATTATGCCCAAAGTTTTTGGTAATTGTAACTCACTTAAAAAAAAAGTCAATCACTCCCAAATGGTGAAAAAAAGGGGTTAACATTTTCAAAACGCCGTTGCTCAGAAATTGCGTTCAAAATTTTTTGTCGTAATGGTATTTTTTTTTTACTAATTTAAAATAATAGAATTGGATTTCTTGAATCGAAACACGAGTGTGAATCGCTTGAGAGGTCGTGAACGTTGATAAACATCCCTACATCGTTCAAATCGTCAATTTCAGCGGTAGATACATTCGAAAAGTCAAAATCGTAGATCCGTTCTATTTCAAAAGATTGATTCGACTCGAAACCTCCCTTCATCCCTTCAAATTTTTATAAAAGTGGTGTATATGTCGGCTTACTGACACCCTGAATGTTCTGAGTGACACAGGTTGAGGCAACTTATTAACCCATTACTAATGGGTTAACTTTATCTTATAGGGCAGTAATGGGTTAACTTTATCTTATAAGGTAGTAAAGGGTTAACTTTATCTTATAAGACAAGCGACTAACGACCAACGACCACCAGGAGGCGAACTACAATCTCCAGTGTCTTCATCCCTCTTAATCCATGATATCATGTCGATTCTGGATAGAGTAGTTCAGTCTACCAGTATCTCCTGACCGGTTAACTTAAAAAAAAAAGTTTTTTCCCGATTTGGACGTGCTCTACTGGAAGTTGAAGCATATGCTCACCCTGCAACAGCCGTGGAACTTCAAAATCCTCAACTACATCATTGGGTGCAACACTTCGGAATTATGGGGTTCAGTTGTGGCCGAGCGAGTTCCGGCATGTGTCTCTGGAGACGAGACTCGGATCGGTTGCGAGGCCGTGAGTTCGAGGCTCGTCTTGGGAGCATATTTTCGGGTAAGCCGGTGGCAGTTCCCCC
The DNA here is from genome assembly GCA_009739505.2 of Apolygus lucorum. NCBI lineage: Eukaryota > Metazoa > Arthropoda > Insecta > Hemiptera > Miridae > Apolygus > Apolygus lucorum. Next base: position 16,522,716 of record CM019179.2, read on the forward strand.
TCGTCACAACCCAGGGCGATGAGGCCAATGGGAAGCCATGAGCGAAATCATCAGAACAAATTCTGATCTTCCCTTAGGAAGACAGCTGATCACGTCCACGACGCCAGGAATGGCAGTCGGACGGAAATCCAACCTGAAATGGTTGTTTATTTTACTTTACTTACGTCGGAATTATCTACTACTTACCTACCTACTTCGTAAGTGAAGAAGGACAGGTATTTTTCCTTTTGATTTTTATTGTCGAGGTGCACTTCTGGGGGCCACCACGGATACGACTTTCATCTGTATCCAGTTTCTCCTTATTTTGAAAGGGACTTTAATTTTGGTACGTAGGTGGGTCATTTTCCCAGAAAGGGTCAATCGTTGTCCAGAGAAGATTCCGCATGCCCATTTATAATTTAGGCGTTTAAAAAAAATTCTCCATGAACTATCAACTATGTTCTACTTCGGGCAATCAATAAAATATGCACTTATTCACGCTTAAATATAGAAATTAAAGTTTAAACTGCTAAATGTCTAGTAATCTGCCATGTCCGGACCCCTAGGTAGTCAACTTTGCTTGAACACTATGACTCACCTATGAAAGCAGCGGCCAGAATTTGTAGTGATTCTTTATTGCATATACCTAGACATTAAAAAAAATGAGTTTGCAGATTTTTTCAGAAGCATATAAAGCGAGCAGGAGGATAAAATGTGCTTGTCCGGAGGTTTCTGTCTTTAATCTGCCTTTTTTGTGTTTTCGTATTTTGGCGGCTTTTTATCGTTTCCCGCGGTTTTACTACCACTGTAAGAGGTAAGGTTAGTCGTTAAATTATCAAAGAAAGCGGCGGGAATCGTATTTCTTCTATGTGGAGGCGTGCACAAGTGATTTCAGTTGCAAAAACGTGGTGTCACAGTCACCGTCTGTCTTTCATCTGCCCTCTGTGAAACGGTAATAAATCGAAATCATTTTTTCTTTTTGGTCTCTAGTTCTTGTTTCTACCGAGCTGGTTCCAGCGATATGGTTACACTTCTGCACAACAGCACCAGAATGCGGGAAAAGCTGAAAAACCTAAGTGCCACCCGGGAACTTGTGTCTTTCATCTACCGGTGATGGTGGCAGATGAAAGACTTTTTTCAAGTTGTTAACAATTTAATTTGAATTTTCCGTTGCAATTTAAAAACTCTACATTTTTCGACCTCAAAACTGTATTCAGCAACCGTAAAAATCCCCTGGTACCAAGTTTTGGCTCGAAAAACCGATAAATTGAGATTACTTGGTTACTTTCGGAGGTTTCTAGGTTGCTATCAGAAAAACCGTGTTCCGCGTTGGTTTAACCCTTTTCTACACCTGCGTCCCGCCCTGGTTCAATTTTTGAAATAACTCCCAGTTCTCGCTCCTCATGGTGATGGGGTTCCGAGTATTCTTCTTTACGCGGAAACCACGCCAATAGGTTTCTTTCGATAGGTTTTCTTCTTTAATTTTTAATTAATTAATTAAGCGTCCCACTGTGGGTTCTTTCGTCGAAATTCAATCAGTATGGTGTGAGGTTAATCCCTGATTTTTGGCAGAACTTGAGTCGAACTCCAAGTTTTCTGAAATCTTGGGATACCGATTGTCCCTTTCCAGGAAAATGACCCAGGTACCTATTTGTTGTTATTTTTTCCTCTTGACATAATATTCACTTAGCAAAATACAGGGTGTCACCCTTACGGGCACACCACCGGGCAGGGTTCGATTCTACTACTAATTTGCAACAAAAAATGTCTCTTAGCAATTTTGTTTTAGAGGCTTCGTTTTCGACTTATTTCACATTTAAGATTTTTTTCGTGTTTTCGACCTTACATCATTAAAATGGCTATAACTCCCTTAATTGATGGAGTAAATTCAAATTTGATTATATCATGAGAAAGAGCGTCAAATTTCCTATCTTCCTGACGGGGTTTTAGAAAATTTCAAATGAAACGAACGGGTGTAAAATAAACCAAAAGTAAAAAATTGGGAAAGTTTCGAAAATTTTCAATTTTTTCAAAGTTTGTTTCTCGAAACGTCGTGAACGGAAATTTCCATGCTGTAGGCCTAAAAGTTGCATGTGAATCCCAGCTTTCTAACGGTTTAGTAATTTTCTTAAAAACACCACTTATTCAGTTATAAAATGACGTTTTTAGGGCAGAAAACGATCATTTTAGGGTGTAAATCGGCGTTTTTCACCAGAAATGCTTTCCAACTTAATAAATCATTTGACATGCAATTTTGCGTACTTTTTGTCGCTGAATCGAATGGTAACACTTTCCGATCTCCTCGACAAACAAATAGTACTTTTCAAGCCCTTTCTCGGTTGAACAGGGTACAACTGAGTCCTCGACTCCCAATTTGTTATCTATCGAAAAGATAAAGCTTTCCTCAAATAATCGGGACGATATATTCAAGACAGGGCAAAAATTAGGTAAGTCAACAAAGTGGAAGGAGTGCGAGTCATTAATAACCCAGACCTCCCTTAATGACAATTTTGGATAAATCGATTAACGAGATTGAGCACATCGCCCAACGGAAAGGGCTTGAAAAGTACTATTTGTTTGTCGAGGAGATCGGAAAGTGATTCAGCGTCAAAATTACGTAAAATTTCATGTCAAATGATTTATTAAGTTGGAAAGCATTTCTGGTGAAAAACGCCGATTTACACCCTAAAATGATCGTTTTCTGCCCTAAAAACGTAATTTTATAACTGAATAAGTGGTGTTTTTAAAAAAATGACTACACCGTTAGAAAGCTGGGATTCACATGCAAATTTTAGGCCTACAGCATGGAAATTTCCGTTCACGACGTTTCGAGAAACAAACTTTGAAAAAAGTGAAAATTTTCGAAACTTTACCAAATTTTTACTTTTGGTTTATTTTACACCCATTCTTTTCATTTGAAATTTTCTAAAACCCCATCAGGGAGATAGGAAATTTGACGCTCTTTCTAATGATACAATCAAATTTGAATTTACTCTATCAATTAAGGGAGTTATAGCCATTTTAATGATGTAAGGTCGAAAACACGAAAAAAATCTTAAATGTGAAATAAGTCGAAAACGAAGCCTCTAAAACAAAATTGCTAAGAGACATTTTTTGTTGCAAATTAGTAGTAGAATCGAACCCTGCCCGGTGGTGCGCCCGTAAGGGTGACACCCTGTATATATGTACAAGTTTCCAAGTTTCCCTCATTAGGTAGGTTTTTTTCATTTTTTTCCTTTTCAAAAATGTAGTTTATTCAGTTGGTTTCAATTTTATTTTTTTTAATTTTACAAAATGACAGTCCACTAAAATTGTTGGGAATCGTTCATCAAGATTTTTAGTATGATTTTCTTTGAATGATCCACCAACAGGTGGTCTTATCATACTAGACTTTGTTTCAGGTTCAAGATTTACCTGACCTGCTAGATAATATCAAACCATTAGCCATCATTAACGCCGTTAGGTGATATCGGTTACAAGACACGGAAAACTTGACTCTCACCAAATGTTTGTATACGAGCCACTCTATCAACATTATTAGTTAACAGTGTTTGAACTAGGGCGGATGGTGGATCCATCGAGATAATATATCGATCCTTCCGTCCCATATGTACATACCATCGTTGCGGCTTATGTCAGGTGCACGTCACAACCTAATGTAGCAGTTAATCATGCCGCTCAAGGTTGATCTGATTAATTGATAAACTCGAGTTCACCTCGTTAATCACTACTCTATCACGACGAAGCAAATTGATGGGTCGTCACTTCCTCAAAAGTCCAGGACCGACCACGGGGCCTCGTAAACTCCGTAATGTTATTCATAGAGTTTGAATTGAGTTTTACAAACAAATAAGATTGTTAGCACAGAACATCGGTCTGCATTAATGTGACTGGTTTCCATCGCAGTTTCCTCGGCAACTGGAATATTGCGGCAACAACGCAAAGGACTCGAGCGCCCGCACGACCAGAAACTTACTTGTTTTCTGCCGGAACTTGTGCCTTCTCTAGAAGTCACGGAGCATTAAGACGCAATTCGATCTGCAACTCAAATAAGTTTCTTAAAGCTCGGTTTGTCCATAACAATGGAAATTTCGCAGGAGATAAACCCCAACTACGTCACCATCGGTATCACAAATTTTGAATTTCGACTCTTGAAATACAGCGTACTTGGTTTCTCCAAAAAGTCTAACTTTTCGGGAGATGCAAAGTCGTCTGCCAGACTTTCTCACATAATGGAATCCATGTGTGAAAATTATTGATTATTATATCGTCACCAATACGGCAAACTACCAAATTTTTTTTTAATTCAAAAACTAACGAAGCGGCGATTTTACCAGTTTTTATTATATTTATTTATACGGCGCTACGGTCCTTGTACAACCATGGCCCTCTCAACAACAGACTTCCACTCCGGTCTGTCTCGAGCCAAGTTCCTCCGTCGTCGAACACCAAGCCGCGACAGGTCTTCCTCAACATCGTCCAGCCACCGCTTTCGGGGTCTTCTTCTCAACCTTCTTCCACCAGGCGCTCCATTCATGAGCTTATGAGGGTATCTGTTTGGGGGCATCCTCTCCACATGACCCAACCATCTAAGCCTTCCCTCCAGATGAACGCCACTATATCTGGCTCCCCAAACAGGATTCTGAGTTCCAAATTTCTACGGATTCTCCACCTACCATTTTCGCATACAAGACCAAAAATTTTACGGAGAAAATTCCTCTCCCACCAAAGTAGTAGAAAGTGGGGGCTTTCAGAACAGATGGATATTAGCTATGTGGATATTAGCGGTTTAAAGGGTTGAGAGGAGTCTGTTGATTTTTCTTTCTCGAGCGAGTTCATTGCAACCCGAGACACAGTGCAGCGTCGTCTTACGTCTAGATAATATTCATCCTTGGGGAGAGATAACTACTAAACGTTCAGAATGAAATTCCCGCCACATATCAGCGTTCTTTATTACGACGCGAAAAAATAGGTAACAGGTATTGCTAATATCTGTAGTAATAGGTACTGTAGGTGTAGTACAATATCTATAGTGATAGGTGTTGAAGAACTTCAATTTAATTTTTTTTCTTATAAGTTACATACCAACATACCTGCCTATAAATTAGATACTTTCTGTGAGATTATTGCGTTTTTCAAACCCTATATTTATTAAATTTAATAAATTGATTAAATTTAGTTATTATTATTATTATTATATTTATTGATAGTTGATATTGGTGTGTTATCACCACTGTGGTCTGCAAGAGGGGACAGATATTGAAGTGTTGTTCCTACACAGGAAAACAAAAGCGAGTCAATTATTAATATTTTTTTATTGATCGATTTATAAAACTTGCACAGTAACATTTACAGAAACCATAACATTTACATCTGTTACAAGCATTTCCATCGACGTGTGTTCTCGGTTGAATGAAGCACTTGAGTTCACAACAATATCTTGGTGTGTAAGTGGGATCCAACACATGTCTTATATATGGACAGCTAGGATTCCAGCGTTCATGGTCCGCAAAAGGATCGTCCATTGGGTTCCAACTGTGGAGTTTTAAGTTGCAAAATGGGCAGATGACCAGATCATTTCGTTCATTTAGATGTTTGTTAATGTAAGCCTGCCTAAGATATATGAATCCAGCTTCCGCCATCTTCATCATTGACTTGGTATTGAAAGGTGAGTTCTCGAAGGTCTCCATTCGAACTTGTATTGAATTGAAAATCGTTTGTGGAATTTCCATTTTCTGGCTTGTTGCTTCCATTCTACTAGGATTTTCTCGAGTTATAGCCTGCAGTTCTGCCTTTGGAGTAATGGTTGCTTGGTCGCAACTACTACTACTACTACTACTATTGAAATTATTGCCATAACTACTGTGGGACTGAACAGTGCTACCACCACTCTCAATGTAGCCATTCTCGTTTGTTTCTCTTTCTTCCTCAGATCCAATGCATTATTGAGTATAATCCTCTATACCAAACTGTGCGAAGACTTTGAACATTATCATTATTTTTGAATTAATCTATTTAATGTGTGCACTATAAATAAATACATTTTTTATGTTTATGATAATCGTTGTAATGGAATTTTTGAACTAACCTTCAAAGTCATCAATAACTTCATCCAGAAGTTCATGGTACCGTCTTGGCACCCAAACGTCTCTGATGCTTGAGGTCACCGTCGAACTGATGGTGGCCACTATGGAGGGTCCAAATCTGCTCTCGGCTCGCCGTAAGCCCTTGACCTTAAAATCTTCGTGTAGCGGGAGGGTCCCCACCGAGGTGATGGTCGCCGATACCCGGCTCCCATTAGAGATTGCGTTCAACTTTTTAGTTAAATTTTCCATTTCTGGAAAAATAAAATGAGTGTTTTGCATTACTCAAACAAGTTCGTAAAAAAAAAAAAGTTTATTATTATTACCTATAATAATTTGTTTTGTTATTTTTATTATTATTATTATTATTTTTAATTAGTTTTCCATTCCATAATCCAGAGGATTTTCATTGAAAATTTCCTGGTCATTTTCTAATGTGAAATCGTTGCGGTATGCTTCATCAGTTTCATCTGATATATACTCGTATGACGTGCACAAGTCACATCGTGAAACGAATTGACTAGTAAATAAATTTTCATCACATTCGAAGCATGTTTTAACTAGCTGAAAACCCAGCTCCATCGAATTTCTAGGAAGAGTTTGATGAGAGTGATGGGATCTCCCAAGACGTTCGGAAAAACTAAATTTTTCGCTAGCGCACGATTTACAATAATTTCGACCATCAATTTTAATTGAATTTAATGTCATACAAATATAAAGACTATCAAAATTAACGATTGAATTCATTATGTGGAATTGGGGTTCGCTTACCTTCTACTTGGTGACTGCGTCGAGGTGACTGCTGTTGAGTAGGTAGTTGGAGGAGTAATGAATAAAGAAAATTTTCCAAAGCACTTGATTTAGGATCTCCCTCCACCGATGTCGATATTACTGCTAAACACTTTCCCACGTTATATTGAGTCCATAGCCCTCTTATTTCCGCGAATTTCTCCCGTCCCCTCAACGCAGACGCTGCATTTTTTCTCAAGTTACACCTTGGTCGCGCGATGTCTCTCCCTTTGAAAACGCATCGAGTCTTTCCATATTGCTAATATCCATCTAGCTAATATCCATCTGTTCTGAAAGCCCCCACTTTCTACTACTCACCAATTCAAGAGACGTTCGCTGACAGCTGTAAGAACCCGTGCCTCACTACCATAGCTAACCACGGGGTGTATTACAGTTTTATAAACTATAAGTTTGGATCTGCGAACTTGAGTGCTTTTTGTACAGCCTAGAAACATCTGCTTCCTGCTGTTATACGGGCTTTAATCTCTGCTGTTACATCATTATTGCTCGTGATTATGGCACCTAAGTATTTGAATTGGTCGCTAGTTGGAAAGTTGTCCCTCACCCTGATGTCTGATGTCGGATCACGGACCCTGATACCTAGCAGCCAGCGGACATGATTGCTAAGTACTGATACAAAGCTGTGATGTAAATATTCATGTACAATATCATCGATTGTAGTGGTAAAATTTTGTTTCCAAATATAAATTGTCAATGAAAAAGTAACAATAATGTCCTATGAAGAAAGTATCCCATATTGTTTGGGCAGTATAGCTTCCTTACATAGAACAACATGAACTCATGAAATCTATGTTTATCAATCAGTGCACTTAGACGTACCAAAGTTCTCCAATATGGAACCAGAACTTCATGATCAAGTTTTAGATTTCTTGCCTTGAATTAACAACTACACGTTTAAGAATCCTTTCTGATATACGTCGATTTTGGTTTATTTTCAATAATGAACCTATGAAATCGACCAAGTTAAAAATTCCCCCTTCAAAATTTGTTGATTTACGTTTCAAGGTACATAGAATCCGAAAATTGAATAAAATTTTTTACAACTATTGTCTACGTAGGTACCGTATTGAAGAATCCGTCGTAACCAGCAAGCCGAGATAGTACTCTCTCGACGGCCTGAAGATGATGTCCTTACATCCAAAGAGCTCTCCTCCTGGACTCGACTTGCTGGTTACAACGGATTCTCCAGTACAGTAAGTATATAATAATTGTATTCTTATAACTAGTGGAACTAACCTCAATAATTTAATAACAAAAAATTTTCCGTCCATCCGCCGTAAGCGACACTTTCCTTGGTTACCATGGGATTTTGGTTGATGTCAGTCTCTTCTAAGGGGGAAAAAATGATTTTTGAAATTTTCAGGAGTGCCCTAGCTCTAAAACTCTCGAAATAAAGGTATTGTTTTTTCACCATTCTGAAATTGAATTCTACCAATCTGAGGCATTGAATTTTTAGAATCGATTGAGACCACCCTGAGAACTTAAGGGTCGGACTCACGATAAATCAGAGAAATTTTAGCTAACCAAAATGCGTTCGCTTTTCGTTTTCACGAGGCGGACGCACTTTTGTTTCCCTAGCAACCAATATTAAAATTTCCAATTGAAGGAATCCTAATTCCCTACATCTTCGAATTGAGTGTGAAGCGTTATTTCTTAAAAATATAATTGATTGGTAAGTGGGTATTCATAGGTAGTACCTACGTCAATTTTTCAGAACATTTTGTTACTCTCTCAAAATTCCCCTGCTTCGATGTTTAAAAATTTTTCATTCGTGAAAAATAAATGTTTGTGATATTTGCTCATGTGCAGTTGGTACTCTTTAAGAAGGAAATTTTCGGAATGACATTTATATGAGACTATTTAATGACTAATGGACGTATGCCTTGAAAATTTAAACAAACTCGGGTCATTTTGTCGGAAATTTTGCCCGGGACACGCTTGCTTCGTCGCTCAAGCTCGTCAGTGCCTCATGTCTTTTGAAAACCACTGATTCGCGGGCCGAGATCCGACCGTAAAAGAACGTCTTTCCGCCAACGGGGCACCAAAGGGAGACGTGAAATTGGACTGGCAGGTGCCAGTGGAGTTCGAGAGAAGGACGGGAGCTTTGGAGCTAAAAATGAAAAGGAGTGAAGGGCGAAAAAGAGGTATAACGGCTAGGAAAGAAGGCGAAATGTTTCATTATAGACGGGGGAAATCCTTTCTGCCATATGTAGCCTCAACAGACAACAAAGGTGAACACATAATGGAGCCACCTCGGAATAAAACCCATTTTCACTCTCTTCACGCCAAAATGAGCTCAGGTGGTGATGCGTTTGGATGAGAGGAAGGAGAAAAAGTGAGCGCCTTCCGCGCCAAGATTCTCGCCTCTGGCTACGACCTCCGGTAATGATTTATGCCATCAGACACAAAAGCATCAGAGGTCCCAAACGGATGCTATTTGTAAACTTTATTAACTTCTCCTCAGTTTCTCATTGTGTCATCGTATTTTGAGATCGTTTTTCCCTCGCCCTTGTGGTACATGAGTACATTGACCGAAAAAAACCGCTGTAACCCTATTTCGCGCCCGTAATTATGGTGCCATCGCCTTGAGTTCTTCCATTGACGACTGTCTCCAATTTTTGCTTCCCCAAAACTGAAGATAGATTAAGCTTCCATTCTTACCAAAGTTTGAACAAAATGGAGAATAGTAAAATTACCAAAAGGAAAAATTGGGGAAAATCCAGGTCTTATTTTTCTGATAATTAAAATGTAAAATTTTGCATTCCACCTTCCTGTTTACAGTAATCTTGAAGCTCATCCTTTCAGTTTGGGTATTCAATCCAACTTGTTCTCGACCAAATAAAAAATTGAAGTTAAAATGTGTAACATACTGAATTATAACAAACAAGATCAACGACATACGATATCAGAGCTGATGAGGGTCACCCAATATCAAGGACAATTTCGTGACCTCATCTTGGAAAAATGCCCCGAAGTTACTCGAACTGGGGGCTCTCGGCAGGAGAGCGCCGTCGTATCACCAATCTCGTTTTCAGTATATATCTGAACTGGTGGTTATTCAGCAGCGACACCTCCATTCAACCAATTATCACCTCCATCTTCCTCAACTTCCGGAATCCCTAGAGCCGGCGTTGGGTAGCCCTGGGTCGTCCTTGTATACAAGGTATACTCCTTGTATACTGGAGAATTACACAACGTTTTTTTTAAATTTACTGTATAGATCACCCGTCCGCATAAAACTCGGCTGCTTCATTAAAACTTCCTACGAGCAACAACGTCGGTACCCGAGGGCTGTGAGTGCTTCATTACGGAATTTTGATCTTGGTTGCTATGGAAGCCCAACTGAGTGACATGAGTGAAGGAATGAGCTACTCGAGGAAGACATCCAAAGCGTCTATGACGATGATGACACCGTTTGGAAGTGGAAGATATTTTCATCACACCTCCGCCTGCTAACGAGCTCACTGACGAAGATAGTGGCGACGAGAACACAGGAGGTTTGCTGGACAATTTGACAGGTAACCAATTGAGCAGTGAAGCTGAGGCAGTTTTGTCTAATGGAGTACGAATTGGAGGCCCTACACACTAAATCAATACCGTATTTCAATCAGAAAGAAGAAATGGTACTGGTCAATACTGATGTGGCTAATTGATGCATGGATAAACAACGCTTGGCAGATTTACAAGAGAACAGGAAGACACATCACCAAACAGGAATTCAGAAGAAAAATCGCCATCACATACCTGACAAGATACAAAACTAAAAAAAAAAAAGTAAAGTAAAGTCTGTGGGCTAACAACTCCATCTTGCAACTGGACCTCAAGAGTTTTGTCTGATATGCGCTACGACCGGAAAGACCATCTACTGGGGGAAATAGAAAATAAGAAGTGAATAAGGTGTACTATGATGGTTGCAAAAGTGTCGTCACGTCAATGTGCTCATAATGCAACGTTGGATTGTGTTTGAAATGCAATGTTCAGTTTCACACAAAAAAACTGAATACCCATAGTTCCTACTGAGTTTTTTCTTCGATGTTTTCAAACAACAATACCATTATGTCATTGACTAGTCTTTTAAATCAAAAAATGTCCTTGGTTTTCCAATAAAATGCTTAGTTGAATGTTTTTTTTTTCATTTTGACCTCGGATGAAGTTTTTCAAACTCTGCGACCCCCTAAGGACGAGTGTGACATATATGTCACACCCCCCACTCCTAAAAGGAGAACGGATTATTTTTTTAGCATTTTTCTGGGATTATTTAGAACCTAATGAACCAAGAAACCTAAAAAAATTTCAATTTTTTAATGAAAAATAATTCTCGTCTTTGGTGGGTTAACCGCACCGCCCTAGCTCAATTCGTCGCCGAGCTATGATTTTTCAATTTTTTTGTTTTGTTAGATACACATGTTTTAAAAACTCAAAACACTCCTTAAAACATTGATTCTCAACTATCGACTATATTTTAATTATATTTGATGTAAAACTAGTCTATTGGTTTTTGAAAAGTATCAAATAAGAAGTACAATAGCAACTCAAACATTAACGATGTTGAAAAAAGGTTACCACTTTTCCTATAGAAATCCTGCAAGTTGTCCAATTAACCAAAAAATGTGAAATTTAATCAGCTTGCCAATTATGCATTTAATTTTGCGATTATTTCTTAATTTGTTGAAGTTATTGTGTCTAGAGTTTGAAAAAACATGACCTGCTTCAAGTAAATACAGCTGATGGAGAGTGGGGGTCCATTCCAGGGCATCTGTCGTGATAATCTTGCACTGCTGCTCTAGCCCTTCATCCGCCGTTTTTACTTGAAGCAGATCTCCTTTTTTACATCTCAGAATCAGTAACTTTTTAACATCAAGAAAAAATGTTTCAAGGAGGGAAAATTTGGGATTTTATACAAAAAAGCATGGTTATGTAAAAAAAAAAAAAAAACTGAAAAATTATATTATTATCTCGGCAACAGATTGAGACAGTACGGTGTGGTTGATGGCATTTTGCTCCATTTAATTATGTACTTTTACGTAAATGTTCTATCACATTTGGTCGTATCCACCCTGCATATAATTCATTTAGTCCTTCTTATGGCGAGTCAACATTTTTTAATGAAACGAGTTGGGTGGGCAGTGTCGTTCCTTACACATTACATAGAACAACATGGACATGAATGATAATTTCGTGAAAAGTGCATGATTATTATAATATTGAGCAGCACCACCGACAATTTCCCCAATATGAAACAAAATGTTCACGATCATGTTGCAGGTTTCCTGAGTTGACGTACAGCAACACGCCAAATTCATTACCGATTATGTTGAAGACTTTTCACTTTTCCACGTAAAATCGTGGCTCCTTCTTGCGGATATATTGACACGTTTATTAGGGGATCCTTGCATAAGAAGGAAGTAGTATACTCGCAATTAGGGGTTCCTGGAGAGAAATTCACATGTGCGACGCCCTCCTATTGGCACTATCGTCGAAATGGGGCTCCGTGATGGGCTATTGGGACCAGGTGCTGTGTAAAGTCCAACCTCCGTCGAAATTGAGAGGGTTCTAGTTTCAAAATGGAGATCTCGGAATGGAAACTAGGTACCCATGTTCGAATAACATCGCAATTGAATTGCTGACATCTAATAGCTATTTCGGAAAATATTTGGACATTTTTATTATAATTACGACAAAACTGGCTTTATCTAGAATTGCACGTAGCTGCACAACAATTACTACTCTTCAGCTTGCAAGACTTATTATGGTCCTTGGCTGTACGAACTAAATCCTTGCAACATTTTACAGTTATGAGTCTTCCAGCGTGATCAAAAATCACGACTTGATCAAGAGTTCCGAACCACTTTAGGGCAAGTCCAACGGTCTTCTGTGTACCTACTTGAATAAATGAGCCTAGCAATCAGACATGCTTGTGAATTATTTGTTGCTCGAATTCCGTTCATTTGAAAATTAGTTGGCTTCTCTTGATTAATAAGGTTTTTTTTTCTCGACTGCTTGATAAAAAAAAAGACACTGCAAATTATTACACAAAGGTTTATTATTCTATATACATATCACTCGTCTGCAAAGAACTCGAATTTGCCATTGTCCAACCAAAGATACTACCTACCTTCCATATATCTACACAGCGATCGCATTTTGTTCAGCTAAAATTTGAACGGAGATTAGACATATTTTGCAATTCACACTCGTGTTTTTCATTTCACTAACTGCTTTTTGAATTCCAAATGAAGGCAACAGAAGTTTATTCACACCCTTTTCAAGCTCTGAAGTTGTATTATTGTGACTGTACCTCAAGAACCACAACACCTATTAATATCATTTTAACACATTACACATAAAACATTATTACCATTTTAAAATTAGAAACAATAGTAGGCACAAATGCTAATATCAATAGACATAAGAATAACATACATCGATATGAAGGCTACTAATTTGAAAGATGTAGTTCGTTTTAAACGAAGATCCTCTGAAAATATCAATATTCAGGATAAATACGCATATGAATGTTTGAGAGAAGCGCTACGATTGGCAAAACCTTTGAGCCTTCCTCGCCGTTGGCAATATAGGATCGACCGGATTATAGAAATGTGATTGGTTTGAATTTGTAGGTCGATTGCTCTACAGCAATACTCTTTTCTCTTCGACGAGTCCCCGTTTTATGGGATTTGAATGAGCCTTTACTCCGCTATTTCGATACAAATACAGTTTTTATTGATCAGTTATTCATATGTGGTTTGTTGAAAAAACTATATTCAAATATAAATAGTTGTGGAGGCTGCAAACGCGATTGAATTTATTTCTTCCCCTCTACCGGGGGTAGTTACACTGCATATTTGCGAATAGATAATGATTCCGGGAATAACAGTAATTACAGCCAGTCCAAACACAGGGCTTGAACAAATTCAGCTGGATAGAATAGCTTTTTTTCTTGGAATAACGAGGACACATCGGTTTTGTTGGTGGGGGTTCCTCTACTAACGTATTCTTCAATATGACCTCGTACCCAAAATGTTCGATGTTCCTATTTCGTAGGATTGACAAAGAAGGGCTCAGCTGAAGCTGAATGTGACAACTTCAGTCCTCATCACAAACACGATATTGCAAAATCTGTTAATGAAATGGCTGCTATGGACAACTCAATACAGCCATCACAAATCGCATTTCAATTAATCGCATTAATTTTTGATTTTTTGAAATTCGATTTTGGGATTTTACGTTCTTTGAAACGTAAACCATCAATATTTGAGGGGGGGGGGGGGGGTAAACGTTTTCTTCTAGCTAAATTCCAAACATCCATTATTGAGATTAATAAACAAAAATGATTTTTTCGATCGTATTGCTACTTCATTGATATTGAATCATTCACACGATCGAGAAATTGTTCCTGGTTATGGTATTGCTTTATTATTTTCAATAATGAACCATTTGATTTTTTTTTTTACTTGTTTTATCGCACCAAGTTACAACTTAAAGCAAAATTTTTCTGATACATAGTTGGCGTACGTTAAGAAAACTAAGATACTTAACATAGTTGTCCTGAAATTTGCACTTCATGATGGCCACACTAAGTGGATTAGATCGTGTGGCTTGGTTCTCTTAAGTCTTCTAAGCAGATCATCTGTGTTGAGAAGCTGGATGACACCCTCATTTACATGATCTTGGAGCCTCAATAGGTGATTCATGGCTTGCCTGCGAATGACCTCATTGAAAGAATTCAATCTTCAGCTCGTAGTGAAGTCTGTCATTTTTAAAGTATCTGTATGCATCAACGCAGCATCGTAGTGCATTATTCTGGAAGCGCTGAATTATGTCTTGATTGCTCTGGGCTGTGCACCCTCACCGCAAGTCCAGACAGGCTTCAGGACTTGCTTGTACAGTATAAGCTTATTGTGGACAGACAATTTTGACCGTCGGCCCATCAGCCAGTACTACCATTGGAATTGAGCAAGAATTTTATTCTCCACGTGTGGCCAGTCTTCAAAAAATCAGAATACAGAAGCTTCAGTGAGAGCCAATAGAAACTCAGGAGCCACATTGGAATACAATCAAGATACAAGAACCTCCAGAAACAACAGTGCAGGAGTTTCAGTACATAATTAGAATTCAATAATATTCAGTCAATCCCAATAGTGGTGCCTCAGTGAGAACCAACTGGAATGAAGGAACCCTAGCCAATAAGCATGGGGAGCTTCATGCAATCAGAATGCAGGAGCTTCAAAAGTAATCTATTAGGATGCAGGAACCTCCCTCCATTCGGAGGGTAGGAGTCTTAGCTATTCAGTGTACTGGGGCATCGAAGAGAGCTACTAAAAATTAGGAAGCATTTCCGCAATAGAACCTATACTGACTGCAGCAACCTATGCCCAATTAGAATGCAGCAACCTCTAGCTACTCAAAATTAGGAACTTCAGTGGGAACCAATAATTAGAAAGCAGGAATCTCTGTCGATAAACATGCACGAGCTTCAAGCAATCACAACAGCAGCCTCCAGCCATTCAAAATGCAAGAATTTCGACCTATCAGTGTGCTGGAGTCTGATTGAGAGCTAATTAAGAACCATGACCCTCAGTAGAACCCTATCTGAATGCTAGAACCTCTGGTTAATTAGATAATAAAACTTCAACCAATAACAATGCAAGAGCTTCAGTTAATCAGAATGCAGATGTTACAAAATATACATCTCCTATTTACAAGGCAGGTACGCTGCCACAGACTAATCAGTCTCGAGACAAAATTCTGGGAAAATACTCTTGTTTCTCGTATCTCAAGATTTCAGTCAGGTAAATAGTGTTTTTCGCATAATTTCATGATCACAATACGCTTCAGTTGTTGGGTGGATTTACACCAGCGAGATAAGAACACAGAGGAAATATTTCTCACTTCCTTTGTGAAGGAGTTGTGATATCTCGTCTGAGTAGCTTCGGGGGGTGCTGAATGATGAATAAAGATAGAAGGAGAACATCTTTCCATCTCTCTAACCTTGTTTTCCACGGTCTACTGGGGGATGGATGTATGCGTATATATGAATGTTGCCACATATTTCCTACACCCTACCACTTCTGGTGTGAGGTTTTTTTTCGCCGTATTTTGGAAGGGAGAAATTTCTCGTGGTAAGAACTGGATATTGAGCTGTGGTGTCAAGGAGCGGTTCCTATATAATAAGCGTCAATCTTGCTTTCGAGTTACCTGCCACTACTCGGCTCATTCATTCTACATCTGTGGACTCCAGAAGATTGTTGAAATTGTGATAAATTCTGGTGATTCTGGCGTGGTCTTTATTACTACCTTCTTCAATCAAAACTTGTTCAACTTTAATTAAAACTGATGTTTAAAAGGAATTTGGAGGAATCGTTGAAACATTATGGTTTTTGAATAATAGTTGTACTTCTCGAAGTGACTACTCAAAGAACGCAGTATTACATTTCAAGGTAGGTAATTAGGTGGGTCTCTTATAGGTATAAGTTCCGTATTTGACATGTAAGATTTGGTGGTCAGAGTGACGACCATCTATTCGTGAAATGGACCATGAAGTGGGTGACCATCTATGGACCAATGGACCCATGGAGTGGGTGACTCTCGTCTATATTTAGCCCCTCTGCTTCATTTTTGATGATTTCTCTTGCTGCCGATTTAGTCACCTCATCCTAGTCTGCTGTGTAACGACAAACCCTTACCGAGAGGAGTTTTCACACTGAACTAGCCCAGAAGTTTTGCATTTGGTCTGTCAACAGCTTTGTGCACCTTGAAATGTTGGCATGAATATGAGTTATTTTCAAAAATCCACACATAAACGGCTGAATCAATGACGTCAAACCGGTTGAACATGTCACGCCTGGAAGTCCAAACCGACAACGCCTTAACAACTGAACCAACTACGACCAAATACCGTACCAACCACGCCTAATAGCTGAATCATATCCAAAATACGATTTGGTGGTACCATTGGAACATGAAAATGGATTATCTCACTTCATTAGACATATCCAATATCCAAATTTTTCTGAATTCGGTGAATTCGGAAGTATTCACCGAATATTAATTTCGGTTTATTATTTTCAATAATGAACCTTTGGAATCGACCAAGACCATTTTTTTATTACCCCCCCCCCCTCCATCAACATTAAATGAACAAATTTTATTGGTTTACATTTCAACGTATATAGAGTCCAAAAATCGAATAAGAATTTGGCCGTCCGTCCGCCCTTCCGTTAGTTCCCATGGACCGATTTTGATGAAATTAGGTATGGGCTCCATTTGGGGTCTAGATGTGCCCCGAAGATTTTGGTTGATGTAGGTCACTTGTAAGGGTTGAAAAATAAGGGTTGGAATTTTCAAAACGCCCTAGCTCAAAAAATGTTGATATTAAGGTATTTTTTTTCTTAAATTTAAAGTAGTA
This sequence comes from Apolygus lucorum, assembly GCA_009739505.2. Lineage (NCBI taxonomy): Eukaryota > Metazoa > Arthropoda > Insecta > Hemiptera > Miridae > Apolygus > Apolygus lucorum. The sequence goes on from CM019179.2 coordinate 16,539,996, forward strand.
GTGAATTTTTAGAATCGAATGAGGCCAACCAGGGCTGTGTAGGATCAACTGTTCGCTTCCTATGAGAATTTAAAGGTTGGTCTTACGATAAATCTCCGTTGAAATGCTATCGCTGTACGCTTCTTCGAGTCATGCTCACTTTTGCGTCCTTAGCAACCAGTAATCAAATTTCCTAATGAAGGCACAGGGAACTACCTTTTTCTTCGCATAAACTTAATTGTGAAGGTAAAATTGTGGAAATGATGCAGGCGAGTGGTCTATACAAAATAAATAAAACTTTGTGTAATAATGTGCAGCGTTTTTCTCTGTAATGAAAGATTTTGACTTTGTATCAATAGGTTTTTTTATGCACTTAGTGAGGAAAAGTATGAGTATATATATGTATATACTTTTCAAACTTCAATAAGATAATAAATTGTAACTCGAGTTGTGTTGGAGGACAGTTTCGGTGATTTACCATGGGAATGTCTGTACGGGACTCAATGTACTAGCATACAATCTGGGTGAGGCATCTGGGCGATAGGCCGGCCCTAAGTGATAACTTGGTAGGCACCTGACTTATCCAACTTTGGAAGTTAGTCACATCTGTATCAACTCTCATTTTATCGACTAAGAGGCTTCATCAACTAACCAGCATCCCCTCGTCTGTCGCCCTGCAACATCATTCATGCTTCCCCTTTGTTCTAGTCGTGGAAGTAAGATTGTAGAACAGCACATTAATTTTACTATTAATAAGACCCCCGTTTAGATTAATCTTCACAAAAATCACTTCTTATCAAGATGGTGCACAGCCCAATTTATTCCTAAATCTTGACAGAACATGGAGCATGTTTTGCAACCATCAAAACTGTTAACTGCAAAGATTTAATTTTTTTAAATTAGGTACACAACGGTTTATTTTATTGTTTGTTGTTTTTATTAAAGATACAAAAACATTTTATTATTTGTATCCCACGACAGAATTTTGTGCCAGAATGATTCAGTAGGATTCATCATCACTTGGTAGATTTTTTCAGTAGTTGGTATTTAGGAATATCTTTATATCTTTTATAACGCACCGTCCGTTACAGAACGAAGAAATTCCTCCCTTACAGGGAAAAATAATACATCATGGATGTGTCTATTGTTGTAGGTGTAATTTGAAAATTAAAATTAAATAAAATACACACACGATATGTACCTACCTATTACTTTTTCAATAGATAAATAGCATTTTTTGTCTAAAAAAAATTCCGATCGCACGTAATATATTGCAGTATTTTAGAGAACCTTGCTTCTACCTAGCTACCGATATGTAGCTGTGATTTTATTTAGTGGTTGCATTTTTTGGGGCAAAAAGTGTCGCAAAAAATTCCTTGACCCCCAGCCAAAAGACATAATATGTCTTATAGAATATTATATATTATACATGTCTTATATAATATTATAATATCCATGTCAATAATGAGGTACAGCAACCTATTTTGTTGACATTTTCATGTCTTTGCTTTGGCACATGAACTGAAAAATCGTCACGAAAACTTTGATGCTTGGGTTGAACTAACAACCTTACTTCACTACCCTGTTGTGTAGTGGTTGACATGAAAATGTCCCAATGTGTTGCAGACTCGTATGCAAGCATTTCTGAAGTTTGATTAGGCCCATGTCATAAATGCCACCAATTAGGTACCTAACCAATGTAATCCATACAAATATGTCGATTCTACCATGAACTATGTTTTTGGTTCATTTTTCAAGCTTTGCAACGCATTACTGTTGTCTACACTACATAGTTGTTATCATTCTGGTTGTTTAGCAAAACAGTTGAACATCCTCATGTAACTAACTACACAGTACTACAGGCCGAAGTGGCCCTTGGCTTACCGAACTCCCTTCCGCCACCGGGCACGGTCACCCGCCTGAGACCTCCGCAATCCCACCACCTGGAGGTCCTTCAAGACATCATCAAGCCAGCGACTCCGAGGACGACCTCTTCGTCTTCTAGTTTCCATCCTAGCTCGCAGCATCATTCTCGGGCAGGCCTCCACCGGCATGCGGTCGACATGTCTCAGCCACTGGATGCGCCCAGCTTTGATGAATCGGACTATGTCTTCATGTTTTAATAATTTATCAATTTCAGCATTCTGTCTTGCTCTCCACCCTTGGCGCTCTCTGACCGCTCCATAGATCCTTCTTATAATCCTTCTCTCAAATATCCGCAGTCTAGCCTCATCCTCAGCCCGCATAGTCCAAGCCTCCGATCCATAACAAACCACAGACCGCACTAGGGATCTATACAGGGTGTAAGCCTAACTGGTCTGCCATACGGTACAAGTCGATTCTACAACTAATTTGCAACAAAAAATGTCTCCAAGCGATTTTTTTTAAACCCTTCGTTTTCGAGTTATTTTAACTTTAAACTTTTGTTTCGTGATTTTGACCTTATGTCATTAAATCGGTTATAACTCCTTTAATTTGCTGTGTAAATTACAATTTAAGGATACAATTTGGAAGAGCATTAAATTTCCTATCGGATAGATGCCCTAATTGTTTTTGAGTCAAGGTGTGAGTTATGAAAACGTCCTCTAAAAGGAGAATTTTACGTAATTTTTGAAACCTTGCATTTTTCAATCTCATATTGAACTACGAGAACCCATACTTTTTCAAAATGCAAGAAAAGTGAAAACTGCGCCAGAATCTCAGCTTTTCAATGGTATAATCAAAACATATACTACAACCGAATTTAGGGGAGAACTTTGTGTTTGAACGCGGAAAAACGTGCATTTTTTTAAACGAAATCAGCGCTCTGGCCTTCTGTTTCCGGAGGCCTCGCGGTCTACTGCGGCGCCGACCCATCCACTTCTATCGTCCGACCCCTCAGATCGACTAGGCGGAGCGCCGATTTCGTTGAATAAATGCACGTTTTTCAGCGTTCAAACACAAATTTCTCCCCTAAGTTCGGTTGTAAAATATGTTTTGATTATACCATTGGAAAGCTGAGATTCTGGCGCACTTTTTACTGCCTTGCATCTTGAAAAAATGTCAATCCTCGTGGTTAAATTTGCGATAGAAAAAATGCAAGGTTTCCAAAATTACGTAAAATTTTCTTTTCAGAGGACGTTTTCATGTCCCAAACCTTGACTCAAAAAAAAGTGAAGGCATCTATCCAATAGGAAATTTAATGCTTTTTCCAACGGTATCCTCAAATTGTAATTTACACAGCTAATTAACGGAGTTATAAACAATTTAATGACATAAGGTCAAAATCACGAGAAAAAAAGTTTAAAGTTGAAATAACTCAAAAACAAAGGGTTTTTAAAAAAATCGCTAGGAGACATTTTTTGTTGCAAATTAGTTGTAGAATCGACTGGTACCGTATGGCAGATCAGTTAGGCTTACACCCTGTATAGCCTCATCTTCGTTGATCTGGAGATCATACGGCTCTTGAAGAGTTTTATATTGGCATAAAATCAATGGTTTGGTTTTATAATGGCTGCCTGCCATTATTCGTGAGCATATCTCATCATGTACTTGGTTTCTATTCGTGACCAAGCTCCCCAGATAGGTGAAGGAACTGACTTCGTCAAACTTATAAGAACCAAACACACACGGCTCGGGGGAGATATCTTGAGGTATTTAGTTTTGCTTTCTCCCTTCATGCATAACCCCAAAAGCCTCCTGCAGGGCATCAAGACTTCGCCCTAATAAAACAATGTCATCGGCATGAGCCAGAACCTGCCATGTTCTGTCGACAATTGTTCCTTTCTTATCTGCATTCTTGACAGCCTCATGCAGAGCTAGGTTGAGAACATCCTCATGTATGTTACCGAATTTCGTGTCTCATTTTTGGCAGGGTTATGATGGCAAAATACATGTCCCATGCTAAAGAGCTTGGTGTTCATGTTGTATCAACCAAGCATGGTCTTGGAGCCAAACTTTCACACCAAAACTTGGAAACTGGCATTTTGAGTGGGGATACCAAAAAATTTAAAGAGGCACTTACTGTCGAAAATTAGTTGTAGAACACGTGGGAGAAAGGTCGTCAACCACTCGTGTTACACCCTGTATAATAAAATTACAAAATGTAGTTGAATCTCTGCTCTCTCGACCTGCATCAATCAGAAACCGCTTGCATACGGGTCTGCAACACATTGGGACATTGTATGTCTCCTTTGAAAATTGCCTTTGGCCATTGCGCTAGTTTTGTCTTACATCGTACCCAAGTGACAACAAAACATGCGGCATTGTTTACTAAATCCTTCATAACATCAATGAATATGAAATAACTACATAAACACCAAGAACAAGAACGAAAGAAATGTGTGGTAAATCAAGAGCTTTCCAACGAATGGTGAACAATTTCTGTTTGGTTGAAACTGAAGAAGTTTCATTTCCCTAGAACCGGCTTGGTTGTACACGTGAAAATCATAAGAAATCATAAGTAAAGCTTTTCGTGTCCACGTGCCAAAGTAAAGTCATAAATGATAATATAATTAAATAAATCTAGTGGTCCTTTGAATCATCCTGATACCTGCATGGTTGTCGAATTAGTTGAATTAAAACCACCTCTTTGGCAGCAGATTTTTCAAATTCACAGCACGCCTTCTGAACAGCACGCTCTTAGGTGCTCACTGCAGCTTCAGAGTATTAACGCCATCAAAAGCAATCCTGCTTCAATAATTCACCTTTTTCATCCCCCTCGCGTTCGTTCGATTCAGTGACCCCTTTCACGGGACTCTGCTTAATTATTTACCGAGGCCCGGAGGAAAGTAGAAGATTGGAACCCATTCTAGGTCGTTTAGCACGTGGGGGTGTCTACAGAGGAGAAAATAAATTAACTCCACTCCTGTTCGCCGGTTAATTTTCGATCCTCGTAGCCTCGACGAGTTATTACACCGACAATGTTGTGTACCAGTCGAGGGATCGATTCTCCTGGGGGTTCTATCCTTAAAACATTGAGCAAGGGCCGAATACACTCGCGTGAGGTCTACCTGTTTAACATGGAGTTTATACATTCGAGTTATAATGAATTGTTCAAGATTCGCATTATTGGATAGTTTCTTATTATGACGTCGAGTAAATTTAATTATACTCATAACACCCTTGGAAGGATCTTCGGAAGCTCAATAATCCAGCAACAACCCTTCCTAAGGCTTCATTTCATGATGTCGGGCAGCAATAAATGAAGAAGAAGGCCTCCATTCTTACTCTGTGGGAAATGTAATTATGCTGTCTATCTCCGACTAATCGTCCCTTCATTGCATAGCACCCCGATTCTAATGAGTTTTGGTTTATTATTTTCATTATTGAACCTTTGGAATCGACCAAGAGAATTTTTTAACACCTCCCTCACTTAAAAATTTGATGTTTTACGTTTCAAGACAAGTAGAATTCAAAAATGGGATATAAAAAAAAATTCCGTCTGTACGCCGTTTGCGGCACTTTCCTTGGTAACCATGGATCGATTTTGATGAAATTTAGTACATGGGCTTCATTTCTTTTGGTTATTGTCGTTTTTAAGGGGTCAAAAATAAGGATTGTTCAGCTCAAAAGGCTCTAGCTCTAAAACTTTTGATATAAACGACATTTTTTGTTCACCAATTTGAAATAGAATTGAATTTTTGGAATCAAAAGAGACCACCAGGAGCTGTGTAGAAAGAACCGTTCGATCTCTATGAGGAATTGAGGGTTCGATTTACGATAAATCAGAATGGCGGAAGAGTATTCGTTTACTGAAATTTCAGCTGATCAAATGCGATCATTGTTCGTTTCTTTGAATAGATTTTCATGTTGTGCTCAGTTGGGCATTAAATTTTGTGTGAAGGCACCCGCGATTCTCAAGATAGCGTTGTTATTGTTAGAGGGTGGTATTACAGACGGGTGATCTATACAATAAAAAAATAAACCATTGTGTAATAATTTGCAGAGTTTTCCAAATGAATTATGTAGTATTTTTATTCAATTATGTTGTAAAAAATATTCTAAAATCTTGATCTTATAATAACTATGTAATGATCCATTAACTTCCAATTTTAGTGTTCCAATAAACAGACATAAAGGGAAGCCCTGAGTGAGTCATCGAGCGGTGAGTAGGGTACGGGGTAGAGTGAGGTGACGTTAATCGAAAATTAGCTAAAATTGGACCAACAGTTTCGGCAAGGACGAGAGGGAAAAAGAAGGAAGGAAGAAAAATGATATCAGTATTTTCATATTTCGATTTGAAACCTTTCAATAGTTAAGGAACTGAATTAGAACAAAAGTACCTTTCAGTTTAGCAGTTCGAAATGGTTCAATTTTCTTTAGCTGGCTCTGCGACTAACTTGTATTAATCTTGTTTGTTCGGATTTCCTTCATCCTTTCAGCAGAAAATTCCTAACCTCCCTGAAAGGAAACGATAATCTTGATTGTTCTTCGAAATCCTTTCAAACGAGAAAGTTTGAAACCACACAAGGTGGTTTCCCTTTGGAAGAACCAACAAGAAAATAAGTTTTCCACAATGAGACTCCTCCTTTTCAAGCCTCCCCAAAAACCGAGTTGCAAGAAGTCAGTTGCTTTTAGGAAGAGTAACTGAATACTCTGAAAAGCGGGGGGAAAAATCCGTCTTTCTGGAAAGTTGCCCGGGAGTAATGCTTTAGCCGTCATTAGCCAGTATTCACAGTGTCCGACGTAACTGGGGCAAGATTTCCTGGGCAGCTTCGGCCATAACAGATATTTTATGTTTACGAAGTGTTCTCGTCGCGTTTCGTGCCGAAAACGCGTGTTGGCTGCGGTACAACGTTTTTATGAGTTGGCTGCTCGCTTGAACTGGTCCGAACCGGGCTGGACGTGGTGATATTCTATTTGCATTAAACATTGGAGAACGCGTTTACGTTATTGCTTGTGGTCCAGGCTCATGAATAGAGAATGCATTATTAAGGATGAGGCTCTATAGGTTCTGACCGAAACAGTTTATCCCCTCAGTATCCTATCTACACCTGTATTAATATATTTCATCAGCTGAAATGACTCCAAATTTCACCAGTGCGTTTCGATGTAGGTTTGTGAGTGTTGCTTTTTACGGGGCCTGAATAAACATGATTGAATACATTTCCTTCTTCATAAAATGAACAAAAAGTCTCAGAAAAGTCTCTCTGCTTTCAGTTTCAGAGAGTAATTCAAATTGCATCGCTTTCGGTTTAACAGGAGATTTGGGGATTTTAAGGAGGTACGGAAAATCTGATTTTTAGTGTATTTTACCTCAAGTTTGAGGAACGCTACTCGTTCGATTTTGATGCAACTTTTCACACTTCATCATATAATTTTGTGACAGCGTTATCAGAAGATCGGTAATCAATTAGTGAAAATGTTGAACAAATCGACATTTTTTTGCAACTTTGAGAATTTTTTAGGAGACTCCTCATAAATTTTTTCGGAATTTTCTATGCAACAGAGCCTCATTATGATGTTAGTAACACGCCATAAAAATTCCATCATGATAGCTCGAGTGGTTCAGGAAAAAACATTCCTTTTACGTCAAAAATGGTCATTTCTCAGGAGAGGGGTTTTTCTAAAATTGACATGTATCGACTTAGGAGTCGATTGATTTATCCCCGAAACGATCTTAGATCTTCTTTTTCTTCAGTGTGGATGTCTTCCATGTAGATAGCGTTCCTTGGGCTCTTTAAAAAGAAGTGGAAGATGAACATTGCTGTCATATGATATTGTTTAGATCTTGAGTTTTCACTGTTATCAGCCGTTTGTTGTTTCTGTTTGAGTCGTGCGCGGATTTTGGTTTATTATTTTAAATAAAATTTTGGAACCGACCAAGAAAATCTTTTACCCCCCCCCCCCCACCATCGCAATTTTTTGGTTTACGTTTCTAGGTAGGTAGAATCCAAAATCGAATAAAATTTGGCCGTCCGCCGTACTTTCCTCAGTTCCCAAGAAACGATTTTGATGAAATTTGATAGCATATGACGAAACAAGTTTGAGAAGAGCAAACGCGCCGAGCGGTTTCTAAAACTCTGAGTTGTCAACTTGCACTTTGATTTTGAACACGTAAGAGTTGATAAAAAATTATAATATTTTGGATTCTATGACGTCGACCGCCCAGGTGCCGAAGAAACACCGCCATCAAAGAGCAAGGGATGATACTATTCGCCTTCGTTGGCAAAAATACAAAAACTACTTGGTAGCAGAAGGACGTGAAACATTTTGACATTTTCATGTCTTTCATATGGCACATAAAAAAAAAATCGTCACGAAATTTGATGCGACGAAATTTGTCCCAAGTCGCCACAATGATGATTATGACCATCAGAAGTGAAGTTGTTAGGTAGGTAGGTACTTTACAGTTTGATATTACCAGATCAGCTGAGTCGAAAATTGAGCTCCCAGATCAGCTGAGTCGAAAATTGAGCTCCCAGATCAGCTGAGTCGAAAATTGAGCTCCCAGATCAGCTGAGTCGAAAATTGAGCTCCCAGATCAGCTGAGTCGAAAATCGAGCTCCCAGATCAGCTGAGTCGAAAATCGAGCTCCCAGATCAGCTGAGTCGAAAATCGAGCTCCCAGATCAGCATGAAAATGTTTCAATGTGTTGCAGACTTTTGAGAGAAATTACTGCTCATTTGCAGTACATCCATTTTCATAACTCTCTAGGCCCGATCACACAGGACGCGTTATAACGCGACGTTAGGCGTTCAAGTAACGTCGCGTTACGGCGTTACAGTTGTATGATGCAAAATTGCATCATCCCCGCCACATTAATGTAATAGTTGTTGATGTAATGTTGTTATTCACTGCATGCAGATACATCTGTACATGGATATGTCTTATGATGGCAATTTAAATGAATCGAATGTAGCTTCCTGCGTTCAACAGGATAGAAAATGGGCTTGGAGCTCACTCAGCTGATCAGTGACCACTCAGGCGCCTTCAGCATTCTCCATTGACCCGCCCTCTTAAATTTCAGGTTCCTGCGTTCAACAGGAGAGGAAATGGCCTTGGAGCTCACTCAGCTGATCAGTGACCACTCAGGCGCCTTCAGCATTCTCTATTGAACTTGCCTCCGTAACGTTTCAAAGGGATCTGTAGGATGACGATACCTATTTTCCTCTCACGATCATGTTGACATTTCATTTGTTACTGTCGATCATATGTTAGTAAACATGCGCATAATTCAGCTTTCCGTACAGGTACATTCATATTAGGGACCATGTACCATGTTTAATAAATTGAGAGCTTTCCAATGAGTGGTGAACGATTTTTGTGGGGTGGAAAATGAGGAAGTTAGTTTTCCCTAGGAACGATTGGTTGTACGTGAAAAGCATCAGAAAAAAAACGTTGCATGAAATCGTTGCATGAAATCGTTGCATGACAACGTTGCAATTTTTTCTTGCATTGTTTTGTGTGTCGAAAATTTTGGAATGACCCCCAGAACTAAGACATATTCATGTCAAAAAAAAAAAAAAAAAATTTTATTCCCCCTCGAAATTTGTTGGTTTACGTTTCAAGGTTCGTAGAATCCGAAAATCGAATAAAAAATTGTCCTTCCGTCCGCAGTACGCGGCACTTTTCTCAGCAACCCTGGACCGACTTGGTTCAAATTTGGTATATGGGCTCCATTTGGGGTCTAGTTGTGCCGCGAAGCTTTTGGTTGATATCGGTCAGTAAGGGGCGAAAATTAACCGTTGAAATTTTCAAGAGTGCCCTAGCTCAAAATAAATAAATTGCTTTTTCACAAATTAGGGATTCAATGCTATCCATCTAGTTTTATAATTATTAGAGACCACGCGGAGCTCTTTAGGATAATCCGTTCGCTCCCTACGAGAACTTGAGGGTTTTCCTTCGATTAAACATAATCACGAGTGTGAATTTCTGTTTTATCTGACTAAAATGCGATCGCTGTTCGTTCCTTCGAGTTGTATTCAGTTATGCTTCCTTAGCAACCAGTAATCAAATTTCCATAATATGGAAATACTATATCATAACAATATTATTGTTATGTCAGCGTGTGAAGGCGATGGTCTTCACGTCGGCTTATCGATTTCTATTGGTTCCTACTCAACGAAGGTGAAGGATGGGACAGCACTTTCTGCCTGGCACGTTACCGCCTACCGCATGCAGGAGTGCTTAAAGATTTCAGCTTAGCTGCGATCCTCGGCGCGATTGCTCGCCGACCGGAGGGAGGCAGTACATTTAGCTAGTCCTAGTGGGAGGCAGACAACTTCCTAGGCGAAACGGTAGCGGAGGCCTGCGCGATGTGCATATCGCCTACCGAGACCTCCGAGGAACTTTGGACTTCTAAGAGAAGGCGAGGTAGAACAAGAAATAATCAAGACGATTGTTAGAAGACAAATGCATGAATGTCTCTAAGTGAAGCCCTGAGTCCTCCTTTTATACTACTTTAACAAGGTAAAGGGAGAGTGGAAGAGGGTGACGTCAAGTGACGTGTTCGTCCCCCGTACCTCACTTTACCAACCTGGCATGATGAATCACTCAGGATTTCCCTTGTGTCTTTTATTGGAGAACTAACACATTTGAGAGTATGAGTCATTTCACATAATATGTGAAATGACTCGAAAGCTATTTTTCGAAGCTATGTTTCTCTCCAATAAACTTGATTGTGAACGTGTGAAGGCAGTATGGTGCGTCAAACGGGTTGGGAATGGGGTCAACTGAATGATAAACTCCTTCTTCGCGAGCTTTCGGTTGAAATATTACCTTCTTCAGGGCTCGAAGGATGGTTGGGTGATAAACCTGTATATTTGTCTAATTGTTTTGTTCTGATTGCTGATGTTTAATTTATTGTTACATTTAATAAATACCATCGAATTTAATCCTTCATATTTATGGTGGCATCTCCACCAACCCCCTTCAAAATTCTCTAGGTAAGCTCACTGAGTAAACCATCCTACGAGCCCTGAAGAAGGTAATATATTAACCGAAAGCTCGGCGAAGAAGGAATTCTACGCTGAATCGCGTGGTGATGTCCCTTTCTTGATATGATTTAATTTTACCGCGTTTACACCCAAAAATATCACCTTTTGAGGAGGAAATCATCGTCTTTCTTATGAATCAATCGCAATGAGATGTAAAAACTGTAAAATTTATGAAATGATTAAAGTTGTGCCAGAGGAAAAATAATTCTAAAGAAACTTGAAACCCCAAAATGCCTTCAGAAGGTAATTTGATTACTGGTTGCTAAGGACGTAAATCTGAGTACAACTCGAAGAAACAACAATGATCGCATTTTTGTCAGCAACAATTTGAACGGAGATTAGGCCGCTTTTGCGATCCACACTCGTGTTTCTGATTTATCGTTAGTCCAACCCTTAAGATCTAGTAGTGACCAAACAGTTGGTCCAACAGAGCTCAGGGTGGTCTCATTCGATTCTAAAAATTCAATACTAGAAAAAAACATACCTTTATGTAAAAAACAAGACTGTACCAAATTTCATCAAAATCGGTCCATGGGAGCTAAAGAAAGTGCCGCGTACGGCGGACGGACGGCAACATTTTTATGCAATTTTTGGATTCTTCATACCTTAAGGTAAAACATCAAATTTTGAAAGGTGGGGGGGGGGAGTAAAAATGTTTTTTCTTGATCTATTCAAAAGGTTCATTATTGAAACTAATGACCTAAAATGCTGTAAATTATTACACAACGATGTTTTATTTTTGTGTATAGATCACCGTCTGTGAAGAACACAGTTTTTTTTCTCCATAAACAGCTGTGCGTCCTTAGCAACCAGTAAGCAAATTACCTAATGAAGGCACCCAAAACTCTTTATTACTTCGTATTGTGTGTGAAGCGTTTATTTCTTCCAAATAAACCTTATTTTGAAGCTAAAATATGGTTGGTAGGTAGTGATCTTTGCAGCTGAGTGATCTATATAGAAATAAATAATTGTAAAATAACCTTTGTATGTTGATAATTTGCCATGGACTAAGATTAATGTCAGTAGAGAAGATTGTGTGTTAGAAAATAACGACGAGGAGACCAATTCGATGTTTTGCCTGAAGGTGAAGATGTTGTTTCTTTCTGAGTATTGCAGAGTCTTTCATTTGTTAACTAATAATAATGTTAAATTGAAATAAACATTGTATATTCATGTTGTTGTGTTTATGTTGTTCCAATGTTACAGAAACTTGAAAAACCCGTGAAAACTGAATGAGGAATCATGTGGGTGTGTAGTGTGGGTTTGTAATGTGCGTTTGTAGTGAGGGTGTGTAGTGAGGGTGTGCAGTGTGGGTGTGGAGTGTGGGTATTTACTGTGGGTGTGTAGTGAGGGTGTGTAGTTTGGGTTTGCATTGTGGGTGTGTGGTGTGGGTTCGTAGTGTGCTGGTGTGTAGTGTGGGTTTGCAGTGTGAGTGTGTGGTGTGGGTGTGTAGTGTGGGTTTCAAGTCTGGTTTTGTAGTATGGGTTTGAAGTCTGGGTTTGTAGTGTGGGTTTGCAGTGTGGGAAAGTATTATGGGTTTGTAATGTGCGTTTGTAGTGAGGGTGTGTGGTGTGGGTATTTACTGTGGGTGTGTAGTGCGGGTATTTACTGTGGGTGTGTAGTGAGGGTGTGTAGTGTGGGTGTGTGGTATGGGTTTGTAGTGTGGGTATTTACTTTGGGTGTATAGTGAGAGTTTGTAGTGTGGGTTTGCAGTGTGGGTGTGTGGTGTGGGTTTGTAGTGTGGGTGTGTAGTGAGGGTGTGTAGTGTGGGTTTGCAGTGTGGGTGTGTGGTGTGGGTTTGTAGTGTGGGTTTGTAGTGTGGTGTGTGGTGTGGGTTTGTATTGTGCGTTTTTAGTGTAGGTGTGTATATTTGTGAAGAAAAGTATAATTTAGAAGATTGTCAAGTATGTTTAGCCTGATGTTGAATCTGATTCTTTTCCTGATGGTGAATCTGTAACCTGATCCTTTTCTTTGAGTTCTACAATTGTTGCTGGTTTCGGAGCTATGCTGGACGTAATCTTTTGGTTTTATAATTAAAATATAAAGAAACAGGGTTACGTTATATTCAAGTTACGTTTCGACCACGACCCACTAGACCTGAAGGGGTTAAAAAAAAGTCGTCCCAGAACACATTGAATTGAGTACCTCTGTTGCCAAAAATATGAACCATTTGATGTAGGAAGTACTGTGGATACAAAATACACATCTTCGTGGATACAAAATAACGATGTTATTTCGATTCATAATGAATCAAAACAGTTGTTATCAGGATATTTCAATCAAGAAAATATGGTGTTTTTGAGTTAAGGAGTTCAGCAGGTGGTGTCACTAAAAAGCCTGTTGCTGATTACTTGGAGACATACAGAATTGGCCAAGTGGTGGTTTGTTTATGGTGGTTTTTGATGTTGTTGTTTGGAGGGTGGGGGGTTTGGGGGTTGTTTTGGTTGGATGTTGGGGTTTTACGGGAGTGAGTCGTTGGATGTTTTGTGACTCGGGATCGGTGTCACACACAAAAACACTGTATAACGAGCTGGATCGTACTTACGAGATCGATGAGCTGGGAGAGGCGAAGGCCCAACTTGACGAGCACCGTGTCCGTGTTGTTGGAGACGGGCCTGATGAGACGGTTGTAGTTGGAAAGGAGGTCGTCGTAGAGGCGTTTGGCATCAGGATTGCCCGTAGTCAGATGGATTAAGACAACAAAGGGCAGAACCCAGGCTCCCAGCATCACACCGGCACAGTGCACAGTGCACACTAGCGCTTGAAGGAGGCGAGGGAAACGGTGGTGGGCGGAGGACGCTTCGACCCGAAAAGGGGTCCTGGATACGCTCCCTCGAGCTGGCTCTGCGCAGGCGCGGCGGGATGACCCGCGGTGATGCTGGGATTCTACCCCGTTCGCCGGCCGAGAGCTTCTCCCCAGCCTCTGGACCCCCCATCTGGGCCGCCTATTTATCTCCTCGATTCACGGGAAAAGTCCCGTTCGTGCAGCACAGAGTAGTCAGAAAAGTAATTCGACTTTTCATTAATAAATCGCAATTACTCTTTTCGATTTATCAAAAAAAGATTACCATTATTTGTTATCGAAAAAAGTAATTGTCATCTCAATTACCTTTACAGGAATCGGAATGGAGTAATGGTAATTCGATTAATTTTTTGAATCGAATTACTTTAAATTTTGGATCCAAAAACTATTACACAGGGATTTTTTTTTCTTTTTTCACCAACTCCTTCCCCCCACTTTTTCAAATTAGCAAATCTTATTGATGCCATTGTCCAACACTCCCCCTCAAAAATAATCCTATCATTTGGAAATTTTTGATACGACAGTACCAAGTCCAAAACGCTTGGCCTACTCCACATGTTAGGGATTCAGTAATGCCTTCGAGATTAATTTCTGCAGCCAGCGCAATTACTGCTAGTCCGCTAATTTCATTTGAACACATCATCAATCCCCCCCTCCCCCCCTCACTGGTCGCAGGAATCATATTGTATTCCTTCTTGGGTCTGCTCCTTTTGGTTTATTATTTTCAATAATGAACCTTTGGAATCGACAAAGAGAAAAAAGTTTTAACACCCCCTCAAAATTTGATGGTTTACGTTTCAAGGTACGTAGAATCCAAAAATCGAATAAAAATTTGGCCGTCCGTCCGCCGTACGCGGCACTTTTGCCACTTAGCATTGACCGATTTTGATGAAATTTGCTATGTAGGCTTCATTTGGGGTCTAGTTGTGCCCCGAAGATTTTGGTTGATGTAGGTTACGTCTAAGGGTTCCAAAATGAATTTTGAAATTTTGAAAACGCCCTAACTCACAAAATTTCGATATAAAGGTATTGTTTTTTTTTCAATTTAAGATTCTATAGAATTTTTAAAATTTTTTGAGACCACCCGGAGCTCTGAAGGACAAACCGTTCGCTCTCTACGAGAATTTAAAGTCTGGACGTACGATAAATCAGAAACACGAGTCTGAATCGCTAAAGAGGCCTAATCCCCGTTCAAATCATAGCTGACCGAAATACGATCGATGTTTTTCTTCATGTTGGATGGTTGTTGGCTTTGCAGACCAGTGATCTATAGAAAAGTAATAAACCATTGTGTAATAATTTGCAGCGTTTTTAAAATAATAAACCAAAATCCACACACAAACGGCTGAACCAATGACGTCAAACCGGTTGAATATGAAAGTTCAAACCAACAACAACTTATTGCTTCCGAGCAAGCGAAAGCTTTGTTTTCACTTTTCAAGGTTGAAAAAATAAGTTCTTCAAAATCAAAATTTCCACTCGCATTTTACGTTTCAGACCTTTTTGAAAGAGAACAATTTTCGTTCCGTGTCTGTCTGTCATTAAATTCTTGCCACAGCCATAACTTCTACAATTTTCATCCGATTTTGATGAAATTTTCAGGGATTATGCGGATTAGGTTTTAGATGGTCCCAAATGAAAATCAAGGCCTTAAAATGGAAAGTAGCCTCTGCGCATGCGCAAACGTAATTCCTTGTAACAGCCATAACACTTACATTTTTTATCCGAATTTGATGCAATTTTCTAGAAAATTCACAACACGCTTCCTCGTATCTTTAACCCGAATGTAAAGATGATCCGATGCATACTCGTAGTAGCTGATATCAAAAATTCATCTAGAAGCACTTTGCACTACTCTACTAGGGGTCCATCTACACGTTAATCCTCACAAATCTCTGAAAAATACATCGAATTCAGGAAGAAAATGTACAAATTATGACTAAGAAAAGGAATTCACATTTGCGCATGCGCAGTGGCTACTATCAGTCCGAAGGCAATGATTTTCATAGGGGACCATCTAATCCGCACAATCCCTAAAATTATAAATTCGGTAGTTTGTCCCGTTACAAGCCAAAATTTTCAGGAAGGCCAAAAACGAAAAAAAGCGAGTGGAAATCCAGATTTTTGGAGAACATGTTTTCGCTACCTTGGTAGACTCGGGTAGGAAATTAATGAACATTTTTGTAGAACCGTTATGTATGAAACCTTTCAGAAGAAGCTATTTATAATGTGAAATTATTTATTTATTTATTTTAACCGTTCCTTATTGGAGAGGAAGGCTTCTATCGATCCTTACTTAGAATAATACGTTCTTGTAGCGCGGAATTCTTGTTCGAGTAGCTATCCCCCCTTCCAGGGCTCCCATTTCTTCACAATACGCGTTCTATTTGTCTTGAGAGGGCCTATATTCCGACATCTCCATAAGGAAAGGGCACGTCTCGAACCGGTAGATCAACTGTGAATAACAGCCGGGGAGGACCCACTTTCTTTCGCCTCATGATTATTTTCAGTGCTCTCCCCCCTTTCTTATGGTCTCCTAATTCGTTTACTGCGCGGCCCATATTTTTCTCGGGCCTTCTCTAACTACATTTTATTGTCTCTTCGTAATCAATAGAATCCTGAAGGTTGAAAATTGATGATTTTATACTGTATAGAACCACAGTTGGTTACAGGCTGTAGTGGTGTTTTTTGCTTCGGTAGAAAAACATACTTTTCGTGCAGTGCAGCAGGTCTAAACATACATACATAGTGAGGTAAACCCACACAGAATTCATATGTTTTGTTGGAGACTGTTTTTTTAAAAATGTGGTTGGTGTGATGAACTGACATTATTATTATAGCAAAACACGTGTGACCGTTGCGATGTAACCATTAGTTTACTAGATCAAATTTCAATTTCTCTTTCATTCTTCTCTTGTCGTTTAATGCGAATAAAAGCCTAATTCTGGTCTAAACTGTATTTGATCTGTTAGTAAAAATACAACAATTTTATTCGCATTAAACAATCGAATCTCAATGGACAAGTTTCTCAAACCGAGCCGCTTTGATGGGAAACCCGACTCTCCTACTGCTGCTAAGGAGTGGACCCACTGGCTGAGGACGTTCCAAAACTTCGTGGATGTATCAAGAGAACCACCGCTCAATGATGAAGAGAAGTTCAAAGTAATCACTAATTTCTTATCTTTTGACGTTTATGAGCTGGTCAGTGACTGTACTTCCTACGCCGACATTGTAGACACTTTAAATTCCGTGTTCATCAAAAAGAAGGGTGAAATCTATGCGCGACATATTCTGGCTGTACGGAAACAACTATCTACTGAGTCAATCGACCAATACGTCCAAACCTTGAAAATCCTCAGCAAGGATTGTGACTTTAAGGCTGTATCTGCAGTGGACCACAAAAACCAATATATCCGCGACGCCTTCATCAATGGCTTGCTGTCCACTCAGATCCGACAGCGTTTGTTGGAAAACCATAGTCTAGGTTTGAACGAAGCCATCAATCAAGCCCTTGCATTGGAGGCAGCTCAAAAGCAAGCTGAAGGGTACATCCAACCCTTGAGTAGTTACTCGAGCGCCAGCTGCGCTCCTCTTCCATCTCAGGAAGCTGCTCCTGCTCAGGAAACTGACACTACGCTGTGTGCCATTCCCAAGTTTAGCAAATCTGGCGATAAGTGCTACTTTTGTGGTCACGACAGGCATCCCCGCTCTAAATGTCCTGCACGAGACGCTGAATGCGGGAAATGTGGTATCAAGGGGCACTATGCTAAAGCTTGTAAGAAAACTGCTTACACTAAAGTTTCCGCTTCCATTATTGCGTCAGTCAACAAGGAACATTTGAATCTCCTGAGTCGAGCTGTCATTCTAGTAAAAATTAATGACATCCCAGCACGTTGCTTGATTGACACTGGAAGTTCGGCTAGCTTTATAGATCTCAATTTTGCTCTCAAACACAAAATTCCTCTTTCTCCGGGAAAAGGAAGGGTCTCAATGGCCTCAACATCGCTCTCTTCTCCAATCGAAGGACATGTTCAAGTGAATCTCCAACTTGATGATCATAGCTATCCTTCAAGCAAATTGACAGTCATGAAAGGCCTTTGTGCTGATGTATTGATAGGACATGACTTACTCGTGCAACATTCCGATGTTACACTCTCTTTCGGTGGATCAAAGCCTCCACTTACTATATGCGCGGTTACTTGTGCCAGTGTGGAACCTCCTCGCTTATTCAGTAACCTTTCGTCTGACTGCAAGCCTATTGCCACAAAGTCCAGGCGATACACTGAAACTGACCTCGCATTCATACGGGATGAAACGTCCAAACTTCTGTCTGAAGGAGTTATTGAGGAAAGTAACTCTCCTTGGAAGGCACAGGTACTAGTTACTGAAAGTGAGCACCATAAAAAACGCATGGTGATAGACTACTCCCAGACGGTCAATAAATTCACTTTTCTCGATGCATATCCTCTCCCAAACATCGATGATTTGGTTAGGATTGTTGCTGCTTACAAGATGTTCAGCACGATCGACCTGCAGTCGGCATATCACCAGGTACCCATTTTGGAAGAAGAAAAACCCTTCACAGCCTTCGAAGCTGCGGGGAAACTTTACCAATTCACCCGAATCCCTTTTGGAGTGACTAATGGTGTTGCCTGCTTTCAGCGAGTTGTCGACAAGGTTATAACACAAGAAAAAATAACCGGGGTGTTTTCTTACTTGGATGACATAACTGTATGTGGGCATGATAAAAATGACCATGACCTAAATCTTTCTCGACTATTAGCAGCACTTGACAAACACAATCTCAAAATCAACAAAGGTAAAAGCAGATTCAACATGACTTCTATACACTTGCTTGGTCATTTGGTATCCCATAACGATATACGACCGGACCCGGAGCGTCTCAAACCTCTTTTGGAAATGCCACTTCCTCACAACGCTGCATCATTGAAGCGTGCTCTAGGGTTCTTTGCTCACTACTCAAAATGGATCACACATTACTCAGATAAAATTAGATCATTGACCGATTGTAAGACGTTTCCTTTGGATCATCAAACTGCTAAAGATTTTGAAAATCTAAAACTAAATATAGCTGACGCTGCAGTTACCACAATAAACGACAGTGACCAGATGGTAGTAGAGACAGATGCTTCTGATGTGGCCTTGGCCGCAACTTTGAGCCAAGCTGGTCGGCCTGTGGCATTCTTCTCACGGACTCTCACTAAATCAGAACGTGCTCACCCTGCTATTGAGAAGGAAGCTGCTGCAATAGTTGAATCTCTAAAGAGATGGAGGTCCTTCCTCTTAGGCAGAAATTTTCAACTTATAACAGATCAACAAGCACTCTCTTTTGTATTTAACCAAAAGCACTCCAGCAAAATTAAAAACGATAAAATTCTACGTTGGCGACTCGAGTTGACTCCCTTCCAGTTCGATATAACTTATCGCCCTGGAAAAGAAAACGTGAAGGCTGATGCTCTTTCTCGAGTTTGTAGCTCAGTATCTAATGATCGACTGCTGGGGTTGCATCAATCTCTCAACCACCCCGGAATCACCAGAATGGTTCATTGGCTGCGCTGCAGAAATCTCCCCTTTTCAGTTGAAGACGTTAGAAGGGTCAATTCAGCTTGTCCTGTTTGTGCTGAAGTAAAGCCCCGTTTTCTCAAAACCAGGGGCACGCTCATCAAAGCGACTGCGCCCTTTGAACGAATCAATGTAGATTTCAAGGGACCAATCCCCTCCAAAACGAGAAATTACTACATTCTGACCATCATTGACGAATATTCCAGATTCCCCTTCGCCTACGCTTGTAAAGACACAACTTCTGCCACTGTTATAAAATGTTTCACAGATCTTTTCATGCTTTTCGGGACTTCTGCTTATGTACACTCTGATAGAGGCTCCTCCTTTATTTCACGGGAATTGATATCATTCTTAGATTCCAATGGAATAGCCACTAGTCATTCCACCCCGTACAATCCTCAAGGAAATGGGCAGGTGGAGCGTTTAAATGGTACGTTGTGGAAGACCATAAATCTAGCTCTCAAGAATAGAAATCTTCAGACTCGTGATTGGGAAGAAGTTCTTCAAGAGGCTCTCCATTCTATTCGGTCGTTGTTGTGCTACTAACTGTACACCTCACGAAAGGTTCTTCAGTTTTCCTCGCCGAACCTCGAATGGAGAAGCTCTTCCTACTTGGCTTACCACGCCTGGTCCTGTGCTCATCAAACGAAACGTACGGTCCAGCAAGTACGACGACTTGGTAGAAGAGGCTGAACTCCTGGAAGCAAATCCCCAATACGCTCTTATTCGGCGAAAAGATGGCAGTGAATCTACCATCTCGCTACGACAACTTGCCCCAAGGGGAGACACGAATCAACATCTCAGAACCGGAGAATCACCACTGGCCGAAGAACAAAGAGAAGAGGCACTAATTCTTCCTAGCCTTGAAGAAACAGAAGCAGGACCATCCACCACCCTCGAGCCGAACACCTCTAATCTTCCAAATCAGCCACTCCAAAGCGGTTCTCCACCCTTACCTGAGACTGGAACCACGAGGCCCCGTCGGATTTCCAAACCTCCGGCTTACCTGAAGGACTACATCACGAAGTTCTAGTATAAAATATAGAGGGGGAGAATGTGATGAACTGACATTATTATTATAGCAAAACACGTGTGACCGTTGCGATGTAACCATTAGTTTACTAGATCAAATTTCAATTTCTCTTTCATTCTTCTCTTGTCGTTTAATGCGAATAAAAGCCTAATTCTGGTCTAAACTGTATTTGATCTGTTAGTACAAATACAACAGTTGGTTTGTTTTGAAACTTTGAGTGGAAAACTCGATTGTTTTTGTTATCTCATTGTTTCGGGTTTTTACAATTTTTATAATTACATAAATAATAATAATAATAATAATGTGAGCCTCCGCTCACTGTGGGTATCTTTCCAGTGAAGAGGCTAGGTTAATTTATTAACCTCCTTCCGACCCGAAGCTGGCATAATCACCCGCGATCGTCATTGCTCAGTTTCGGGTCCGTGGTCAGCTCAAAGGTGACGTCACCCCCCTCAACTGAAGACGCCGTCTCCAGCCAATCAGGCGTCTCCACCTGGCAGCCCCCGTCCATCAAGGGAGTGGAGGGGGACCTATAAAACAATGGAGCAGACCCCCCACTCAGCAGACCCCCCCAGATATTCAGTAAGAGTCACCGTGAGCCCCGCAGCCCGTGAACTTGAGCCTGTTAGAGTCAAAACCGCCCCCAAATACTTTCAAGACGCTTTTCGTAAGATCCCTGACCATCGAAATTGCCGTCCTGCGCCGAACAATCTGGTTGAAGATCCCTTGGAATCCACCGGACGTCCGTCGCCACAACCACCACAACCGCCACATCACACCTGGAAGGATACCTCAGGGCCCTGACGAGTGTGAGTGAAAACTATAACTTACCTTTAAACCATTGGCCAATGCAGTTAGGACAGTGCGTAGAAGTAATTCTGAAACATTTGAACAAAAGTCGTAATTTGAGAAGTTGTAAACTTAAAGCTAAATACTTACCTGCAGCATAAAGATAACCTATACTTACCATACTCACCTTTGTTGAAAACCTGGAACGTTGAACTGATTTACTCTGGAAACCTGAAACATAAAGTCAAATTGGAGTTATTAAATTGTATATTGAACTATTATTTGCAAACTCATCATATTGAACAATCTATACTTGTGCCATACTTACCTTTGTTGTTTCGCCCATCAGGCTTCTTTTCGACACACCTTTCAGTGTGCCTAGTCAGAAACCACATTACTTCATTAATAAACTTACCTTTTATTGTTGTAATCTTGCATTTGATATCTTTTCTCATTTACCTGGTTCCTCAGTGTGAAATCCGGAGCTTGGTGATGCGTCACACTCCGCCACATTTTCCGAGGCTTCCCTCAGAAGCCGTCGTAGGCCCCTCCGGCAGCGTCACATTTGGTGTCCGCCATTTTCTTCGTAGGACGCCCTTAAGGCTAAACATTTCAGATTGCATCATCCCGAGGAATCCGACTGGCCGCTTCACTGCCTCGTCACAGGTAAATACCACACGCTACCCTTGTAAATTTCACAATTGTTTCGATATTTGTTTGTCTTCCCCCTCCCACCTGAGCTCACCACGTTAGGTTTTGTGTCAATCGGGGCGATTGGGATCGGCACGTGGCGTCACAACCTCGGGCCGCTACCAATTTCACCGCGGATCAAAACCTCAACCCTGTCGAACGAACATCCCGTTTACGACTGGTGTGACGATCGTCACAACCGCCACGATCGTCACAACCGCCACGAGTAAGCGGGACGCTACCTCTGTGGTCATCGACACAAGCCGCCACAAGTAGCAAGCCTACAATAATAATAATAATAATAATAATAATTTTTTTTTTTTTTTTTTTTAAGCGTTTATTAGTCAATATATCAACTAGTTACAATTGAGGTATTATACATCACGTAACTATCTAGATATTTACTTCACACATATATTACGCGTTTCTCATGCAAGTGTTAGTCCAATGACTTTCACTACATTAAAGTTACACTTCAGCATCCAAGGTCCAGTGGCTTGATCCTTTTTAGACGTCGGATTTCATGAGTGTTGTCCAGAAGCTGGATGGCTTCTGGGTTTGTGTGTGCGTGAAGCCTCTTTTCGTAGTTTCTCGCGTATCTTTTTGCTACCTCGCTAATAGTCTCAATTTTGAGGTCCTTGTGGAGGTCATCATTACGA
Organism: Apolygus lucorum; assembly: GCA_009739505.2. Lineage (NCBI taxonomy): Eukaryota > Metazoa > Arthropoda > Insecta > Hemiptera > Miridae > Apolygus > Apolygus lucorum. The sequence continues at coordinate 16,562,451 of CM019179.2, forward strand.
ATGTACCACGGAGCATTCACAATACTCCTCAGTATCTTATTTTGAAACGTTTGAATAATTTTCATGTTACTTTTAGCTGTGCATCCCCATAGCTGTATACCATAGGTCCAAATTGGCATAAGTACTGTTTTGTATAACAGCACTTTGTTGTGTAAGCTAAGTTGTGAATGTCGGCCCAGGAGCCAATACAGTTTTCTGAATTTGATTGTTAGCTGTTCCTTTTTCTTTTTGACGTGTTCTTTCCACTTCAGCTTCGCATCTAGTGTCATTCCCAGATACTTAGCTGAGTTGGAATATGGGACTGTGCATTGATTCAATATCAGCGGCTTATTTGTAATTTTTTTGTTGGTGAAGTTCACATGAGTGGATTTGGTTTCGTTTAATTTGAGGCGCCATTTTCGAGTCCAATCTCCAATAGCATTCGTAGCTTCCTGTAGCTTTACTGTAGAGGTTTCAACTGTGTCTGCAACTGCCAAAACAGCTGTATCGTCTGCGAATGTGGCTATAGTTGTTCCCAATGTGCGAGGAACATCATGTGTATATAGCAAGTAAAGGAGGGGTCCAAGAACACTTCCCTGCGGGACACCTGCTCTAATTTTGTTGAGATTTGAGTATTCATCTTCGTTTTTAATTCTGAAGTATCTATTGCTGAGGTAAGATTCCAGAATTTGGCAATATTGATTAGGCAACATCCCTTGCAGTTTGTTGTTTAGTCCATAGTGCCACACTTTATCGAAAGCTTGTGACACATCAAGAAATACAGCACTACACACTTGTTTATTTTCCAGTGCATTTTCAATTACATCTGTTATCCTATGGACTTGTTCAATCGTTGAATGTTTTGTTCTAAAACCAAACTGGTGTTGTGGAATTAAATTCCTTTCTTCTATTATGTTTATGAGTCTTTTCTTTAGTAGCTTCTCAAACAGCTTGGAGAGAACCGGAAGCCGTGAAATTGGTCTATAGGACTTGACGTCCGAAGGTTCTTTGCCTGGTTTCAATATCATGATCACTTCAGCAATTTTCCAAGATTGCGGAACATGATATAATCGAAACGCTGCATTTATGAGGTGTAGTAGCTTACGCAATCCTATCTCCGGAAGTTCTTTTAACACTTGACCAGTGATCAGGTCATATCCTGGCGCTTTTCTGGTTTTTATCTCATGTTTGACGCAATTAGCGAGTTCGCTAAATTTCACAGGTTTAATTGGAATACTATCCATTCTGTGGGGTTCATTCAGAACTTCTTCGCTCGGTGACTGCTGTAGCAGGGGGGAGAAGGTCTGGGAGAGATAGTTCGCAAATATTGTCACTTTCTCTTTTGCGTTTCTCGCCCAGTTGTTCCCAACCCTGATGGGTCCTAGAGGTTTTCTCGACGTTTCCGTGCCTTTAGCTGCTTTGTACAGAGAGTAATCCGTAGTTGTATCTGCCGTTAGACTTAGAATTTTTCTTGATAGTGTTTCTTGCTCTATTTCATCGATAAGTGTGCCCAATTTTTTTGATAATCTGTTAAGTTCTGTTTTATCTCCAGGGAACCGAGTAACTTGCCATCTCTTCCTTGCTTTGCGTTTCTTCCTCAGTAACTCCCTAACGGCAACTGGGTAGTTGATAATAATAATAATAATATATATAATAATAATATAATAATAATAATAATAATAATAATAATAATTCCTTTAATATAATAATATATTAAGTAATATAATACGGTTTTGCTAAAAAAAACCTAACGAGTTGTTTATTATTAAAAAATAATCATAAGCCTTTTACCTGCAATTTTTGATGATAATCATCCATAGGATATTGATAATTGATCGAGGAATACTTCAGTCGTGTGATACTCCAGGAATAAACTGCAAACGACAAAAGTAGGTAGGTGGAGGGGGCGTTAACGAACAATGGTTCACTATTTCATTAATCATTGTTAAAGAACCATTAACTATGGTTCTTTATTTTCGTGAGGTCGAGTTGTGCCACGAAGGTTTAGTTATCGTCAGTCACTTCCAAGAGGTAAAAAGTGGGGGAAAACATTCTCGAAACACGCTAGCTTGAAAAGTTTAATGTTTGTTTTTCATTCATTTAAAATAGCAACTATTTTAAAGAATTTGTTGTCAACACCCACAGCTGTTTGTTAACGAGGATAAGTAATAATTTCATAAGTAAATAAATAATTACTAACTTTTTTCATCAATTTAGAATAGTGTTCAAGTTTTAGGGATCACACGTGGCCTACCTATTAGCTTCCTACAGTCCCTTCAACAGTGCCTAATGTGAATTCTGTTTACATTTTTCCTGAATAGTTAATGGTGTGGGATAGATGAAAATCGGGTTGATTTTGGAAAATAAGACTCCTGTTATTTTTGGAAGACATTCAAAATTTATGGTTTCAAAAAATAAAAAGACGAAATCGTGTTATCTAAGAAGAAAGTTATCAAACAAAAACAATGGAAACCTCATTTTTTCTCTTCAGTTCATCGATTTCGATCTCGATTTCTTCACTGGTTTTGTGAAATGTTGCCTCCGAGGACTATACAAAGGGAGATAATTGGGCCAAAATTCATGTTTTTGCTAATTGTTTTTTGTGCGGTTGACAAAATCTATACATCAGAATTTTGTGTTCCTTTTGTTCTTGGTGGGATTCCATTGTCGACTAGAGCATAGGGTGTTCTAAAAGCTTTCTATATCTTCAGATTAGTAGCAACGATTAATTCATTTCAATACTCTCAAACCTGCAACCTTAGACTTCCAATTCTATGCACCGTATATGTTCAAAAATGGGACTGAAAAGTATTCCAAACAACAAGAATCTTGTTAGGAATATAGTCCGAAGTCGTTCGTGCGATGATTCAGAAAGACAGCGAGGGAAGGAAGCTAGCGGATAAAATACTTTTAAAAAACCGGCGAGCACACTTAAGAAGAAAAGAGCAACTTGGCTATTCGAGTAGGTGGATAAGCCTGGAGCTGAAGCTTTTAAAGTGGAAGGTGAAACGCGATATCTTAAGTGAAGAGCATGGATCTCGCCTCATCAGGATGCGTGCTCCCCTTCCTGGTTATGTGTCTCAGGAACAGCCTTTCTTTTAATACCCCGGAATTATGTTGATTTATAAGGTGAACACCCACTTTGCGGGCTGTGGAATCATTTCGGTGTATATAAAACCAGTATTCGAGCTCGCATTTCGGAAGTAGCGTGTTCTGTCGTCACCCAAAATACTTGAAAATATTCCATTACACTCGATATTATTATCGGAAGAACAATCTGGCATCCATTAAAGATGACATTTTTGCGATTATCATAAAAACTAACCATAGCATAAATATTATCATGAAAAGTTGAAAAAAGCTGCCAAATAGGGCGGCAGTAAAGCTTCCTCACTTATAGAATTAGTTGGCCTAAAAATGATTATTGCATTATAGAGTAGTTCCACCGTCCTACAGCACGCAATTTGTATGGATCTTTGCAGTACCGAGGATGTAGTTCTGTGGCTGATTCAAGTTGTGTCTATGCCTGCTGTTCCTGACGCCACTGTGGTACTGGTTCATCTCCTGGTCTTTCCAACAGTATGTTTCTTCCTGTTAGGCTTTCATCGTCTCTTATCGTGTATCTTCGCTATTTTAGTGAGTCTTCTACCACAATTTGAGGCTGGTGATGGGTCTTAAGACGTCTTTTTGACTCTCGATCGCTTTGACCAGTGAAGTCGCACCTCCAGCAGATGATCACTCGAAAGCTCAGCCAACAAACCAGCATACCTGTTAGTCTCAACCCAGATCTGCCTCTGTGAACGATGGTCTTGCTGGGCAGCTTTTACAATTTGCTGGTTGGCCCGGACTGCAGATCCAGAAATGGAATGCTTTGCTCGTAAAACAACGGTTCTGCTATGTTCGGATTTGTCATTCAATATCAACAGACGTACAACACGGAGCGAAATTAGTTTAAAAAATTCCGAGACGCAAAATGGGTGTTTCCGCCGTTTGAATTCGGCGCCTTATTGTTTTGTCGAACCATCGAAAGTAGCGCTGATTCCAGGAATCGCCTGCCCGATTCCTCGGATATTATCACTTCTAATCTGACTCGAGCTCGTTCCCTCTTCTCTCAAACCTCTCCGCGTATCATCAGCGATCAAACAATTTATTTAGTTATTTCAATCCCTAAAACTATAAATCCAACGGGTTGTGTCACAGTGGTAGCGTCTCACTGTAAAGTTGAATTATAAATTTAACAAATTGGCTACTTTTCTCGCGAGTACGGCCCCCTTGTCGTCCAGGAACATCGCACTCGGCGCCGGGAAGCTTCGCAGATCAGTAGAACTTGTAAGCCCCCTTTTATTTCTTGAAAGTTCGCCAATTTCCGATGAATGTTCTTTGTATATTAAATTTATTACGCTCTTCCACACACCACCCGTGGGTACCTATAAATCACAGTCCACTAATTCCAATCCTAAGTTTTACTTTTGAGCATAAAATAGGAAGGAATTCCCCAATAATGGGAGTGGAAATTGATTTTTCAAAACGCAACTGTTCTTAGCCCATACTGGTCTATTTCGTCAAATGTGTCCGTCAGATCAGGTGGTTGTAAGTACTAGCAGGTACCAACGCACCATATTCCAAAGCACTCCGTCCAAAAAATACGAAAAATCGATTTTGTGTTTGACGACACACGCATATGCTGAATTCAAGACTGGTTCAAGTGCGAATTTCACGTTTTTTCTGTTTTTGAGTCGATCTTAGACAGTTTTTGAGCTCTTTCTAACGGAATGTGTGGCGTATTTTTATCTTTACCCACTCCCCACTAGAGCGTACTTGCAACGTTTCCCACTGAACTCGATTTACCTGAGCTCCAATGCAATAGTGGCACAACTTACAATATCACAGTTTTCCATGGCAAGGTAAGGTCATTTTCGTATTATTGTGTAGTAGTGAAAACCATCTTATCTGCACTTCAGTCAGTCTAATTTGGAGAATTCAAATCAACTAGTATATTGTTTCATGCAAGATGTGTAGGGGCGGTTGTGGAAATCAATGAACAAGATGTGACAGAACCCAGACATTATGAAGTTACGAAATGTTTACCAGAAAGCACCTATTTTGGTTTATTATTTTCAATACTTAATGAAAAATCAAAATTAGATATTTTACGTTTAAAGGTATGTAGAATTCGAAAATTCATAATTAGGAAAAGTAGAGTTATTTGCAGACGAGTGATCTATACAGAAAAATAGGTAATACACCATTGTGTAAAAATTATGGGCTCGATCAAACATCTCGCCTGTACACCTCTCCAGATAGTACAATTGTCAAATACATACATTGGATAACCTCGTCAGTGTTTAATGAGTAAAACAAGACTTTTTTGAGAATTTTTGAAGAAATGTATTTTACTTAATTTTTTTGTGGAAGAGAACATTTATTGAACTTTAAAGGAGTGAAAAAGTCAGACAAGGACTCTTGCAGTTGTCAGAGCGAAAGGGATTTGCGAAGAGTATATTATACTCTTCAATTTCTAACTATATATACTCTATATATACTATACATAATATAGAGTATATTAAACTGTTCAATATCAATTTATTTAATTGACTCGCCAAAAGTTTAAATTGATATGCCAGAAGCTAAATATTAATTTGCCAAAAGTTCAAGCATTCAGATAGAAACAATCAACAAGGTTAGAATAAGTTGTAAAATTTATCTTCTATATTTAATATAGAAGATAGATAAATACAATTTAGATAGATTTCTTTCTATCTAGCTTTTGAGTTTTCCTGAAGATTTTGAATTTTTTGGACCAACTCTTCTGTCAATTTTTTTCTCTTGTTTATTACACACGAAATTTCCTAATTTTTTCAAAATTTGCGGGGAATGTTTGGAGTTTATTTTCTTGTTTATAGATCAATACCAAGTTGTGTACCGAGCTGAACCCAAACCTTTCCTATTGTTAATCTCTCTCTCTCCGTTCCTTCTTCGCATCATACATTTTTTCTAACTCCCTCAGTCATGTGGGAGCTCGAAATGCGAATCGACGTCCGTCATTGTTCGAAAATTTGTTATATTTTCAATCCCTCCCCCCGTTTTTGCTATGTTTTGGTAGCCCTAATTTCATGAACCAGAGTGATTTTAGTTTAGTTTATTATTGAGTTTAGTTTAGGAGTGAAAGTACCTCGGACGGAGAGACCAACCAATATCGAAATCCTCAGACGTATGAGTAAGGAGATGGAGTTGATGAGCACGGTAAAAAGGCGTAAGTTGCCCAAGGAGTTGCAATACTTTGGCCATATTTATGATACGAAATGAGAAGTACTCTCTTCTGCACAATATATTGCAAGGCAAAATTGATGGGAGACGAACCTGGACAGCGACGAATATCTTGGTCGAATAACCTTCGTCAGTGGTTCGGGGAGTCATCATCTTCATTATTTCGGAAGACTGTAGATAAGGTAATTGCAGGGATGATAGCCAACGTTCGTCGCGGACAGGGCACTTGAAGAAGATGAAGGAGTGATTTTCTCGCGATTTACCTTCTAGCCTGAAGAACGAAAGAAATACCTAGCGCCAGCCGGCCGACCGCCACGAGCACAGGTGAATTATAGCTGAACCCCCAAAAAATATTATATTCCAATACTTCACCCATTTTCCATTAAAGCTTGGTAGCTTCTCAGGGATTTTTTCTTTCTTATAATTCGAATCAACAATATAATAGCTTTTCTCCCTCTTTTCATGAACGTAGAGTCGGTCTTTCAATTCAAATCACAGTCCCCTACTTATGAATTTACCATTCCACATTCTCCGTACCGATCAAGTAGAGTAAATACTGCCGGAGGGGTTACCAACTAGGTTTTGGTGGTACCACAGGAGTACCCAATACCAATACCCATTCACATCACAAGTCAAGTTCCTGTGAACTTCCGAGAAGCGAAAATACGTTTTACCTATTCCGTTTTAAAAAGGATTTCTATGATATCAATACCTTAAAGCAAATAGAAACGGAGTTTTAAGAAAAACGCAAAAGAAGTTTTCACTAGTGCACAATTCCTAAAATAATGGCTTATTACACTAAACTCTTTAACCCTCAACGGACAGATAGGCGGCACTCAGTGCCACCTCATAGGAAAAAGTGCAATGATCTTGAAAGATGAGCTCCGTAGACCCCCTCCACCGTTTCTTACCTCTAAAACCCAATCCTCCCATCCAGACCCATTATCTCACACAACCCTAGAGATTACTTACTGTTCGGCACTTGACGGGATAAGTGCAGCAAATGGTCTAGACGGCACTCTAGGCGCCAATCTGTCTGCCATGTCTCGCCCGTTGACGGCTTGATTTGGGAACATTATCATATTAAATGGCCATTCAAATGGGTTGGAGTTCATTGAAATCATTCCTATTTATTTGAAACAGTTTTCAAATTCAATGAATTCCCGATACCCATATTAAACACTAGTACTTACTTATATAAATTTCCTTCGATTCGTCACGGATTTGAATACATAGTGTTGGGGACTCCTGATTCAACTGGTGAAAACTACCTGAAACTCGTAAGATTTCTTAAATTATTTTCTACAAAGAAAATTCAGTTGTAGTTCTGGTGAACAAATGACAAGTTTTTCATTAACTTGAAATGATGTTTAGAAATCTACTTGGGGAGTTAAATTATTAATGTGGTTTTCCACAACAATCCCCCCCAAATTCAAGGCTGGAATCGATCGGGCTTCTTCACCACCCTTCCGCTGACCACCGTCTTCCCCGTAGTTTTGGTGGACTCCGGTTTTCTTCGCGCATTCTCAGTCCCATCGCTTCCTCCCAATAGATCCTCTTCAGCAGCTACTTCCAAAGGGATCAAGCCATGAAGAGGTCGGACGATCTCCCGTCTTCCTGCTAACCACAGTTTTGCAACCCGGCCATGCCCGTCTGCTCCAGGTTCCACGCCAAGAACCCCATCGGCCAATCCTGCCGTTTTTTCGAATCAGCTTCAATGACCAGCACTACATCTCCTGGCTGTATATTGACAGGCTGCCGTTTTCCTCTGTTTGTCAGCAATGCAAGGTACTCGTTCCTGAAGCGTTCTAGTAGACCCTCCCTCAGTCTCAAGAGGTACTGCAAGCGGCTATTCAGGCTCTTCTTCACGAACTCGTCTAAATCCTGAACTCCAGTAGCATGAAGACCCTGCAGTAAGAATAATGTTGGCGTTAGTGGCCTTGGCTCATCTTCTGCTATAAAGGTAAACACCCGCGCATTTATTGTTGCTTCCACGTCACAAAGAAAATTCAGTTGTAGTTCTGGTGAATGAATGAAAAGTTTTTTATCAACTTCAAACGATATTTATAGAACTATATGGGGAGTTAAATTATTATTGGTTTTCAACAACACATAGATAGCAAGTTTGCGAAAATACCATGATGAGTAAGTACGAGTAACAACATAATATGAGTAATAACTAACCAGTAGGAAAGGATCCGACTTCCAACCCAGAGAAGAGTTCAAATATTGAGATAATTCAAAGTTTTTCGAACTTATTTTTGAGAAATTGAGTTTTTGTAGCTGAAATAATGAACTCAAAACTGAGCTTTATTCAATTAAGCCTTCAATACATGAATTGGAATGATTTGGAATATTGGTAACTTGATTACTTCTCAACTAATAAACATGTGGTTTAACTATAACAATTGGGCAAACCACTTCATTCTCCCCTCCCAGGAAGATCACAGCACATAGTCCTTCAAGTATGCTGGTTGTCGTCGTTCTCTGATCGGTCGACTGTAGGGAGTACTTGGATTCTCTTCAGTAGGACCATGACCGACTTGAGGATCATCCGAATCGATAGGAGGATCCCTTGTCGAATATTCGTCTTCTCCTTGAATCCTTGAAAAGAGTAAACAAGAGCTGGGAATGCATTACAGTTCGAAAAGAATTGTGGGAATCGCAAAAAAAGGCATGCGGCACCGAGAAATTTTCAAGCCAAGAAGGCCAATAACATTTTTTTGGATTTGAGTTTTCTGAAACAAAAAAAAAAAAAAATTTTGGAAGCAGGATGTACAGCGCCTTTGTGTTTCAAGGTATAGGTATAGTATAGACATTTTTATTGTTAAATATTATTTTACAGGGCTTTCAGAGTTATTTACAAAGTTTTATTTTAGATTTTGAGAATAGAATACAAGGAAACTATAAATAATTCAGAAATAACCTTTCTGACCGAGAAAAACCAGGTGAATTAATGTTGATTTTTCAGACCAACGAGAACTCTTTGCACCTGCAGAAACCTTGCATTCGATGTTCCCGATTCAAACTCCCCTCTCTGTAACCGTTGCCAGCGTCAAAAGCGATCATCGTTCCATCATGTCATCTTAAATTATTAATCTCGACTCGAGACCTCGGATGTTCGATCTAAAACCCCCAAATAAAAACGAGAGATGGAGAAACTCCCACTTTAGCAGCCTCGATCCGCCGCGGCAAGGGAGAAATGGATGGTTTCGACACCGTGAACGAAGAGGGGGTGTCCGGGACTTAGTGATAAAGAATGCAGAAGGTTTTCTATCATGAACATTCCAATGAATACCCGAGTTCATCCTTTCCATTGTGATTTTTTCCGGGGTGATTTATTAAATGGAGCAGGTAATAAGACCCGTGGAGTCAATTTTTTTCTACCCGACCTCATTGCATTTTTACTCAGTCCTTTTGCTCAGGTTCTCATTCAGAAAGAATGCTAATAATATATCCTTTTTAATGGCGTCCCATTTTTTTTATACCACTCTATGTAGATTAGTTGAGGGGTTCAGCGTAGATAATACTTTACCGGGAGTTTATAGGCGTATGTAGTCGATGGGAGGCAACTGAGAGGGCGAATCGAGTTTTTTTTCGTTGAGAGTACTTTCAAGTGGATTAGTAAACATCGGTGACCACTCTATTACTAACCTTTTCTCTCGTTCTGTAATCGATCGGTAATTGGTTGAAGTGAATAAAGGGATATTTGCATTGAAATCAAGGTGATCTCATTAGTCGCCCCACTACTCAAACATTTCCACCTACCGAATGATACCGAATCTTTGACTTTTCAAATGTTTACTGAGGTGCTGGGCAGGTTTCTGTTACCAAAGGGAACCGTCTCAAAGCTTACCCGCTTCTACGCTGAGAATTCCAAGACTTTTAATCGTTATACTTTTCCGAGATCAACCGGTCATTTCCGTATCAGAGAAATACGCTTGCATACGAGTCTGCAACACATTGAAACATTTTCATGCCCCCCCCCCCCCCGATTTGCGCCTCAGCTGATCTGGGAGCTCGATTTTCGCCTCAGCTGATCTGGGAGCTCGATTTTCGACTCAGCTGATCTGGGAGCTCGATTTTCGACTCAGCTGATCTGGGAGCTCGATTTTCGACTCAGCTGATCTGGGAGCTCGATTTTCGACTCAGCTGATCTGGGAGCTCGATTTTCGACTCAGCTGATCTGGTAATATCAAACTGTAAAGTACCTACCTAACTGTAAAGTACCTACCTGTAAAGTACCTAACAACCTCACTTCTGATGGTCATAATCATCATTGTGGCGACTTGGGACAAATTTCGATAGCAAATTTCGTAAGCAAATTTCGTCGCAACAAATTTCGTCGCAACAAATTTCGTGACGATTTTTTTGACATTTTATGTCTTTACTATGGCACATAAATGAAAAATCGTCACGCGGGCATTGTAACGGGGCATTGTGACGGGGCATTGTAACGGGGCATTGTGACGAGGGGAGCGTCACGCGGAAATTTTCTGATGATTTTCACGTACAACCAATCGTTCCTAGGGAAAACTAACTTCCTCATTTTCCACCCCACAAAAATCTTTCACCACTCATTGGAAAGCTCTCAATTTATTAATCATGGTACACGGTCCCTAATATGAATGCACCTGTACGGAAAGCTGAATTATGCGCATGAATTATGCGCACTAACATACGAGTATGATGTGAGCAACAAATGAGATGTCAACATGATCGTGAGAGGAAAATAGGTATCTTCATCCAACAGATCCCTTTAAAGCGTTACGGAGGCAGGGTCAATGGAGAATTCTGAAGGCGCCTGAGTGGTCACTGATCAGCTGAGTGAGCTCCAAGGCCATTTCCTCTCCTGTTGAACGCAGGAAGCTGACATTTGAGAGGCAGGGTCAATGGAGAATGCTGAAGGCGCCTGAGTGGTCACTGATCAGCTGAGTGAGCTCCAAGGCCATTTCCTCTCCTGTTGAACGCAGGAAGCTGACATTTGAGAGGCAGGGTCAATGGTGAATGCTGAAGGCGCCTGAGTGGTCACTGATCAGCTGAGTGAGCTCCAAGGCCATTTCCTCTCCTGTTGAACGCAGGAAGCTGACATTTGAGAGGCAGGATCAATGGAGAATGCTGAAGGCGCCTGAGTGGTCACTGATCAGCTGAGTGAGTTCCAAGGCCATTTCCTCTCCTGTTGAACGCAGGGAGCTGACATTTGAGAGGCAGGGTCAATGGAGAATGCTGAAGGCGCCTGAGTGGTCACTGATCAGCTGAGTGAGCTCCAAGGCCATTTCCTCTCCTGTTGAACGCAGGAAGCTGACATTTGAGAGGCAGGGTCAATGGAGAATGGTGAAGGCGCCTGAGTGGTCACTGATCAGCTGAGTGAGCTCCAAGGCCATTTCCTCTCCTGTTGAACGCAGGAAGCTGACATTTGAGAGGCAGGGTCAATGGAGAATGCTGAAGGCGCCTGAGTGGTCACTGATCAGCTGAGTGAGTTCCAAGGCCATTTCCTCTCCTGTTGAACGCAGGGAGCTGACATTTGAGAGGCAGGGTCAATGGAGAATGCTGAAGGCGCCTGAGTGGTCACTGATCAGCTGAGTGAGCTCCAAGGCCATTTCCTCTCCTGTTGAACGCAGGGAGCTGACATTTGAGAGGCAGGGTCAATGGAGAATGCTGAAGGCGCCTGAGTGGTCACTGATCAGCTGAGTGAGCTCCAAGGCCATTTCCTCTCCTGTTGAACGTAGGAAGCTGACATTTGAGAGGCAGGGTCAATGGAGAATGCTGAAGGCGCCTGAGTGGTCACTGATCAGCTGAGTGAGCTCCAAGGCCATTTCCTCTCCTGTTGAACGTAGGAAGCTGACATTTGAGAGGCAGGGTCAATGGAGAATGCTGAAGGCGCCTGATTGTGCACTGATCACCTGAGTGAGCTCCAAAGCCTTTTTCTCTCCTGTTGAACGCAGGAAGCTACATTCGATTCATTTAAATTGCCCAATCGTATTACGTAAAACACTCCGTTGTGCGTGGCCAACAAGCTGCGGCATGAGCGTGATTGTTTAAATGAATGTTTACGTACATTACATCGCAACCATCAACGAGCACAATCAAATTTCCACAAACAAAAGTACAATACGAGGTTTTATATGAAGGGGAAAGGGGGCGCAAAGACATAAAATGTCTCTCGTGGTTGCGTACTTGTACGAAAGCTGTATCCACCGTTTGTGTTTTGTTGAGTACATTTTTAAAAACAATTTGGGAAGTTTCCTGTCAACTTTATTTTTATTTCAACATTTCTATTGTTTTTCAATGGACATCATCATTCAATTATTGATGTAGAAGATTCTCTTAATAGTTTCCTGGATTGACAAAACCTCCTGGATTGAGGTTTTGATTCACGATTAGGTAGTTAGTACTTAGTTACGTGAAAGAATATTATTACGAGTTTTGTTCAAAATAATCGTAGGTACCTACCTAGGAAAGCAAAATCATAACGTTGAAATCAATTCGATAACAAATTAAAATGTCGAATTACCACTATTCACGAAGGTTGGAATATTCAATACCGACTATACCACAATTTTTAGAAGAGACACGTTTTCGAACCCTACTTTTTGAAAATTGTACTACTTCGGACAGTTCTCAACTGTTGGCCAACAAACTAATAGTTTCCCTCATTATTATGGACATTTTAGCAAAGGATTGTTTACTTTGGAAAATCTATAAAAAATTATCAAAATAGTTTTCAAAGCTAGGTACCTACAGTAGGTATATTTTGAGACACAATTTTGGTTTTCCCCCAATACCTTTGTTTTCTTCAAAGTGCAAAGAAAATTCATAAGAAGATTATGAATGAATAAAATGTGTATGAAAAAGAGAGGAAGAGAATGATACCTAATGAATAAAGTCAATTAAAAAGAACGATAATGAATGAATTAAATTACGTACAAAATGAGCAATCGTGAATAAGTAAAATGATGAGGTAAAAATGATAACTAGGTATGTAGTTGTTACTGAAGAAAGTTTGTAAAATATGTGCATTGTTTGAAAGATTGAAGGAACAAATGCCAAAAAATGCAAGAAAATGCGCATTTTTCCGCCTTTTGATAGGAAGGGGTTATAAGTGGCGTAGGTTATAACATCTCGCGGTGCCCGCGGCGGTGTTCTCGCGTTGGACGCTCGTTGAGCGCCGACCGTGACTCGCGGTGCCCGTGAGTCGCGGGCCCCGCGAGATATAGCATCCATGATGACGCGTTCGCGGTGCCCGTGAGTGGTCTGCTAAAACTCTCTAATGATTTGTGACTTTGGACTTCCTCCACATGTTGCGGAAGACCATTGTATAGTTTAATGCTTTTACAAAAAAAAGGAATCATGATATATTTTGGTCTTAGTTGAAGGTAGCCGAAAAGTAAGTAAACTATTTATGTGCCATATGAAAGACATGAAAATGTCAAAAAGACCAACGTTTCATGTTGTTTCCAATTCTAAGCCACGTTATTGCTGAAGTGCTTTATATTCTTTTGCGAGACACATTGTTATAATTGTAATATTTTCAGATGTTTTCTGGTGTATTATTTTCAATAAACCTTTTTCTGAATTGGAATCGAGCAAAAAACAATTTTTTACCCCTCTTCAAAATTTGATGGGTTACGTTTCAAGGTTCGTAGAATCGGAAGATATTCCGATAATATTAAATATTCGGATAAAATATATTCCGTCCGTCCGCCGTGCGCCCTCCACCGCACTCGGTACTTTCCATAGTTATCATGGATCGATTTTGATGATATTTGGTAGGTATATGGGGTTCTTTTGGGGTCTAGTTGAGCCCGAAGCTTTTGGTTGATGTCAGTCATTTCGAAGCGGTGAAAAATATAAATTGACATTTTGAAAACTGATGATTTGATGTTTTGAGGTTACAAACTATGCATCGGATCATTTATACAATCGGGTTATGGACCCGAGGAAGCTATGTGCCACACCCACTTGGCAGACTTTTTTTGCAAGCAGGTTCATTCACATCCCAATGTTAATCAAGAGAGTTGCGTCACGCCTTAGCTACCAATCTCACAACAAATTTCTCAAGAATTTCACATGTAATTTATTTTCGGAAGCCATACAGCCCATTCAACTTAGCAGACTTTTTCTACTTGATTATGGAATCCATCCATTATGATATTTTGCTCAGACTATAATGATTTGTCTCCTAATTCTGTCCTCCTCCGAACTAACAAATTTTCCACCTCATAGAGACACGGTTAGGTTTTTGTTAAAGCTTTTGTGCACCTGTTTTGAAATACTATTTGAAGCTCGTGATCCCGCTTCACAACTTCGAAAATAAAAGCCTATTCAACTTAGTTTGTCCCCAAGTTTCGCAGTAAAGCATCAAGTTGACTTTTGAATCCTTCCACAAAGGTCCCGCTAAGTATGCGGTTGCCACCAATAACGGGAAGGAGCGCTAAGGGTGACGCGAAGAGCCAAAATTAATTCCGAGCCAATAAATTCAGTTGGCAGATATAAATTGAAGAAGCGATGGCTGCTTATTACCGCGGTTATTAGTGTGACGGTGCTAAGGAGAGCCTCTTGTACACAAACTTTATCATGAGAGACTACGATGTTGGAAGAGTCTACACTTCTCCTACTAGAACCCTCTTTACACTATAAATCTTCCTTCGATCTTGAACAGACGATTGTTATGAATGGAAAAAAGGAAAGCCATGGACAAAAATGTCATGTTTTCAAAATGATGCACATTTTTGGGAAAACTTGGACAAAAATGTCATATGTTTTCAAAATGATGCACAAAAAAAAAAAAACTTGGCGCTCCATGCCTAGGTTCCTCCCCTGCATCGTACCTGGGGTTGGGTTTGCTTATGGTCTGACGGCTAAAAGTGAAAAAACGTCTGCCAAGAGAGTGTGGCACGTAGCTTCCTCATACCCATAACCCGATTGTAAAGATGATCCGATGCATAGAAGTTGATCTCAAAACATCAATCTCTAAATACCTTGCAGAATCCTCATAGGGGCCTTTACATGTCAACCCGCACAATCTCTGAATATTGTTTGTAAAATTAGAAGTTATGCCTGTTACATGGAATTCACGTTTGCGCATGCGCACAAAATACTTTCAACCATGATTCTTTCAACTTTTGGGCCATGATTTTCATAGGGGACCATCTCCTCCCCAACTCGCATAATTCCTAAAAGTTTCATTGAAATCAGATGAGAAATTTAGAAGTTAGTCTGTGGGAAGGATTTCACGTTTGCTCATGCACAGTGGCTACTATAGGTCCGGGGGCAATGATTTTCATAGAGGGCCATCTACATGCCAACACGCTCAATCCCCAGAAATTTCACCGAAATCAGATAAGAAATTTAGAAGTTATGGCTGTGGCAAGGATTTCATGAGAGACAGACAGACAGACCGACAGACACATGGACAGACAGACACGGAACCAAAATTGTTCAAAAGGTCTCAAACGTAAAACGCGAGTGGAAATTTTGATTTTGGAGAACATTTTTTTTCAACCTTGAAAAGTGAAAAATAAGTTTCCGCTACCTTGGTAGACGTGTAAGCAAAAGAGTCTTTATTACGCCAACTCCAAAATTAGAAATTATCACCATTAGGTACGTTTTTTACCAATGGATAAATATTATTTTTCTTTGAATTTCAATGAACCAAGTATTTTAGGTGTCATTGGAGCCAGAGAGCGGTCCATGGCAAACCATCTTGGGCCCGTTTTTCCCCCCTAAGAAAACTTCATTTCAATGTTTTTGCAGAGGGGAAGTCAAGTTGGGGCCCTGAAGTAGTGAAACTAAATTATAGACTTGGTGAATTTATTTTCAATAATGCTGGTTCAACTCCAGAAGAAGAGTAGTTCAAGACATTAAGGAAAGGGCAGCCGGAACATTAGTTGGAAGTACAGCCACCATCGCGGGGGTCGGCCGAGAAGGACCAAGTTTCCCAAGTGGCTAATGGCTTTTAGGCCGATGCCAGGGAAAAAGGGAAAAAGAAGTTTCAAGTGATTAGCTGCGTTCTGATCGGTTGTATATTCAAGCAAGAGCAGTCTTAGAACATCTTCACTACCCCCACCACTACAATATAATTATTATGTTGTTTTCAACGTCTAGTTCTAGTAATAAAACCTATTTTATTGCTAGATAATGTCATGGATTATTGATTTTTGCTAATTTATTTATGATTTATTGCTTTAGATAATATCCTCTCACGTGCCATTATATTTATCGACAATTACGTTGGCACGAAATGCATAATTTCAGGGGGATAACGGAGATTTTGAATTTACGTTCTGAAGTTCGATTCAGCATCCTTGAAATCCTCATTCATTTATACATTTTTGATCGAAAGTTTCGCAATACAATTTTCATCTATCGTGTTTTTTATACAAAGTAGTTTCATTAAATTCAAAGTTTTTTGCGAGAAAATTAAGCCATTTCAAGTACTTTTTACGAATCAAAAATGAATTGACTGAAACTGTTGGAAAGCTCAACATTTCTGTTTAGATTACGTTAGTTGGAAGATAATTACTCGATAGGACTTTCAAAACTTGTTAGATAACAGAAAAATTTCAACGCTCATCAAATTGTTCTTGTCGACGAAGGAAGAACTTCTCCGAAATCCCAACTTAACTTCTTTTTGTGGGGTTTTTCCTCACCCCTTTTGATGTTCATCAGTCGTTTACTTCGGTTTAAATTCGATTGGAGCTCGAATATGTGAAACAACGATAGAAAGCTGAAATTCTGAAAAGGTATGGTACAATTATCTTATTGTATGGTTTTGTGATTTGTATCTTTTGGAGCGGGTGGGAATAGATGGAGATGATATTTTTCAAGAATGAATTATTGGAGCTCGAAGGAATGAAAATTTCTTCAAATGAAGTTTTCTACCAATCAATTATTTTCGGGACAAATGAAAAATGTCTCTAAAAAACCGTAAATTTCATTTAACAAAATTTGAAATACAAAAAAATAACAACTGCGTGTTGCACATAGCTTCCTCGTATCAATGACCCGATTGTGTAAATGATCCGATGCATATTAGCTAATTTCAAAACATCATTCTTTGAGTACCTTTCACTGCCCTCATACGGGACCATACACGCCAACCCCCACAAGCCCTCGAAATTTCATCGAATTCGGGTGAAAGATTATTCATTGGGCTTTTACGTTCACGCATGCGTAGTGGCTACTATAAATTCGGGGTCCATCTGGACACCAACCCCCACAATCTCTGAAAATTACATCGAAATCGCACAATAACTTCATGTAGTTGCGCCCGTTGCAAGGATTTTAGGACAGACACACATACAGACAGACACGAAACCAAAAATGTCTAAGAAGGTCTAAAACGTAAAACGCGAGTTATTAAAATTTTGATTTGAAAGAACCTTTTTTTTAATAAGGAAAAAAACAATGCTACCTTGGTAAATTCGGAAACAAAAAATACAAAAGTACAAAAATTTACAAATTTTTTGTTTATGTACAAAAATTAGAAAAAAATTAAAATGAAAATAGCAAGGAGGAACTTCCGTATGGAAATGTTTTGCAAACCTCATTTCGAGATATTTCAAATCATAAGACCTGGACAATACAAAGCATCCTCGATGGTGGAGAAACTAAACTTCAGTGCTAGATATCAACAAATTTCAGTCAGTGTTGCCTTAATCTATTTGAAGGCTTTGCGTCTATTTCACCGATTGGCTACTAGGTAGCAATGGTATTTCTTTAATATCTTGGCGTCCCAAATTAGGAACTATCTTCAAATTTGAAGTGAAATTTCAAACGTTCTACGTTCATGAGTTTAAAAACCCTTCTATTCTCTATTCGTTCAACATTGATTTAATGATATCCTACCCATTCCTTAATTTTCGAGAAGCAAATCCCAAAGAGGATTGTGACAACAATACTACGATTGGTAACGAAAAGTTATATGCACAGTGGGAGTTGGCATTCCAATAACGTTTTTAAGGGGACTCAGGTGGTTTCGCGTCGTATTAATTTGAACCCTTTCAGGTTTTAAGTAGAGTGGAAAAAAAAGTAACAACCGCTCTAGCGATGGAAGAGGAATTTCAGTAGAAAGATTGATTGTGGCGCTGAGAGGGTGACAGGAAACTACCCTCCGTGGGAGAGAGAACGAATTTGTTTCCATCGCGAGCGTGACTTCTCTAATACGTAAAAATGGAGAGCCTACCATTCGTATGGGGACTTGAAAAATGGTTTCGCCGAATGATACGGTAGTAAAGAACATTGAAATATGAAAATGTAGAGAATCATGAGAACGATTGTACGAAGTGGACGATTGGATGGCGTTCTTGCCCGACGCTGCATCACTCATCCTCACAGTTGATTTATGGATTGAGAACTACAGACACATCACAGTCAAATGATGTTCCACGAGAATCATACTTACAGAAAATCAGGAAAGTTTTTCGCAGTTTCATGTCGCGGGATGGAGGGAATGGAGCGGTTCCTGCGTTTGATTTCATTTATTTCAACTTGAAAATCTTACTGAGAGCTTTCAGAAATGGTGATGCACGAGGGGAAAGAAGCGAAAACTACTATCTATATGACGCTCGTTATGTTTTTCACTCGAGCCTGACTGTCCTGCACCCTCTTCCCCAAACAATTATGTCATGCAAAATCTTCTCACCCCTTTCACAGTGATTCTAAGCAGAAAATTTAAATGAAATAATCCTTACTTAACCCTGGGTTGCTACCTCGGATAATTTGACGATCTCTGCTACCCATTCGTCGACGCGACAGACACCATCATTTTTCAAGGGAAAATAAAAATTAACAGCCACTCTTGTAGGTCTGAGCTTATGAACTAGTTCAAGATGAATAAAATATCAAATTTCAAGACTGAGATCCAAAGTATGATTAGTAAGGAGACATAAGAAACGAAAAAATATTTTACAAAATGAAAATTTCCACTCGCCTTTTTCACGTTTCAGGCTTTCCTGAACAATTATGGTTTTGTGTCTGTCTGTCTGCGTGTCCGTCATGAAGTTCTTGTAACGGGTAAAACTTCACGAAGTTATGGCCCAATTTCGATGACATTTTCAAGGATTGTGCGTGTTGGCACGAAGATGATGTAGATGCGCAAACCATGTACCATGTAAAATCCATATAACAGCCATAATTTCAACATTTTTCATCCGAATTCGACGACATTTTTAGGAATTATGTTAGATGACGCGTGGATCCAGGAGGATAGTGCAAGGTACTTAGAGATTGATGTTTTGGAATTAGTACAATTCATCGGATCGTCAGTACAATTGGATTGTTGATGCGAGGAAGCTATGTGCCACACCCACTGGACAGATGTTTTTATTCTGTAATGCTTCTCATTAGTCGCTCTGACGAATACTTTCTTCGCTTACAACGCTACTCGTTCGTTTCATCGACGAAGTGACTTTTAAACATTTGAGAAAAAATTACGAAAAGCTACGAGTCACCGGCTGTTCCTTCCAGTGTCACGTAGACAACTAACTAGTAGAAGCATGTCTGAGCCCATAAGACTCTGGCCGTGCTATTGCAGCTCTGTACAGGAAACAGTACTACACGTTCGTCACTTAAACGAAGGGTACTATTCCAGGGTTAAGCAATGACAAGACTGAAAACATTTTTTCATCATTATTGGATTTTTTGAATAAAAATTGTATTTCCTAGTTTAATGAGTCTACATAACATAAATCCAATTCTAAAACGCTGCAAATTATTACACTAAGGTTTATTATTATTTTATATAGATCACTCGTCTGCAAAGAAACAAAACCTGCACACTCAATTCGAAGAAATAGGGAGTTGTGAGTGAATAATTTGATTACTGGTTGCTGAGGACGTAAATCTGAGTTCAGCTCGAAGAAACGATCAACGATCGCATTTTGGTCAGCAACAATTTGAATGGAGAATAGGCATCTTTCGCGATTCACACTCGAGTTTCTGATTTATCATAAGTCTAACCCTTAACTTCTCATAGGGAACATTTGATCGTATAGAGTCTGGGTGGTCTCATTCGATTCTAAAAATTCAATACTATTTTAATATTGATGAAAAAACAATACCATTACGTTTTCAGAATGTTAACCTTCATTTGTCACCCTTTAGAAGTGACTGACATCAACCAAAAGCTTCTTGGCACAACTGGACCCCAAATGGAGCCCATACATCAAATTTAATCAAAATCGGTCCGTGGAATCTAAGGAAAGTGTCATATGGAGGACAATATTTTTTTTCTCCATATTTGGATTCTACGTACTTTGGAACGTAAACTAACAACTTTTGAGAGGAGGGACGTTAAAACTTTTTACATGATCAATTTTAAAAGTTTATCATTGAAAATAATAAACCAAAAATTTGCCCAACATAATTCATAAGGTATTGAAATTTGGCATCCTATAGGATACTTTGCCGAAGAGTTCGTGTAAAGCAGGAGGGTATTTCAACGTAGCAACAGAAACTTCAACATCCTCTTCCACAAATTCCGATCGATGTTTTCATCGTACATCGTACTTATAGAACGTTTAGAGTACTTCAATTTCCTACGGTATTACGAGGGCTGAAAAAAGTTTCACGGATTAGAGGAGAGGCTTTTTCCAATAATCCTAATAGGATTTTGCGATGTCCTGTAATATTTTTCACTCAGATTGCAAGTTTTCCCCATCGCATTAGGTTCACCTTATGACTACCTATTCTGGTTGTATTTGATAACGTCGGAGTATGGTGTATGGTGTATCCATAACCTCTGCCAAATGATGAGCACAGATCAAAGAAGTAGCACAGTTCTCAGAATATTTACAGCTATAGTCTCGTTTAGGATGGACAATTAAACTTTCTGACGGGTTTGCTCGGACATTTAATAAAATATGCACATATTTGAAGTGAGACGTCTTAAAAGGATAATGAAAAGGTCAACAATTACCTTGAAGATTGAAGAAGATTTTAATGTGATAAAGAAAGTTAGTTTATGTAAGCAAACAGTGGAAAGTACAGCTAAATACTGCTTAAAGAGGACAGCGGTGTGGCTACGGTCGTTGGGACGTCGTTGTTTAGCGGTGGACTTTGGATACTAGTATAATATCGGATGAAACGATACTAATACAAGACCAGTAGTATAAAAAAAAAAAAATAAAATAAAAGCATCGATACCTACCCATATTGGTAGTATCGGAACGTCCCTAGATAAGGGCCTCGAACGATCCTAACTGCCCACTGGAGCGTCTTTCACCGGGCTTTCCGCAAAAGTTCATATCAACCTCCTTTCATTTTGAAAGTGTGTTTCATAATTAAATATTTAAATCAAAGTAAATTATCAAGAAAATGATAAATCACTAGGTATTTAATGTAATCCATTGAGGAGGCTGACCAATTACTTGATACTGTCAGTCAACTAAGGCGTCTGAGAAGAAAAAACTCTAAGTGAAAAAATAAAGGTGTGTAAAAATAGTGAGTGAAGATTTGTCGAAAATTTTTTTCATTGGGTGCATCAACAATAATTACTACAGTAAAGTGCAGCGTTATATATCCCACAATAATTTACTAAGTCGAAGTAATTTTAATGGTTAACCGTGATTGTCTTGATGCTAATAACAATGGAAAACAGATGTAGACAAGCTAGGTGCACTGCAGTGTAAAAAGTGTGAATCTCTTTCCGATAATTATACTTCAGTTTGTACCCACCAATACGTCCTAGTTCTTCGCACCAAATTCATTCTGATCTGAAAAGGACGAAGTTCCAATAAAAGCCCCTCTTTTTCTGGCTTCTTTTCAGGAGAGCCCAAGCGTTTTTCATGATCCCAATGAACATCACTCCAATTAGACCTGAGAGGTGGAGGCAGAACTTCCCGTCCTGTCAGGCCGTTGAACATCAAACGTCACCGCGTTAGTTCCTTCAGCTAGAAAGATCCTCACACTTCAGAAACCAACATTGCCAAAAGAGAGAAAATCCTTCTAGTTTTCTTTTCTCGGCCTTCTCCACCTTACTTTCATTAGGCACTTGACCCAAGGTTGATAGAGAAGTATCGCAATCGGCCTTAAAAAGCATTTATTGAACGCAATTCGGATAAATATTAATTTTTTCAACCCGTGCCAACTCTTAATATTGATTTATTTGCTACTCATGTGATTACTCGTTATAGAACATTTTTGTCCAATTTTGTTGTCGGTATTGTAATAACATGCCAATTAAAAGTTACGAAAATAAATTCCAAAGGGTTTACAATGTGTTGTGCTTCAATCACTTTTCGAGCCTTCTCAAAAAGAGTGTTTCAACTCAAAAACAAGCAATGAATAAATTTGTGGGAACACCGATGACTTTATTCAATCACATCATTCCAAATTATTAAACGTAAACTATATTTAGTAACTAAAGTATAACTGTTATACTTGTGAGCAAATGATAATAATTATATACCTACCCTGTGTAACAATTATTTGCAGCTATTCACTCGTACTTCATCCTTGCGCAACGGATGAAATTAATCATACTTCGACTAAATGTTTTAAGGACCATCTAGAGCCGATATCTCACAATATTTCAAAATTCCAACTAATTGAAAACAGGAGAAGGTAAGCTACAAGCAGAAATTTCACGAAAGCGTTATTGTTTCAAGAAAAATTATAATCATGGGAAGTCTTTCTTCTAATATTGTCTGAGATTAACCACAATCGGGATTTTATACTTCTAAAAGAAAGAATGAGATGTTTGGTTGGAAATCGTCGCTTGCGCTTGTGCATAGGCTACCTTCGATCTGAAAAGATTAAATTTCATGAAAATTGGTTTTCACACTAAAAGTGAAGCTTGTCACAAAAAAAAAAATTTCTTTTTAAAATTACTTGAGAGCACCACCGTTGGTAAACATTTTTGTTTTGTTAGCTGTACATTTTCAGCAAGATACTCGCCCTCAAATTCTTTGGACACTTTTGGACTGTGCGCATTACAGCTGTTAGAACCTTAAAGCGTGTGTTATGATGGACATTTGGAATCGACCAAGAAATTTTTTTTTACCCCCACCCCCTCGAAATTTGTTGGTTTACGTTTTAAAGTACGTAGAATCAGAAAATCGAATTAAAAAAAGAAAAAAATACGTCCGTCCGCCGTACGCGGCACTTTTCTTAGTTCCCTTGGACCGATTTTAATGAAATTTGGTTATGGGCTTAATTAGGGGTCTCGTTGTGCCCGAGGCTTTTGGTTGATGTCAGTAACTTCTAAGAATTGAAAATAAGGGTTGAAATTTTGAAAAAGACCTAGCTCAAAAAATTAAGATATCTCACCTCTAAGGGGTGAAAATTAATGGTTGAAATGTTGAAGAGTGCCCTAGCTCGAAAACTCTCGAAATAAAAGTATTGTTTTTTCACCAATTTTAATTAGAATTGAATTTTTAAACATTTTTGAGACCACCCGGAGCTCTGCAGGACAAACCGTTTGTTCCTTACGAGATCTTAAAGGTTTCGATAAAACAGAATCTCCTTCCTTAAAATTCCTTCGATAAAACAGAATCACGAGTGTGAATCACCTAAGAGGTTTAATCTCCGTCGAATTTTTAGCTTACCACAACTCGATCGCTGTTCGTTTCTTCGAGTTGTATTCAGTTTTGCTTCCTTAGAAACCAGTAATCAAATTTCCATATGAAGCTCCTTATTTTTTGAATCAAGTGTGAAGCGTTCTTGTTCTTTCCTATAAACTTGATTGAGAAGGTGTGAAGGCAGTAGTTCTGAACTGGTGGACTTCTATAAGAGTACTCCCCTTCATCCCTCTCTCTCAACCCCACATTCTTCATTATCCCTTATCACTAGGGCCGGCGTAAGGTGAGTCCTGAGCATGAAATCATATTCCTGAACCATCATCATCATGATTCCTGCATGAAATTATATGAGCTGTGAGGAAGGTACCTATCATCCAAATTTCGTTGAAGTGGTTCACTCATATTCCTATATTACCGGCTGTGGCACAGCTGCCTTATTTGTGATATAGGCCAATTCATGAGCGGCCTAGAGAGGGATTATTAGGAGAACCACTATGTCACTGTCGCTCTTCCTACTAACTCATAAAGCTTAAATTCACCAGGGTAACACTCCAGCTCAGGGAAGAACTGGTGTGATTAACGGCCTGGCTAGCTAATACAGAGAACAACCCTTCTATGTTTATTCGTTGAAATAAACGGCTGCATATTCCGTGTGGCCGAGCTGTATAGGCGCGTTAAATTCACGATTTTCATAGCACCAAGGGAAACGCTGATATTACAATATGTTCCATTTGGCTTTAAACTCAGTTAAGAAGTTTGTTCAAAATTTTCAGGGATTGTGCAGGTTGTTGTGTAGATGGTCTCCAAATCAGTACAAGGTATTTAGAGATTGATGATTTGAGGTTATCTATTATGGGGGAGATTATCTATGGATACGAGGAAGCTACGAGCCACACCCACTTGACATACTTTTTTGTAGTTAATATCAATGCTTACAGAGTTGTACATACCTTTAGGAAGTTTTGAGGAAATGCTGCGAACGAAGTAAACGGTTTTCACTCGATGACGGTAGTCGGCTGTTTACCGAATCCCCACATCCTACATCCATCACCAAGTTGCCCCAAAGTTTTTTTCTTTCTCGTATACAACGGCGCAACCTTTATTCGCCGTCTTTTTTGTTTCTCTACTTATTTTCCCTTTAGTTCCGCTTCCTTTCACTTCTCTTCTTTGCGCTCCTTACGCCCCCGCGAACTTCTGTGGCTGGCGGAAACACAAAGTAGAATGCGACCGTTTTTGTACTGGTGTCCGACCCTCCTCAACTTTTTGGAGACTCGGGGAAAATTATAATTTCTAAAATACCTTTTTCACTTCCAAACGCCATTCTCAGCCACCTCCATTATACTACTATTATTAAATGAATGCATAATTTCTTTCCATTTGGCAGTTTTAATCACGAGAATGTTATGAATCGTGTCGGATCAAGTAGATTTTGAATCCACTGGAACAAAATGACGAATCCTCTGCATCAAATTTACTCTTCGTTTGACAGGTTTCAGGAGTTTCCTACCATCAATTCAGAGACTTTACTGGGTAGTTAGATCTAATTTTACTGGTGCGCTCATATATGTTCATATAAAGAGAACTACTACGAAATCCTAAGTATAAACAGTATCTGATGATCAGCGTACCGGGTGCGTATCAGAGTATCGGCGTGGTTGGTTCATCCATTTAGGTTTGACCAACCTCTGAATTCGGGCTGGCAGGTGGGTACTAAGCAGAGTTGTTAAAATAGGAATTGCAATTACCATTACTTTTTCCAATTACTTTAGGAAGAAAATAATTGGAATTACCATTCTGTTCCTGTTATGGAAATATTTTTTTTCAATTACTTATTCAAATTCCATGTAGTGGTAATAGTTTTGTCAATTACCATTACGTGTTGTTGGAAAATTAATGGGTTCTAATTACCATTCAATTCCCAATCCCATTACAGGAATTTTATGAAATTTGTATATCAGGTAGGTATGAGAAAAGGTCGTAAAGCACTCCAGGTGGGGGGTCGAGATTTTTCGATCATTAAGTTATTAAGTTT
The DNA here is from genome assembly GCA_009739505.2 of Apolygus lucorum. Lineage (NCBI taxonomy): Eukaryota > Metazoa > Arthropoda > Insecta > Hemiptera > Miridae > Apolygus > Apolygus lucorum. The sequence goes on from CM019179.2 coordinate 16,588,251, forward strand.
GGTTTAGTTGTTGTTAGTTTCATTACATTGTTCATTACAAGTTTTTGACGAAAAGCTTGTAAACCTTGAAAAATTGCATATTTCATCCATAAAAATCATGGATGTTGTAGTAACGGGCTGCTTTCTTAATATGATTAACCAGGTCCCTCCGGAGAGGTGCATGTAAATCCCTTATGTGAGGTGCCGGTTAGGAGAAAAAGTGTTACCAAGGGTCCAAAAATCATAATTTTTTAAATCCCCTTGCATAAACCTTTTATTTGTGCCCATAGGTAGACATTAACTATTGTAAATCTCGTCACCCTCCACCTGGGATACTTAACGAACTATTCTCATACCAATCAAATATATGTACCTACCCATTACCTTTTGTGTAATGTGTTATCCATTTCTGTAACCCATTACTTTTCCAACAAGTAATGATAATCGGAAAAATCATTACCATTACAAGAAAGGTAATGGTAATTGTAATTACTTTGGAAATAATCGCCTCTTAAAACCCAAGTCTTCTGCTTGTAGGAATATTTCATCACACTCACCGTAATTATTTAGAAAAGTAATTTTGAAAAGTAATCATTACTCAAAGTAGGTAATCATCACCTAACTACTCTGGTACTGGGAGGATAGCCTCAGCCAATCGAAGTTCTGTTCCAAAATACGTTTCATTTTCATTGTTGGTTTGGGTGGGGATCAGCTATCTGGGCATAGTTTACACTTAGATCAGCCGTTTAGGCGTGGTTTAACTCAATAGGCATGAGAATGGTTTTGGTTGCTTCTCCCTTCCCCAGCATGCACTGCCACTCAGACACGTCATGACATTTTGATTGATTAAAAGCATTAACTTTTGCTGTTTTTAGTACAGTTTGATGGATTTGAAATAATGAAAAGGAACGTAACCTAGTGCACGGCCAATTTTGAAAATTAGACATGGAATCAAAAGCTGATTTTGCTGTTTATGTAGTCGTAATGATGACAAAAACTAAGAACGCCTGCCAAGTGTGTGTGGCACATAGCTTCCTCGTATCCATAACCCGATTATATAGATAATCCGATGCATAGTAGTTGATCTCAAAACACCAATCCCTAAGTACCTTTCACTACCCTCGTAAGGGACCATCTACACGCTAATCTGGACAATCCTAGAAAATTTCATCAAATTCGGATGAAAAATGTAAATGCTATGGCTGTTACAAGGATTTTACGTATGCGCATGCGCTGAGGCTTCTGTAAATTTTAAGGCCTTGATTTTCATTAGGGACCATCTACAATCTAATCCGCTTAATCCCAAAAAATGTCATCGAAATCTGGTAGAAAATGTGGAAGTTATGGCTGTAACAAGTAATTCACGTTTGCGCATGCGCAGAGGCTACTATCAGTCCGAAGGTGATGATTTTCATAGGGGACCATCTGAATACTAATCTGTAACATCCCTGAAAATGTTATCGAAATCGGGTGGAAAATGTGGAAGTTATGGCCGTTACGAGGAAATTCACGTTTGCGCATGCACAGTGGCTACTATCAGTCCGAAGGTGGTGATTTTCATAGGGGACCATCTAAATACTAATCTAAAACATCCCTGAGAATTTCATTGAAATCGGATGGAAAATGTAGAAGTTACTGCCGTTACAAGGAATTCACGTTTGCGCATGCGCAGTCTCTTCTATCAGTCCGAGGATGATGATTTTCATAGGAGACCGTCTACACACCAACCCGCACAATCCCTGAAAATTTCATAGAAATCGGACAATAACTTCGTATAGTAATGCGCGTTACAAGGAATTCATGACAGACAGACAGACACACAGACAGACAGACAGACAGACACACAGACAGACAGTCACGGAACCAAAATTGTTCAAAAAGGTCTAAAACGCAAAACGCGAGTGAAAATTTCGATTTTGGAGAACTTTTTTTTTTTCGTCCTTGGAAAGTGAAAACAAAGCTTCCGCTACCTTGGTAGACTCAGAAGCAAAATATAGTTTAGCTGAATTTTTTTTTGGAAATTTAGAATTAAGAACCCTACTGGGTTAAGGATGAATTTTGAAATAATCACCAACTCCTCTTGAATTGTGTCATAAATCAATAATATCAAATTAAGAATGGATTTGCTTGCCAGAATTGGGAGTACTCCAAGGTGTTAAAATTTAAAATATTGTGTCAAATTTTAAAATATAAAAAAGTCTGTCAAATATCGAGTTGCATTATGAAAATATTGTTATTTCCTGTTTTGAAATAAAGAGGAATGTGTCAAATTTCAAAAAATGGTATTAAATTTGAAATATTGTGCCACATTTTGAAATACTGGTTGTCAAAAATAATTCCGTTCGTTTTGTAGTCCAATAAATAGTACCTGCACAAATCATGGGAACCACTGGAAGTTACCAGGGGGCAGTAAGATTAGTAGGTACTGTGAGATATAATTCTAACTTGTATTTTCCCCTGTTAATCTGAAAGTCATGAAATTCGGTACACTGCTTCTTGAGCAACGTGGTTTGTTTTTTTTTTCTAAAAGTGAAATCATCCCAGGGAACATTAAAATGGTCAAACTCACTCAATTTTTCTTATCAAAAGCACCTACTCACTTTCCAGGATTTTTCAATTTATCTCCTGAAAACCGAATTCATCACTTCTCAAAAGATGAACCCTTGCATTAGCTCATCATTCAATGACCTCCCATTATCACACGATTATTCGTGGCATTTAAGTTCTCCCCCTCTCTGAAAGTTTGAAGAAGGGAGCACGAGAGGCTCCCATTCAAGCTTTTGAGCTTTTAAAAGAAGGCAAAAACACGTCAAGCACTGGCGAAGGGAGTTTGTTTATTAAAACCTCAGCCTTTTGTGATCTCCGCAAAACCTTCCTCAAGGTTTCTGGACCCTCCTCGTTCAGCTTTTGAGCCGAGATTTTTCTTTCAACATACATAAATCGACTTCTGAGCTTTACTTTTTTCTCCTCCGCCTACCAGCTCCTACCTGAGCCTTAATTATATGACTCCATAAAAGGTTCGTAACTCGTCTCCAGTAACGAGATCTTCCATTCTGTTTAGGTCTCCTCTGTTTATCATCTCCTTGAATTCCGAGTCTTGACCTCGTTTTAGGAGTTTTATCCTTTTAAATAGCGAAAAGTCGAGCTTTAATGGGCCCGTCCTTACTTCTTATTTCCTTATTATGAACCTTCTGGCTGAATTTTCACCTTGCGGTTGGTATCTTCCGGCCTCGGCGTTCATTTTCTCCCGCTTATACTTCCTTTTTTCTCCGTCCAATTTTCCTCTGTTGGGAACGAGAAGAGATTTTTCCCTCAAGTATTACTTATTTCTCTCCTCATGCAGTGCCGTTTGGCAAATGATCTGCTTAGTAAGTAGGTAGATCGTGTGGTGTTGTGTTGCATATTTCAAAAACAGTTGGAACCTGCGAGGAACTTTTTCAATCGGTAAATTTATACATTTATTCTGCAGTTATTTACCCTTCAGCTACACGCGCCCTCCGCTGGAGCAATTCTACACGTGGGCAGGACTCAGTCTCGCCCTGGTTTTCTTTGACCTTAGTATAATTCTGGAAGCCTCCGGCGCAATTCTAGTGCAACCCAGAAAAATCACTAGCTCTCAGATCCCGAAGGACTACGGGGAAATTATTAATTGACATTAAATTGAAGCGTAAGAAAGCGAAAAAAGACCTTTTAGTCTCTGACAGAGAGATCAAATAACAGGAATGCACTCTGAATATAACATTTTTTTTTAATTCGCGTGAAAGAGCATTTCATTATTTTTTAGTCAACCAGATACGTGTTCCATAGAAGTCTGAAACAATACCACGAAATACCAGCATCATAATGTTTTGTTATTTTTCCAACAAATTCTCCTAGCACCATAACGAATAACAGAAATTTCTTATTCATCCAAAATTCCCCCAAAACCAGTACTATTACGAAAATAAGGAATAACTCTTTCTTATCTTTACGCAAAAATGTTGGAATTGGAGTTTTCATAAATATTGACCACACAATTGTTCTGTAGTATGTCTGAGTAATCCGAAAAAATGCATGGGGTTGACATTGATGTGCCCTAAAATTTTGGCAAAAACCTCAACAATGAAAAATGAAAAACGCTAAATCTGGACGGTTTTGTTAAATCCAAGAACAGTTGAAAAATACTTACGTTTCTACACGTGGGTGGTACGGAGTGCTCAAAGAGGGACCTCCCGACTTTGACAGTTGATGACTTACTATTGAAGCCCCCCAAAAAAATATTTGGCGTGATTTTCACGTAAAGGTAATTGTAGAAGGAGAATACCCGGAACCCCATCTCCCTTAGGAGAGAAAACTGTAAGTTGTTCCAAAAATTGAACCAGGGCGGGACGTAGTAAAGTTAAAAGTTTATTTATTAATTATTCTGCACTCGAATGTTTTTTACAAAACAATTCAGTATGAAATACAGATCCACAAGGCATATCAAAGAGAAGGAAGAAGAACAACGAGAAAGAACGAGATGATGGACAAGGTGGCTCTTCCCCGGGCAAGGTGACTGCTCATTGTTCTGCTCTAGAGTAGCCGAGAGCCAATCAGGACCCAGCTAATACAAATATGGCCTCCCCACCAGCCAGCTAACACAACTAGATAAGCATTGAGACGATACTCTACTCAGTAAAACTTGCGAAATCTGATAAACTGGATGCGGTAGTATCTTCTATGAACGACGAAGCTTCTATGAACGGAGTTTCTGCATATACCCATTTTGAGAGAGTCGAGCTTCTTGTCGCAAGAACTCAAATCATTCTAGAAAGCAGCAGGGGTCGCTAACTAGCAACCCAGTACTACAATTCTCAGGGAAGTGGTCAAGGATGGATATATGTTGGAATGATATGGAAGTAAATAGAATTTGGACGGATCAATATGAGAGGGTTTTTACCCACAAGTACTTCTTTCAAATCGCTCCAAAGCTCACAACACCTAATTATCGAATGAACCTAATTATTAGATTCTCTAGAAGATACAATAATGAAATCACATTCCCGCTCGGTTGATGAATTCCGGACCAGTTTTGATGAACCGATATGTGTGACATTCAAAATTTGATCCAATCGTAGATGAGGTTTATCTACTCGAGGTGACCCCTGAGTACTTTCATGACAGACTATGTACAACTCACGATAGTTTCTTCAAAGCACATTGCGCCATTACAATCACCATTGGAGAACGCTTCAAAGGAGATTCATCGACCACCTGATGGACTTCAGAGATCACTCAAATAACGTCATTAACTGAGATTCTACCTTCTCAAGCAAATTAATTTCAGAATGGCAATTTGGCCGTTGTGAATCCAGAACGTACACTTCCTGATGTCGTTCCTCTAAGAAGACCCATACCTAAAATACTACATCGTAGGAGAAGTGAGCACCTTCAACTTTTGGTAACGTGTACATCGTATTCCTACAAATTTCCGTTTCATTACATTCATTTTCCCGGATAACCTTATCCAGGTTATGCCATTATATTATTTCAGATTACAGAAGATGATTGAGTGCAATTTGATTGGATTTCCTCAAACAAAAATTTATAACTATTTGGAGCATGAAAACATCTAAGATCATGTGAATATAGGAGAATTATCTCCAAGAACGTAACCAGAGGCAGCTCCTGAAAGCAGCAAAATTACGAGGTCCAAGAAAGTGGGAGATTCCTTTTTCAGGTAGCAGAAATAGATTAGCGAAGTTGCAATGGTTTTTCCGCCTCTTCGGTTGAAAGCATTACAAAGCAGGCTTCCAACGATGTTCAATTATGAGGATGAATTCACTACATCTCTTGTAAAACTGAGATAATGTGTCTCATGCCAGTTTTTACATGAATTGTTTCTTTCATACACGTTTATGAATTCTCCTTCTTCAATCTTACCAACTTAGTCCCTCTTGCCAGTCCTAGCCTCTCGTGAAATTAGATCCGAACATGATATCTACGACCACCCATATTATAATGGAAAAAGTTCCAGTCGTTATGCCGAGAAAATCCCAGAGGTCAGGGTGAGAAGGAAGGGGAATGCAGAGGTGGTGGGGGTTGGAACCAGGAAATGGGACGAAGACGGAACATCGGAAAGCGGGTGAAAAGGTGGAGGGGATGAATTGTAGGAGACTCGTTGTAACTTTGAAGAAGGAGGATTGTGTGAGTTCTCAACATTTCTGTCACAAACTTGGGCGGCGGACGTGATTTGAAAAGGCTGAAACCCCCTCCGATGGTGAAGAACCGACCGATTGGCTCGCTATACCTACTCCGTTTTTAGCGTTTATGAACCTTGCCCTAGTTCACGTCTTCCAAGTGTATTTTTTTTACATTTTCCAACGGAGTTTTCGTTCTCACTTCTCTTAGAATGATAATTTTCCAAATTAGACTGGACTAGCACGTCCGCTAGCTATGCTCGCTCATTCAAGTGGATATATCATTATGGATTGATGATATCCTGGCAACAATAATTTTTCTATCTATAAAAGCTTGGTTGCTAATATTAGTATTAAGTTTTGGTTCTAATCTCATGCTTGTTGTAATTTCATTCTGCGAACAGTTTGAGCCTATTTGTACCTATAACTATTGTACCTATACTATTTGTACCTATAACATTGGTGCTGGAAGTGGGATTCACACCCACATAGGAGAGTCTACAGAACGATGGAGACGTTCAATTGCACAGAGTGAAAAAGCTCTCAGATAGTCCAAAATTACCAGCATGCTACTTAGGGTTGTTATGTATACTTAGCATAACGGACGACTGAGCATGAGTAAAAAAAACACCTTCCGACGAAAGGTGTGTGTCCAAAGCTACAGTTACTATGGGTTAGCTGATCTCAGACGTTGTTATCAGGATTCGAAAATTTTTCATACTTTTGGTTTATTATTTTCAATAATAAGTCTTTGGAATCAAGAAAAATCAAGCAAGAAAAAAATTTTAACCCCCTCAAAATTTGATGTTTTACGTTTCAAGGTACGTAGAATCCGAAAATCGAATAAAACATTTTCTTGTTTCCTTGGGCCTCTTAGCCTCATGGAAACCGCTCGATGGACGGAGAATTGTGTTTTCACTCGCGTCCACATCATCACTTGAGCGTAGGATTTGGACCATTTATTGGCAAGGCGTAGGGAGGCATTCTTGAGAAAAGCGTCACAATGCAATGCTATGCAATGCTCCATCGCATGAAATTATGATGGCGTGAAAGATCCTCTCAGATCTTTGGCTAATCGGTCGTATTTTGCATGCTTGGCTCGAGCAGCATGGCGAGAGATGGTTGGCCAGTCCATGGAAGTGTAAGGGACTTTTATAATGAATAAATAATTATAATTTTATTGAGTCTAGGACATCCCGACGCTTGGTGATACGGGAAGATGAGGATGGGGGACAGGGATGAAAGGAAGTGAGTCCCAATAAAAGACCACCGTCTGGTAATTGTTGAGGTGGTGATTCCACGGAGTACACATGCCGAGATGTCCAACTCTAATACCTTCTTGGCATCTGTGAACCTCAAACCATGACACGGCCATGACCCTGTGTTGTCGTAAATCATCCTAATCCGCCAGAGCTGCTCCATGTACAAGTCATCATCGAAAATTTTCTTGGAAAATGTTGCAACCTAGCGAAACTTTATTTTTAAATCGAGGACACAGCCTTGAAGAGATATTGGAGTTCTGGGTCTCCTCGCTCTTGAGAAACCACTTTTTTATTTTATTTATTTTTATTTCTACGTTTTAAAGCATTCATTCTGGTTTACTAAATCAGCTGTTATTCAAAAGGTTCGAAATGAGGTTCCTAATTGTTTTTGTACGGAAGGTTAGAAGAGCCCTGTGGTTGAAATAACAAGACTGGCGTTTCACATTGTATTACTGAAGTTTATTATTTTTGATCAGACTTTGCAACGTAACAATAACAACCATATTCTTTGAAGTTTCTTCATCAGTACGGCACGATAAATAAAGATTGACTTTCTCAATAAACATTGTTACTTACTTTATTCTTTTATTGGGAGAAACTTTACACATTCTTTCGCACAGCTGAAGGAATCGCCCGAAATTCTCGTTTGAAGACCTTTAATTCAAAGAGCTCAATAACTCCCTTGAGCGAGGATCCGGACCATCTTTTTTAAAAGCAATAAACGCGGTTGCAGTGGCTCAGAGAGGATTCCGGGTCCTGACCTGGCTTCCCCATACCAGATTTTCTATCTCATGAAAATATTCCAGTGAACTCTCCCAAAGGGGCTGTTAGCGGTGAAACAATGTGAAACACGGCGCTTACAACTCTTGGCGCCCATCTGAATCTCAAAGGCACCAGCCGCCTACGACCTTTGAGTGGTCGGAAAGGCACTCATGATTATGCCTCCAGTATGAAATCGAGGGGTTAATTTGTTTCTTCCTGATGTATTCATGAGCCACGAGCAGGAAATTGAAGAGTTTCATTTGAGACATCTACCATGATATACCGGCTGCAAGGTATGATTTGTATGATTTTTACTGTATTTACAAAATTGTAAACGGTCATGAGATCAGGTCTCTGAGATAATTATAAAAGAGTTGGATGTGTCCAATTTCTATGCCATCTAATATTGTTTATCTTGCTCCAGTTAGACCTACGTTTGTCTATTTCAGCCCTTTACTGAGAGATCTATACGAAACTTACTTTCGTCTATTAGTATGTTCATCCTAAATCGCTGAGTTCAGAACGTTGCTACTTGGAAACCACTGGAGATGACCGGGATGAAGTCAAGCCAGCTTATTTCTTGTTTACTTCAAAGCTCTGGTTGTCTACTTCACGGAGACCATTACAAGTGTTTAAAGAAGAATAATTATGATCTTTAATGCTAACTTCTCATCTAATCGTCTTGAAGAGCTGTCATTTGGCGAAGAGGTTTCAACAGGACCTCGGTATGCCTTTGAGAGTGACTCCAATTAGCTGCGAGTGATGTACCCAACTCACCCCATGTACATTCAAGGGAGCCAAAATTTGGCGAAGTTCTCTGTATAACTTCAGTTGTATAATTAAAATTAGTTGGTTTGGCTGGCTAATATTTAAATATCAAACCAGTCTTCAAACCATTAAACGATTAAATATAGTTTGACTATTCCAGCTCTCACCATTAAGAGGTAAACCAGGCACTTTTAATCCTTCCCGAATGGGGAATGAGGTAGTGATGTGGATAAAATAAAAAGTATTAAAAAATAAATTTTTCTCGAGATTTTTTATATCATGAAGTGTGGGCTTTGTACCACCGGTAATTATAGACGCAGAAACCATTAGAATTGATGCTAACCCGTCTACTATTCTCCTTGTTCAGCTTAACGAACTCTACTCCTTGTTTCATCAATTTCGGTGGACCAGGACTTAGCAATTTAGCCTTGAAATTCAGATCCATTGCCCCTAAAAACCCCCGCCCTTAAGTTTTCCCATCTGAGGCAGCCTCATGCACTCTTCAACATTCAACCCTTTCAATCACTCGTCTCCAAAAAAAAAAAAAAAAAAAAACGAAGCAAGTTCATCTCCCGGAAAGAACCTCCGAAAACCTCCGTTTTCCCATAAAATCGACGTTTTGTTCTACTCGAACGTCAGTTTCTCCCTCCAATTGGACAGTATTTTTTAAAGATATACCGTTGAAAAGCTTAGAGCCTTGGGCCAGTTCGTACAGTAGAGTTACCCAAAAAACAAACCAGAAATTACAGCCGGTGAAAGATTGAAATTTCTCATACTCGTAGAATTTTAATGATCAGGTAGTTTTTTCACCAAAAAAATCCCATGAAAAAGTTTTGATTCCATATCAATGAGGAATGACATTTATTGCTCTTTCCAATGGTGTCCTCAGATTTGATCACACTGAATTATTGACCCTGGAATGGAATCGTCACCCGATGTTTGCATAATGGAAACGTCGGGTGTAATTTCTACACCTGTCGGAAAACATCAATATTTAACATATTTCTTCAACTCTCTGCATTGTTTAAACTTTTAACACAGAATGTGTTTTTGAGATGACCTACCGAAAAAAATCGTCACGAAAAAGCGACAGAAAAAACCGTTACGCGCCTTTTATAATGATTTTCACGTGCAACCAAGCCGTTGGTAAGGAAATAGAACTCCCGCAGTGTTCATTGCACAGAAATTGTTCACCATTCGTTGGAAAGCTCTCAATTTATATAGTATTTTTCTTGTAGTTACATATTTATTTATATAACATTTATAGGGTTTTAGACCAAATTAAATGTCTAACAATTATTTATTTTATTATTGCCAAAGACTCCACATTTATTATTGTTGTTTTTTATTTAACGGATGACTAGCATCGCAAAAACACATTCTGTGTTCCTATGATTTCATACAGAGTATGGAAAAAGAAATAAACCGGGGGGTGCAGGGGGGCGGAGCCCCCCGCCGAGGCGCAAAGCGCCGAGTTTTCATTTAAGTATAGTTCTCTACTACATTTTTGGCTGCTCTCGAGTCAATTATTGCCTCTATACCTACTACCAAAACGAGAGGATTCTGAGCGAATCCGTTTTACTTTCTCTATTTTCCCCCTGGTTTCAATTCGTTTTCCTGGGCTCAATGCCCAAGTTCGATAGTTCTTACGGTAATTTCAATAGCAAAAAAGTCGTATAATTAAAACAGATCCCACGTTATTTCCCTCAGAGAAATAACACGTGTTAATCAGTACCAGGTGTTACCAATAGAAAAATAAATAGTTTTTCATCAATGAATACATTCTTCTTTTTGTATGATCTCCGCTCCAATGTACCTAAAATAATGAAAAAATAACTCACTAGTAATTACCTATTGCATTTCTACTATGTGAATCGAAAATTTCAGGCAGGAATCAGCTAAAGCAACACCCAAAATCCCAAAATCAACCAGCGAATTGGAAAGAGGGTCTAATGGAGTCCACTCTCAAAATTTGTAATGGGGTATTGGGTGCCAAGAGAATCGGCTTTCCAGAGATAAGTTCTAATTGCGCAATTGAAGTAAAACCAGGAAATCGACAGATTTCTAAATTCTAATTTACGCATGAAATGTAAGTTTCTTTTTTCTTTAAAATTTAAATTTGGGCTCTTTGATTCACAACTCGAAGTGCGTTGTACCTCATGAAAGTTCAATAAGCTCTAGCAAAAAATAGCAGATTGAGGAATATTGCTGTTTTTTTTAAAGAATTTATGGCTACTTCGGGCGTTAGAACCTTGTGAAAAAAAAATTCTGAAAATCACTGAAAGACCTTATGGTGGACCCAAATTTGTGGACTATACAGTGGAGCAGATGAACAGGTTAACTTATAACACAAATTTAGACGAATCAAGGTAAGTATTCCAATTGAAGCCGCTATGAATTGAAACTGAAGTGAATAGAAAGGTGTCCTTTGTTTTCTTGCTCTGCATCAAAGCACTGGCGAGTCCCTGAAACTCTCAGAATGCTCAGAATTTTGTCCAACTTTGTCGAACAATCGACTTGTTGAGCACTGGTGGCAGCTGCTCAAAATTGAAAACTGGGTGAGGAACGACAGAGCAATATCGACTTTCCACTTGTGCTGGTTGTTATCTCACTGTAATTTGTGTACGGCGATGACACCCTTCCAATCAATCTGCCACCTGAAGGACTCGTCAGATAGAAACGCTGGAGCCGTCCTCGGGGATACGCAGATCAATTCGAAAGAGGGCGACTAATATTATTAACAGGAGAGGGTAGGGAGGGAGGCTTCAGTGAAAAGGCAGAACGGTTTGACGGGTCGAAAGTTGACATGCGCGAGACCCCCCTTCAGTATTGAATGATAATCCGCGTTATCAGGCCGATGCCACCTGTTGGGCTCCTCTTCCAGGGCGTGAATGCATCACAATAGCCGACCTTCGTAACTAGATAATTGTCTCCGGCGGTTCTGTCCGTACAGCTTCATTGCCGTGTTTCCTATCTGCATCCGTAACGCGGGACAAATCGGTCAGTCGGATCGAGGTCGAATAATTCACCTGAACCGAGCCCATTACTCGCTGAGCACGAGAAAGAGGTTACGTCGGTTTTTGTCGGTAACCGTTCACTTAATTTCAGTCAAATTCTTTCATTTGCGAGTATTCGAAAAACAATAATGATGCTATTCCAATAGCCTCAAAATTTTTAGCTTGGAAAACTCAAAACTTTTCTTAATTGAAATACGTTTTGGCACACTCCAGCAGTTTGACGATATGGTTTATTAATTTAAAAAAAGAACCTTTGGAATCGAGCATGAACAAAATTCTAACCTTCCCTCAAAATTTGTTGGTTCACGTTTCAAGGTATGTATACAATGAGAGCCGCATCCTACGTCATGATGCGGTCGCCAAGCAGATAGCCAGTGCCTTGTCATCTAGCGGCTGGGATGTTGAGGAGGAGATTGTAACACACGCCGAGCGACCAGGGTAAGAAGACTGACCAGCCTTGCTATTATCCTGAATGTCCAAGTTGTCAATGGCAGCATAGAAGTGGAGCAGACTTGGCGGAATAAGATAAGAAAGTATACGGCAAGAGGTGTTGGAGGGTGTTGGAGCTGGAAGGAGTGGCACCCAACAACTTCAGGGCGATGGCTGCAACCTTGTCGTGCTGCGGGGTGTAGTGCAAGAAAAGGTGCCACGGAGCTGAGCGAGTTGGGCATCTCGGTAGGTATACTCCGTGGTATCATTACCCGTGTCTATAGAGTCTTAGATACCTCAATTGGTGGTCTTTTTATAGAGGCACTTCCCTTCATCACTCTCTCCCACCCCCACCTTCTTCATCTTTCCTCAACCCTAGGGCTGGCGTCGGGTGGGTCCTGGGCGTCCTCCCCATTTAAAATTTGTTTGATTTTTTAATTTTGGTTTATTATTTTCAATAATACCGATTTTTATGAAAAATTTAGTGTGTGGGCTCCATTTGGGGTTTAGTTGTGCCCCAAAGCTTTTGGTTGATGAAGGTTATTTCTAAGGGCTAAAATTTTGAAAACGCCCTAACTAGAAATCAGCTCATTAACTCATGTTACATAATGTTTTAAATTCCAATAATCCGGTCACATTATCCCAGGGATGGTGTGAAACCGGCGTGGCTGTAAGCATGTATCAGGAAAAATAAAAAGTCTCCAATTCCCGATCTTTCTTGAATTTGAATTTGTGTCCTCAGTGCTTTGTGTTGTGACCTACAATCATACAAAATCCAATAATCCGGTCACAATATCCCAGGGATGGTGTGAATCCGGCGTGGCTGTAAGAAGGTATCTAGAGTATCACACAAAATAAAGTCTCCAATTCCTGATCTTTCTTGAATTTGAATTTTTGTCCTCAGTGCTTTGTGTTGTGACTTACAATCATACGTCCTCGTTCAATAGTTACAGGTTCCATGTTGCAGAGGACCGTCTTTCTGCCACATCCGAACTGGCGGCGCCCGACGGAAGGGACCTTGTAACGGATTGAGACCACCAAGATTGTGCCATAGTTGGATTTTGCGCCAGATTTTCCACCGCCTTACATGTTAACTGCGTAGTAACTAAACCCCTTTTAAGGTTCAATTACAAAGATACCTGTTTCATCGTACACTTGGTAATGCCGTTGATGATAGAAAGTCAGACTTCCCAGTCTTAATAGCGTGAACTGTGTCTTTTCCCAAGTTTACATAATCTATATTTCAGTACATGTACTAAGAATGAACCAAATAATTCAATAGTATGGGTACCGACAAGAGGGGTTATCCACAACACTCAAATACTTTTGGTTTATTATATTCAATAATAAACCTTTGGAATCGACCAAGAAAATATTTTTTTAACGCGGAGCCCTGTAGGACAAACCGTTCGCCCCCTACGAGAATTTAAGGCTGGACTTACGAAAAATCAGAAACACGAGTGTGAATCGCAAAATAAGACCATCGAGTTTCTCCATGCTGGTTGGTGGTAACAATGGCAAAGCTACTGGAAAAATAATAAACCATTGTGTAATAATTTGCAGCGTTTTTTCTTAAAGCTGGGCGATCAGCTGTCCCCCACGCAGTAGTGGAAACAGATAGAGGTCTGGTCACCTTATCCATGCGTGTCGTCACGGAGGGAGTCTTTATTAGTCCTTCATCAGTCAGAACACCAATTAAAACTACCACGCTCAGATTCAGTCCGATTTCTTCTCAGAACCAACTTTTTTCATCCTTTTACTTCAGGTTGTACTGTTGATATTTGGATTTTCCGTCCGATGATAACACCTTCACAAAAAGGTTCTCTCTCCTCCCACAATTCTACCGTCGAATGAGAAAATGTCGGGGATTAAAACTGTCGTAGCGGTGAACCACTGGTGGAATCACTTGCAGGTGATGCGTGGCCTGCGACAGCCCATCACGTTTGTGGAACTTGTCGGCATGACAGCTGTTCAATCGAGCTCTTTCCGTCGAATGTTTACGAGATCCAATGCTGTCCCTGAGCTCCTCTTTATTGGGACAGGTTCCTGGAATGTGGGTGATCCGTTTCTCGATCGGTACTTTTTTTTCGATAGAGCTTGCAGAGGAAATTTAACGAAAATGAGAAGGCATGGAGATAGGTTTCTTTTATTCACACCTGAAACCGGATTTGATTAGATTTTTTGAGTGAAAAGTCTGCCGAATGTTGGAAGCGGGCATATCTTCCTCATATAGAATGAAAGATGTAATTAGTCATGGACTTACAGAATTAGTGAGTGTAAAAGGGGTTATTTTTTAGCAGAACCATTAATATTCACCGCAATATTATCTTTGATTTTCACCATCATGTTGCTTATTTTTTTATGACGACATACAACAACACTTTCTTCAAGTGATTCACAATTTTATTGATGATTTTTGAACTTTTGATTAACCTTTGGACTCGACCAAGAAAACAATGTTGACCCCCCTCAAAATTTGTTGGTTTACTTTTCTCGATAGGTACTTAAACCCGAAAATCGAATAATTATGTTGCCGTCCGTCCGCCGTACGCGGCACTTTCCTTAGTTCCCATTGACTGTTTTTTATGAAAATTTGGTATTTGGGCTCCATTTGGGGTCTAGTTGTGCCCCGATGCTTTTAGTTTTGTATGTCACTTCTATGGGGTGAAAAATGAAGACTGTTTTTGTCGAATAACCTAAAACTTTCAATATAAAGATGTTATTTCATCAAATTAAAATAGTATTGATTTTTTAGAATCGAATTAGAACCAACTCTGTAGGACCAACCGTTTGCTCCCTATGGAAATTAAGGTTGGACTTACGATAAATCAGAAATGAAGTGAATCGCAAAAGCAACCTTCCTCAGCAACCAGTAATAAAATTTCCTCAAGGAAGCACAAACAACACTTTATATTTTCGAATTAAGTGTGAAGCGTTTATTTCTTTCAAATAAACTTGATTGAGAAGTAGTAGCCTATGGTTAGTAGATAGTGACAATGGCAAAGCTGTGTTATTTGCAGACGATTGATCTATACAGAATAATAATAAACCTTTGCGAAAATAATTTACAGCATTTTTATCTTCTCTCAAGCTTTCCTCCAATTATCAGAGCTTAATAGGGATAACATAAATATAATCGTAAGAAATTCATGTTTCACTAAAATCAAGGTTGAGCGTGCTCATACGCTGATGTCAGTTCGATTTTGTAGGTAGTGATAGGAGACCAAAATCGGAATGATTTTGGTAGTTTTCCTGGGATAAGGATTATCACTTGCCACCATGTGGTATGCCGCAGGTGAAAACATTTTCTGTAATGTAAAATCCAAATTTTCAACCGGATTCAGCTTAACAAGCTCTTTAGACAGTTTTTGTTTGCGATTTATCTGTCAATCTTTGGCTCAAAAAAAAGGAAGAAATAGATGGTCCTTAACAAAATTAATCACCATCAAGCATTAACAGGGTAGGTAGAGTCAAGTTCCCGCAGGTTTTAATTTATTCCATTCAAAATGATAAGCCTGAGCGACATCAATAAATTGTTAGAACCTTTCATTTTTTGTTAGAACCTTGGTTACGAACCCTGACAATCCTCCCAGTACGGGGAAAATATCTTGTAATTATTTGATATATTTTGATTACGCCTTATTAAAAAATGGTGCGGGAACTTTCCCCTTGTAGGAACTTGCACCATATTCTATGGGTGCGCGAACCAGGCGCAGGGGTAGGCAATGGAACGCACGACCGCTCAGTCATGAAGGTTAGGTAGAGCTTCAACGCCGTCCTCCACAATCATCAGCTGTGCCAACCCATTACTGCATCAAGCGGATTTTGAATGTACGAACTCCATTTTTATATTTACTTGATTTCATGATTAGTAATAATTATTCAAATCATGAAAATTTATGTTGAATGTTGAGTTTTTCTTACTGTAAGCGCAATTTATTGGAACAAACAAGATAAGAAAGTGTCTACCGATAAAAATTGGATTTCAATTTATAAACGAATCTTCTCTCTGACTGATTCGATTCCTGACACCCTTCGACCGCTCCAGATATCTGAGGTGTTCCAACGTATTCCCACCTCGCGCTTCCCAGGAGGGGAAAAAACCGCTGAATCCCCGAGCGGAAAAGTAGACTCGAGTCAACAAGCAAACAGAGGAAGTCAACAGTTCACTTTAAACACTGACAGCGAACACACGTCCACTTCATGAGTGGTAAACACTTAGACTCGACCAAAATGTCGGAAGCCACAACGGCCTATTCCGTTTTGGATCTTCAAGAAGAGCTAGAACTAACTTTGATTGTTAAGAGAGGATTTGGTCTTGAAACGGCAGCAGATATCCACTTTACTGATTAATGCAGTACAGTGCACACTAAGCTATTTTCATGTTCGACATACGGTACCTATGGTAGCTATACTTCCGACATATGGTACCTTAGACATTTTGATGGGTTGCGTGGAGTACGTTGAATATTTTGATACGTTGGACATTTTAATATTGAGAGGTTCCGGTGTGTTGAAGATTTTGATAAGTTGGAAAATTTGATACTTTGTGGTTATGGGTTACCTTGGGGTAACAAAATAACTGTAAATTGTAGAACTGCTATGTCCAAGCTCTGGTCAGTCACAGTTTAGGGATGAACTGAACTGATCGGAATATACAGCTAAACTATAGCTAGGTAAGTACACCCGTACACCCACTTCAATACCCGATTTGAAACCTTGGGATCTGGAACAATGATGGATTTCACTCACCTCATTGACTCTTCATTGACCTGTCCTTGATGAGATTCAGGCTCTCTCTTTCGGTTGTAGCAAAGTTTGGAGACACAGCTTGACTTTTTTTACTTTTTTCATCTCGAAAGCAGCTTTGTGTTATTCAAAAATGGAATGAGAGTTTTTTACGTTCGGGGTGTTTCTGAAATATGCGACTCATCTACCTTCCAAGAAGATGAATGAAATGAATAACAAGATAGTAAGTTGTGCGAATCATATACATGTAAAATAAAAAAATAGTGAATTGAAAATTCAACTAAAGCCCACATCAAAATTTGACAGTGAAATCACCCACTTTGAACAACTACGTTATAGCTGCTTGTTCTGCTTGTTTTGGTTATGTTATTACTGTTGTAATTGAGTTTGTACGTAGATAAATTTTGTATTTTAGTATTTGTATCAAAATGAACTCCTCGCCTCTCGTTTTTTATTGCCTTTCTTAATCCTGTGAGGACACTGCAATTTCTCTCTGCATTTATGGTTGTGTCCCCCGGTAATCATCCAGCAGAACACCCTTATAGTCCTAAAACACTGTAGCCATCACCTTCCCAGCAGAATGCTCGACCTTGGCTTTCTAGGGAGCACTCAATAAATTTGATTGGGATGTTTTTCCCCACCCTCCCATTCCCCACACCTAGCACCAAGCGATTTCCATCTATTCCCGGCTCTCAAAACCCATCTGGGAGGAATGAAATTCAGGACGGATGGAGAAGTTAAGGATGCGGTTCACAGCTGGATACGCAATTTGGATAAAAATTGGTACACCATCGGACTAAACACTGGAAAAAACTGGAATACTGCTATCGCAAATGCTTGGAAAAATAGAAGATTATGTAGAAAGATAGTTTAGATGTTGCTGCATACAAATATATATTTTTTGTAACTTTTCTTTTTTTTCCAATTTTTCCTAGCATGTCGGAACTTACTTTTGGAACAACACTCGTACATTTCAACCCGCAAAATCTCTGAAAATTCCATCGAATTAAGGCGCAAAATGATGAAGTTACCGCTTTTAGAAGGATTTTACGTTTTTACCAGAGGCTACTATTGATCTGGAGTTGTTGCTTCTCATAGACACGCCAATCCGCACAATCCCTGAAAATTTCATCGCCTTCAGACTGTAACTTCGTATGTTTTACCCGTTAAGTACAAGGATTTCATGACAGAGAAACACAGAGATACGGATAGATACGGAACCAAAATTGTTCAGAAAGGCCTGAAACGTGAAGCGCAAGTGGAAATTTTGTTTTTGGAGCACTTTTTTCCAACCTTGAAAAGTGAAAAAAAGGCTTCACTACCTTGGTAGACTCGGAAGCAAAAATGTCGGTTAGTGGGGAATATTTTAGTACACTCATTCCGATCTTAGCTATGTGCTTCACTGCCATATAAAGGATATAGTTTACAGCCCCATGTTGGTAGGCACGGTATCTTACTTCTCCCCTGAACCCCTCACATCTGTATTCTACTCTCCTTCATCTTGGACTATTAGTTGAACGGACTCTCTTTCCGGATAGTAAAAATAACTTTTGCGGCCATACATGAGAATGAGGCACTATATTTCTGTAATCTCAGGCTGTTTTTGTTTCTCCTCACGTCATGTTCCACGTTTCCCTCAAACGACTTGATCGCCCCAATCCTAAAAGCATCTCATCCCACCGAGCTCGTTAGGGAGCTTCAAACTGTCGATATTGAAGACTCCCGTTTGCCTTGGAAGCTGAAGAAAAAGAGGCTCTGGCCCATCTTTCACCCTCCGAAAGGATCTGTCTCGGGGACGAATTTAACAAATGATCTATACGAGGAGAAAAAACCGCAGTAGAGAGGTTCTCCTTGTTAACGCTATACCATCGAGGGCTAGCCCCCATCGCTTTCTAGCCAGTTTCAACCATTTAAAAAAGCGCACGCACTAATTGGACCCGTTTCTCAGTTTAAGCCGCGATAATCAGTACAATTTTTTCGGACTGAGTCTTTTCTGCTCTGAGTTTATTATTTTCGTATATTATTTCATAATTTATGTCTCATTTAGTGGATTGTAAAACTTTGACCATTAATTTAACATCTTAAGAACAAATTATCAGTAATTTCAGGATAAATTATCAAAATATCAAACAAACAAACAATTTCCTGGGATAAGTACGGTATCTAAGAAACAACAGTTTCCAAAAGAAGGGAAGAAATTTCTTCACACGTGGTCCTGTTCTAAGGAAAACTGAATAATGTGGACCGTAAAGCATTTTAGTGAAATTTTTCTCTCTACTAATCGCTGGTGAAAAAGGTTTGGATTTGTGCTGCCGGTCAAAAGATTAATCCTCCTCTAAATTTTGACTCGCATTTAGCGTTTCAAAGATTTCAGAACAACGGTGGCATCTGACTGTTGTTAATTTCTAGTAATGGTCCGTTTTTCATGAAGTTTTCTTAGATGTGCTGGTTCGCCCGTTGATCGTTATGTTCTATTTTTTTGGTTTAGTATTTTCAATGATAATGGAGCCAGAAAGAGAAAATGTGTACCCCCATACCCCCTACATATGATGGTTTACGTTTCAAGGTACGTTGAATCCAAAAATCAAATAAAAATTTGTCCGTCCGTCCCCTTAGTTACCATAACCCGATTTCGGCGAAATTTGATATTTATTATGGACTTCCGTTTTAGGAGTAATTGAGCCAATTAACTTTCGATTATTGTCAGTCACTTCTAAGGTGTGAAAGAGAGAGGATTTAATTTTCAAATCGCCCTTCCTCGAAAACTCTCGATATAAGGGTATAGTTTTTTCACCAGTTTAAGATAAAATCGAATTTAAAATTTTATTTATTTTTTTATTCGTTTATTATTATTTTTTATTTTTTTATTATTTTATTTATTTTTATTTTTATTTTTGATAAAATCGAAATAGGCCTTATTTCCGTTCAAATTTTAGGAGTTCAATTGTTTATTTCTTCGAATTGAGTTTCATGTCACTAAGTTGTGTTTCCCTTCCAACCAACTATGGCGGTACTAGGGTTTACTAGGCGGTACCCTAAAAGGAGTTGGGGCAACTCCGTCTTGGTTCTTTCGGTTTCAAAACAAACTAGATAGTGAAGCTTGGGCGAAAATATGGTTGATAGGTACCTACTGACAATTGCGAAGTGAGCTATAAAAAACCGTTGTGTAATAACTTGCGCTTTAAAAATAATTTGGGCCATGATTATGAAAATGTTATTGTGCGTAAGAAAGATGGGTACTTTACGGAACAACGGTATAATCAGGGTGTTTGTAATGTAGTTCAAGATGCACTAACTACTTCCTCGAACCCCTCGGAGCTCACTACTAAGAAAGCGTAGTTTTGAAGGATGAAGTTTACAGGAGAAAATAAACACAGCTGTCGTGATTGAGTGAGAGAGGTCCTTCCCAAGAATGTGGTGCCATTTACATGGATATCAAAGGAACCTTGAATGACCCTGTTGACTATAAAGGTGACAAGAGCGCGTTCATTGTTCTTGTTTGAGTTTCACGTTTGCCAGTTAGTTGATACGACGTGTTGCGAAAAAGGAAATTCCCAACGACTGAAGTTCTCCCTTTATAATTCAACAGAGAACCGCCCGGGAAAGGCGATATATTTTAATTTGTTCGGTGATTAACTTAACGTGCTAGGACGGCCTTTAGAACCTTCTAAATGGAAGTTTATCTTGGAGAGAGATGATTGATGTCAGGGTAAGATGAAAGCAATTATTCAGACCTCTCTTGAGCTGAGGGCTTAAGTCGGAAGAATATACTTTACCTCCACCCCTTGTCTCCAACGGGCTTTCGAGGGTGGTTCTGCTGAGAAGGCGCAACATCTCACGTGACCCGGAGGACTATACCCTGGATATACCGGGATGTACAGAGGATATCCCTCCTCCCTAACCCTTCAAGATTTACTCGTGACAAGGGACTCATGTTGACTGCGGCCTGCCTAAGGAAGTTCCTGGAATTCACGGCTATGAAACAGAATTGTTATACTATTGATATTTGATCATAAGACACAAACATCTGTAGAGATTGGAATCTGTTCTTCTATTTTTATATTTTTTCATATCAACAAGAGCTTCAAACACTACAATAGTTGTCATTTAAATTTCTCATAATTAACGGATTATGTACAAATTCTTCCTCAGGTTCCTGCGAGACCAACGTACATTTTATGCCTATCTGCTAGAAAGGTATCTGTCCCAACATGTTTACACTACCAGAACAAAGAAGATGACGATGATGTGCTCCACACCTTTTTTTAATGCACCAAATGGGAGCCTGAAAGAATTCAGCTGATGGCAGAGCTGGGGTTAGCTCTCCAGAGTCCAACAACAGAGGCTGTTATCAGCAGGAGCGTCCTGACAATGAAGATACTTCTAGAACGAGAAGGAGAGAGGAGGGAGCATCTGGTCCTCCCCCTCACCCAGAACTGATCACATACCCCCGGAATCAGCCCGAAGTATTGTGTTAAACGGTTCCGGGCTGAGCTCCAACGTGGGAAAAAAGGAGGTGTTTTTTTAGTGGGTTCGAATCCCACACAATCTGAAGACCAATGGATCTTAAAGATTTTTCTCACCTTCCTGCCAAAAAAAAAGTAATTCATAACCACGAAGGCAACCGCAATAAGTCCTACGTATCAAAGTATCCAAAGGATCTATGAAAGTGTCCTATTTATCAAATTACCTATCAAATGTCTGAAAATGACTAACGTATAAAACTATCAAATGAATTGAAGTATCCAACGTACCAAAATATTATCCAATTTATCGAAATGTCTAAAATATCAAAATGTCCAACGTATAACTATATACAATGTATCAAAATGCCCATCGTACTAAAGTATCCGAATTATCAAAATGTCCAACGTACCTATCAAAGCATCCAATGTGTCAAAGTGCCTTTGGTATCAAAGCATCCATTGTGTCGAAGTGACGAACGTACCAAAATATTCAATTTATCGAAACGTCTAAGATGTCATAATATTGGCTTCGACGAATTGAGACCAAGTATCTCCATTTTTTGGCGACTATGACATTATTGTATCTAGTAAGTCTTCCCTCTACTTCTACCGATTTTAGCGCTAGTTTGGTGGATTTTTTAAGCCTTTTGTCTTGAATGTGATAATATAGATACAACGTCAATTGTGATCAAGAAAAAGAAGAATTGATAAGGCGAATCACCCGTCTCTCTGATTAATTTCAGTATTCGAGATACGTGGTATCAATTCTTCGTCTTCGATATATTAAAAGTTCAACGTATCGAAGTACCCACCCAATGTACAAAATTAAAATTGCCATCTTCGATTTAAGGCCGTTTTCACCAACATTTAGATCGAAGTTCGAAGGCCGATTCAACTACTGCACTGAGAAAATGGACTTCACCAGACGCGATCACGCCTTCCTCAGTTCATCCGGCGTTTGGGGCTGAACGTTTGGCTGGTTAATCGGTTTGATATTCATTTCAAGCGATGGACGCCATTGTTGTTTTTCCTATTCCGTCGAGCTGTAATTTTTTCGTTCGTGTTTCACTTGAGCTTTGGTGCGCACCTTCTCGTGGGTAACATACGGGAATGAGAAAGGACAACGAAGTTGTGAATAATTTCATTATTCGTAGTCCCATACAAACCCATCGTAGGACGTCGCTATTTCAGCCGACAAGTTTCGTTACCATCTCAGATATTTCCATTTCCTAGTTGCTGTGTGAATTAAGCACAATAAGTAAATTTTACATATTGTAAGTAGTTGGTTTTGTTGACGTGAATTATTATGCAAATAAAATTGATACGTACGAGTGTAATTTCTGGTGAATATATTTTTTACAAGATCCCCCTTCATACTTCTTTTTTTCTCGTTAGGTGTTTACTAAATATTGCTTACCTACCTACGACAATATTAAACAAAATTCGTCATGTTTATAGCATTCTATTATTGTTTGACTGAATCATTATTCTTATTCTTATTATTCGATTATGCATTATCTAAAATAATTATGCTGAAAATTCTTCTCTTATTACTTACCTACGAATTTATTCTTGTTTGCACCATAATCAGCATAGGTGGGGGAAATAAGATAATATTATGTTGCGATCTTGTTAAGATTGACTTGGAGAAATGTGTAGGCAGATGGACAAACCATACATACATACAACATTTTATTGAATACAATTATTATCATTTTCATTCATTCATTTTTATACTTCTGGGAAACCAATGTGACGAGCAAAACTATGATAAATTTCTGTCTGATGTTGGTAAACATTTGTCATTCGTTTAAATGCTGTTCAATGCTAAATTGGAAGTAAGTTAATTAAGTTATTAATTGATTGGAGGGTGAACTGTATTCTAGTTCTCATCCTTGAATGTAATAACGTGACATAACTGCATTCCAGGCTTGCAACTCGATGAAATGCTTCATACATATATATCAGAATCAAAACCCGAATAGATACCTAGAATTGAATGTAGACTTTTCCAAGGGCTTGTTTTTGTTGTTTTAGTTAACGACCCCATTGAGTTAATATTATAATTTTTGGCAAAAGTTAATCCTCTATCCTAGTAAATCCTCTAGCTTTGAAAAACATATCAGTTGGTGGAAGGCAAATCAAAAATTTAGTTTAAAGAACGGAAATTTATCATTTCAAATAATGAGTTCACAATGAACGGCGATAATGTGTGCTCCACCAACATCTTTTATTGGCATAAATTGTATTGACGTAATGTCGAAGAGGTGAAGCTTTGAGAGGAAGCTGCACTAATTATTTTGAACAATGGAGAAACGTCTCCCAGCTGTGGTTTGAAGGTGGTGTCTAATTTCTTAATGGAATCGATCTTAATTAAACAAGACAAACACTGGTAGCAACAGGGCGGACCGCAGTAGAACGGGAAGACCGCTGAAATGTGACAATCTCCTTGACAACCTATATTGAGTCGTGTCTACTAGTAGGAAGTCGACCCCACCAGAGCCCTACCTGAGCCCCTTTGGAAGGACGAGGTGCCAACTCTGAAGAGCGAGGAAATCTAATTACGGGAATACTTTTGTACCAGTGATAATGGAGAACAAGTGAATAGATCCGGGGTTATTTGATTAGCGGGGGGAGGAAGTTACTTCCTCTCCAGAGTTCTACGTATGCTCCTCCTTGTCATAATCAACGCTACAAAGTTTGAATGGGGAACAGAGCGGATGACAAATCAACTTTCAGAGTCGGAGTAGCGACTAATTCTACTCACATAGGTGTTATGTCAATATAGTGAACGATTTTTTTGTGTGTCGAGTGGGCGTGGCACTTAGCTGCTTCGGTTCCATGACATCATCATGATCGGAATATGAAGATGAGTCATGACGGGACTACCATTGAACCAGGAGATGAGATAATGAGAAGAATTACAAGAGCTGAAATTATGCGAGGCCTTCTCAGAAAAATACCAGGAAATTTCATCGAATCTATTAGAAATTATGATCGCCCGCCAGGTCAGGATTCACATGCGCAGAAACTTTCAATTACTGTAGGATTCACACGGAATTAAGAAAACGTCAGTTTCGAATTTCTCTTTAAAATATCTCCAAAGCAGACAATAAGGAAGAAGAATTAGAAAAAGAAATTACACATTTTAAATAACGTAGATATATTTGTTTTATAGCGTATGGAGGTTTCACTGTACAAGACGTGCGATGAAACAACATTAGTGAAATAAATATGATTCCTCAAAAAATTATTGTTACGAAATCAAGAAAAATTGTAGATGAAATGAGGTATAAGGAATGTAGATGAAATTCAGACGGCTTTAGTGTAGTGGAAGAAAAATATTTCTCAATATCACCTGATTCACTTGTGTTTGAGCCCGGTTAAACCTTTTATTATTTTTGTTGAGCATCAAGCATTAGGTAGGTAGGATTGTTTTGTTTTCTCACGTCCCCCTCGTCTCGTTGTCTTTTCGGCAAAGTTTATTACCTATCGTCAACAACATCGGACCGCCTGAAACTCCCTTTCTTCTCTTCCATGCTCCATGCTTCGGAACAAACGGAATCATCGAGGGCTCAGTTTTACCTACCATCGGTTATTGCTGCTTATCGCCTTCCGTCTTGTGCAATAAGCCGTTTTCACTCTGCCACTGAACGCAGTCTTCGGAGTCCTATTCTATTTCAAATTGAATCATCCAAATTCAGGATTGATTCAGAAACACACACTCTCCTCTCTCTCTCTGTCTCTCTCTCGTTTGGCTCAAAACGGAATTCGGGAGCAGAAAAGCCATAATCAGCCCATTCAACACCAGTAATATTCGCCGGTGGAGCCGAGTTACTGCCTTTCTGGGTTCGAATCCTGACGACGACAACCTAAGTTTTTGCCCCAAAATTTATTTTTATTTTCAAAAAGACAGTTAATTTTTTCTTATCTTCATTTCCTTTAAATTGAAACCTGTACCATTTTTTTCTTTTTTTAATAAAAGTGTTTGTCATGGGTAATTGGTAACTTTGGTTAATTTCATTTAAAAACCCCACCTTTGCGCAAACAACTCGTTATCCATTTCAATATTCTGCCTCCTATTTCTCCTATTCCCCGACGCTTTACCTGTTATAAACCACCAATCATATCCATCAACCTCACAGTGTACCGACATCATGTGCATATATCATATTTCTGTTCCAGAAAACTAGATCATGCGAGTACAAAGAAAACAGACTTCCTCCCATCCTTCCCTGCGGCTTTTTATACGTTATTACTGTATCTATTTACGACAAAATACTACGGTAGACCAATTAATATAAACTATATGGACACCCATAAGACTCACCTAACACTCCTCCTATTCCTCTTTATTCCACCCCCTCTTGGCACTATTTTACCCCTTATGAGTCATAATGTATCCCTGTTACCCTCCTATGACCTTAAGTTACCACAACTGTCCTCTTATGACCCATCAAACACCTCTGTTACCCCCTTATCCATTGTCAACAAAACTGCAATGAGGCTAATCATAATTCCAGGTGTTCAGGAGTGCATGTTAATGGGATGTACCTGTCTGACAAAATACAAAGAAAACTGATTTTATCTCTTCCTTCCCTGCAGTTTCCTAGACCTCCATTATTGTATGTACTGGTGTGCAAAATATATTTCTGTACACCAAGATTAATATGAACAAAAATGAACTCTATGGCCCTCAATTTATTCAAAATGAACAGCAGGTGCATTTCAGAAAAGAAAACAGGTGATAAACGGTAAGTAAAAACGCTGCAAATTATTACACAATGGTTTATTATTTTTCTATAGATCACTCGTCTGCAAAGCCACCAACCATCCAACATGAAGAAAAACATCGATCGTATTTCGGTCAGCTATAATTTGAACGGAGATTAGGCCTCTTTAGTGATTCACACTCGTGTTTCTGATTTATCGTACGTCCAAACTTCAAATTCTCGTAGTGAGCGAACGGTTTGTCCTACAGAGCTCCGGGTGGTCTCAAAATTTTTTAAAAATTCTATAGAATCTTAAATTGAAGGAAAAACAATACCTTTATATCGAAATTTTTTGAGTTAGGGCGTTTTAAAAATTTCAAAATTGATTTTGGAACCCTTAGACGTAACCTACATGAACCAAAATCTTCGGGGCACAACTAGACCCCAAGTGGAGCCTACATACCAAATTTCATCAAAATCGGCCAATGCTAAGTAGCAAAAGTGCCGCGTACGGCGTACGGCGTACGGCGGACGGACGGCCAAATTTTTATTCGATTTTTGGATTCTACGTACCTTGAAACGTAAACCATCAAATTTTGAGGGGGTGTTAAACTTTTTTTTTTCTTGGTCGATTCCAAAGGTTCATTATTGAAAATAATAAACCAAAAAGGGGAAATTGAGATACACCTAATTTGCGGAGTTTTGTATGTTTGCTTCGTTTCTACAACATACGAGGGGGGACCCAAAATTAACAGAAATTTCGTCATAACTCCTTCATTTTGCAGTATTTTTATACCAAATGTCAATCACCTTCAAAGTAATTACCACTGACTGCAACACTCTTTTCCAATCGAGTCTTCCATTGTTCATAAAATTTTTAGAATTAATTTACTAAAATGAGCTTGAGGCCATCCAGCGATTTAAAAAAAATCTTTATCAACTGTCGAAAAATGTTTTCCTTTCAAGTTCGTTTTGAGTCGGGGGAACAAAAAATGTCGCAGGGGGTGAGATCAGGTGAATAGGGGGGTGAAAAATCGGTGTCATGCCATTTTTCGTAAGAAACTGCTTCACAGACTTCGTATAACATCAAATACTGTATAGACGCTTCTCAGCTTTTGACACTTGCCTCTGACACCGACCTCGAAATCGAAAGAGCTCGAATGCTACCCTCCGAAACATGTGCCTTCGATCGACGACGGGGCTGTAGGGGTTATAACGCGTTTCAACACTTCACCATAAATTGCTCCAGTTCCTTTTGATAAGCGTGAGAACGAGCATTTCCCGCCAGATTAACCGCTCTTCCGATGAATTCGGCGATCCTGCTATGCCCACATAACTCACGTCGACAGCCCCACTACAGCCCGCCCAGGTCCTCGTTTCACTCGATACTCGCTTCGTTGTGTCCCTCTCGAGTTTCGACCGTCGCTTTTCACTGAGAAAAATTTATTTTTTCAATATTGTTACCGTCTCGGGAATCGGTGGTGTTGCGTTTCGATCCCAAAGCCGTTTAGGCCAACAAAGAACTTTCTGTTGTTGGATTCAGAAAATATTCTTCCGTGCCCGTAAGAATACAATAGTGACCATAGAAAATGCTTCTGATTCTTGTTTTGCTCCTTCACTACAAACGATTGGAAATCTTTGCAATATTGATACAAATTCGTGTTTTACATCAAAATATTTGTACCTCGAATTCAATTTTTTTCCTCACAATCAAAGAATAAAATATAGTTCCTTCGTATAGTTTCTTGAGTTCAAAAAATGTGCATATAACCGTCCCTAAAAGTTGAACAGGTGTCGTTTTTGAAGTACGTTGGAGCGCTGGTAATTGAGAAGAGTGATCCCCGGAGAGAAATAAGGGCTAGAATTGAAATGGCAATAACCACATTCTTCTAGACCACTTGAGTCTTGGTCTTCAAGTGAGAATGCTGCGCTGTTATGTTTTTTCAGCGCATCTTTATGGGTGTGACAGCTGGACTGTAAACCTTGGTACAAAAATGGATCTTGGAGCTTTTAAGATGCTTGTGTATCTGCGCACGTTGCGTATACCTTGGATTCGAAGAGTGACCAAGACACAAGTTTTGAAGAGGATGATGAAATCCAAAAAACTCTTGTATACTGTGATGGAGAGGAGAATGAGCTACATAGAACATGCGTTGCTATAGGACCGCTATGAGCTGTTCAGACCAATGGAGGGGATTATTCAAGGATGTCGTTCTGTCGGCAGGAGGAAGAACTCCAGGTTACAGGACCTCAGAAGATATTCATCAGCTGACGTTTTCCGAGCTGCTTCTCCCAAAGCAGAGTTAGCCACTTTGATCGCCAACCTTCGAGCAGAGACGGCGAATTTAGGAGAAGAATGCCCTCTGAAACACACGATTTATATTCGATTGGTCGTTTTAATTCAAATTGAACATTAGTAAAATTCGCTAGGTCTCAATTACATCTACGAAAAAAATTGGTCAAAACAAAATTGAATTGATGCTGCGAGCGTTCGTTGTTTATTCTCCTGACTGTTCAATTTAGTCTAACTCTACCGAAAATCCTCGGAAATGAATTGGAAGTGGTTACACCAATGTTTACTCAACTCTGAAACGTTATTGAAATCTTTATTTCCCAACTCGCAGGAATTATTCTCCGCCGGCTATCTAAAACGGAATATCGTGGAAACAGGGAGCATCCCGACGATTCATAAATTATTCTCCCGAAGCGGATTACTTTGTTGGGAGTTTCGCGAGACAAGAAGAACATTAAGAGAACAGCTTCGTCAGGAAACGGTTCCCTTCGGGAAAGGGTAGGGAATTCGGAAATACGTTTTCCTGGAGCCGTTTACGGGAAGGCGAGAATAAGATGAAACCTCGAGACAGGCGAACTGAACAATGTAGCGAGAAGGGGGAGATGCTCAGGTAAAGCTGCATAGTTGTTCCGCGTATGGTTCAGAGCCAACTATGTCAACAGGGTCGAGGAATGGTTGGCATTTGGAGCTACAGCGATGCTCTGCTTCGTCAAAACCGCGGACTGCGGGAGGTAGGGGTTCGAGCTCGCAGGAAATCCGAGGGGTCAGGTTCGTTCTCTGTACTAGAGTTTTTTAATTTTCTTTCCTGTACCAAAATAGAGACAGCACCGCTAGGAATCTATTGATATCGTTGGAGAGCATTCTATGCAAGTGAGATGGTTGCGTGGTCATGGACAACCAACTACTCTTGATTTTAACAAAGGTTACCTGTTAGTTGTTTTAACGGAGTCTCTCTTAGATAGAGGAAAAGTCCCTTTTTGAATTAACGCGGCATCATCTTTGAGTGACTATTCCGTGTCTTGTTTGATGATGCTTTCTGAGCGACTAAATTTTGGTTTATTATTTTCAATAATAAGCCTTTGGAATCGAGCAAGAAAAAAAAATTAACCCCCCCCCC
This sequence comes from Apolygus lucorum, assembly GCA_009739505.2. NCBI lineage: Eukaryota > Metazoa > Arthropoda > Insecta > Hemiptera > Miridae > Apolygus > Apolygus lucorum. Next base: position 16,617,963 of record CM019179.2, read on the forward strand.
CCTCAAAATTTGATGTTTTACGTTTCAAGGTACGTAGAATCCGAAAATTGAATACAAAATTTTCCGTCCGTCCACCGTACGTGGCACTTTTCTTATCAACTCTGGACCGATTTGGTTCAAATTTGGTATATGGACTCCATTTGGGGTCTAGTTGTGCCGCGAAGCTTTTGGTTGATGTAAGTCACTTCTAAGGGGTGAAAATTAAGGGTTGAAATTTTCAAGAGTGTCCTAGTTATAAAACTCTCGAAATAAAGGTATCGTTTTTTCACCAATTTTAAATAGTATTGAATTTTTAAGAATTTTTGAGACCATCCGGAGCTCTGCAGGACAAACCGTTCGCTCCCTACGAGTACTTAAGGTTTTTCCTTCGATAAAACAGAATCACGAGTGTGAATCACCAAAGATGTCTAATCTCCGTTCAAATTTTATCTGGCTAAAATGCGATCGCTGTTCATTTGGTCGATTTGTATTCAGTTTTGCTTTCTGAGCAACCAGTAATCAAATTTCCATATGAAGCTGTCTATTTTTCGAATCGAGTATGAAGCGTTTAGTTCTTTATAATAAACTTGATTGTATATGGTGTGGTAGATAGTACCTACCAACCCTTCATTTCCGTTTGGTTGGTGGTTGTTGTTGAAATGTTCAAAATGCTCTAGTAGGTAGTAGGAACCTACGGTTGGTAGGGAGGGATCTATACAGAAGGGTGATCTATACAGAAAAAAAACCTTTGGGCAATGATTTGCAAGCGTTTTTGAATCGAATTGTTTCCAATCATTGAATCCAATCATTAAATGAGGCACCTAGATACGCTGATTATACAAAAACAGTCTACCAACGAATAGGAGAACGACAGACTCCAATAGAAGGCAGAGAGTTTTTGCAGGCCAATAATGTGCCCGTGGAACCTAACCACAAAGCGCAGTATCCACGGATCGCGTGAACTTGTCGAAAAGTTGAAAATTGGTGACGATCAAGCTGCCAATTTTGACGGAGTCCGTTCAGAATCCCTGAACGTGGCTAGCCCGTGACTAACCTTTCTATTTATAACAGTACATTTTGGTTTATTATTTCCAATAATGGACCATTGGAATCGAGCAAGAACAACCTTTTTTTAAACCCCCCCTCAAAATTTGATGGTTTACGTTTCAAGGTAGGTAGAATCCGAAAATCGAATAAAAAGTTTTCCGTCCGTCCGCCGTATGCCGCACGCGGCACTTTTCTTATCAACTCTGGACCGATTTGGTTCAAATTTGGAATATGGGCTCTAGTTGTGCCGCGAAGCTTTTGGTTGATGTCAGTCACTTCTAAGGGGTGAAAATTGAGGGTTTAACTTCCCAATAATGCCCTAGCTCGAGGTAGTAATGGATTTAAAAAAATTTTCAGACCACCCGGAGCTCTGCAGGACAAACCGTTCGCTCCCTACAAACCAGCAATCAAATTCCCATATGAAGCTCCCTTTTTTTCGAATCGAGTGTGAAGCGTTTCCTTCTTCAAAATAAACGTTATTGTGAAGGTGTGAAGGCAGTATGGTGTGGTAGGTAGTACCTACCAATGATTGGTAGATTAAAAAAAACTTATTGTTTGGGTAATGCATGCATTCCAGGGGACGTCCCATAGCATAAGCATTAGGTAGGTCAAGTTGATAGTTGTTGACCAGTTGATAAACGAAAAAACTGTTCGCTCGGTGTTATTTAATAAGTATTTTAGGCAAGAAATAGTGATCCCCCTCTCTACACCCTTATCCACCATAACATTTCTAGTGGCATGGGAGCCTCGAATTTGATGAGCATTTTAAAAACCATGATCTACGATACCCAACATGCGAATTCGAGTTCACCCCCCATCCCTCCTTACCACCACCGATGGTGCCAATCTGGCACCAAAGCGGTAATACTTCGTGATATTGAACTTTCATCTATTTGTTTTGGTAGGCAGTCTGTCGAGGTTTACATCCGTATTCGAGGTGAAACACAAAAAAAAAAAAAAAAAAAAACACGAAATATGCGGTTTATGGTGTCCTGGCACCACTACTAGTTCCATGGTGGCACAGAGAATAACTCACGAAAATCCGGAGGTATGATGAGAATTTTTCCTCAATTTCAAAGCTTGGATACAATTAGTAAGCTATAAAGGAACCAAAATATTGAAAAATCGGATATTTTGTGAATATTATCCCTCCACTCACCCCCTCCTCTTGCGAATTTTGATACTCTGGAGAAATAGTGTGCAATTTTTGAAGATTTATGAGTCGAGCAAAAAAGAGAAACACTCAAAACGTTTGAAAATTGAGGCCTGGGTAGATTTTACAGGGTTATGCCCGCAAACGCACGTTTTTTGAACATTAACCCCCCTTTCCACCTCTTAAAAAGCAAAATTCCAAATTCCGGCGATGTGGTGCACAATAGAATGGTTTTCTGCGTCGAACGAATAAAGAACCACGAAAATTGGTTGAGAACTAATGCCTGGGCAGACGACACACGATTTTCTCACACACACACACCTATGATTTTTTTCGCGGATTTGGATTCGAAATAGTCTAAAACGGATTAGTTTGTGGTTATTTTTCTATGTTTAGTGTTGTCCTCCTTCACCCCAGATCGATCGCATAAGGACGCCCAAGTCTTATGCTTATACTGTGGAGCGTCCTAAAAAGTTGGTAGGAAAAAATAAAAAAAAGCTGCAAATTATTTGACAAAGGTTTATTATTTTCCCAATGAGGCAATAGGAAGCCATGAGCGAAATCATCAGAACTAATTCTGATTTTCCCTTTAGAAGACAGCTGATGGCGTTCGCGACGCCAAGAATAATAGTGGGAGGAAAATCCAACCTGAAATGGTGGTTTACTTTTCTTACTTTACTTTACGAAGGTATTTATAAACATGGTCGTAGAATCGCTGGCATTCGGAGCCATGGAGATATTCAGAGATAGTCTATGGTGTGACATTCGGCGCTCAAGGATAATCTGGAATTGACGTCATCACAGCAAGGTTAAATTTGGAATATCATCAGGAATTCCACACCCTCCCAAGATACTCCATTGATTCCTCTGGTCATAAATACTTCAGAGAAAGGGGAAATTCAACGCTCTTTGAAACTGTAGATTCTATTATCTAATATTAGGAAAGAACTCATCACTAGTTGTCGAACAAGTTCCATTTCCGATTTCGAATTGCATGCAGTTATTTCCAATTCAAGGAGAAAACCTTCTCTTCTTCCAATTGCAAGAAAAAAGTACCACTCTTACCGCTAAAAAGTGCTTTGTCGGACATAACTAAGCGCCCTTTGACGTTTCCTCTCGTTCTCTTTGGTTAAGCTTTGGACTTTTACTGTGTAAAAAACGTCGTACAGCGTCCATTACTGTGCGTCGCACAAACGACAAGACATTCAAGTACACAATGCATCTAACACAAATAGGAGTTGGCGTAAACTTCAGTATGACTCGGAAATGAGCTCTTCTTTATTACCCCGGAAGACAATATAAATAAACCTGTCTACCTACGTGAAAGTTGCAACATTTTATTACGAGAATATGTAGAGTCAGTTTTATTTTGGGAATGAAATTTTGGGTGAGTTGAACCGTCTCACCGTTCTATTACGTCAAACATCAGGGTGCAGGCTTGAAAACTGGATAGATCTCTGTGTACTCTTTGGGTATGGGGTGACTAGGAGAGTATTTTTGAGTTTTAATTTTTTTCTCACATTTTGATTTATTATTTTCAATAATAAACCTTTGGAATCGATCAAGAAAAAAATTTTTTTAACACCTCCTCAAAATTTGTTGGTTTACGTTTCAAGGTACGTAGAATCCAAAAACGCTGCAAATTATTACACAATGGTTTATTATTTTTCTATATTGATCACTCGTCTGCAAAGCCACCAACCATCCAACATGAACGAAAACATCGATCGCATTTCTATCAGCTAAAATTTGAACGGAGACTAGGCCTCTTTTGCAATTCACACTCGTGTTTCTGATTTATCGTACCTATGTCCAACATTTATATCTCGTAGGGAGCGAACGGTTTGTCGTACAGAGCTCCGAGTGGTCTCAAAAAATTCTAAAAATTCTATAGAATCTTGAATTGAGTGAAAAACAGTACCTTTATATCAAAATTAGAGAGTTAGAGCAATTTCAAAATTAATTTTTGAACCCTTAGAAGTGACCTACATCAACCAAAATCTTCGGGGCACAACTAGACCCCAAATGGAGCCTACATACCAAATTTCATCATAATCGGTCAATGCTAAGTGGGGAAAGTCGGAAGGACGGCGGAAGGACGGATTTTTATTCGATTTTTGGTTTCCTTCGTTCCTTGAAACGTAAACCATCGGATTTTGAGGGGGTGATAAACAATTTTGGTTTATTGATTTCAATAATGAACCTTTGGAATCGACCAAGAAAACATTTTTTTAACACCCCCTCAAAATTTGATGGTTTACGTTTCAAGGTACGTAGAATCCAAAAATCGAATAAAAATTTGGCCATCCGTCCGCCGTCCGCGGCACTTTTGCCACTTATCATTGACCGATTTTGATGAAATTTGGTATGTAGGCTCAATTTGGGGTCTAGTTGTGCCCCTAAGATTTTGGTTGATGTAGGTCACTTCTAAGGTTTCCAAAATCAATTTTGAAATTTTGAAAACGCCCTAACTCAGAACATTTTGATATAAAGGTATTTTTTTCCTTCAATTTAAGATTCTATAGAATTGTTAGAATTTTTGAGACCATCCGGAGCTCTGTAGGATAAACCGTTCGCTCACTACGAGAATTTGAAGTTTGGACGTACGATAAATCAGAAACACGAGTGTGAATCGCAAAACAGGCCTAATCTCCGTTCAAATTAAAGCTGACCGAAATGCGTTCGATGTTTTTCTTCATGTTGGATGGTTGGTGGCTCTGCAGACGAGTGATCTATATAAAAATAATAAACCGTTGTGTAATAATTTGCAGCGTTTTTTTCTTGGTCAATTCCAAAGGTTCATTATTGAAAATAATAAACCAAAATCGAATAAAATTTGGCCGTACGCCGTACGCAGCACTTTCCTCAGTTAGCAACGACCGATTTTGATGAAGTTTGGTATGTGGGCTCCATTTGGGGTCTAGTTGTGCCCCGAAGATTTTGGTAGATGTGGGTCACTTCTAAGGGTTCAAAAATGAATTTTGAAATTTTGAAAACGCCCTAATTTAAAAATGCTGCAAATTATTACACAATGGTTTATTATTTTTCTATAGATCACTCGTCTGCAAAGCCACCAACCATCCAACATGAAGAAAAACATCGATCGTATTTTTGGTCAGCTATAATTTGAACGGAGATTAGGCCTCTTTAGCGATTCACACTCGTGTTTCTGATTTATCGTACGTCCAAACTTCAAATTCTCGTAGTGAGCGAAAAGGTTTGTCCTACAGAGCTCCGGGTGGTCTCAAAAAATTTTAAAAATTCTATAGAATCTTAAATTGAAGGAAAAACAATACCTTTATATCAAAATTTTTTGAGTTGGGGGCGTTTTAAAAATTTCAAAATTGATTTTGGAACCCTTAGACGTAACCTACATGAACCAAAATCTTCGGGGCACAACTAGACCCCAAGTGGAGCCTACATACCAAATTTCATCAAAATCGGTCAATGCTAAGTAGCAAAAGTGCCGCGTACGGCGTACGGCGGATGGACGGCCAAATTTTTATTCGATTTTTGGATTGGATTTTTCGGATTCTACGTACCTTGAAACGTAAAACATCAAATTTTGAGGGGGGGTTAAAATTTTTTTTTTCTTGCTCGATTCCAAAGGCTTATCATTGAAAATAATAAACCAAAAATTTCGATATATAGGTATTGTTTTTCCATCAATTTAAGATAGTATAGAATTTTTAGAATTTTTTGAGACCACGCGGAGCCCTGTAGGTCAAACCATTCGCTCCCTACGAGAATTTAAGGGTTGGACGTATGGTAAATCAGAAACACCAGTGTGAATCGCAAAAGAGGCCTAATCTCCGTTCAAATGTTAGTTGATCGAAATGCGATCGATGTTTTTTTCTTCATGTTGGATGGTTGGTGGCTTTGCAGACGAGTGGTCCATATAGAAAAATGATAAACCATTGTGTAATAATTTGCAGCGTTTTCTTAAAATTATTCTGGAACTTAATTATGAATTTTTTGTGTTTATTGTTTGCGGAGAGGATTGCCAGATTACCTCAATTATCTTAGGGTTCCGTATTCGGAACAATCAATTATTGTACAATGTACAATACGAAAAAAGTTAGTTATTTGAATATTTTATAAAGGATAATATAAAAATATTCAAATAACTAACTTTTTTCGGGCTGACTCCTCATTTATTTATTTATTTTTTTGGTCGATTCCTTAATTATTTCTTTCATTATTGAAAATAATAAACCAATATGACTTGAAATTTTGATTCAGCTCTCAGTGCGGAATCCCATGCAATTTCAGTTCGTCACTCGTATTATCATTCGATTCTGTGCGTGAGATTTGATGGACGCACCAACGTGGTTCCTCCGAGGGAGTGGGTTGGATCCGGACAGAGAAACCCTAGATGATACCGTTAGCTCTGCCCAAGTCATTAAGATGATCATAAAATTAGTAGGATCTCCTTTATTGCCCGCCCGAGGCAATTCCATTTAGCCCCTCAATATCGTACATTCCCTGGGTGCTCTGTTGATCCGTCCGGTTTGAGCATATGGATTTCTTGGAAGTGTTTACTATCTTCAAGGGTGGTAAAAGGCTTAGAAACTATTACCAAGGGACTCTTAGAGGCCTTCAGAATATTTACGATTGCTAAGTGCTATAAACGTTATAACCGCGATAAAGAGGGAGCGAAGTTGAATTTTATGAGTCGCGGACCTTCTTCACAATAGGTGGGTAGTAGCGTCTTATAGTATATAGGTGATACAAGTCCCGCTGAGGGTGTATAGGGGCTCTTGAGGGGTTGGCGGTGAATTGTTGGCGGAAAAGGACCGTCGGAGTGGGTCATTCTTAATATTCGCTTCGGGACCGTTTTAAGAGAGGGAGTAAATAAAGTCGCTTTTTAAACGGACGTATCGTATAATCCTGAGAGGGGCGGGAGGTCAGATAAGGGTCTCTGATGATAGTTGAAGAGGGTCCACTCTTCTTCAGGATTTGGCCGAGTGTATTTTAAGGGAGCAATGAGACCCCGGTGGATAGCTGAAGGCAGGTATTTGGCCTCCTATTTCATAGATGTTGCTCCATTTCGAGGGCACAGGAAGCTTACTATGAGCTTAGATAACGGATGAGTTCTGGTCGCAGTTCAAAAAATGTCCGCCATGTGGGTGTGGCACATAGTTTCCTCGTATCCATTACACGATTGTACAGATGATCCGATGCATAGCAGTTAATCTCAAAACATCAATCTCTAAGTACCTTCCACTACCGTCATAGGGGACCATCTTTTCTAGTCCAAACTTAAAACTTAGCAATTTTTGCTTCCGAGTCTACCAAGATAGCGGAAGCTTTGTTTTAACTTTTCAAGGATGAGAAAAAAGGTTCTCCAAAATCAAAATTTTCTCTCGCGTTTTGCGTTTCAGACCTTCCTGAACGATTTTGGTTCCGTGTCTGTATGTCTGTCTGTCTGTGTGTCAGTCATGAATTCCTTGTAACGCGCATAACTAAACGAAGTTATTGTCCGATTTCTATGAAATTTTCAGGGATTGTGCGGGTTGGTGTGTAGACGGTTCCCTATGAAAATCATCATCCCCGGACTGATAGTAGCCGGTGCGCATAGGCAAACGTGAATTCCTTGTAACAGCCAGAACTTCCACATTTTCCATCCGATTTCAATGGAATTTTCAGGGATATTACAGATTAGTATTTAAATGGTCCTCAATGAAAATCAATGCCTTAAAATTCACAGAAGCCTCTGCGCATGCGCAAACGTGAAATCCTTGTAACAGCCATAACTTCCACATTTTCCATCCGATTTCTATGAAATTTTCAGGGATATTACAGATCAGTGTTTCAATGGTCCTCTATGAAAATAATTACCCCCAGACTGATAGTAGCCGATACGCCGATGCGCCGAACGTGAAATCCTTGTAACGGCCGAGCATTTGTCGCCCTCCCGTGTGACGTCAGAATCTCAAATCCTACACAAGCTACCATCAGGCCCCCATAGCTCAGACGTAGCGCTTTCGTCTCTCACCCAGGAGTTCCGGGTTCGAGTTACTGAGAAATTGTTTGATCCAATCACTACTCACTTACATTTTTCATCCGAATTTGATGAAATTTTCTAGGATTGTCCAGATTAGCGTGTACATGGTCCCCTATGAGGGTAGTGAAAGGTACTTATAGATTAGTGATTTGAGATTAACTACTATGCATCGGATCATCTATATAATCGGGTTATGGATACGAGGATACTGTGTGCCCCACCCACTTGGCAGACATTGTTTTAGTTTTTTTGAGGAAATTCTCAAGTGGTTTTACCCCATTTTCTGAAGAGTAAACTCAATGCGGTTTTCAGCAAAAATCTCCTTAAAATCTCAGCTTTCCAACGGTATAATAAAAAATATTTTACAGTCGAATTATAGGAGAAATTTGTGTCTGATCGCGGAAAAACGTGGATTTTTTTTTTTTTCAACGAAATCGACGTTTTGACAGGAGGATCCTGTCGCCCTCCATCCAACCCCCAATCCTCCCGTCAAAACGTCGAAAAAAATTAACTTTTTTTCGCGTTCAAACACAGATCCCCCCCCCCCCGCCAATTCGACTGTAAATTATTTTTTGATTAAACCGTTGGAAACCTGAAATTTTGAGGATGTTTTTACTGAACACCGAATTTCGAATTCCCTCTACAGATAATGGGGGAAAACCTCTTGAGAATTTCGTCAATAAAACTCAAAAATTGGTAAGTTTTAAGTTTGAACTAGAAAAAATCTAACAAGATGCGAAACATGCGTTGTAGCTCATCTGAAGGGAAATTTAATTCTCTCTTCAACGGTTTAATCAGATTTGAATGTTCACATTCAAGGAGGGAGCTATAATAATTTCAGTGAGACAAGGTTCAACATACGATAAAATCTTTAAATTAGAAAAACTTGAAAAAAACGAGGGGTTAAAAGAAAATTGCTAGGAGACATTTTTTGTCGGAAAACTTTGCAGAATCGACCCCTGAAGTTAGGCCGTATGTTTCTCGGACACCCTGTGTATCTCGCTGAAAAACCAACACAACCCATCTCAGATTGTTGCCAAATTGAGTTGTGTTCGATTCCACACTGGATCCAATGAGAAGCCTAGTTCTAGGGCACGGCAACAGATAGCGTGTTCATCAAAAATAATCAAATACCACCGCTTTATGATCTGGAACCATAATATTCGGTAGATCTCATTGTCTGATATAAGTTATCAAAGTTTTGCAAAAATGATGCGGGCTGTTTTGGTTCTTAACCGACCACTTATTTTTGTAATTTTAGAAAAACGTCTTGAAACGTTTCAAAATTTTCCAAAACGGATTTTGGTGGAGAAGAAAAATCAAAAAAGTCCCTGCTAAAAAGGTTGAGTTTATTGCAATAGCTTCATTATTCATTATGTTACCTTTCTTCTTCAGATTGGAATTTGGTGAGGGGGGGATTATAGCGGCCGATCCTCGATATGATTCATTTATTCTTTCTTATGTCAAGCTAGCTTTCGCCTTCAGTGGCATCTTCAGAACAACGTAAGGTAATTTATGTGGCATATAGTTGAAGTACCAGTGGTCTATAATGCAAAAAAATGAAGAAATTACCATTGCAACCTGTTCACCGCAAAGGACTATAACCCCTGGTTCTACAACTATATGCCCCATAAATTACTTTATATTGTCCTGACGATTCCACTAAAGCGAAAGCTAGCTTGACATAAGAAAGAAAAATCGATACCTTAAAGCGCAAAGGAGGTATGTCCATCCATTTTCCACATTTTTAATCTCTTTTTATTTTCAGAAAAACTCATATTAAACAAAACTATTATTGACTTTCTTGATGATTAAGCTTGAACATTTATTGAAGAAATAAAAGAGTTTACTGTAATAAGCTGTTGTTTCAGGAATTGTGCACTGGTGAAAAATTCTTTTGCGTCTTTCTCGATACTCTGTTTTTGGACATAGCTCCTTTCTGCTTTAAGGTATCGAAATAAATCATATCGAGGATCAGCCGCTTTAATCCTTCCATCACCACATACCAATAGCTTCATTTTCTTTGAATGTTCGCTAAAATTGAGAAGTAGTGAATCAGTTGTTAGTAGTGTTGTTGTTGTAGAGAAGAACGTAACGTGATTCGATGTTTATTGTTGGAGTTGTCAAATCGGTTCGTGATGCGGCATTAGCGACCGTTCCCCAAGGGTACATAAATGTTGTAGACTCCGGAGCAATAAGTGAGGAAACGCTCGAAGAAGTGAAATATTGAAGAGCAACGGTTGGCGGAGCGTACAAAAACAGCTTGACTCCGCAGTGGATTGACCGCCGTTCGAACTCATCTCCCCCATTCGGCCCGAAAAACTCGAGGCAATAAAACTTGGGACGGTTTGCTGATAGCGCAGCGAGCGAGTCTGATATTGGTACGGGGCGAGAGGGTTGTTTCACATCCAATGAGAATGTGCCGGAGGGTATAGCTTGTTGAATTTCATAAGATACTGCAGGAACGTGATAGGATACTTTTTACCTTGCCATCTTTCGTTTATGAGGAGATTGTAGGGAAGAAAGGAAAGGGGGAGGCGTGAGGAGAGGTTTTTTGATGTAAAGGTAGTATAGGAACCCCAGGGCGGAAGACTCGAGTGATGGATGATTTCCCTCGCCGCAGCCTGGCGTTTTCATACGCCCCTTTTTCTCAGAGTTTCCTCCGTTGAAGGGAAACTATGCGCCAGACGGGAGATCTGATAAGGAAGACTCTGAAGGGACCGCGTGTATCAGACCTCGTCATAACATCCTGACTCTGAAGCAGAACCATTCAATCTGCTTCTCGCCATCCAACAATACTGGTCTTTTGCAAACGCCTTGAATCGATAAACAATAATTGCAATGTCATGACTAGGGCTAGTATCCAAGCATATTTGCATATTTTTTTCGTGGATAGTACACACTGAAAGAAGCCTTTTGGTGTATTTTCACCTCTCTGGGACCAACACAATTTAAATTTACCGAGCATATAAATGCATAAAACGACGGTTTTCAGAATAGAAGCATAAAAATGCATATTCATGCGGTTTTGGTGTAAATAGTTTGTTTTTCTTCGAATTCCCCTACCGAATTCGGGCCCTGACCATCCATAAAGTTCGAAAACAAGAATGTCTGGCGTGAATAATAGAACCACAGTTAGTTAACCTTAAGTGAGATCACACCCTATTGACCTCTTCCGGATTAGAATGCGACTCCGAAGATGTGCGAGGGAAGACCCTGGCTCGTTTTCCACTTATGGAAAAATTCTTTTCCGCTTTTGCAAAAGTTCTTTTTGATTTTGACATTTTCATATGTACCTTTTTAAATATTTACGGGAAATTTCAAGTAAGTCGTATGTGTAGCATACGGTACCAACCTACTAGGTAAGTAGAGATAAGTCTAAGAATTCGGAGTGTAGACCCGGTAGAACCTCAGATTTTACATTTCCAAGGCGAAATTTACATTTCGATTTGCTGGTTTTTCTTGGAAACATTGAGAGAATTCTCGTATTTCTACTGCAATATTTTAAAATGATTTCATAGCCCACAATGCTTTATTTTGGTTCATTCAATGTATTTTTTCTCACTTATGCGTATTTACGTAAGTATTTTATTTAAGATCAAGATTTCGAAGGGTTTTCAATTTTCCAACATAGAGCCACAAGTGGGCACTCAGCAACATCGAATCGTTTATTGACTGATTTGAGAAAATCGTTGACAACTGAAAATATAGAAAAAATTGTTGTTGTACAAACCAATGCAGATTTACTTCATTGACTCGCATAATTCTATGATCATTCTGTAAATTAACTTTTAAACTGTATCTTTCATAAGAAAACTTCTCACACACACATATATGTACATATATAGTCTTGAAAATGTTGTGCGAATATAGCAGTGCATCACATACAATTATTATAGAATAAAGCTCGGACATAAAGATAAGTTATTGGTTTTTTCGTTTCACTTTCCTTTTTATAGTTTTTAACGATGTTTTTCGAGCATATTCTGCATATTTAACCGCATATAATGGGTTTTTGGAGAGTATCTATCGAGCCAGGGGCGTCGCGTGATAATATTCGTCAGGCAAACAGCTAGGCTGCAAATTATTACACAAAGGTTCATTTTTTTTCTTTATTGATCACGTCCCAGCAAAGAACTCAGCTTTGCCATTGTCACCGCCTACCAACCATGTTTTCAACCTTCACAATCAAGTTTATTTGGAAGAATTAAACGCTTCACATTCCACTGGAAGAAATAAAGAATTCCTTCGTTTAGAAATTTGATTACTAGTTGCTAAGGAAGCAAAACCGAGTACATCCCAAAGAAACGATCGGCGAACGCATTTTGGTTAACAAAAATTTGAAAGGCTATCACGCCTCTTTTGCGATTCATACTCGTTTTTCTGATTTATCGTAAGACAAACCTTAAGTTCTCGTAGGGAGCGAACAGTTTGTCCTACAAAGCTATGAGTAGTCTCATTCGATTCTAAAAATTCAATGGTACAATCTTAAATTTGTGAAAAAACAAGACCTTCATATCGAGAGTTTTCGAGAGAGGGTGCCTTTGGAAGTTTCAGCCCTTCCGTTTCACCGCTTAGAAGTGACTTACATCAACCAAAAGCTTTGCGGCACAACTAGACCCCAAATGGAGCCCGTATACCAAATTTCATCAAAATCGGTCCATGATAATTTAGGAAAGATCCGCGGACGGACGAATTTTTTTTATACATTCGATTTTCAAAATCTACACGTACTTACCTACCACAAACGTAAACCATCAAATTTGAGGGTAGTCAAACTTTTTTCTTGAAAATAATTAACCAAAAAGAGAGACTTTAGACCTAATAAGACGTGAAGCCTTCATTCAACAATGTTATGCAATAATTTCCAAGTGTCGAGCAACTAGAAAAACGATTAGGAACAGTAAAATACAATAAAATCGGGAACGAGACACCAGCCAACGTCAAACAGCTGCTATTTGCGGCGGCGAAAAAACGAACTGCTTTCCTTCCTTGAGATAATGTGGGTGGATGGATATGTTATGTCTTCATGCGTGGGCTAATTAGTATCCATGGCTCATCTTCCAAGTTTCTCTGCATCCAAGGTCACGAAACAGTTTTCTTACTGTTTGCCATAGTGGTAGTGGGGGTATAGCAATACTTGATACCGCGCTGACCCCCCGCCACCCCGCCGATCGTCGCCTCTCACTCTAAACAGTCCCGAAAAATTCATTTGTTTGAACTGCTTGCCTTGATCGCCAGGCACCGCATATCATCCACAATCTTCTACATTACCGACCTCTCCAAGTCTAAGGTGTGTTGCGGGCTAGTATCCAAGTCAAAATACGCACTTTCTTATTCCATTCTCCTATTTAATCTAACTTCCTTGATAATAATGAAATAGTCCCTAAATATTATAAAAGTTTTAAAATCAGCTAAATATTACTTACAAAAAATGGAAATATAGGAGAATCTCAACAAAAATTAATTAATTTATTTTGCATATTTGTAGTAAGGCAAACAGTGTTTGCTATGTTTGCCTGGAGGAGGCGCCACTGTATCGAGCACATAATGGGTTTTTCGAACATATCTATCGAGAATAAAACACGTGGTTTTCGAGCATATCCGGAAATTTTATCGAGCATATCGATCACAGCCCTAGTCATGACACAGAACAGAAGGGACACGTACGGATTTTTGAGCCTATTACGGTTTATAGGTTTTTATGATGAATTACGAGAATCGAGTTAAAAAAAAATGCCATTCATACAATGGGAGTAAACAATGGGGTACGCGCTTTTTTTTATTCCAGAAAAACCAACATGCTCTACATGAGTATTGCATGTTGTGTTGCACTCATTTTGGTTTATTATTTTCAATAATAAGCCATTGGAATCGAGTAAGAGAAGAAAATTAAACCCCCCTCAAAATTTGTAGGTTTACGTTTCAAGGTACCTACGTAGAATCCGAAAATCCAATAAAAAATTTTCCGTTCGTCCGCCGTACGCCGTACGCGGCACTTTTCTTAGCAACCCTGGACCGATTTGGTTCAAATTTGGTATATATACCAGAGCAACACAGCATAGCATAAAATAGCATAGCATAGCATAGCATCAAATATTTTTTTCTGTCAAGGTTCTCTTTAAAGTTTGGATTCTGAATCGCCTCCCTTTCTTTCTATCATCTCTCTCTTCCACGTCACCCTCAATGTTGTCAATATCACCTGCTTGGACATCAGGGGGTAAATTCCGTTCTTACATAGATCCAGAAGAAGTCGTTGTACTTACCAAATATCACTTGCGACTTCTAGGTTGTTTTTCTCTTTTTTGTGGATTACCAATTTTCAGAAATAGAACATGAAAAGTTGAGTCGAAAGAACTTTGTGGAACTCGGGAATGAGCGGTATCTCTGAGATAAATATTGCATTTTAATACACAAAATGACTTTTTAATCATAGTTATGCACAAGCAAACGATCAAAGGACCACAAGAAAATGCTTTGAAAATGCGATGCATGCCGAAAATGCAAAATACAATGCTAAGAAATGAGAGAAAACTCAAATACGAATTTCTTACATGGGGGTGCGCGCTGTATCCAGGAGATACGACGCTGCAAATTATTACACAGAGGTTTATTATTTTTCCATATAGATCACTCGTCTGTAAAGAACACGGCTTTGTCATTGTTACCACCAACCAACATGGAGGAAAGCATGAATCGCATTTCGATCAGCTAAAAATTGAACGGAGATTAGGCCTCTTTTGCGATTCACACTCGTGTTTCTGATTTATCGTAAGTCCAACCCTTAAATTCTCGTAGGGAGCGAACGGTTTGTCCTACAGGGCTCCGCGAGGTCTCTGAAAATTCAATACTATCTTAAATTGATGGAAAAACAATACCTACCTTTACATCAAAGTTTTTTGAGTTGGGGCGTTTTAAGCACAACTAGACCTCGAATGGAGCTCACATACCAAATTTCATCAAAATCGGTCAATGCTAAGTGGGGAAAGTGCCGCGTACGGCATACGGCGGACAGCCAAATTTTGGTTTATTATTTTCAATAATGAACCATTAGAACCGACCAAGAAAAAAAAATGTTTCGTCTCAAAATTTGTTGGTTTACGTTTCAAGGTACGTAGAATCCAAAAATCGAATAAAAATTTGGCCGTACGCGGCACTTTACCCAATTAGCATTGACCGATTTTGATGAAATTTGGTATGTAGGCTCCATTTGGGGTGTAGTTGTGCCCCAAAGATTTTGGTTGATGTAGGTCACTTCTAAGGGATGAAAAATAAGGTTTGAGGTTTCTAAAACGTCATAACTCAAAAAACGCTGCAAATTATTACACAATGGTTTATTGTTTTTCCATATTGATCACTCGTCTGCAAAGCCACCAACCATCCAACATGAATAAAAACATCGATCGCTTTTCGGTCAGCTAAAATTTGAACGAAGATTTGGCCTCTTTTGCGATTCACACTCGTTTTTCTGATTTATCGTACGTCAAATCCTTAAATTCTCGTAGGGAGTGAACGGTTTCAAAGCTCCGCGTGGTCTCAAAACGCTGCCCAAAGGTTTATTATTTTCTGTATAGATCACCCTTCTGTATAGATCACCCTTCTGTATAGATCACTGGTTCTCCATCAATTGCACCTACCACCATCTATATTCTCCCTTGACCTTCTCTCTCAAATTTCAGCTTCCTGCGTTCAATAGGATTGAAAATGGCTTCGGAGCTCACTCAGCTGATCAGTGCTCTTCCAGGCGTCTCCAGCATTCGAGAAGATCTTCTTCACTCTTCATATCATCGATCAGCTGAGTGAGCTCCAAAGCCATTTTCAATCCTATTGAACGCAGGAAGCTCAAATTTGAGAGGGAAGGTCAAGGGAGAATACAGATGGTGGTAGGTTCTATTGATGGAGAACCAGTGATCTATACAGAAGGGTGATCTATACAGAAAATAATAAACCTTCCGGCAATGATTTGCAGCGTTTTTTGCCCACCAACTTTTTTTTTACCTACCAAATATTGGTAGGTACTACCAACCACACCATATTGGCTACACACCTTCACAATCAAGTTTATTAGAAAGAACTAAACGCTTCACACTCGATTCCAAAAATAGAAAGCTTTATATTGAAATTTGATTACTGGTTACGCAGAAGGCAAAACTTTATACAAATCGAAGAAATGAACAGCGATCGCATTTACGGAGATTAGACCTCTTTTACGATTCACACTCATGATTCTGTTTTATCGAAGGAAAACCTTCAAGTACTCGTAGGGACCGAACGGTTTGTCCTACAGAGCTCCGGGTGGTCTCAAAAAGTTTTAAACATTCAATACTATTTAAAATTGGTGAAAAAATGATACCTTTATTTCGAGAGTTTTCGAGATAGGGCACACTTGAAAATTTCAACCCTTAATTTTCACCCCTTAGAAGTGACTGACATTAACCAAAAGCTTCGCGGCACAACTAGACCCCAAATGGAGCCCATATACCAAATTTGAACGAAATCGGTCCAGTGTTGCTAAGAAAGGTGCCGCGTACGGCGTACGGCGGACGGACGGAAATTTTTTTATTCGATTTTCGGATTCTACGTACCTTGGAACGTGAAACATCAAATTTTTAGGGGGGGTCAAAATTTTTTTTTCTTGCTCGATTCCAAAGGCTTATTATTGAAAATAATAAACCGAAATTCTAAATATTCTACAAAATCTTAAATTTATGTAAAAACTATACCTTTATATTAAAATTTTTTTAGTTAGGGCGTTTTAAAAATTTTCAAAATTCATTTTTTGACCCTTAGAAGTGACCTACATCAACCAAAATCTTCGGGGCAGACCCCAAAAGGAAGCCTACATACGAAATTTCATTAAAATCGGTCAATGCTAAGTGGGGAAAGTGCCGCGTACGGTACATACCTACCTTGAAACGTAAACCATCGAATTTTGAGGGGTGTTAAACAAATTTTGCTTCCGAGTCTACCGAGGTAGACTGTCTATGAGTCTGTGTGTCGGTCTGTCTGTGTGTCTGTCATGAAATCCTTGTAACGCACATAACTATACGAAGTTACTGTCAGATTTCTATTAAATTTTCAGAGATTGTGCGGGTTGGTGTGTAGACGGTCCCCTATGAAAATCATCATCCCCGAGCTGATGGAAGCGACTGTGCATGCGGAAACGTGATTTCCTTGTAACGGCCATAACTTCTACATTTTCCATCCGATTTCAATGACATTTTTCGGTTTGTTACAGATTAGTATTTAAATGGTCCCCTATGAAAATCACGACCTTCGGACTGATAGTAGCCACTGCGCATGCGCAAACGTGAATTTTCTTGTAACGGCCATAACTTCTACATTTTCCGAATTGTCGACATTTGTCGAAAATACGCTTAAAAACTTTAAAGTGGACAACAAAGAATTTTGAGCGGGTTAAGAAAAAAATGCTATGAGACATTTTTTGTTGCAAATTAGTAGTTAAATCGATCCTTGAAGTTTCGTGGATACTTGAGTTTCGCATAGTGGATGAGTGATGAGTGGATACTGTTGAGTGGTCAGCACTCAACAAACGGAACGCACCTTCCCTGCAATGGGAATCACAGAAATTTCGGGTTTACTCAAGTGCGCATGCTTCTTCCCTTAGTGCCGCAAGGTCAAAATACGAATAAAAACTTCAAAGTGGAAAAAAAAAATTTTGAGCGGGTTAAGAAAAAATGCGACGGAGACTTTTTATTTGCAAATTATTTGTAAAATCGATCCTTGAAGTTTCGTGGAAACTTGAGTTTTGCATAGTGGACGAGTGATGAGTGGATACTGTTGAGTGGTCAGCACTCAACAAACGGAATGCACCTTCCCTGCAATGGGAATCACAGAAATTTCGGGTTTACTCAAGTGCGCATGCTCCTTTCAACCTTATAAGTACCACAAGAAATTATTTTCCAATCATTGTTCCATTGGACCTACGCTCAACTTGTTTCAAGCTTCATCAGTTTGCTTTCACCAACCCTCTTATTCTCATCTACTTGTAAGTACTAGTGGTACGAAGCAACAGAGGCAGCTCCTAATAGTTTTCGTTAGAAGAAAGAATTTTTCATTTTATATGTTTTCTATCTAGTTTAATTTTTCGCTAACTACAGCTCTTTCATAGCCAATCAACATGATTGATCCTCGAGCTAGTAAGCCTGCACGTTGCCCAGGGGCACTTTAATGATCAGTAAAGATCGGATTTTTATGTATTTAAAAATGCAAAATATTTAACATATGTATCTACTTTTTTATAATATGTAGTAAATATGTAAAAATGTTGAAATATTTTCAAAAATGCTTATAAGCTCAAAACGAACAAAAGAAAAAAAACTTTCAACTGTTTGCTAACTAATTTTTTTTTTTAAATGTTTAATCGAAAGTAGACCTTTTCCTGAGAATTTTGACACCAGCCGTTCTTTTTGTGGATCTTTTTCTATGATTTTCCTAAGTTTCGAATGTTTATGACGTCACACCCCATTACTTATTACTCAAGTTGTCAACTGGAGTGACACACTTATGTAAAAACTTGAAGAAGTCGGCTTGAAAAAACTTTAATAATGGTTTTAGAATGTTCCAAAATGGATTTCAGTGAAAAACATCTAAAAAAAGTTCTTGCCAAACAATTTGTAGCTGTTGCAACAGCTTCATTTTGAAGAAATTTTAATAAAATTAAACTATTGAAACGGTCACAAAATTTTCAGGATGGAAAATTTTGAAAAATTTCTTCATGGAAATCCATTTTGGAACAAAAATATAATTAGATCAAAATATCAAAAACCTCTACTTTTTTTGTATAATTTTTTAAAATAGTTTATTATTGTATAATTACGATCTTGTGTGTGTAAACACAATTAAGTATATATTAATGAATTTATGTAATGAATTATTTATGAAATGATTTGATGATGATGATTATTATTTATTATTATGAAATGATGAATTGATGAATTTATTGATGATTGATGAATTTATGAAATGATGAATTATTTATGTTACTGAAATCCTGCGTAAATTCGTCGTACCCAAAAATGCAATAGCCGAGAGGTTACTCCATGAGATCTTGGAGACGAGTAGAATATGAATATGGACTCCTAACATCTCTAAAACATACCTTGTGCATACAGTATGTTGGTATGGCGTACTGGAAAAGGAAAAAAAAACAACAACAATGTATTCTCCATGAATTCGGGTTGACGAGGAGTAGAACTTCGTGTTGAATCTCTCTTTTTTACTGAGCCAAAAACAGCTCGTATTTTCATTTTTGCCATTGCTTCTCTTTAATATTTAATCTGCCTCAAAACCAGAAATAACAACAAAAGCCTTCTTGGGCATGGACACTGCCCCCCCCCCCTACCCCCCGAAAATCGGAATAATTTTTCATCCGTCTAGGTCCGAGTTTATTGCGGTCGCTGGACACACTAAACATTATAAGTTTTTTTTTCTCCAAAACTGCGTGAAATCGCATACCTACTCTGTAAATGTTTATACTATCAAAGCAATATTAGCGGATTCGCACATGGCTGGAAAAAATATACCATTGATCCCGGAGACTCACTGGAATGAGAAAAAATAGGATAAAATAGAAATACCGTGAAAGCAAACAAGAAAAGTAGGGCGGGCCAATGTTTGAAGAGACTGCCAGTATGTAGGCAGCAAAAAGCTATGATTGAAGGTTTGGAATGTTTAATCTTGAGCGTATTGAAGTGCCCTGTTTTAATATCGGGAGCTCCACCCTCAAATGAAAGATATAGTGTATAGAGTATGGAGACTTCCTTTATGAAATGAAGGTTACGGAAAATTCTTTCAACAGCGCAGCTCTTTTACATTTTATGACAGGTTTGAAACGACACCCTTAATTGAAAACTCTACTTTCAGTTCCTCTAGTCTTGTGAAGTTTAATGGGATTATTATGGACCATTATGACGATCGTACTGTTAAATACAGGATTAATTGTGATTGTACAATCAAATATTAAAAAATTACACTAATTCTACTGACTTATTGAACTACCTACTTAACCCATGAACGCCCGAAACTTTTTCTCTACAAATTTTGAAAATAAATCTGATATCAGATTTATTTTCAAAATTTGTCGAGATGTTATCTCGACTCCAAATGGGGAGTTTGATTCCAAAAGGTACTATATATCCATTTTGGTCAAACGTGAGAAAAACGCAAAAAGACATAGCGACCTGAAAAACGTGCTATAAACCTAATGTTATTTTTTTATTTCTATTTTTTTTCTAAATTTTTCTAATTTTTTTACGTTATTATTTTTTTCTAAATTTAATAAATATTTTTGAAAAAAAGGTAATTTAGTTCAAAGTTTAAAATTAATAAAACATAGCGACCTGAAAAACGTGCTATAAACCTAATGTTATTTTTTATTTTCTAATTTTTTCTAATTTTTTTTACGTTATTATTTTTTTCTAAATTTAATAAATATTTTTGAAAAAAAGGTAATTTAGTTCAAAGTTTAACATTTTTTAAAACGAGATTTGAAATATTAGATTTATGGATATAGTACTTTTTGAAAGAAAACGTGGTGTTTAGTACTTTTTGGAGTCCATCGAAGTGGATACAGTACTTTTTGAAATCAAACGAATTGGATGAAGTACTTTTTGAAACGAAACGGATAAGAGACCGCCATTGTACTGGATATAGTACCTTCTGAAATTGAACGGAATATTCACCCTCGTTTTTCAAAGGAATAGATTATCTTTTGCTTCAAAACGATCGAATTTTTGTGAAGAGGTGCCTCCTTAAAGCCCTACGAAAGTGTTAACTCAATTTCGATGAAAATGGTCTTTAATACCTTCGGAAACAAACCCCTCAAATAGTCTTTAGAACATGGGAAAAATACTATCAAAAAATCTCCTGATCGAATTGCATAGGTTTACGTTGTCATATCGCCAAGACAGACGCCACAAGAACTGATTTTGCTTCCGAGTCTACGAAGGTAGCGGAAGCTTTGTTTTCACTTTTCAAGGATGGAAAAAAAGAAGCTATCCAAAATCAAAATTTTCACTCGCGTTTTAAGTTTTAGACCTTCCTGAACAATTTTGGTTCCGTGTCTGTCTGTCTGTGTGTCTGCTATGAAATCCTTGTAACGGGCATAACTATACGAAGTTTTTGTTCGATTTCTATGCAATTTGCAGGGATTGTGCGGGTTGGTGTGTAGTAATGTGAGATTTAATTGAAGTGAAATTCAAAATTTTTTATTATTTTTTGTCTTCAAGGTTGAACATTTGAGACTATCCAAATGAAATTTGTGGTTAGAAGAATGGAATAATTTGAATTAAATGTACTGAAAGCATTGAATTGGACTTGGGAAACATATGAATGGGATTGTTAATAATGACTAGATAATGCGAATGAATTATAATAACGTAAAATACTTCAATGATAAAAGATAATACTGTTATAGTAGGTGCATTCAATGCGTTAAAAAAGTCGGACACAGTTGAAGAGGAAATTGGAGATAATGATGATTATTATAAATGCTTGCATACGTGTCTGCAACACATTGGAACATTTTCATGTGTGTTTTCTTAATGTATTTATTACTAGGCAGATCTCACCCGTGCATTGCACGGGGCGTACATTTGTCCATCGTCAATTTTTTCCGCTCACGATACTCTCGCGTTTGTTCACTGATCGTTTTGAAGTGGAAGAAGTACGGAAATGATTGAAACTACGAGTAATAGAACAAAACAAAATGTCAACCACTACACAACAAGGTAGTGAAGTAAGGTTGATAGTTCATGTACTCAAGTATCAAAATAAGAAAACAGTTTATTGTTCTCGACGCAACACAGTGAGTCTATTTTATTTATTGGTATCGCGTGAGCATGTTTTCGTGACGATTTTGCTTCCGAGTCTACCAAGGTAGCGGAAGCTTTGTTTTCACTTTTCAAGGACAAAAAAAAAGTTCTCCAAAATCAAAATTTTCACTCGCGTTTTGCGTTTTAGACCTTTCTGAACAATTTTGGGTCCGTGTCTGTGTGTCTGTCTGTCTGTGTGTCTGTCTGTCTGTCATGAATTCCTTGTAACGCGCATAACTATACGAAGTTATTGTCCGATTTCTATGAAATTTTCAGGGATTGTGTGGGTTGGTGTGTAGACGGTCCCCTATGAAAATAATCATCCCCGGACTGATAGTAGCCGCTGCGCATGCGCAAACGTGAATTTCCTTGTAACGGTCATAACTTCCACATTTCCTACTTGATTTCGATGAAATTTTGAGGGATTATGCAAATTGGGTTGTAGATGGTTTCCTATAGGAATCATCACCCCCGGACTGATAGTAGGCGCTGCGCATGCGCAAACGTGAATTCCTTGTAACAGCCATAACTTCTACATTTTCCGTTCGATTTCAATGAAATTTTCAGGAATGTTACAGATTAGTATTTAGATGGTCCTCTATGAAAATCACTACCTTCGGAATGACAGTAGCCACTGCGCATGCGCAAACGTGAATTCCTCGTAACAGCCATAACTTCCACATTTTCTACCCGATTTCAATGACATTTTCAGGGATTACGCGGATAAGGTTGTAGATGGTCCCCAATGAAAATCAAGGCCTTAAAATTTACAGAAGTCTCTGCGCATGCGCATACGTAAAATCCTTGTAACAGCCATAACATTTACATTTTCATCCGAATTAGATGAAATTTTCTAGGATTCACCAGATTAGCGTGTTGATGGTCCCCTATGAGGGTAGTGAAAGGTACTTAAAGATTGGTGTTTTGAGATTAACTACTATGCATCGGATCATGTATATAATCGGGTTATGGATACGAGGAAGCTATGTGCCACACCCACTTGGCAGACGTTTTCAGTTTATGTGCCAAAGCAAAGAAATGAAAATGTCAATAATAAACTATCGATTGTCACCAATTGTGGTGTGGTTTGTGTTCATTCCTTAGACGACAAATCATCTACGTGGATTATCTATCGTTGATTAAACGAGTCTGATAACGGTCATTATATAATCAGTTATGAAAAGTCTGTGATGACACATCTCACCCAAATGATGACCCACTTCCGTGAGAAACGACGACTCAATGAAGGTTGGGGAGTTTAAGAGCAACTGAGAGATTGAACTGAATTGTTTAGAAGGAGCGGGTTTATGAATTATTGTGAGAAGAAAGGCCTTGCTATTTAGTGAGTCTCTTCTTACTACCAGTCTTCTTAATATCTGAGAAAGGTATTATGAGAGTGAGTGAAGGACGTGATAGAAGGACGAAGTGAGTGGATGAATTGCCGAGTGGTTGAGGAGTGAAGTTCCAGAAGGCGTAATAGCTGTGAGAGCTCATCTCCAAATTCCCATCCAAGCTTCAAATAGCCTCTGATCTATTTTTTCTTCTTCATGTGCCAATTCCTTCATGAACGATGGCTGCGATATCTTTGCTTTGAAATTTGTCTTAGGTGGCTTGAAATAGAGACGCGGATTCATACCGAACCACTGCCAAATATTACGCAACCAGGTCGATTTTTTCCTCAACTATCACACAATGCCTGATATGTTGTAGGAGTTTATATTTCTCATTACGCATGACATTACCAAAATATTCTAGTTACCGCCTTTTGACGTTGACCATGATTTCTCTATCTTGTCAGCGCAGAACTTTGAGGTTGGCGATTTTGTTTATCCGTGGTGAGAATTCGACAACCAGTTCACATTTCTAAGGCTTCAATTACCTTGGACAGATACTCAGTAAAAGCAAAGATCGTGAGTTCGATTCTCGGTAACTGGGCGTGTTTTCGGGCATTTGCGGCTCGCCGCCCCCCCCCCCCCCCCCCGTCACAACCCACGGCGGTGAGGCCAATGGGAAGCCATGAGCGAAATCATCAGAACAAATTCTGATCTTCCATTAGAAAGACAGCTGATGACGTCCGCGACGCACAGTACTGTGAGTATGTGTAAAAAATCGAAAAAACGAACGTCTATTAGTATTGGAAAGGAGTGCAAGAACCTATCCCCAGATAGTCTTTGAGGACGTTTAAATAGGTTTCCTGACCTCACAAGCCTCTTACGGATCACCAGAAGGCAAGTTCCGCGATCATTTATGTTAATAACTCATTTCGCCCAAAACGCTAACGATGAACTACCTGCTCATTATGAGTGCGGATACCGTCATATCAACAAGTTGGGTCTTATTGCTCTTCATGACGAGTCACGGCATAAGTATGTGCTTTATTCACGTTTTTTAATAATGTTTGAAGTATGAATTTCCCCTAAGCACTCGGTAAAATCGTTACAATAATAATTCCCAATTTTTCTTCTTAAACCTTAACATTAAATAGTGAATTTCTCAAAAAGAGGAGAAATGAGGAGTTAGAGCATTTGATGAATGTTTTCTGGCACTATTCCTTAACTCAATCCCGTTGGAATTTGCCGCGACTAGCCGCGACTTTTTTTTCTATGAAATTTTCAATACGAATAGAAAGCTTTTCTGAATAATTACAGTCGCTGGAAAGTGTGGAGAGGAAAAAAACCACATCCTCGCATTTTTCATACCAACAGGATAGAACAGAAAAGATTATTAAGTCATCAACCAGTATCTGATTAGGGATGACTTCATTGAAACGACCACCATCCACAAAACTGATACCTAATGCTGATACCAAGCACATCTAACGCTATGGAACTGAGTTGTGGAAGCGCTCTCTCCAGCATCAGCAGCGCTAATGACAGTGACGATTTAGATTCATCATTCAGTGTAATGCACTTCTAAAGACATCTAATTTTTACCTATGTTTCGGTACCTAAACTTTTGTAAAAATTGGTGAAATGTTACTTTTGTTTTGAATTTTAAAATTTCAGCATTTTTCTTAAACTGCTTCTGATATTATTTAGTGTGCAATTTTCTTTCCTTGAAATATGAAGTAGTATGAAATCCATCATCAGAGCAAGCTTCCTTAACAGAACTCTCCACAAATTGATTTTTGATCACTTGATCCATAAACTCACAGTACTGTGCGACGCCTGGAATTACAGTCGGACGAAAATCCAACCTAAAATGGTTGTTTACTTTCTTACTCAGTATAAGACAGTGAGTAAGTGACAGTGAGTGTGTTGTGTTTCCTTAGCACAAAATGGTGAAAGCGCAGCATCGATGGACTCTATACCGGAGTGAATGATTCATTGAGCGAAGACTCAATACCCTTTTCATCTTCACGGAAGACGTTCCAGCCAACATCTTATCTTACGATCGCAGTCCCAGTTTTCGTTTCTTACAACACCCCACGTACTTGTAACTTTTAAACCTGGTTACAATCTCTTGACCTACATTCATAGCTGAGTTACTTGTATCAATTACTGAATTCATTTGCAATTGCATGTGTCCCTGGAGATGAGACTCGGACCGGTTGCGGGGCCGTGAGTTCGAGGCTCGCCTCGGGAGCATATTTTCGGGTAAGCCCGTCGCAGTTCCCCCTCGTCCCAACCCAGGGTGGTGAGGCCAATGGGAAGCCATGAGCGAAATCATCAGAACAAATTTTGATCTTCCCTTAGGAAGACAGCTGATGAGGTGCGCGACGCCAGGAATGGCAGTCGGACGAAAATCCAACCTGAAAAGGTTATTTATTTTACTTACTTTGCTTTACTCAATCTCTTGACTTTTGCGTAAGGAAGCGAGTTATTCTCAGCTTTTAACACAGAATGTGTTTTTGCGATGACCTACCGAAAAAAAATCGTCACGAAAAAGCGACAGAAAAAACCGTTACGCGCCTTTTATAATGATTTTCACGTGCAACCAAGCCGTTGGTAAGGAAATAGAACTCCCGCAGTGTTCATTGCACAGAAATTGTTCACCATTCGTTGGAAAGCTCTCAATTTATATAGTATTTTTCTTGTAGTTACATATTTATTTATATAACATTTATAGGGTTTTAGACCAAATTAAATGTCTAACAATTATTTATTTAATTATTGCCAAAGACTCCACATTTATTATTGTTGTTTTTTATTTAACGGATGACTAGCATCGCAAAAACACATTCTGTGTTCCTATGATTTCATACAGAGTATGGAAAAAGAAATAAACCGGGGGGTGCAGGGGGGCGGAGCCCCCCGCCGAGGCGCAAAGCGCCGAGTTTTTCAATATGAACGTCCACTATGTCTTGGTAACTGTAGCTCGAAGAACCATCTGAAGGCTGTGGTCTTCTCCATTAGTTAGAAGCTTCTGAATATCCTCAAAACTGATAGTCAGCACAAGGTGTTATCAGTATACCACAAAGTTGATGACCACCAGACCATTCACCAATATGCCTTCAGTTTTCCAATGCCTCCCTGAACATCTCAAAATACAAATTGAGTAGCAGAAGGGAAAGGACACATTCCAGCCTCACACATATTTGGATACTTTTCTTATCTGTCTTATTCATGTTAACGCGGACAACCGCAGTCTAACCCCAGTATAGATCTTTACATTCTCCCCCGCTATTATGACCCACATTAAGTAGTCGTTGAATTTGCCAGGTCCTACTCTTTGCGAACATGTTAGTGGTTGTGTTATACAATTTTTATCACTAGACGGTTATTGGGGATTCAGGTTGCTCTTCGTTATTCTATTCGAATGATTGTGGTGAGGTAATAATTTAAATGGGATCTGGAACGATTTCTTATGACCCTTTGTTTCCCGTTGACTTTTCCTTCTAGTTGGAGCTCTTAAATCTCACGAAAAAATTGTCTTTCCTGGAGTCACAATTTACCATTTGGCACAAGTATGGGTCGTAACTGGTTGAGATGTCTTTTTAATAACCTTCCCGAATCATCTTTAGAATCCAAGTGATGCCACAACCATAATTTATTTTAACACAGAATGTGTTTTTGCGATGACCTACCGAAAAAAAATCGTCACGAAAAAGCGACAGAAAAAACCGTTACGCGCCTTTTATAATGATTTTCACGTGCAACCAAGCCGTTGGTAAGGAAATAGAACTCCCGCAGTGTTCATTGCACAGAAATTGTTCACCATTCGTTGGAAAGCTCTCAATTTATATAGTATTTTTCTTGTAGTTACATATTTATTTATATAACATTTATAGGGTTTTAGATCAAATTAAATGTCTAACAATTATTTATTTTATTATTGCCAAAGACTCCACATTTATTATTGTTGTTTTTTATTTAACGGATGACTAGCATCGCAAAAACACATTCTGTGTTCCTATGATTTCATACAGAGTATGGAAAAAGAAATAAACCGGGGGGTGCAGGGGGGCGGAGCCCCCCGCCGAGGCGCAAAGCGCCGAGTTTTTTTACCTGTCCAAATTACCAAATATTTGTTTCTTCTTTATGAAGAATCGGATTTTTCTCTCTCCTCCAGGATAATCGTAAGAACTGATGCTTCAGTTTTTGATTGTTAAGGTCGATTTGGGAAGAAGGCATTCATCAGGGTTTCCAACTTATGAATAGTCGGAGGGGTGTAGAGTGGGCCCCGAGCCCGTGGGGCAGAGGGCAAGGAGATAAGCCGGAGTGTAGGCTGGGGCCACCCCTTCTCCTGCTGTAATCCGCAAGGCTTCCCTCAATGTAGACTGGGCCCTTCTAGTCAATCAGTTCAATGCAATCAGTTCACAACATGGCACAGCGAATATTACGTAACCACAACACCAAAATTCCCTCCGCCTAATTGGGCTTTACCATCCTCAGAGTTAAACCTTACAACAAACGCCTGCGAGTCATAGCATGCCCACTTCAGTCAACAATTCTCAAGCCCACACCCATATATTTTCACGTTCACCCCAGTTTATTAGAATATCAGAAAGAAATCTTAATTAAAATCAACAGTAATAAATCTACACCATCCACCAAGAACTCACACACCCGAAAAAGACAGCAGTTCATCGATCAACACCTCCAAAAATTCCTCCCTGATGGCCTATCTAGCCGTGGTTTTGTATCACTAGTCAGCAATCACTACAGTCCTTTGTAACTTTTGTAACTTTGTAACGTTTCTACCTTCCTTAACAGATGTTGTGATAACACTCTTTGCAAAAAGTCTATGCTTTCACCTTTTCCTTTTTTCTTTCCACTTTTTTCGTTTCGAGGTTGGGTCCAGCTTACATCTCCATACTGAGGGAAGGATAAGTGTTAGACAAACGAATAGGGATAGTCCTGAGTGTAGACAAACGAAACCGTTAATTTTAAATGAATGGGGTTAGTTCCACTAGTTATAAGAAAACAATTATTATCTACGTACCGTATTCTCTCGAAGGCCTGAAGATGATGTCCTTACATCGAAAGCGCTAGCCTTCTGTATTCGACTTGCTGGTTACGGCGGATTCTCCAATACGAAACCGTTAATGGGAATTGCTACCTTGAGAGTCGCTCTGTCTAACCATTGTTAGTTCAGTGAGTTTAGAAAGGTAACCAACAAATCCATATTGTGTCAACTATTGGTAAAATGATTATCCCAAGCAAAATCCCCGTGTTCTGTTTTGGCATGTACGATACATATTTACAGCGGGGGCCCAACGAGGGGTTTCGTGAACAACGGAAGGAAATCGACAGCAGTTACCAACAGGCTGCTTCCCGTCCAAACCAATAATTCCCGACTCAGCGTTTCAAACTCTCAACTGAAAGGCGGTTTCATGACCAGAGTCGTTATCACTAATACAGACGAAAGGTAAACTGAGGTGGTGGGCGGTCGGTGAAAGGGCTAACGTCCACAACCAATTAGTCACTCGAACGGGGAAGTCCTGGTTAAACTGGAGTCTTCTCATCACTTTGTCTTCGAACCCCATAAATTTCGCCAAGTCCAGTCCCGAAGCCGTATACATCAAACCTTCCTCGCCCATCGTTCATTTACCATCAGTTACTCATCCGTCACCGAAGTTATTCCGCCCTCCAATAAAATAAACACTGCAAATTATTACACAAAGGTGTATTATTCTTCTATGTAGATCACTCGTCTGGAAAGAACACAGCTTTGCCATTGTCACACCTATCAACCATATTTTCACTTCAGAATCAAGTTTATTTTGAAAAATTAATCACTTCATTCTCAAATCGAGTTGTAAGTGCCTTCATTAGGATGTTTGATTACTGGTTGCTAAGGACGCAAAACTGAGTAAAACTCGAGGAAACGAAGATCGCATTTTGGTCAGCTAAAATTTGAACGAAGATTAGGTCTCTTTTCGATTCACACTCGTGTTTCTGATTTATTGCAAGTCCAACCCCTAAGTTCTCATGAGGAGCAAACAGATTGTCCTACACAGCTCTGGGTGGTCTCATTCGTTTCTAAAATCCAATAATATTTTAAATTGATAAAAAAACAATGCCTTTATGTCAAATTTTTTTGAGCTAGGGCGTTTTTAAAATTGCAGCTCTTATTTTTCAACCCTTAGAAATGACATCAATCAAAACAATGACATCAATCAAAACCTTCGGTGCACAACTTGACACAAAATGGAGCCCATACACGAAATAGGGTGTGCGCCTAGGAAGGAAAAACTGTTTATTGTTATTTTTAATCTAAGGTAGACCTCATTCTGAGAATTTTGGTACCAACCGCGACCTTCTAGCAAGTGTAAATCTTTTCCTATGAATTTTCAAAGTTTCGACCGTTTATGACGTCACAGTGGGCTGGGGGGTCCCGCCCAGGCGAGAGGGGCGCGTGAAGTCATAAACGGTCGAAACTTTGAAAAATCATAGAAACAGATCTACTCACGCTAGAAGGTCGCGGTTGGTGCTAAAATTCTCAGAATGAGGTCTACCTTAGATTAAAAATCTTAAAAAAATCGAGGTGCATCCCCCATTTCATCAAAATCGGTCCTTTCTTTCGTAGCGGGTGAGGAAATTTTTAAGATCCAGGGGTGGAAATAGGATCTTATAAGATACCCGAGGGAACCGCTCGCAAGGGTCATGTGAGATTCAAACCCACTAAAACCTCACCTCCTTATCCCACGTTGGATCTCAGCCTGGAACTGTTCAACACATTACTCCAGGCAAAATCGGTTTATGGTAACTAAGGAAAGTGCCTCTTACAGCGGACGGACGGAACATTTTTTATTCGATTTTGGGATTCTACGTACCTACCTTGAAAAGTAAACCAAAGAATTTTGAGGCGGGGTTGAATTTTTTTGTCGATTCCAAAGGTTCATTATTGAACATAATAAACCAAAATTAGGGCTTTTATTTGTAGTAGTTGTAAGGTCATTCATTCGATAACTTCATGCTGAGTCACCTTCACGTCATGACAGTATTGAATTCGTCAAGACAAAACCTCAGAATATAAATTGAAAACTACTCTAACTTCATTACTACTAGGGACCGGAAAAAATGCTGTAAATTATTACACAACGCTTTATTATTTTTATATATAGATCAACCGTCTGCGAAGAACACAGCTTCTTCCGACCCTTTTAGTGACCATGGGTGGAGGGGTCGGGGGTTCAGGGTCTCTCAGTCGAGAAGCTCATGTCTCGATTAATTTTGCAATCAACACCCATTTAACCATGGTTCATTGTTCAGAGCTCTGAGTGATCTCATTCGTTCCCAAAACTTGAACACAATTCTAGGCTAATGAGAATACATCAGTGATAATTATTTATCCATTAAGTAAATAATTACCAAATTATCCTCATAGGAATAAAATGGTTGGTCTCATTGAGCTCAAAATAGAGTTGTCAAAAAATTCTTTGAAAAATCGTCGCTATTCTAAATGAATGAAAAAACAAGTTTTTTCTAGTTCATTTCCAAAGGATTTTTTGTTGAAAATAATAAAACAGAATGAACCTCCTTCTCAAGCCTCTTTTAACCATTTTGGCATTGATCAGTTTTCGAATTGAACAGCTTGCTGGCTCTGATACTTTTCGGTAAACGCTTGCTAGACGCAAAGTTTTCATTCTTTGTACAGACATCTCCAATGTGTAGTATTTCTTGAATTTCGTATATTTTCCCCTGATCTTAGCACTATATCCCATATACATATATATATATATATCAAATCTTCGCCCATCGATCATTTATCACCAGACACACGCCTATGACAGTTATTTTATCCTTCAATGAGAATAAAATATAAAAATACAAAAACTCGGCTTTCCCTAGAATAAATTGATTGACTGAAATATCTAATATGAGTCCGGAACCTCGATGTTGACCTGATGGAGTTCCCATGTTGCGGGATGCAACGTGTCTTCCTTTGAAATGTAAATCTCTCAGAGAACATACGAGTATATAGGTCACCTTCATTCTTCATCGTTTCGCAACCACAGAGCACTTTCGATACTGCGGTGTGTCGATACTGAGTGTGTCGGCTACGATATACTTATTGACAGAGCAATTTTTTTCTTCTATTCATTGGCATTGAGATTTCATACAGCCATAATGTTTGCTAAATTTATAAATATGCATTAAATGAGCGTACAAAATATAAATATTCTTATAGATTGAATAATTTCCACTTTGTAATATAGTATGATAATTGAAAGGTTGCTCTAAGAGTTTCACTACTTCACTAAAAACTCCTCACGTTCCAAATGGAAAGGGGGGAACTCCATAACCAAATGTTCCAGGTTTCCGTAGCTGTCTTCGCAGCTGCTGCAATTCGCTGACTCCTAAACTCCAATTCCAGCAAGGTATGCATCACAGACTCTATGGTTTGATCTTAGTCTGCTCATGATCCGACCGAATTCTTTACTAAGTTCTCGCCGATAGAACCTAAGTGCGGCTGCAATCTCTTATAAAATGGTCCTTCACTTGATGAGCTAAATTGTCTCTGTCCTTTGTAGAGGAGAACGTGAATTGAAAGGCACCAAGTTGGTAAGTAATAAAGTTTTCATGACTCTAGTTTTAGAAGAGAACAACGGAATAACACGCAAACGGACAACTGAGACAAAAAGACGTGAACCACACAAATTAATATAACATGGAGTTGGAATCCAGAGAACAAAAAGAACCTGAGGGTCAAAAGAGGCTGAAGCATGCCCCTTCAAAGGTTGGATCTCTAACTAATTTGAATTGTACTCCAATATTTTGCACTTATGTCTACTTATACGGTACTCCCTTGACCCTTTCTTCGCTAAGCTATCAACCGTATCATTTCCATTTATACCAATGTGCGCTTTTAACCATAAAAATGTAATCTCAATGCAGTTGTTTCGGCACATGTAGAGAAGTGGAGAAGTTGTTTGGTCAGTCTAGTTGTAGTGCTCTTGAAGGATGCTGAACCAAAACACTCAAGGAGTCCGAGCTAACAATGTGGTTTATGCCCGTATCTCTCAGTTGCAAAATGTATTGTAGGGATACAGCAAAATAATACTGGTCATACATAATAATAAATAATAAGGTCATTTACTGCCAAGACGAACTTGAAGGACATATTATGTCCTTCAAGTTCGTCTTGGCAGTAAATGACCCTTTTTGGGATTTTTGATTGTAGGTATATCAAAGAAGGAGCTCATAGCCACATTGACCTTAAATTATATTCTTGACAAGTTTGAAAAATGCTTCAAGTTATTACACCGGTTTTTATTTTTCTGTATGGATCACCCGCCTGCAACGAACTCGGCATTTCCATTAGTACCTACCATTATTATCAACTTTATTTAGACAGCAAAACAACGATATCCGAGAATTGTAGGTGCTCTCATACATTCATAACAAAATTTGGTTCATGGTTGCTAAGGAAGCACAAAGGATTGACACGAAACTCTAATCGAAAAAAATATCGCAATTTATCAGCTGAATTTTGAGTGAAAATTTAGTCTACTTCCGTCGATGAACCTTACACACATCCGCTCCGACCACATCCCCACAATGAGGATTTCGGTTTGGAGTTCTTGGTAATCAGACTGTTGTTTTATGCAACTCCAAAAGATTTGGGCAATAAAAAGTGTTGTCTTGCCATGGTTAACATCGAGCAGAACAATAGCGAGAGAAACCTGAACAATAGCACACTCGAGAAAAGAAGAGGTCATCTTGACAGGACTGCGAATTGGACACACCTGTCTTACCCACGACTACCAGACGATGTCCAGGGTGCGGATTCTTCCTCCAGTTTGCGACACCTGTGGATGTCAACTGACTGCCCACCACCTGCTGGAGGAATGTCCAATTTTTTTCAGTATCCCACGTCTGTACTTCTGCAGGATCTTAAACTGTTATTAAAAAAAATTCAACCTACTTGAAACCAATTTTTGAAAAACTGAAAAAACAACGTTTATACTATGAATAGATAGTAACTAACAGTTAACTTATTGAATAATTGCACATGGTCGAGTGCGCCTAAATAAAGTAAAGTAAAACCTAAGTACAGTTAAAAGTTAAAGTAAAAGTTAAGTTAATAAAAAGAATAAAGTAACGTTCTGCTTTATGACTTGAACCAACTGCCAGTCCTCACAGAGGGTGAACGGTTGGTTAAACACTCGGTTAAAAAATCGTTCGTTAAACAACGGTTGAATCATTCGATTCAAAATTCAATTATATTTTCAATTGGCGAAACAAGAACACTTTTTTTGGGTTTTTGAGCGAAACGTGTGGAAATTTCAAGTCCATTTTTTTCTCCCTTGAGAGTGACTGAAAATAACCAATTTCGGTGCAGAACTTGACCCCGAATGGAGCAGGTGTACAAATTTCATCAACTTCGGACCATGTTAATTGCTTTGTACGGCGGAAGGAAAACGGAGGGAAGAATTATTTGTATTAAAATTTTCAATTTACAATTTAAACAATAAAATTTTAGGGAGGGATTAACAATTTTTTTTCTTGCTCGATTTCCATGGTTCATTAATGAAATTTTACACCGAAATTTTAGTGCAAACTATTGAAATGTTGAGAGTAATTACATTCCGCAAAATTCCCAATCAAACTGAAGATGAAAATACGGAAGAAATCACATTCATCAAGTATGGCAGTATTTTTAATCAAATTCACAAATCTTTGTACGATTTAAAATAAAGTTTGTGATTAAGAATAGAATTTGCCGATTTTCTCCTTTAGTCTTAACTATCAACCCTGGATGGAACAGGTGACGTTTTAGAATCCAGACTTCTTCATTATAATATTCTTCATTATTCCATTATGGGTCAAGTACGTAAAGTAAATACATAATTCGCTGTATTCAGCTTTTAATAAGTTATAATGAGACAGATTAATAAAAGCGCCGTTTGTGTGTCTAATCATTTCTCCTTCCTCCTCCTCATTAGCGCTAAAAATGATGCCGAGCTTGTCCCCCAAGGGCAGCGTGGGGGGTAGGTAGAGACACCGGCGTTCGTTTGAATATTTTAATTGGGCCAACCCGCGCTTCCCTTAACCTCCGGCAGGGGCGCTCAGAATTGTAAATGCCGGGCGGCGTGAAGGGCGGCGGGTCGGCGTCCTTATTGAAGGTGATCTGAAGGTGGCACAGCTGGTCTAGGATTATGTATGTATACAGCGAGAAAGGGTGAATACATAATGCAGGCCATCCAGACCAAAAAGTCGCCTACACATTATCATGGTATGAAAAGCCCGTTTGGTAGGGAAATGGCATTTTAGGGAATAAGTTTCAGTCAAAGAGGACGGTCCACTCTAATTTTCATGGAAACCATCGAGTTCTTCGCTTCATGAGCTGGTTTCAGAGTCGATCCGGAAGAGCTGCCGGTGAGGAATGGAACTCTCTCCATATTAACAAGGATCGTCTTTCGAGGCAGAATTGGAGGAAGAGGCTTTTCCAATAAAACATTTCTAGCAAACGTATTTGGAAGCACATTTAGCTTTATTATTTACTATATTAAATCTTTAGAATCGAGCAGAATATAATTCAATGTATGTAGAATCCAAAAATCGAATAAAAAAATGTTCAGACCGTCTGCCGTATGTGGCACTTTTCTCAGTTCCCATGGACCGATTTTGCTAAAATTTGGTACACTGGCTCCATTTGAGTTTAGTAGGGCTTCGAAGGTTTTGGTTATTATTAGTCACTTCTAAGCGGTAAAAAGAGGGAGAAATTTTTCCAAAACTCTCCAGCAAAAAATTTACAGGTAAGTATTGTTCTTTTTTTTAATTACTTCAAATAGCGACGACTTTAAGGAATTTTTTTTTCTCACCATTCTGAGCTCTGTGGGACCAAACGTTAGTCTAGTGAGGGTAATTGATTAAACACAAAAACAAGAGAAACAATTTTTCATGCATTCAAGATAGTGTTTAATTTATGAAAATTAATGACTAAACAGACAAACAAAAATTGTTAAATGCGTGTTTATTGTGAAATTGATCACAACACGAGGGTGCCAGTGAGCCATCCGATGACCAGTGCCTGGGGACCGACTGCCCCCTCCTCCCGCCAACCCATGATCCTAAGACGGTACAGGGTGAGGCAAAAAGGACGAACGTTTTACAAAAATTCATAAACTTGTTAAGAATCATTAAAAAAAAGAAAAAAAGGCATTTTCAGAATCCTTAGGTCAAATCAGGTCAGAATCCTAATTGTGGAAAATTAAGAAGTAAGTGACGGCGGCTGCTGTCACCGGAGCTATGTTGACATGATCAGTACTTACTTCTTGCCTGAGTTACGACAGAAACGGATACCAATTCGTCGTGTTTGGTTCCAGCAAGACGGGGCAACATCCCACACTGCAAGCAACTCAATGGATGTCATCCGCCGTCACTTCCCAGGTCGAGTGATATCTCGATTTGGGGACATTAATTGTTAACCTTATTAATCCCCGGTTCTGTCCAAATGCGATTTTTTCTTGTGGGGGACACCGTAAGACACGGGTGTACACTCACATGCCACGAAACCTCCAGGAATTGAAGGAAGCTATTCGCGAGGAAACTGCCGACCAATGCTCGAGAGAGTAGAAGCCAACTTCGTTGAACGACTTCAGCGCTGCATCACTGAACAGGGTCACCACGTGCCTGACTTAATTTTTCACAATTAGGATTCTAGAGTGCTTTGACCTATGGATTCTGAAAATGCCAATACTTTTTTTTAAAAATGATTCCAAGTTACTCTGTGTTGGATTCAAAAATAGGAGTGTGAATCGCACATGAACGTTCGCTGACGGAAGTGAACCAATTTGCATCTATCAAATGCTATCTTTGTTTCTTTGTTCGTTTCTTCGAATAGAATTTCATGACACTCATTGTGCTACCTTAAAAACCAAGAATCAGATTTCGAACATCTTTGGGATAACGCTGTTACGAACTTTTTGTCAAAATAGTAAAGTCACTGCCATTCCTGGCGTCGCGGACGTCATCAGCTGACTTCCAAAAGGATGATCAGAATTTGTTCTGATGTTTCGCTCATGGCTTCCCATTGCCTCACCGCCTTGGGTTGGGACGAGGCAGGCGTTGAGCCACAGACGCACGAAAACACGCCCC
The DNA here is from genome assembly GCA_009739505.2 of Apolygus lucorum. Classification (NCBI taxonomy): domain Eukaryota; kingdom Metazoa; phylum Arthropoda; class Insecta; order Hemiptera; family Miridae; genus Apolygus; species Apolygus lucorum. Next base: position 16,654,473 of record CM019179.2, read on the forward strand.
AGCGGTGAGATTTGAACGCACGTCTCCCCGCAGTAGTCGTTTCGTGTCTCGCCATCAAAGAACGCGCGCCCGAGCGACCGCGCACCCACAACCCTAACTTTTTGTCAAAATAAAAATGATAATAATGAGTGCGATAATATCGTTAGTAGGTACTATGCCTCATTATTTGCGGACGAGAAATCCTAACAGAAAAAATAAATCGTTATGTAATAATTTGCAGCGTTTTCTAGAAGAGAGGACTCCACCAAGTTTCATTCGATTTATTTAGCTATTGGTAGATGTGCCATGTTTTTCTTCTTTTGGAGGGGCAGACTATGGTGGTAAAAACTGGATGTTGGATCTCTAGGGTGGAACAATCATCCAAAAGGGCAGAGCAGCTAGTTGTATGTAGGTACTCTCTATCTCTCCAAAATGGAGCATAGGGCTATAAAGAATGTCTTTCATTCTGAACTATTCCCGGAGAGAGTTTGTATCCTGCCACGATTTCCCTGATTGGAAAATTCTGCCTCCATAGGCCGTCTCAAAGTTCCCATGTGTTGCCCTCGTCGTTGAAACCCTTGTGGGTTCCAGTCTGAAACACTCCGCTCTATTGCTTCTTCGGCTTCTCGCCGGGTGTGATTTATCCGACCCTATTTTCTCTCCTTTATCTCCATGGATATAGGTGTCTGGTTAGTGATGCTCAACGACTTGCCCTGATCAGTGAGGATAGAAGAATATACTTACTTCTACACTTACTTCTATACTCAGTGGTCCTGATCTTCAAGCATCCTCTTGTAACCATACCTGCAACATACGTCTTAGGTTAGCATCGGTTAAATGAAATCTAGAGCTTTTTGGTCAGGACTTTTTTGACCTTCTACATCTGATTTGATATTCGTATTAAATAGGGGTAGTTTGGTCCCATTAGAGAAATACTTCTCCAGGGAGTGATGGTACTCTTCCATAGGTACTCGTAGGGCAGAGCGGGTACAAGGACATTTTTCGAAAATGATTTTTCCAATCACCTGATTTTTCACAAAAATAAAATTTTTTTCTCAAAATTCCATAATTTTATTTTAATAACAGAGTTCTTGCCACTTTGTAAAATACTGGTGATTTTCATGCGGGATGTAGCGAACATTCGACTCCGATGCGTGAGGATTTGAGGAACCTACATTGACCACCCAACTTGGCGGACGGTTTTACGACAGACGGCACCACCAACGTTGGAATCTTGCGATTCTCGTAAAGTTCGTTACAAACGAGTTTACGATCTTTCATTCACTATTTCGTCATCAGTTTCCGACCTGAGTAAGTCAATAAAGGGTCTTTATCGGCACCTTTCGTGGATTCGTGCCTACGTATCAACCACGTTGAAAAATGTCGACCGGAGCACATTCGAATCAAGTGAGTCATTTATTTTATCACATCCTCTTTGGTCGCATTATGGGTGTAAAAAAAACGAACTGAAGTAGGTATACGTCGAAGGGCAGTTTCTTCTTCGGAATGAATAATGAAGATAAAAAAGATTTTGCTGCAGTCAGCAGCAAGTTGCAGTTTTGTTTGTCTTCCCTTTATCAGCAGTCCCAAAAACCAGTGAAGGAATGTCACGTTTTCGGTGGGGGACAATACGTATCGCTACCCTGATACTGAAGAGGGGGGATTTGAACTTCAGTCTCTTTGGAGAAAGGAAGCGGAACGCTGGTTGGAGGTAAGTTCGAAAATTTCTATAAATGTTTTATTTTATTATGGTGAAGCTCTCAAAAAAATTGTGTCAGTGCTCCCTCCCTCCACTCATCTCACCATGTATCAAATTTATGCACATTACTTATTTTATATTATTTGACTATTTTATGGGTGAAGTCAACAATCGAAGATTGATGTTTAAAAATGTTTAAAAAGAAATGTTTACCCTCCCTCAAACTTGTCGGTTCACGTTCCAAGGTACGTAGAATCCGAAAATCGAATAAACATTTTTCCGTCCGTCCGCCGTACGCGGCACTATCCTTCGTTCCCGATTTTAATGAAATTTTATATGTGGGCTCTTTTTGGGATCTAGGTAGTGGTTCCCTGAAGCTTTTGGTTGATGTCGGTCACTTCTGTAGGTTGAAATAAGGGTTGAAATTTTGAAAACGATCTAGCTAAAAAATGTCGATATGAAGGTATAGTTTTTTCATCAATTCAAGATAGTATTGCATTTTTAGAATTTTTAGAGACCACACGGAGCTTTGTAGGACAAAGCATTTGCTCCGTACGAGAACTCAAAGGTTGGGCTTACAATAAATCAGAAACACGAGTGTGAATCGCAAGAGAGGCCTAATCTCCGTTCAAATTTTAGCTGATCAAAATGGGATCGCTGTAGGTACGTGGTTTTTTTTAAACATTTTGAGCAGTAATGGTGGTTTTATTATGAGTTCTGGTGGATTGTAACTGTCAAAGTTCTCGATCTTCTGTGCGCTCGTCCGATCACCGAAGTCAAGCTGCGTTGGGCGTGGATAGTACGTGGATGGGTGACTGCCTGGGAACACCGCCATATTAGATGGCATCTTTCCCTGCTCAATATTTATTAAATGTGCTGACATTTTAAATTCATTTTTGCAACATTTGAGCCTTATTATTAATTATAATAATTCATTATTATACAACGTTACTCGTTGTGTAGTAAGTTTCGAATCGAGAATGAAGAGTTCATTTCTTCCAAACAAACTTCATTGTGAAGGTAGTAAGGTAAAAGCACCAAAGGCGGACATGTTAAGGAGGAATGAGCATATTTCGTCGCTTAGAGTTCATAAATTCTAGTTAAGATCTTGTTTCAACTCATTTTTTAGTAGCTTGGACATCTCTGAACAATTAGGAATAGGAATATATGCCACTTGAACGGTTTTTCTTAATAAAAACATTAAATTTATAAATCGAGTTTTTGCACCAGTAGCGGACACGTAAAAATTGGTGTGCTCCAGTGGCGGACATTTCGGGATCCAATAGAGGACATCAGTTTTGATTTCAACAATAAATTTATTTTGTCATTGAAAATAACATTATAGGTTTGTCAAAATGACTAATCAGTCTCTTGGAAGCTATTATAAGGAATTCGACTTAATAGGAAAACAATTTTCTGTCTTTTCATTAGCTATTAAACTAGGAACACAATGTTTTTTAAAAATTTTATACTAGAATCACAAAGGTTTTCACCTAAACTTATTGGAACTAGAATAATTTGTAACTCTTGGTATCATCACAGTGTAAAGGCACTTACTTATATAACTATTACATAATTGTATATGGACATTTACACCTAATCACACTTTTACACTTAAAAAGTATCACACTGTTTGTTGCATACAAACTTTGGGTAACAAAGCAACAGTACAGTTAAAATATAAAACAAGTAGGCATCCAAATACATTGAAATGTTGAAGTCAGTTCATGGAAATGGATAAAAAATATTTTTAAAGCCGCTCAATTTACGAAAACTTGGTCAGATTTAAATTTAAAAATTTTCGAATTGAAATTTAGAGCCAAGACGTCTCGGGGTGGACAGTTTCTTCACTATTTGATCATACTTTATTTTCCTAACATCTTTACCATCTTCATTGAAAATCCGTCCTATTCGAGAGGAAGAATTCATTATTCCAACCATCAGTTCGTCATCCGAATATTTACTTATAATTTTACAAACATGTTCAACCACGCCCTTGTTCTTATTGAATCGAGCTACAATAAAATCTCCTTCTCCATAGGGATCCACACTTGAGTTACACTCTCCAGTTACCGTAATATTGTCTCTTGTCTCTAGAATGACTGACTGTTCTCCAATATTTCCTTGTTTGTTTTTTCCACTTATCCTGCGTAGATCTTGTGGTATTATTTCTTGAAGTCGCTGTCCAACACTCAGCCCCAGGTCTTCTAGATTCCTGCATTTCTCACTTTTAGAGATCATCATTTGTGCTATCTCGATTTTATTTTCTAATCCCAACTCCAAATTTTGTCCAGGTCCCAGAAGATCATTTATTACATTGGCTTTATATTCACCAGGTTCAATGTCTAAACCATCTATACAGAAAATTTGATTTATGATGCCTTCGTCCCTGTCGACTACACTGACTATTTCATTCTGTTCCACATCTTCTGGATCTGGATTGTCACTGGAACATAAGGGTGGTTGCAAAAAGTTAGCAGCAGCAACTTCGACGTCCGATTCATGGTCATCATCACTTATTGATGAAACCCTGTCTTCACTTTCAGAGGACGATGGGAGTTTTTGTTTACGTCGTTGGGTGTTACGTTTTCTAGTTGCTGTATTTTCCTTTCTGTTCATTGCTTTTTCCTTTTCTCGCTTCTCTTTCTCTTCTTTCTTCCTTATTTGTGACAGTTCCTTCTCAGCTTTTTTTCTTTGTCTTTCCATTGCTCTCTCTTGCTTCTTTGACTCAGTTTCCAATTTTTTCTTAGCTTTCTTCTCGTGATATTCTATCCAAGGCTGATAAGTTATGACACTTGGAAATAGCTCACGTTTTCTGGACTTCTTTAAAGGGCCTGGTTCGGGGTATACAAACGCTCTCTTGAATGGGCTAGGCAGTGGAAGCTGATTCTCACGACGATCAGGCAGACCTGGGAGCTCCTTAATAGGACTCTGTTCCATTTCTTGTGTAAGACGTGGAATTTCCTCTAAGTTGGTGATTGGGAGTGAGCTACCAGATTCTTGTAAAGATTCTGCGGCATTGTATGTAGTTGTGCTCTGATTCAGCAGAAGAGAAGGAGTACAAGGAGACGTTTTTGAAAAAGCTTGATGTTGCTGTCTAACTTCTCTCCAGACATGGAATAAAGAAAAGTCCTCAGGTTGAATGGATGATGAACCATCTAGTGCCATGGCAGAAATGAATGTTTTTAATTTTATAGGTCCTATAATTTTCTCCATGACTTCTAAAGTGGTGGTAGCATTAATCGTAGAGGATGGTATATTTAAGGGACTATTGCCAAGAGGGCTTGAGACTTCCTCCGGAACTTTCGTAGGGTTGGCGTTGACTGGGGCTTCTGGATTCCAGGGATAAAGCCCACATTTCTTAAACCCATTTGAAATTATGGTGGGATTTATTTTGTCGAATACTTCTTTGAGAAGTGGTGTAAAATCTTTTTTCTTCAAAATTGGGTTCTGTAAGTTCTTCAAGCGCCAATCGTGCGTTTTTTCACGCCATGCCCCTTTAAGAGACCTGAAGACTGAGACGTCCATAGGTTGGATGAGATGTGTAGCATTTGGGAAAAGCGATACCAGAATTATACCATTTGTTCGGCAAAATGTCGATGTTTGGAGATTCAGGTGTGAAACGTGCCCATCCAAAAACAATATTACAGGCAACTCAATATTGCTCGAGAGAAGCCAAGGATGGAACACGTTGGTTATGTATTCAAAAAAAAGTGCACCATTCATCCAACCCGTTTCTGATTTTCCTATGCCCCAGTTCGGTGGTACACTTGCTGCTATCTCAAACGGTATCCTTTCATACTTGAAGACCACACATGGGGGAGCCATTTTACCAGCTGCATTAGCAGTAACGAGAACTGTGATGCACTCCTTTTCATCAGGATTCACCATTCGGTACACAGTCTTGTCCCCTTTACGTGCCAATACGGTGGGTCCTTTCGGATTGAGGAAAAAAGCAGTTTCGTCACTATTGAATATGCGTGATGGCTCATAAAGAATATCATTTTGTTCGTGGTCTAATAAATAATTGAATATTGAATTGGACCAGTCAATAAGGTCAGTTGAAGTAACAGAGGCTCTGGAGGCAGTCAAATTTTGACTCATCCTCTCTGAAACATTAGGGTGCCGCTTCAAAAATGATGCAAACCATTTTTTACCTGGTCTATTACTGGTGAATATACTGGTCCTATCTGTCTCTTCTAGAAGACGTTGAACGCTGACAAAAAGATTGTTTTTTGTTACTGGAAATCGTGCATCAGGCCCATTTTCCTCTCCATAGGACGTTTCCCTCGAGCTTTGTAATAAAGAGTAATCCTGGGGACTTGATGTTCCCTTGCAGCTTCAGTAATCGACTTCCCTTGGAGGACATCTCTTATTGCCTCGATCATGGACTCTTCCGAATACTGCAACAAAGATCTCTTCTTTTTCAATGTTGGAGGGGTTTTTTTGTTTCCCAATCTGTAACAATGAACAAAATGAGATTAAAATAAATGATTAGGTAATAGGTAACTGAGTACCTACCTAATCGTTACCTACTTGTGATAAAATTAATTAGCTACTAATCTATGTGAATGATGTTTTTACTGATCTAAAACCTGTCCACAAGGTACAATTCTTACTTGAATAACATTTCTTGTTATCATAATCCCAAATTAAATCAATACGTTCATTCAATACCATTCAGAAAATATAATATGTAAATTAACTTGTAAATCAAGACTAAAACTGGAATGGGGGACTCTACTGTCCGCCTTTGGGTTGACTGCTTATAACAAGAGAACCAGAAGAGGACACCACTTGTCCGCCTTTGGAGCACCACTGAGAGAGCACACTTACCAAAGGCGGACGGGTGTGTCCGCTACAGGAGAATTAGGATTTGTTCCATGGTCCAGTAGAGGACACCCGAAAAAAGCGATTTCCAGAGGAAATATGGAATATTTCCACGAAATTGTCATTCAACTGTGTTGTTAAATCTCTAAGAAACCTAAAAATCAAAAGGATAATTAGTGAAATGAATTATTTAGCTTAAAACTCACCTCCGCTTCCTTCCCATTTTGTGTAAGTCGCCAGAGCCTAAACCACTTCGAAACAGAAAGCCAACATTTGAGTTGGCACTATTCTTCTATTTCTTCGTCAGACTTCTTCTTCTTCTTCCAGTCTGCTCACATAGAGATTACTTAACCCGAAAAATGATGAATCAAGAGCCCATGGAGCTTACTAGCCTTATTTTCAAGGCTTTTTCATGGAAGTGTCCGCCACTGGGGAGGCGTCCGCCTTTGGGCGATGACTTCGTATTCATTTCATCACTGTCCGATCAATAAGAACCTTTGGAAAATTTATGATTAATAAACATAATTTACAACCTCTCAATCGTGTTGCTGTTTGTCAATTTGAAAAGCTTTGTATATGACCGAAATAATCATGTTTCATATTGGGCAATTTGTTAGTAGAAGTGGTGTAATACTGCATTTAATTATCTGTGCGAAATCTTCATGTCCATGTTATCCTGTGGGGAAAAACTATACTGCCCATCCAACTTGAAGACGTTTTATTGCACGATTCAAAAAATTGTTTCTTGAAGAGCTCTTTGGATAAATATTTTATTTATCCAAATTTATGAGCTCGTCTAGAGCATATTTGAATTAAATTTCAAAAAAATTGAGGCGAGTTGTTGCTTTAATTTTCTTTAAAACGTCCAATAGTGAAGTGGTGAGACTTGAATTTTCTTTCTTGTTTTAGCACACTTGAGGACTTCCGTTTTGGATGAAATGCTAGTATTTTTAACAATATAATTTGAGAGCTATCTTTCAAAGCTTAACAGAATATTTGAGGTTGTTTCATGCAGAACGTTTTGTATCTACGATTATTTCAAATTAAAATTATTATTTAACAGATTATTAAATTAATTATAGTCAGATTGTCCCCTGATTCCTCCCCATTACAGGACGGTCATTTGCCACCGGTCATTACCCACTCTGTTAAATTGGAGTTTCTACTTTTAAGAAAATTTCATAATGATTGGACAGGTTTGTCCTTTGATAATCCTCTCCAGTTCTGCATAGCTGACGGGTTTACCATTTTCTAATTTACTATTTCTACTCCGTATATGCATACGATGAAGCTATATGCTAAATCGACACGGTGTAGTTTAGCAGCTTATAGGGTATAATAATATCATAATATTATCGTAAAAAATATATTACAGTATTATACAGGGCGGCTCGCGAGTCCCCCCCCCCCCCCTTGCAAAAATATTCCAGATAGCGGTAAAAAAAGGAACTTTTTTTAACTATTCATGATTTTTTCCAAGGACCTCAAATATGACCATAGTGTGCAACGCACACCAACTTTGTTATTTCAAATGGGAACCCCTATTTTTTATGGCAGATTTGGATTCCACGTGAAATTTCATGAATTTTAGAACCCTCAACCGATATTTTTGGTTTCGCACAACCCGTCCAGTGAGCGTGCAAACATGCGCAACCCCTGGATTGTGCCAAAATTGAGATGAAGGTAGACCACAAGTGTGATACATGTTTTTTTTAAATAATTTTTGACGCTAAATCACGTGGTGGTATCCATTTTTGGATTTTTCTGGAATTTTTCGAAAATTGCTCTTTTTCCATCCTTATGAGTTACGACGCAATTTTAATTAGTTCGGGTGGTTAACTCTACCCCTAAGTCTTATTGTCTTTCCCTCCTCCCAAATTTAGGGGTAGCGTCAGCCACCCGAACTATTCAAATTTTCGTCGTAACTCATAAGGATGGAAAAATAGCTATTTCCTACTAAAAACCACCTAATTTTAGGCCGCCGTTTCGAAAAATTCCTGTTCAATCCAAAAATGGATACCACCACTTGATTCAGCGTTGAAATTAATGACAAAACAAGTATCACACTTGGGGTCTACCTTTATCTCAATTTTGGCACAATCCAGGGGTTGCGTATGTTTGCGCGCTCACTGGACGGGTTGTGCGCAACCGAAAAATTCCATTGAGGGGTCTAAAACTCACGAAATTTTACGTGGAATCCAAATCTTCAATCAAAAATAGGGGTTCCTATTTGAGATAACAAAGTTGGCATGCGTTGCGCATGATTGCGCACCGTGGTCATATTTGAGATCATGAAGATTTTTTTAAAGTTTCTTTTTTTTACCACTATCTGGACGATTTTAGCAGGGGGACTCGCGAGCCACCCTGCATAAATTAACAGATTATTATTGATGTGTAAATGAAAGATAATAGAAAATATAACTACATCTTTAGATGTCAACAAATTTAAAAAGTAACGGACAGAAAAGTAATTACTACTAATTAATTTAACAGAAACGGCTACTTACGTTAGATGACCCTAACAATGAAATTGAAATTTATTACCTTCATCATCATACAATGAATACAAAAATTAAACGTACAAAATAATACATAATAATTAAAGTATTAATATTTTTGTAATTAATTATATAGATATATATATATTGCTCAACACTAGTTACAGAAGTAACTAGAAGCCTTGCTTATGGCAGCATACATGAGCCAGTTTCCCATTCCCGATTACTATTGTACGAGTACCTATGTACACTAGGTATATCGAGATTACTTATACAAATTACTTATACAATAAAAAATGTGTTTCGGTGTTACAACTCACAACATTATTACTATTAAAATTAATTATTTAGGTAAGTACCTACTTAGATTTCATTAACAGATTCTATTATTTAATTTGGATTGCATACCTTGGGTATCTTTTATTCCAATTGGGTATTGTAATTCCATGCAATAGAAGAATGAAGACCACTTGTTTTCAGTCTATATAATTCACAATTAATTTATGATGGATTGTTATAATGGCTGTCTTTACACTCAAAACTATTTTCTCTCTTATTTTAAAATAAATATGAAGGCTCGTATTACTGATCATCGTGTTTTACCAGGACATAGGCGGGCGTTGATTGAAGGAGGATGGGACCGAAGAAATTGCGCGCTCGTCCGAAGCCGCAAGGAAGAAGGAAGTGCACAAGGAAGGGACAAGGAGGACCGGAGAGGATAATCACAGCACAGGAAACATTGATGAGAAACAAAAATGAAAGAGAACGGCGTCTGAAAAGAAGAAACCTGGCTAAAATGAAACTGGGGCCATGGCCTGTTTTGGGTTCGTTCGAAAAGCTTGATTCACCTGAAGAACTTCGTATAGATGCTGATCAGGAGTCACTGGAGAAAAATTTAAGAAAGCATCATTCGCCTTTACCTTCTACTTCGAGGTCGGCTGATTTATTGCTCCAGCCAACCGTTGATCTTCTTCGAGTTGAGGAAGCCGACATACAGGCTGTAGTGAAACCATTTAAACAACCAAGTGGTAAACAAGTTTTACAGTCAATTACTAAAAATGTGAAACAACTCATGGCTAAAAACAAGGAACCCCTGGTACAGCCAAACGTCAAGCTAATGGAATTCAAATCGATTGATGAACCAATGAACGAATCTGAAGTTGAAAACAATAAAAATTTACCAACAGATGAATCCCAAAAACAACCTAAACATGGAGAACAGTCAATTTCAAAACATGTGAAGCAGCTGATTGCTCAAAAAGTGAATTTTAAGAAACCTACAGTTGAGCCGAATGCTAAACAAATGCATAACAAATCTGTTGGAGAAACCATGGACAAACCTGTCGACAAAAGCGTGGAAAATCTGCGTTCAGAGGAACTCTTCAAAAGATCACTTGCTGCAAGAGGAGAGCAATCAATTACCAAACATGTGAAACTGCTGATTGCTAAGAAGTCGGAACCTAGGATTGCCCGAATTGTCGCATTTCAGAACTTGAAGGAAGTCAAGGTTATGCCGAATGCTGAGAATAACAAATTTACTGGTGAACCCTTGAACGAACCAGAGAAAAAAGATGACCTCTCCAAAAAACCACTAGCTAATCGGGGCGAACTTTCGATTACTAAAAATGTGAAACATCTTATAGCTAAGAATGTGGTTGAGGAGAGGTCCGTCAAAATGCCTTTAGTTCGGGGGATTGTGAGAGTAAAAAAACAATATATTAAAGAACCCTTGCACCGGTCAGCACCTAAACATGTAAAACAATTGATCAGTAAAAATGTAAAACAGTTGATTGCCAAAAATGTGATGAAAAAGAAAGCTAGAAATGAAGAGCAGCTGATTGATGAACTTGAAGCCAAAGAATTATCTCAGGAAACCATCAGTCAGAATGCCGAACTTGAGAACACCAAATCTAGCGAGGAATCCATGGAGAAATCGATCTCAATACATGAAGAAGAAAATTTGGTTGAAGAGTCCATGGTACAACGGAGTATGGCGAAGAGACATGAATCAGATGAAGTATCATTAGAATTGTCAACTGCTGAACAAGTAACACCGTCTGTCACTAATGTGCAACACCTGACAGTTGAAGACGTAGGACTGGAGATTGCAAGAAGAGCGGAGTATCCTATGACAGAAGAATTGACGAATGGGGCTGTTCGAGAATCCATGTTACAGCCTAATGATGAACCAATGAAGGAAAAGCCTTCAGAAGAGCCCCTAATACACCCGAAAAACGTGTGGGTAGAAGAAGAGCCGGGTGAAAGGACAATGATTCAGCAGATTGTGAAAAAAAGGGATTTAAAATTTGAAGATCTATTGGAGCATTATCGTGCTACACGTGTAGAAAACCAGCCAACTGACGATCCGATGAACGTACCAACTACCCATGGAGTGAAACAGTTAACCACCTGGGACGCTGAACTCATGATTTCTAAGAATGTGAATCAGTCAATGGACAAATTTGTGGCAGTCGAGTCTGATAAGGAATCCACAATTCAGCTGAATACTGAACTGACAAACGAGCCTTTGAAGTCCCATGCGAACAATATTCACGATGAAGAAGAGGAAGTTGAAGAAATTGGTCACATTTCAAAATTGATAAATCCATTTTCTGAGGAACTACAGGAGCAGCTCAAAGATGTACAAGTAAAACACCAGCCAAATAAAGATCGGATGAATCAATGTCCTGATCTTCACGTGGAACAGTCGACCGCCAGGAACCCCAAACAGCTGATTCCTACTAATTTGGAACAGCCAGTGGATAAACATGCGACAAACCACTCGATTGAGTTGAACGCTGAACTGGAAGATGATCCTTTCAAGGATCCTACAAAAACCCCGGAGATCACTATACAAGTTGAAGATGAGGATGAAGGATCCATTGGTCATATTTTAGACGTGACAATTCCACCGACTGAAGAACTATTCGAGCAGCCAAGGGCTAAACATTTAAATCAACAGGTTTCTAAAAATGTGGGTCAGCCGATCGATAAATATGTGACAAACGAACCTGATGAAAATGACACGATTGAGCTGAACGCTGAACTGGCAGACAGGCCTTCCAAGGAACATACGAAAACCCCAGAGATCATTTCATATGTTGAAGAAAAGGTAATTGAAGGACCCAGTGCTCATATTTTAAAAGTGACAAATCTGCACATCGAGGGTAATTCGGATCAACCTTGTACTAAACATGTAGCCTATCAATCTCCTGAGTACACCTTGAACCAGAAAAATACCCAAATAGTAGAAATGCCAATTTTCAAAGACGTTGAAGAAGAACCTCTGAGTCTACATTCTAGAAGAGACCTGGAAAAGGCACCATTGGAACAACTGGTGCTGGATGATGATGAGTCTATTGTACAAGCCATGAAGAGGCTGGTGCTGGAAGATAATGAAGAGCATATTGAACAAGCGGTTGCTGAAAACATGAAAAAATCAGCAACTCGAAGAAAAAGGGGTAGAGGAAGAAAACAATCTACTGGTTCGGAGCTCAGTTCACTTGGCATAGCAGAGACCAGTTCAGCCGAATATCTGTCACCCAAGGAAGATCAATCGAGGATGGAGCGCCAACCCTCACCATCAACTTCAAGACTTCAGATCTCTAGTTCCATGCTTCGGCCTCAAACTATGCATTTTACAAAAGAGCACAGTGAGGAATTTGAGGAATCAGCTGATCACCAGTACGTGGCAGTGAGGAAAGAATCCATTGATGAACCTGAAAATCTGCCAGAAGCCATATCTGCAGCAATACTGCCTAGGCACAACGAATCCACACCTTCCCTGTCTTCTGGAGATTCTGAAGAAGATATTGAGATTCCGATCGGATGGCAACATGTGGAAATCAGAAAAGAGCTCATTGAAGACTCGATTAAACAATCGATTGGAAAGATGTTCGAACAACCGTTTCCGAGATCTTTCCGTGAAAAACCGAAACAACGTCAGCTTTTCGTCGTTTCCAATTATACAGAGCAGAGTTGGATTGCAGCCGTGTTCAACGATGTTTGGTATCCAGGTTGGTTTTTTTAAATTGATAATTTCAAGTTATTGTTCTTCATCCTCAAAGTGTGACTTGAAAACGTTCAACTATTTGTAAATATTATAGATCAGAAAGATTCATAATCGTGTTACTGGTTAATTTTCAAAATATCTGCACCAATGTAGTAGCGATCAGCTACAACAAAGTGTACGTTTTTGAGTCTTTCAACTCAGAAACTCGAGTCAAGTCGTGCTTTTTACTTCTAAATTGTTACTCCTGGATTTGTGTAGTTTTGAATTCCGAAAGGGACAAAAAATTATGTTTTATATGTTCAATAACTATACTAGAGGTACCGAAACTGAATCTCTACAAGGAAATTATCTAAAATTTTAGCGTACCATCGAAAAAAGGTATCATTAAAAAATTGTAATAGGTACTGATAGAACGGATATTTGTTGTTTAGTTAGAAATCAAGTTCTCTCATAATTCCTTAAGTGTAACAATTTAGACTAAGATTATGCTTTAGACTTTGGTTATCAAATAACGATTGTTCAAATCCAATTCCAATCGTCTAAATAACTTTGCAATTAAGATAATTTAACTGTTTGGAAAATGTCAATTTTAATGCGTATAGTTTTCTTAGAGTAGAATCAACTAATAAATCTCGCTTTAAAAAAATTGATTGGGTTAATTGATTGATTGAGGATATTGCTAGCGAAAATTCACGACTCAAAATTTTTGTCGAATTTTCTATATTGTACGAAATAGCGCTGAATTACGACTGAGGCTCTCATTACATCGGAAATACATATTTATCAAAATATATCATTACTTACATTCGGCACAAATGAGTCTTGTGAGGACAAAAATAGTAAATTTAATTACTGAATAACTAGTTCTTATATGTACTCGTATGTTTCATATTTGAAGTTTTAAAAATGTCAAGAAAAGGTTACTGTTACTTCTATTCCATTTTGAATCGGATTTTGATTCTCTATTTGAATGAAATTTGATCATTTAATAATGATTAACATTAAGGTTTTCCATTATTTTTCCGACCACGTCAAGACTCAAGAATGCGTTACCATGTTCATTTTAACAGATAATGTCATGTGAAATTTCGTCGCGAAATAAATATTTAAAAAATGACGTAAAATTAATTATTTTTAAATGATCTGACTGTAAACCGTAGGTTACCGTCCATAGTTTTTATTTTTCGAAACACTTGAACCATTAGGTACGTAGTTTTTGGACAAAATTGGCTCCTTTTTTGTCACTGTTCAATACCAGAATACATATTATAATGTTGCAAGTTATAATATGACATCATTTTTGTTCTCTCTCACAGGTCAGGTTGAAAAAATCAACGCCGATGGGACCATTCTTGTGAATTTCATGGGACGGTCCAGTCACAAGAGACAATTTGTGTGGCCGCGCGTCCCTGATCGAAGAGTGCTCTGGCCAGAAGATGTGCTGTACGCTTTGGCTCACCCGCCAGTACAGGTACGAGCTAAGCACTACGGAGTGAAAGAGTACTCGTACATTGATTGGTTGAGTAAACCGTATGACGGAACTATCGCTCCTTTCTAAAATACGTAAAAAAAAATAAAAAAAATGGCCGGGGTTATCAACAATCCAACAATCCATCCAGCTCAGATCTATTTAGAAATAATAAACTTTGGTGTAATAATTTTTAGCGTCTTTAGACCTGAAAAGACATCATTTGGCCTGGAAATGACATTTTGTCTCTATCATTGGTCGAAAGTTTCCAAGATGAACGGTACGGATTGTTAGGTGGTCGGTGGCCCCAACAATTTTTATGCACAGAAATGAAACAACAGAACATACAGTAGTTGTGACTACCTTAGTGATTATCTTCTAATTACTTTTACTAGTTACCTATGCAAGTGTCAAACTAAATGTGGACTAGTAATACAATAAATTTGAGTTTATTCATTTTTCATGAATTTTTCAATTCATATTTTCAGATAAAAAACTCGCGGCATAATATTTTTGTTGTTGAATTACTAAATTTCAATTGTATGTTTGTAATAATTTTCTGAAGATAAGTAAATGTCTCTTAAAATAGTACCATAAAAAAGTCCACAATACTGTGAAAAATGAATGAATGTTTCTAAAAAATGTATCACTTTAAGACAAAATTTATACATGTGTATATTTTTGTAATACAGAAGTTTTTAACTTTACTGGATAAATATGTAGCATTTGAAATTTATTTCAAGAAAATTAATGAAGATTACTTTGTAAAATGGTTTCTTTATGTTGTAAACGTTGATTGGTAGCAGTTGAACGAAACAACTTCTCTGCGAATAAATTATGGAAAATCGTTAACAAAAGACTGCATTGTGCCAGGTGAAGGGTTAATTTACCCGTACCTTCCACAAGTACTCGTATTTACAAATTACAATATTTGTCATATTTAAAAAAAAATAAATCAAGGTTTGCAGCAATGTTTAAAATCAAACTGCCAACTAAAGACTTAGTTTTTCCAAAATACTCGTATTATGTTTTTAAAAAATTACTTAAAGAAGGATTTTGTAACAGCAAGTGAAATGATCGACCCAACAAACAATTATCAGTCAACTGATTGGGAATGGGGTCCTCAAAATCAAACTCCTCTTTTGCCGAGCTTTAGGTGAATTTATCGCCTTCCTCAGGGCTCAAAGGATGTATTACTGTGTGAGCATCACATCAGCGTCAATCAAAAAACCAGCTAGAGATTCCTCCATAGTTGGTGGGAAATGAACTTGGGAATTATTGCAGGTAAAATGAAAAAAATGTAAACAAAGGAGACCTAAAATGGACCTAAAATAAATCATGTCACCTTCTAGTATTGTTGTAGCTGACATGATGTTTTGAATTCCCCCCCCACGCCCAACATTTGTTTACATTTTTTTCATTTTACCTGCAATAATTCCCAAGTTCATTTCCCACCAACTATGGAGGAATCTGTAGCTGGTTTTTTGATTGACGCTGATGTGATGCTCACACAGTAATACATCTATTGAGCCCTGAGGAAGGAGACAAACTCACCGAAAGCTCGGCAAAAGAGGAGTTTGATTCTGAATACCCCATTCACAATCAGTTGACTAATAAGAGGATTTTGTAATGGACAGTTCTATGGATTTCTTCATTTTCTTGAGATAGATCAGCTAACACAATAATACAATATAGTTATTTATGGACAGTATAATATGAATAACAAGAAATATGATGTTAAAAGTGCTGGTTAAAGTGATGTTAAAAGTACTGGTAAAAGTATTGTGAAGAACATTTCACAAAATATTGTTATGCAAGGGTCAAACCAGGGTTATTTTTTTACAGTGTTAACAAGCATCAGATAAAGAAGTAGACCTCACATGTTACCAGTTGAGATCACAATTTCTGAAGAGTATAATTTTGGTTTATTATTTTCAATAATAAGCCTTTGGAATCGAGCAAGAAAAAAAAAATTTTAACCCCCCCTCAAAATTTGATGTTTTACGTTTCAAGGTACGTAGAATACGAAAATCGAATAAAAAAATTTCCGTCCGTCCGCCGTACGCCGTACGCCGTACGCGGCACTTTTCTTAGCAACACTGAACCGATTTGGTTCAAATTTGGTATATGGGCTCCATTTGGGGTCTAGTTGTGCCGCGAAGCTTTTGGTTGATGTAGGTCACTTCTAAGGGGTGAAAATTAAGGGTTGAAATTTTCAAGAGTGCCCTAGCTCGAAAACTCTCGAAATAAAGGTATCGTTTTTTCACCAATTTTAAATAGTATTGAATTTTTAAAAATTTTTGAGACCACCCGGAGCTCTGTAGGACAAACCGTTCGGTCCCTACGAGTACTTGAAGGTTTTCCTTCGATAAAACAGAATCATGAGTGTGAATCGCAAAAGAGGTCTAATCTCCATTCAAATTTTATCGGACTAAAATGCGATCGCTGTTCATTTCTTCGATTTGTATACAGTTTTGCCTTCTGCGTAACCAGTAATCAAATTTCCATATGAAGCTTTCTATTTTTCCAATCGAGTGTGAAGCGTATAGTTCTTTCTTATAAACTTGATTGTGAAGGTGTGAAGCCAGTATGGTGTGGTAGGTAGTACCTAGCTGGTAGGTAAAAAAAAGTTGGTAGGTAAAAAAAATGTTGGTGAGTAAAAACCGCTGCAAATCATTGCTCAAAGGCTTCTTCACTCTTCAGATCACTGATCAGCTGAGTGAGCTCCGAACCCATTTTCAATCCTATTGAATGGAAGTGCTCTTCCAGGCGTCTCCAGCATTCGAGGAGATCTTCTTCACTCCTCAGATCACTGATCAGCTGAGTGAGCTCCGAACCCATTTTCAATCATATTGAATGGAAGTGCTCTTCCAGGCGTCTCCAGCATTCGAGGAGATCTTCTTCAATCCTCAAATCACTGATCAGCTGAGTGAGCTCCGAAGCCATTTTCAATCCTATTGAATGGAAGTGCTCTTCCAGGCGTCTCCAGCATTCGAGGAGATCTTCTTCACTCTTCAGATCACTGATCAGCTGAGTGAGCTCCGAAGTCATTTTTAATCCTATTGAACGCAGGAAGTTGAAATTTGAGAGGGAAGGTCAAGGGAGAATACAGATGTTGGTAGGTGCTATTGATGGAGAACCAGTGATCTATACAGAAGGGTGATCTATACAGAAGGGTGATCTATACAGAAAATAATAAACCTTTGAGCAATGATTTGCAGCGTTTTTAGTAATAATTATAATGTGATTTTTAGATGAGTAGGTTTTACACTTTAATATTACAAACAATTGTTAATAATAAAAAGACTGGATTAACTCCTCTGAGGCTGTGTTGATGAAAAATTCAATCAATTAGTTAAATTAGTAAAAATGGTACTTCGAGTTGATATAAAAAAATTATAAAAAAGCATTTATTGTCAATTAATTTTGAAATATTTTTAATTTTTAGTGAATTTTATTTTTTTATATTATTGAGTTCTTATTTTATTATTGGGTTGAAAATAAGGAAGGTTACTCAGATTAATGTTCACAATAATAACTGTTTTTTTTTTCTATCCATGGTTTAAATTTTCATCTAAAGTTTATATCATTAGCGTTACGCCTAGGTTTCATTTAATAAAATTCTTCTATGTGTTTCAAACATAAATGTTAGTTATTTTGTTATTTTTTAAGGTTTTTTAACGGTTTAAAAATCGAGTACAAGTTCTTGAAGAATACATCACTGAAGTATAATTTTGGAAATTGAAGTGGAATAATTCTTTTTTCATTAGAGGTAACTTAATTAGTAGGTCGATGTAAATAAAAGTTTAATTGAAGGAATCGAATAATTTTGAAGAATAGAATTTGTGATATTGAAGCTGTGCAATGTTAAGTAATTTCGATGTTTTCTCATTTATATTTTTCTAGTGTTTTAATACAATAATTTTCCACTAAAAACATGATTTGTTGATTCGCTATTGAATATAATTAAATATGTGATTATTTAAATATATGAGCTGAAAGAACCACTGGCCTATTAAAATTTCCTTGTTTCGACCAATTTTATGTGTAATTTCAAATTCGTTATCACAGGTAGGCACTATTAATGTGTGAACTGAGAGGGGTAATCAATGGTTGCTAGTAAGCAAAAATCTACCATCATCTCAGAAACGGTGCACGATTACAGTACTACAGACTGACCAATGGATGAATATTTGAGTTGTAAGAAACCGGTCATAATCAGGACAGGTAACACATCGTTTTGGGATAATCATGGTGGTCGATGTCATGAATGATATACTCGTATAACGCGCGGATATACGGATTTTAAGACCGTTTCTACATCAGGGATTCCCTAGTATGAATGTAAGGTAGTATTACGGATATACCAAGGTGCGTCACCCCCGGGTTTGCAATGTTTGAATGTGCTTCTAATTAGGATTTCCGGTAAGGCCTCGAATTCCACAGGGCGGAATCCAGGTGGGGCGGAATAAAGATAATAGAAGGAGTTGTTTGGTACCGAGACTTAGTGAGGATTTTTCTCCAAAACGCTTCTTAGCTGGTATATTATACCGAAACCTTCGAACCTTGGTCAATATGATCTTTCCAAGTCAACAAGCTGTCTGATGTGAGATTTGAATACCGCACAGACTCTGCATTTTTCAATATTATAGATATAAGGGTTATCCGCCTACGACGAAACGTAAAGTTGATCAGGGAAGACTTACTGGTGTTCAACACCACTTGCATGGGGAAGTTTTGAATGATTTCATAGCATGTTCAGGATCATTTGCCTCTCACATCACAGTACATTGTCCGCATAGTGTTCTGAGGTTCGTTGATCATATGTGGAGAAGTCACTCTTACTTTTCAGGTAAATCAGTGACCCTAAAATTCTACCTTGACCTGATCCTGATTAGATCCCTTGACAACCTTAAAAGAGAGTTAACCCAGCTGGATAAGAAGATAGGATTACGTAATAAGTATTAATCAGGTAGGTCGGATTCAACTTTTGACAAGGGGCCAGGATGCCAAACCTTGTCTAACGCTTTTCAAGTGTCAGTGAACGCTCTAAGGCATTATTGCTTCCGAGTCTACCAAGGTAGCGGAAGCTTTGTTTTCACTTTTCAAGGACGAAAAAAAAAGTTCTCCAAAATCGAAATTTTCGCTCGCGTTTTGCAATTTAGACCTTTCTGAACAATTTTGGTTCCGTGTCTGTGGGTCTGTCTGACTGTCTGTCTGTGTGTCTGTCATGAATTCCTTGTAACGCGCATAACTATACAAAGTTATTGTCCGATTTGTGCGGGTTGGTGTGTAGACGGTCCCCTATGAAAATCATCATCCTCGGACTGATAGAAGCGACTGCGCATGCGCAAACGTGAATTCCTTGTAACGGCCATAACTTCCACATTTTCTACCCGATTTCGATGAAATTTTCAGGGATGTTACAGATTAATATTTATATGGTCCTCTATGAAAATCTTTACCTTCGGATTGATAGTAGCCGCTGCGCATGCGCAAACGTGAATTCCTTGTAACTGCCATAACTTCCACATTTTCTACCCGATTTCGATGACATTTTTAGGGATTAGGTTGTAGATGGTCCCCAATGAAAATCAAGGCCTTACAATTTACAGAAGCCTCTGCACATGCGAATACGTAAAATCCTCATGATAGCCATTACATTTACATTTTTCATCCGAATTTGATGAAATTTTCTAGGATTGTCCAGATTAGCGTGTAGATGATCCCCTATGAGGGTAGTGGAAGGTACTTAGAGATTGGTGTTTTGAGGTTAACTACTATGCATCGGATCATCTATATAATCGGGTTATGGATACGAGGAAGCTATGTGCCACACCCACTTGGCAGACTTTTTTTCTTCTCAAATGTTTTTAGGATTTTTTCGACTACGCTACGAAGCTGTTGGGGTCAGGAGTGTGCCTGTCAGGATCCAAATTGACTAGACGGAATGAGTTCGTCCAGGTAATGATCTGTTTTGGTATAAATAGCCGTAATTTTAAGAATTTTAAGACTATCATTCGATTTTCCTGTTACCTGCTAACATAATCGCAAAACAAATGAATACATTCGAAAATCGAATGGTAGTCCTTGAACTTGCGGCTATTTATACCAAAACAGATGAATTACCTGGACGAAGTCATTCCTTCCAGTCAATTTGGATCCTGAGAGGCACACTCCTGTCCCAAACAGCTTCGTAGAGTAGTCGAACAAATCCTAGAAATATTTGGTGAAGAAAAATATGTTATGTTAGTGTTTATTAAGAGGATAAAGTGAAATTTCAGTGTAGATCATCAAATATATTTTATAAGTCGCTTTATGGGGATTCAAGATATGAGACCTCGGAAAAATTATTTGAATTTTACTGTCAGCGATAATTTGTCAGCGATAGTATTTTCTTTGTCGAAATTATGTCCTCGTTTTCGATGACAAGCTCTTTGATCTATGAAGTAGATGGTACAATGGCGTGCCGTGTTGGAGGATGACCGTAATATACGTTCACAGGTAATAAAATACTGAGGAGATACTCGGCAAAATAACATTCGACTTCGACCTGTCGAGGAGATAATAATTATTGCCGGGCAGAAAGTCTTCGCGTGCTCCGAGAAAAGAGACCTTTTCCCAGCTTGGTCTTTGGAAGATATTTGTAGCCATCCTCGCCAAAGGGATCACGCGAAAAACCATCGGAAATGACTTTTACTCCTTCCGGACAAGATTCATACGTTGTTTTGCCGTTGTCTTTAGTGGAGTTTTATCCTGTTACCATGGAAATGTTGAAGAGCCACAGATTTTAATATTACAACGGCATTCTGTGATTGGATTTCAATGTGACTTTTATGTATTATTTAATTAGCAAATAGTATGATGTGTTTTGAGTTAATAATTAGGTATTGACTTAACATTAGTAATCTCGTCGGTAATGCTCGCTGATGAATGCGCTCACGTACGCACTTATCTTGCAGAATCCTTTCCACCAATTTTTTCATGGATCAAATCTTACTATCTTGATCCAAGAACCCTCTCCGCTCAGCATCCTATCGACCAGCTCATCCGGGGTAAGGGTTCAGAGAACCTTTGTCTTTCATTTAGCTGTTTGGCACATCCAAAGCCAGTACAGTGAATGGAAGCTGGGGAGCACACTATTCTCAATGGACAGGTACTCTTAGAACACGCTTCCCCGTTCCCTTTTATACCAGATACGAGCGTTTGGTTCTAGCCGTGCATCTC
Organism: Apolygus lucorum; assembly: GCA_009739505.2. Classification (NCBI taxonomy): domain Eukaryota; kingdom Metazoa; phylum Arthropoda; class Insecta; order Hemiptera; family Miridae; genus Apolygus; species Apolygus lucorum. The sequence goes on from CM019179.2 coordinate 16,676,186, forward strand.
CTTCATGTTCCTGTCATCCAGCATTCCTGCCAACAGTGCAGTGCTCGTTCATGCTCCTGCTTCAATACTTAGCTTTGAGTCCAGGCAATCCCTGGTCACCCAAAATTATCGAGTAAGGCTGCCTGGTTATCAGACACTAACAATGTAATACTCGTACCTTTGAGTCGTTTTCTGGTGGTCTCCTGCGCGCATAGTTCTAAGGCATGAGTTTCAAGTTGATAAATGCCATGAATGGGAAATGTGATGGAAAGTGCTCCTGCTGATAGTCGTATGTTTAAAAATCAAATAGATAGGTAGAAAAAATAAATTTATTCACTGAAATCTGTTGACAAAACAAATAAAATCAAATCTTAAAACAGTGATGGCTTCAAGCCGTCTACTGGATTGGCACTTTTTTCCATTTTAAATTGTATTTACTAATACTACAAATGATAGTTCTCTGTGCAAGGTGGTAAATTCATTTATTATACATTATATTTTAATATCTATATTCACGTCGTACTTATCAAAATAAATGACATCTTCCTGAAACCAAAATTTCAAATTAATAAAAGAAAAAAAAGTATTTAACTTATTCAATAATTTAATTCCTGAATTAAGAATCTACGATACCTCCTGGTCTCCCTGGCATACCCAACAAGCCTCTAGTTACGCGGGGTTTTAAGTTCCTTCAAATACTCTTGCCTGGACAGTTGGCTTCTTGAGAATCGCTTTGCTCGCCACTCGGAGAGCAGAGTTGGGGAAGATCATACTCATGAATATGATGAAGGTTTTTAATCACAGAATTACCTTTTTATGATTATGATTAAATTCGTATTCACACAATAAGAGTATGATTAAAATCGTAATCACGGAGAACGATTATGAGTACATTGTTAATCACAGGAAATCTGTGATAATCACAAGAATAATAGGATTAAATGTTATTCACGCACTATGAGTATGATTGAACTCATAATCACGGAAAACCAATGATTAATCACTGGAAATCTATGATTAATCACAGATAATCTGTGTTTTATTACATGTTTTCTGAGATTATGACTTTAAATATAGATAGATAGATAGATAACATACTTTATTCGGCAAGGATTAATGTTTTTATGACAAAAATATAGCACTTAGATATGCAACCACTTATATAGACAAAAATATAACGATTTTAAATAATAAATACAGCTATGCTGCTACAGTTAGCATGACAAGGCTGTGGTAAGTTTACCGTGAGCCTGGAGTTCACCCCCATAAGTTAAGTTTTAAGTAGGTACTTATATCATATATTAATAAATTACTTAAATTGAATTACTTTTAAAAAAGATTTTTTTTAAACAGATTTTCTACAGATTTTACACAGTGTTCTATAAATTGAAAATGTAAATTGTAAGAGTTTACAAAGTTTTAAATATGTCAGGAGGATTCAATTCCAACATTATAGTTGTAGTGGGAAACTAAGAATCTCCGGTAGTCCCAAGCTGCCACCAAGTACCGAGAAAGCGCCTCCCAGTTCCCTCCTTTAAGGAGTTCTATCACCTCTTCACGGTCTAGTGTGGACCTTTGGAAGTAAGTGCGCCTATAAGTGGACAAAATCGGACAGCGGCCTACAAAATGGATAACAGTCTCCTCTTCACCCAAGTTGCACAGAGAACAGAGGTTCATATTGCCTTCGATCCATGGCTTATAATTGACACCTAGCTTTAAAGACCTCACATCTAGCTTTAAAGATCATTTTCACGTGCGAGAACTTCCTTTTGTCTGAGATGTAGGGGGTAGTCGCCCCTATATGTTGGTATAATAGGTGAAATTCTGCGGATTCCGCCTGTACCATCCATTCTCTCTGAAATTTTGCCTTGACGAGGCCCTGAAGAGCCTTGAAGTGGCGCGGGAGCTCCGCTACATCTTCAAAATTTAAGGTCACAGCCATTTCAGCTCTGCAGCCATTTCTCTCCACATTCCCGCCCATCCATATCCCTTTGCGATCATTAGGTCCGCTGTAGCCCTAGTAAATCTAGTCGTGGGAAGCTTTAGTGACTTAGTCAAATAATCTGCGTTCAGCTTTAAGGTGTGGCAAAATACATAATCGGACTTTAAATATATTCATAGTGCGCGAATAAAATTTTAATCCTATTATTCCTGTGATCAATCACAGATTTCCTGAAGTTCACTCAAATTAATCGTGCTGACCTCACCTGACTCTATAAATGGTGGTTCATCGTTCGACGTTGCTGGCGATTCATCAGCAGCGCGTTGTCTTGTTGAGACAGTTCTGGCTGGTGGAAAATGTGATCGAGGTTTTGGCATGAGTCCCCTCTCCCTTCGTCAAACGTAGAGCGGCCCCCAAATTGTAAGAGTGACAAAACAAATTTTGGCACAAATTATGTATATTTTGGTCCACAGTCCAACAAAGAATGAATTTTTTTTAGTATCACGGGTAAACAGGTAAACAATTACATCCTAATTTCGGTAATTCCTAAGTAGTGGCTTCAAAATATATCATTATCATATATTTTAAAATTTTAAAATAAAATGTACCTAGTTAACATGTTATATGTTAGTATGACAAAATATACATCACAAAATATATATTAGCACGATGTCATGACAAAACATCAAGTTCGTTTGGAGGAGCAAACTTGAAATTCGCCTCTTCCTCATAGAGTAAAATAGACACCAAACTGACAAGAATGCTTAAATAGAAAATTAATACTGCTAGTTGCGGTGGGATGACTATGAAACAGTTGAAATTAATTCCAACAGCTGCTTCCAAAACTCCACCAATATTTTACCTCCCGTGAGCTCTCCAGTCACTCCACTCGAAACTAAATTTTTCTCATACGTCTCTCCGAACTGCGGACGCCAACGACGTTAACTCCCGCAAAGTTCAATTTTTTTTCCTTCCCACTCGAGGACTTAAATCAAATTGAAACTCGCCTCTCGGATAGTTGAGTAGTTCCTCATATTAATAACCGCAGAGAGTAATTTCAGAGAGGAAATTTCTCCGACAATTTAATAGCTCGAGCACTTGAAGGGCCGCGAGAGGGTTCGAAACCGCCGGATATGGAAGGGAAAAGATCAAACGTAAAAGTGGATGGAACTTTGAAGCGAAACACAGTTAGGAGTTGAGAGGCTTGTGTTGGCTCATTGGAACAGAGCGCGAAGCCCCGGGCCAGGCCAGGGCCTATGTATTCATACTTCCTTTTTTCGCCGCTGTCTGTATTTTTTTTCTCTTTGATTTTCCCTCTATTCTACCAACGAAGGGTGTTCCTCTTGTCACGAGAGCCGCTTGGTGGCTACAGACGGACCTCAGCAAACAATTCATCGCACCGGATAATTCGCGTTGGCGGTGAGGGCGCTCTTCAGAAAACCTGCATTTGCCCTCAAACACGAAGATACGCTCTTCGGATGCTCTTCTAGAGCGAGAGTAATGCAAGTTCAAAAATGCTGAGGAGCAAATTTTCAAAAAATTAATTTACCAAACATATGTTGTTATCTAGAATAATTTTACCGGCTTTACTTTGAATAATCTACTATTGTCACTTGTACACGAGTTACTCGGCAAAGTGGTCAGATATTGAACACTACTTTCAGGGTTCCATCTTATCTACTAGCAGTAATGGACAGCTACCTTAATGACAGAACTCTGACGTATGATACTGCCCAAGGACTACGAAGGAAAAATATCTGAAGAAAGAAACAGTCGTAGGAAGCAGCATATGAAGTGGAAGAGATTCTGAAAGAAAAGTCGGATATTCTGGAAAAAACAAGGAAATTTAAAGTCGAGAACGAAGAATACGCGACAAAATTGGAAAGAGAATTTGAAAAAACTCGAAAGCTCCAAGATGAGAACGTTGAATTGCATCGTAGCCTGAAGTTGAAGCATGCAGAGTCAGTTGCTTATAGCACTGAGATCCAACAGCTGAAAAATGCACTCTACATCGAAGCATCAAGATCTGAAAGGCTAGTTTTTAAAAAGGTCCAGCTCAACAACTCTGGCTTCCAACTCCAGTTCCACATTCAAGAAGAAGTTGGTGCTGCTGTGGATATATTTGATGAAAACACCAAACAAATCCGTGCTTTGTCAACAACAACTTCAAAGCGTTCTCCTACACTCTTGGGAGAGATGACACGCTTTTTGGTCCAAAGTGTTGACCACACAAGACTTTCTGGGGAATACGAAGTGGCAAATCCAGTTCAAAGCATAGGACAACCCGTTTCTGAGTTGGAAAGATGTTGGAAATGGGAACGAGAAGTGTGGCGTACCTGGTATCTTAAGGAATCCTATGGAGGAAACTTGTCTGCAGCTGCAGTTACTCGAGAAGCAAGAACGGATGGTGGCAAGAGAGGCAGGGAAGAAGAAACCGGTGACAAGTGAATCAAATTCTCAAATTTCGAAAAAGGATTATTTGCTGCTATGGGATGTTAAATGATCATTGAAGAAAAACTCAAAAAGGAAAGGAGGGAGTAATGTTAGGAATTTATACACGTGTTTTGTTACTTAGTTATGATTTAAATACAATGAATAAAAAAGTGAGTTTAGGTTTTGACATCGACTAGTACATTTGTTCCAAGAATGTAAAACCTTAACAATATGACATATTGTTAAGATATAGTATCTATACAATGTATAGATAGGTACTTAGAAATTGATTTTTTGAAATCAACTACTATGCAGATGTTTTTAACGATGAAATCCGTTTTGAAACATTCTAAAATATAAGTTGAATGGGAACGGCCATGTCGATGCAGCACGAAATTGCCCAGCTCCACTTGAATCCGCTCCCTGTGGACATCGAGAGCGCGTAATCACGTCTCTCCTATAAGTTGCATGGGAACGTCCATGTCGATGCAGCACGAAATTGCCCAGCTCCACTTGAATCCGCTCCCTGTGGACATCGAGAGCGCGTAATCACGCCTCTCCTATAAGTTGAATGGGAACGGCCATGTCGATGCAGCACGAAATTGCCCAGCTCCACTTGAATCCGCTCCCTGTGGACATAGAGAGCGCGTAATCACGCCTCTCCTATAAGTTGAATGGGAACGTCCATGTCGATGCAGCACGAAATTGCCCAGCTCCACTTGAATCCGCTCCCTGTGGACATCGAGAGCGCGTAATCACGCCTCTCCTATAAGTTGAATGGGAACGTCCATGTCGATGCAGCACGAAATTGCCCAGCTCCACTTGAATCCGCTCCCTGTGGACATCGAGAGCGCGTAATCACGCCTCTCCTATAAGTTGAATGGGAACGTCCATGTCGATGCAGCACGAAATTGCCCAGCTCCACTTGAATCCGCTCCCTGTGGACATCGAGAGCGCGTAATCACGTCTCTCCTATAAGTTGCATGGGAACGTCCATGTCGATGCAGCACGAAATTGCCCAGCTCCACTTGAATCCGCTCCCTGTGGACATCGAGAGCGCGTAATCACGCCTCTCCTATAAGTTGAATGGGAACGTCCATGTCGATGCAGCACGAAATTGCCCAGCTCCACTTGAATCCGCTCCCTGTGGACATAGAGAGCGCGTAATCACGCCTCTCCTATAAGTTGAATGGGAACGTCCATGTCGATGCAGCACGAAATTGCCCAGCTCCACTTGAATCCGCTCCCTGTGGACATCGAGAGCGCGTAATCACGCCTCTCCTATAAGTTGAATGGGAACGTCCATGTCGATGCAGCACGAAATTGCCCAGCTCCACTTGAATCCGCTCCCTGTGGACATCGAGAGCGCGTAATCACGCCTCTCCTATAAGTTGAATGGGAACGTCCATGTCGATGCAGCACGAAATTGCCCAGCTCCACTTGAATCCGCTCCCTGTGGACATCGAGAGCGCGTAATCACGCGTCTCCTATAAGTTGAATGGGAACGTCCATGTCGATGCAGCACGAAATTGCCCAGCTCCACTTGAATCCGCTCCCTGTGGACATCGAGAGCGCGTAATCACGCCTCTCCTATAAGTTGAATGGGAACGTCCATGTCGATGCAGCACGAAATTGCCCAGCTCCACTTGAATCCGCTCCCTGTGGACATCGAGAGCGCGTAATCACGCCTCTCCTATAAGTTGAATGGGAACGGCCATGTCGATGCAGCACGAAATTGCCCAGCTCCACTTGAATCCGCTCCCCGTGGACATCGAGAGCGCGTAATCACGCCTCTCCTATAAGTTGAATGGGAACGTCCATGTCGATGCAGCACGAAATTGCCCAGCTCCACTTGAATCCGCTCCCTGTGGACATAGAGAGCGCGTAATCACGCCTCTCCTATAAGTTGAATGGGAACGTCCATGTCGATGCAGCACGAAATTGCCCAGCTCCACTTGAATCCGCTCCCTGTGGACATCGAGAGCGCGTAATCACGCCTCTCCTATAAGTTGAATGGGAACGTCCATGTCGATGCAGCACGAAATTGCCCAGCTCCACTTGAATCCGCTCCCTGTGGACATAGAGAGCGCGTAATCACGCCTCTCCTATAAGTTGAATGGGAACGTCCATGTCGATGCAGCACGAAATTGCCCAGCTCCACTTGAATCCGCTCCCTGTGGACATAGAGAGCGCGTAATCACGCCTCTCCTATAAGTTGAATGGGAACGGCCATGTCGATGCAGCACGAAATTGCCCAGCTCCACTTGAATCCGCTCCCTGTGGGCATCTAGAGCGGTGGCACGTAATCACGCCTCTCCTATAAGTTTCATGGGAACGGCCATGTCGATGCAGAACGAAATTGCCCAGCTCCACTTGAATCCGCTCCCTGTGGACATCGAGAGCGCGTAATCACGTCTCTCCTATAAGTTGCATGGGAACGTCCATGTCGATGCAGCACGAAATTGCCCAGCTCCACTTGAATCCGCTCCCTGTGGGTACCTAGAGCGGGGGCACGTAATCACGCCTCTCCTATAAGTTTCATGGGAACGGCCATGTCGATGCAGCACGAAATTGCCCAGCTCCACTTGAATCCGCTCCCTGCGGGCATCTAGAGCGGTGGCACGTAATCACGCCTCTCCTATAAGTTGAATGGGAACGGCCATGTCGATGCAGCACGAAATTGCCCAGCTCCACTTGAATCCGCTCCCTGTGGACATTGAGAGCGCGTAATCACGTCTCTCCTATAAGTTGCATGGGAACGTCCATGTCGATGCAGCACGCAATTGCCCAGCTCCACTTGAATCCGCTCCCTGTGGGCATCTAGAGTGGTGGCACGTAATCACGCCTCTCCTATAAGTTGCATGGGAACGACCATGTCGATGCAGCACGAAATTGCCCAGCTCCACTTGAATCCGCTCCCTGTGGGCATCTAGAGTGGTGGCACGTAATCACGCCTCTCCTATAAGTTGCATGGGAACGGCCATGTCGATGCAGCACGAAATTGCCCAGCTCCACTTGAATCCGCTCCCTGTGGACATTGAGAGCGGTGGCACGTAATCACGCCTCTCCTATAAGTTTCATGGGAACGGCCATGTCGATGCAGAACGAAATTGCCCAGCTCCACTTGAATCCGCTCCCTGTGGACATCGAGAGCGCGTAATCACGTCTCTCCTATAAGTTGCATGGGAACGTCCATGTCGATGCAGCACGCAATTGCCCAGCTCCACTTGAATCCGCTCCCTGTGGGCATCTAGAGTGGTGGCACGTAATCACGCCTCTCCTATAAGTTGCATGGGAACGACCATGTCGATGCAGCACGAAATTGCCCAGCTCCACTTGAATCCGCTCCCTGTGGGCATCTAGAACGGTGGCACGTGATAACTCTCATGCGCTCTCAGTGGATGATCAGGCGGATGAAGCAGTAACTAGGCCGCTCGAAATCGCAATCATTGGACAATTAGGTATTCCTTATTTGTTTATTATTGACCCTTGTTATCTGGCTGGTGGCTTGGAAAAGGCTCAGGGTTAAACAGAGACTCGGTCTGACGAGTGGGATTTGCTCCAACGTTCAGTCGATGTCTCCAATCGACCTCCTCGAGTGCTCGCCCGCCGTGTTTCCACTCTCGTAACTCCGCGCCCTCGGAGTGATGTTCTCGTTACGAGCTCGGGACGCAGCGTTCGAATCAAGGATCACCCGCAGCGGTGTTCGGGTGGGTCAACACCGACACAGTCGGTTCATTACCGAAGGCTCCGCAGCCCTGGAAAGAGGCGTCGTGTTCGGCGGAGGTCGGCTCCGAACAACACGGCTCCGCGAGTAGACAACTTGCCGCGTGGAACTCGACTTGATCAAGAAACCCACTCAGCAACTCCGGGAGGCCGATCGACTGAATTAGCGCAGCTGTTCCGCTCGTCTGCCCACATTTCCCGCAGGGTCGCTGCTCGAGTGTAAACCAGTATCTTCCTCGAAGAGAGATCGAGTGCTCTTCTTGACCCACTCGAAGGTGAACTCAACTGAGTTGTTACAAAGTCTCATACGTGCACTACAAGTGAATGAGCGAATTTAGAAAGGAACATCTCAACAAATTTTCAACACTTTTGACTTTAACATTTATTTGCTAGTGATACGCTCGGGAGGCGCCCATCATTCAGAGGGACCCCTCCCCTCATGGTAACAGTGACCCCCCCCCCCCATGTGAGTCCATCTGGAGGGACGTTCTGTTGCTGGCAATCCAGCATTTGAAGACCCAAGGGAAAGAATGCACTAAGTCCAATTTTTTCCAAACTGAGATTTAGATGCCATCTGTTTGATGTGGACTTTTGTTTTAACTAGAAACATAAATTTATAAACGTTATATGAATCGAATTATATCATAAAACGCTGCAAATCATTGCTCAAAGGTTTATTATTTTCTGTATAGATCACCCTTCTGTATAGATCACTGGTTCTCCATCAATAGCACCTACCATCATCTGTATTCTCCCTTGACCTTCCCTCTCAAATTTCAGCTTACTGCGTTCAATAGGATTGAAAATGGCTTCGGAGCTCACTCAGCTTATCAGTGATCTGAAGAGTGAAGAAGATCTCCTCGAATGCTGAAGACGCCTGGAAGAGCACTTCCATTCAATAGGATTGAAAATGGCTTCGGAGCTCACTCAGCTGATCAGTGATCTGAAGAGTGAAGAAGATATCCTCGAATGCTGAAGACACCTGGAAGAGCACTTCCATTCAATAGCATTGAAAATGGCTTCGGAGCTCACTCAGCTGATCAGTGAACTGAAGAGTGAAGAAGATCTCCTCGAATGCTGAAGACGCCTGGAAGAGCACTTCCATTCAATAGGATTGAAAATGGCTTCGAAGCTCACTCAGCTGATCAGTGATCTGAAGAGTGAAGAAGATATCCTCGAATGCTGAAGACACCTGGAAGAGCACTTCCATTCAATAGCATTGAAAATGGCTTCGGAGCTCACTCAGCTGATCAGTGAACTGAAGAGTGAAGAAGATCTCCTCGAATGCTGAAGACGCCTGGAAGAGCACTTCCATTCAATAGGATTGAAAATGACTTCGGAGCTCACTCAGCTGATCAGTGATCTGAAGAGTAAAGAAGATCTCCTCGAATGCTGAAGACGCCTGGAAGAGCACTTCCATTCAATAGGATTAAAAATGGCTTTGGAGCTCACTCAGCTGATCAGTGATCTGAAGAGTGAAGAAGATCTCCTCGAATGCTGAAGACGCCTGGAAGAGCACTTCCATTCAATAGGATTAAAAATGGCTTCGGAGCTCACTCAGCTGATCAGTGAACTGAAGAGTGAAGAAGATCTCCTCGAATGCTGAAGACGCCTGGAAGAGCACTTCCATTCAATAGGATTGAAAATGACTTCGGAGCTCACTCAGCTGATCAGTGATCTGAAGAGTAAAGAAGATCTCCTCGAATGCTGAAGACGCCTGGAAGAGCACTTCCATTCAATAGGATTAAAAATGGCTTCGGAGCTCACTCAGCTGATCAGTGAACTGAAGAGTGAAGAAGATCTCCTCGAATGCTGAAGACGCCTGGAAGAGCACTTCCATTCAATAGGATTAAAAATGGCTTTGGAGCTCACTCAGCTGATCAGTGATCTGAAGAGTGAAGAAGCCTTTGAGCAATGATTTGCAGCGTTTTTTACCCACCAACATTTTTTTTACCTACCAACTTTTTTTTACCTACCAGCTAGGTACTACCTACCACACCATACTGGCTTCACACCTTCACAATCAAGTTTATTAGAAAGAACTAAACGCTTCACACTCGATTGGAAAAATAGAAAGCTTCATATGGAAATTTGATTACTGGTTACGCAGGAGGCAAAACTGTATACAAATCGAAGAAATGAACAGCGATCGCATTTTAGTCCGATAAAATTTGAATGGAGATTAGACCTCTTTTGCGATTCACACTCATGATTCTTTTTTATCGAAGGAAAACCTTCAAGTACTCGTAGGGACCGAACGGTTTGTCCTACAGAGCTCCGGGTGGTCTCAAAAATTTTTAAAAATTCAATACTATTTAAAATTGGTGAAAAAACGATACCTTTATTTCGAGAGTTTTCGAGCTAGGGCACTCTTGAAAATTTCAACCCTTAATTTTCACCCCTTAGAAGTGACCTACATCAACCAAAAGCTTCGCGGCACAACTAGACCCCAAATGGAGCCCATATACCAAATTTGAACCAAATCGGTCCAGTGTTGCTAAGAAAAGTGCCGCGGACGGCGTACGGCGGACGGCGTACGGCGGACGGACGGACATTTTTTTATTCGATTTTCGTATTCTACGTACCTTGAAACGTAAAACATCAAATTTTGAGGGGGGGTTAATATTTTTTTTTCTTGCTCGATTCCAAAGGCTTATTATTGAAAATAATAAACCAGAAGTAAACATGTGGATGTAAAAACGCTGCAAATCATTGCTCAAAGGTTTATTATTTTCTGTATAGATCATCCTTCTGTATAGATCACTGGTTCTCCATCAATAGCACCTACCACCATCTGTATTCTCCCTTGACCTTCCCTCTCAAATTTCAGCTCCTGCGTTCAATACGATTGAAAATGGCTTCGGAGCTCACTCAGCTGATCAGTGATCAGAAGAGTGAAGAAGATCTCCTCGAATGCTGGAGACGCCTGGAAGAGCACTTCCATTCAATAGGATTGAAAATGGCTTTCGAGCTCACTCAGCTGATCAGTGATGTGAGGAGTGAAGAAGATATCCTCGAATGCTGGAGACGCCTGGAAGAGCACTTCCATTCAATAGCATTGAAAATGGCTTCGGAGCTCACTCAGCTGATCAGTGAGCAATGATTTGCAGCGTTTTTTACCTACAAACATTGTTTTACCTACCAATTTTTTTTTACCTACCACACCTACATATTGGTAGGTACTACCTACCACACTATAATGGCTTCACACCTTCACAATCAAGTTTATTAGAAAGAACTAAACGCTTCACACTCGATTCGAAAAATAGAAAGCTTGATATGGAAATTTGATTACTGGTTACGCAGAAGGCAAAACTGTATACAAATCGAAGAAATGAACAGCGATCGCATTTTAGTCAGATAAAATTTGAACGGCGATTAGACCTCTTTTGCGATTCACACTCATGATTCTGTTTTATCGAAGGAAAACCTTCAAATACTCGTAGGGACCGAACGGTTTGTCCTACAGAGCTCCGGGTGGTCTCAAAAATTTTTAAAAATTCTGTACTATTTAAAATTGGTGAAAAAACGATACCTTTATTTCGAGAGTTTTCGAGCTAGGGCACTCTTGAAAATTTCAACCCTTAATTTTCACCCCTTAGAAGTGACCTACATCAACCAAAAGCTTCGCGGCACAACTAGACCCCAAATGGAGCCCATATACCAAATTTGAACCAAATCGGTCCAGTGTTGCTAAGAAAAGTGCCGCGTACGGCGGACGGCGGACGGCGTACGGCGGACGGCGTACGGCGGACGGACGGAAATTTTTTTATTCGATTTTCGGATTCTACGTACCTTGAAACGTAAAACATCAAATTTTGAGGGGGGGTTAAAATTTTTTTTTTCTTGCTCGATTCCAAAGGCTTATTATTGAAAATAATAAACCAAAATTGAAGGAAAATAGAAAGAAAAATTAAAGGAAAGAAAATTCAGTGCAAAAACTTTGTTTTTCTAATTCTGAAAAAATTTTCAAATTGGACTTAGTGCGTTCTTTCTCTTGGGTCTTCATTTGTATAGACGATTTCATCAGCACTCCTTGGGCATGCGCCGCCACTTATCAATGATATCACGCGTTATCAGTCTTCGGACCAACTCGCTTGCCAAACCCCCTTGTCATACATTATTGCCTCTCATATCTGGTCATTAACGTGCATTATTACCCTAATTTTCTTACCCCAAGTTTTTTATTTCAAGTTAAAACAAGTTGTTCAGTGGAAATGTCGGGAATAGAAGCATACTTCTTTGTTCATTTGAACATGAATCGCGTTTCAGGGGCACTTCTCCCATATACCCGAAGTTCGATCAAATAATAAAGTTCTCGACCTCAAACGCTGCAAATTTAACCGATAATATTGTACTCTAAACCGCAATTTTCCTCAGTTCTCATGCTTTTTTCACGTGAATATCAAACGGAACCATGTAGGTACAAATTCAATTATGCTTAACTTAATAGAAATCATACGAGTTCACAAGTGACCATTCTCTGAAAATCCTTGAAACCCCCTTCTGCCTCACCAATATCACCCTTGGTGTTGTTAGAATCTGTGTCGGAGTGTGCTCAGAAAAGTTTATTCATGAATATTAGTTAATGTGTAAATTTTCAAAGAAATCTTTAAAGCAACGATAAAGAAAATTGAAAAATAATCTATGTACGGGAGAGTAGCCAGCCTTGTGGAAGTGACACAGCACGATTTGTTGAAATTATGCAAAAACGCTGCAAATTATTACACAATGGTTTATTATTTTTTATTTTTCTATATAGATCACTCGTCTGCAAAGCCACTAACCATCCAACATGAAGAAAAATATCGATCGCATTTCGGTCAGCTTTAATTTGAACGGAGATTAGGCCTCTTTGGCGATTCACACTCGTGTTTCTGATTTATCGTACGTGCAAACTTTAAATTCTCATAGTGAGCGAACCGTTTGTCCTACAGAGCTCCGGGTGGTCTCAAAAAATTCTAAAAATTCTATAGAATCTTAAATTGAAGGAAAAACACTACCTTTATATCGAAACTTTTTGAGTTAGGGCGTTTTGAAAATTTCAAAATTGATTTTGGAACCCTTAGAAGTGACCTGCATCAACCAAAATCTTCGGGGCACAACTAGACCCCAAATGGAGCCTACATACCAAATTTCATCAAAATCGGTCAATGCTAAGTGGCAAAAGTGCCGCGTACGGCGGACGGCGGACGGCGGACGGACGGCCAAATTTTTATTCGATTTTTGGATTCTACATACCTTGAAACGTAAACCATCAAATTTTGAGGGGGTGTTAAAAAATTTTTTTTCTTGGTCGATTCCAAAGGTTCATTATTGAAAATAATAAACCAAAACCCCTTGCTCAAAAAAATTAAAAAAAAACTTCAACAAATAAAATGCTTTTTTAGTCACCCCGCACTCTGAGCACTTAGACGTATGTTGTTGTTTTTTCGATTCTCAAAGTATTTTGACCAACATACTGCATGCACAGGGTATGTTTTGAAGACGTTGATAAAGGGTACATAATCATGTTGTACTCGTCTCCACGAATTCATAGAGGCTAATTTACATTTTTGGGTACAATGAATACAGGTTTGTACTTACTATTGTCGGCGATTGAGACGAACTTTCTATCATCCAAACATCTAGCATTTCAAACCCACTTCTCACATTTCTGACCAACCTAGTAAGAAGAAACACGGTTTCAGACGTAATCAGAAAGATTGGAGACAACGCGAATATGATTGCTTTATTTCGAAATGCTGGACTCATGGAATTCAGACAACAATTCTTTGTGAACGGGAAAAAAGTAATTTTGGAGCATAACCCCCGTCTTCCCGGCCGACTACCCAAATTACAGTCCCCGAAATAACTATATTTGTTTGCTCCAGCCATGACAGAACCAACAATAAACCGAATACACGCTCAAGAAACTGAATAGAAGTTGAAAACTGAGTCTTCTACTAACCACAAGAGTAAAACGCTGCAAATTATTACACAATGGTTTATTATTTTTCTATAGATCACTCGTCTGCAAAGCCACCAACCATCCATCATGAAGAAAAACATCGATCGCATTTCAGTCAGCTATAATTTGAACGGAGATTAGGCATCTTTTGCGATTCACACTCGTGTTTCTGATTTATCGTACGTCCAAAACTCAAATTCTCGTAGTGAGCGGACGGTTTGTCCTACAGAGCTCCGGGTGGTCTAAAAAAATTCTAAAAATTCTATAGAATCTCAAATTGAAGGAAAAACAATACCTTCAAAATTTCAAAATTCATTTTGGAACCCTTAGACGTAACCTACATCAACCAAAATCTTCGGTGTACAACTAGACCCCAGAAGGAGCCTACATACCAAATTTCATCAAAATCAATTCTGTCAATTCTGTGCCGCGTACGGCGTACGGCCAAATTTTTATTCAATTTTTGGATTCTTCGTACCTTGAAACGTAAACCATCAAATTTTGAGGGGGTGTTACAAATTTTTTTTCTTGGTCGATTCCAAAGGTTTATTATTGAAAATAATAAACCAAAACAAAGACGGTGATCCGAAGGTGTCCACCATGTTGGAGGCTCACTGATAACAGGCGCGCAAGCGCATTCCGATGAAAACTTCTATACGGGGTGTCTAAAAAAAGTCTCATTCCATCAAGGGGTCGATTCTAAAACTAATTTCCAACAAGAAATGTCTCGTAGCAATTTTTCGTAGAGGCTTCTTTCCCGGGTTATTTCAATGTTGAAGTTTTCTTTCGTGATTTTGACCTTATGTCATTGAATTGGTATTTATTATATTGATTCCTCAATGTTTACCTTGTGATGCCCATCATACTAGAGGGCAACCTCAACTCTCCATTCCTTCGAACTGATTGTGAAGCGTTCAAGTCCTCCAAATGAACTTGATTAGGAAGTCGGCAGATAGTTTCTAGGGTTGGTGGATGGTAGTTGGTACATGCAGACGAGTTATCTATGTAGAAAAATAATAAACCTTTGTGTACTAATTTGCAGTGTTTTCCTTACATTTTATTGACATTATTTATATTGGTTGCTATTGTAGGTATTTCAAAGGTTAAATTAGTAACTGGTTACTTGAATGGACTTTTTGGAATGGACTTTTTGGAATGGACTTTGAAATCGAACAAGAAAAAAAAATTGTCAACCCCCCCTCAAAATTTGTTGGTTTACGTTTCAAGGTACGTGGAATCCAAAAATCGAATACAAATTTTGCTGTACTTGTTTCCACTTTCCTTAGTTACCATGGACCAATTTTGGTAGAATTTGGTATATTTAGGCTCCATTTGGGGTCTAGTTGTACCCCGAAGATTTTGGTTAATGTAGTTCACTTCTAAGGATTGAAAAATAAGGTTTGAAATGTTGAAAACGCCCTAACTCAAAAAATTTTGATGTAAAGGTATTGTTTTCCCATCAATTTTGGATAGTGTAGAATATTTAGAATTTTTTGAGACCACGCGGAGCCCTTCAGCACAAACCGTTTGTTCCCTACGAGAATTTAAGGGTTGGACTTACAATAAATCAGAAACACGAGTGTGAATCGCAAAAGAGGTCTTATCTCCTTTCAAATTTTATCTGAACAAAATGGGATCGTTGTTTCTTCGAGTTGTACTCATTTTTGCGTTCTTAGCAACCAGTAATAAAATTTCCTAATGAAGGCAAGTAGGGGTAATAAGGGACTTTTGCCCCCCCCCCAACCCACCACCCCTCTACCCCCCCCCCCCCGTGTGCTACCTCTGCAGTGAGGCGGGTTGAGGGATCAAAAAGTCCCTTAGGGGGTCCAGCCGCGCCACTCGCAAAGGCCGGCGTTTCAACGTCGCCACAGCGGCCTCCGTGAGTGGCGTGTTACCCTGGATTTCTGAGAAGGCCAGTATTCTAACTTCGCCACGCCGGTCTTTGACAGTGGTGTCAGACCTAGGTAGTAGACTTGCAAAGACCGGTATTTCAACGCCCCCACGACTCTTTATTACTTCTCATTGAGTGTAAATAATTTATTTCTTAAAAATAAATTTTATTGTGAAGGTAATATATGGTTGGTAGGTAGCGGCAATGGCGAGCAGTGTTCTTTGCAGGCGAGTAATCTATACAGAAAAATAATAAACCTTTGTATAATAATCGGCAGCGTTTTGGAATGAATGTAGTCTCACTTGTCCCAAGACTCTGACGACGATTGCGGTCCTCCACGCAGCTGGCCCTCCTAATTCGATGGATCGGAATGTTCCGCAGGCAGGAACGTTGCAGCCGTCAGGTGAACTTTGCATCTTCATAAATCGTTCCAGGGAACCCATTTCGACGTCAGTTACGAGCGAAACTCAGTTTCATTCCGTCTGATTTACGCTGCGGGACAAACGGAAAACGGGAATTCCTCCACGTCTCGCTTCGCAGCGACTGCTCGAGTAAGAATGCGTGTCGTAAAATCTTTTGTTCCGTCGAGGAAAATTAGAAACCTGGAATGAAACAGTCTGGGAGCCAGACGTAAACACTCATCGTATCAGTATGCCGTTCTGTGCGAGGTAAGTAATTGAACTTGCAACTATAAGTGTCGAGATTCGAAGTTTTGAGAATTCTAGTACTAGGTATTCACTATTACTAGGTATTCACGTAAAATAAAATATCACGGAATTTGAAATCAGTATCATTTCGGCGTTGCAAATTTGGGGATAAAACTACCCTCAGGGGTCCTAACAACATAACATAAAAAATCCCGATCAGATGAGGTAGAGAGAGTAGGGAGGTAGAAATTTATCGTGATTTTGAGATTAAATTTCAATTTTACCCATTTCAAGCTAAATAAATAATGAGGAGAGGAGGATGAACTGTTTTACAGAATTCTGGCCAAAATAAAACATAATTTTTTGCTCACCAATTGAGAGCAAAAATACTCGATATTTTATAAATTTTACTTTTTGATGAGAAGTGAGAGGCCTCTGATTACCAAATCGATATGATTTATCCAGTTCAATGTTTTCGGTAATTGGTTTATGGTCCGGAATCTGTTTCAACTCATGGCCCAGAATGCTCACTCACCCAGAATCGAATTTGAGCCTCCATAATCCTACCTTTGGCCAAAGGCCTCCTTTTCAAAAAATTTCCAAAATTGCATTGAGCTCCTGAACGTCAAAGAAAATTTTTTCTGAAAAGTTTGAATACAGCATGAACGAGGAAAAATTCTTTGGCAAAGATTTTCCACTGTTTTCTATATTTAAAAAAATCATAAATATGACAATGCGAAAACGCATCAGTGGCCGGAAATTGGTTGAAAGAAATTACAATCCAGTAATAATCGCTGCCTACCTATAAACCTCAGTTTTGGAGATAAACGCTTGCATACGATTCTGCAACACATTGGGACATTTTATGTTTTTAGTTCCCAAGCGGCATTGTTTACTACATCCATTAGTAGAATTAATAAATATATAATGACGGCATAAGTAACAAGAACAAGTACGAAAGAAATGCGTGATAAATTGAGAGCCTTCCAACGAATGGTCAACGAATTTTGTGGGATGAAAAATGACGTACCACTTCCCCAGCAACGACTTGGTGTAAGCGGAAATCATCAAAATTAAACTTAGCACTTTTGGTTTATTGTTTTCAATAATATACCTTTGGAATCGAGCAAGAAAAAAAAAAACGTCTGCCAAGTTGGGTGGGCAGTATAGCTTCCTCACTCATTGTAACATGGACGTATAGAATCAGTTGGCGAAAACTCGGCGCTGCGCGCCTCGGCGGGGGCTTCGCCCCCTGCACCCCCGGATGATTTCCGCTTAGAGCCTAATGGCTAAAATGTGACATACCTTGAAAAGGTTTTTGCTCCCTCTCCCTCTTTATCTTTCTTCCACTGTAATATTTAAGCTCACTCAGCTGATCAGTGACCACTCAGGCACCTTTAGCATTCTCCATTGACCCGCCCTCTCAAATTTCAGGTTCCTGCGTTCAACAGGAGAGGAAATGGCCTTGGAGCTCACTCAGCTGATCAGTGACCACTCAGGCACCTTCAGCATTCTCCATTGACCCTGCCTCTCAAATTTCAGGTTCCTGCGTTCAACAGGAGAGGAAATGGCCTTGGAGCTCACTCAGCTGATCAGTGACCACTCAGGAACCTTCAGCATTCTCCATTGACCCTGCCTCTCAAATTTCAGCTTCCTGCGTTCAACAGGAGAGAAAATGGCCTTGGATCTCACTCAGCTGATCAGTGATCACTCAGGCGCCTTCAGCATTCTCCATTGACCCGCCCTCTCAAATTTCAGGTTCCTGCGTTCAACAGGAGAGGATGTCAAGCATATTTGTCGTCAAGCATATGATAAATCATAGCGCTACTTTCCTGTCGCTTTTTCCTCTCGCTTTTTACTGTCGATTTTTCCTGTCAAAATTCACGTTTGCGCATGCGCACTCGCTCCTATTGGTCCGAAGGTGCTGAAATTTATAGGGGACCGTCTAGGACCTAATCCGCACAATCCCTGAAAATTTCATCAAAATCGGACCACAGGTTAGTATAGTTTTGCCCGGGACAAGGATTGACCACAGACAGACAGACAGACCGACAGACAGACAGACAGACAGACAGACAGACACGGAACCAAAATTGTTCGGGAAGCTCTAAAACGCAAAAAGCAAGTGGAAATTTTGATTTCGGAGGACATTTTTTTTTTTCACTTCTTTCACGAATACAAAGCTTTCCTACCTTCGGTAGTGAGGAAGCAATTTAACACCCCCGCAAAATTTGATGTTTTACGTTTCAAGGTACGTAGAATCCGAAAATCCAATAAAAAATTTTCCGTCGGTCCGCCCTACGCGGCACTTTGGACCGATTTTGATGAAAATTGGTATATGGGCTTCATTAGGGGTCTAGTTGTGCCCTGAAGATTTTGGTTGATGTTAGTCACTTCTAAGGGGTGAAAATTAAGGGTTGACAATTTCAAGAGTGCCCTAGCTCGAAAACTCACGAAATAAACGTATCGTTTTTTACCAATTTTAAATAGATCTGTTTAAATAGTGATCTATACATAAAAATAATGAACCTTCGAGTACGGGTAATAATTTGCAGCTTTTTCCCCCTTTTGGTTTATTATTTCAATAATGAAACTTTGGAATCGACCAAGAAACATTTTTGGTTTATTATTTTCAATAATAAGCCTTTGGAATCGAGCAAGAAAAAAAAAAATTTTAACCCCCCCCTCAAAATTTGATGTTTTACGTTTCAAGGTACGTAGAATCCGAAAATCGAATAAAAAAATTTCCGTCCGTCCGCCGTACGCCGTACGCCGTCCGCCGTCCGCCGTCCGCCGTACGCGGCACTTTTCTAAGCAACACTGGACCGATTTGGTTCAAATTTGGTATATGGGCTCCATTTGGGGTCTAGTTGTGCCGCGAAGCTTTTGGTTGATGTAGGTCACTTCTAAGGGGTGAAAATTAAGGGTTGAAATTTTCGAGAGTTCCCTAGCTCGAAAACTCTCGAAATAAAGGTATCGTTTTTTCACCAATTTTAAATAGTACAGAATTTTTAAAAATTTTTGAGACCACCCGGAGCTCTGTAGGACAAACCGTTCGGTCCCTACGAGTATTTGAAGGTTTTCCTTCGATAAAACAGAATCATGAGTGTGAATCGCAAAAGAGGTCTAATCGCCGTTCAAATTTTATCTGACTAAAATGCGATCGCTGTTCATTTCTTCGAGTTGTATTCAGTTTTGCCTTCTGCGTAACCAGTAATCAAATTTCCATATCAAGCTTTCTATTTTTCGAATCGAGTGTGAAGCGTTTAGTTCTTTCTAATAAACTTGTTTGTGAAGATGTGAAGCCATTATAGTGTGGTAGGTAGTACCTACCAATAGTTGGTAGGTAAAAAAAATTGGTAGGTAAAACAATGTTTGTAGGTAAAAAACGCTGCAAATCATTGCTCACTGATCAGATCACTGATCAGCTGAGTGAGCTCCGAAGCAATTTTCAATGCTATTGAATGGAAGTGCTCTTCCAGGCGTCTCCAGCATTCGAGGAGATCTTCTTCACTCCTCACATCACTGATCAGCTGAGTGAGCTCCGAAGCCATTTTCAATCCTATTGAATGGAGGTGCTCTTCCAGGCATCTCCAGCATTCGAGGAGATCTTCTTCACTCCTCACATCACTGATCAGCTGAGTGAGCTCGAAAGCCATTTTCAATCCTATTGAATGGAAGTGCTCTTCCAGGCGTCTCCAGCATTCGAGGAGATCTTCTTCACTCTTCTGATCACTGATCAGCTGAGTGAGCTCCGAAGCCATTTTCAATCCTATTGAACGCAGGAGCTGAAATTTGAGAGGGAAGGTCAAGGGAGAATACAGATGGTGGTAGGTGCTATTGATGGAGAACCAGTGATCTATACAGAAGGATGATCTATACATAAAATAATAAACCTTTGAGCAATGATTTGCAGCGTTTTTTTTAACGCCCCCAAAATTTGTTGGTTTACGTTTCAAGGTACGTAGAATCCAAAAATCGAATAAAAATTTGGCCGTCCTTCCGCCGTCCGCTTTATGCGGCACTTTCCCCATTTAGCATTGACCGATTTTGATGAAATTTGGTATGTAGGCTCCATTTGGGGTCTAGTTGTGCCCTAAAAATTTTTGGTTGATGTAGGTCACTTCTAAGGGTTGAAAAATAAAGGTTTAAATTTTGAAAACGCCCTAACTCAAAAAATTTTGATATAAAAGTGTTGTTTTCCATCAATTTAAGATAGCATAGAATTTCTAGAATTTTTTGAGACCACGTGGAGCCCTGTAGGACAAACCGTTCGTTCCCTACGAAAATTTAAGGGTTGGACGTACGATAAATCAGAAACACGAGTGTGAATCGCAAAAGAGGCCTAATCTCCGTTCACATGTTAGCTGACCGAAATGCGATCGATGTTTTTCTTCAAGTTGGTTGGTGGTAACAATGGCAAAGCCGTGTTCTTTGCAGACGAGTGATCTATGTAGTAAAATAATAAACCTTTGTGTGATAATTTTGAGAGTTTTTGACATGGATATGTCTTATAGTCCTATAGTTCTGGGGGTCATTCCAACATTTTCGACACACAAAAAAATGCAACGTTTTTTTTCTGATGCTGTTGTACGCAGGAAGCTGAAATTTGAGAGGCAGGGTCAATCGATACTTACTTCTATACATCATCAAAGTTGATGATCACTGATCAGCTGAGTGAGCTCCAAGGCTATTTCCTCTCCTGTTGAACGCAGGAAACTGAAATTTGAGAGGGCGGGTCAATGGGGAATGCTGAAGGCGCCTGAGTGGTCACTGGTCAGCTGAGTGAGCTCATAATTTAAATTGCCATCATAAGACATCTCCATGTACAGATGTACATATTTACTTTTGGAAATACCTTTGGATATTCCTTTTGGAAATACCATTTCCAAAAAGTACACTCAGGTATTAGGTGACGAATTGTTAGTTGATATGTTGAGCAGTCCAGGGGGTGCAAAGCTGCCAGTCAAGGGAGCACAGGGAAGCTGGCTCCGTTCGTATCTTGGTGGGACAAAAGAATCCGTCTATGATCCATAATTTGAAGTACAATAAGGAAATGTTTGTGGTTGGCCAATTTCAGAAAAATCGTTTAGGAAACTCGGGACCAACTCTGGGCCAGTTTGGGGTGTTTTACAACTGGAGTCAGACCACCTCTTGAGATCACGAGTTCTCGCCCTTCAATATTCTGTAATATACTTTTCAGCAAATGGGGGAAATCGTGAAATCATCATTATTTCGTCTAATACCTACCTCATATTATACAGGGTGTAACGGTTAAGGTCGTACCACCGGCCAGGGTTCGATTCTACAACTAATTTGTGACTTTTTTTGTCTCCTGACTTTTTTTTCTTAACCCCCTTAAAATCGGACTTTTTCCACTTTTAAGATTTTTTTCGTATTTTCGACCTTACGCCATTAAAACAGCCATAACTCCCTTGTTTTTCAGTCAAAATTCAAATGTAATTATACCGTTGGGAAGAGCGTTAAATTCTCTATCTCCCTAGTGTTAAATAAAACTTCTTAAAGAAGACTAAGATGATGAAAAATGAGCCCGAATAGTAAAATCTCGAAAATCTCGGAAATTTTTCGTTTTTTCAAACGTTTGTAACACTAACTGAAACTGCCGATTAAGTTCTCACTGTAACCCTAAAAGTTGACCCAAAATCTCAGCTTTCCAACGGTATGGTCATAAAATTGTTTACAGTGGACTAATCGTGTAAAATCCTCGTTCCCGTGCCAAAAACCGTGGATCTTCCAGTGAAAATCGACGTTTTTCGCGAAAATAGACATTTTTACCCTAAAATGATTTGGGCAGCCATCTTTTCGTACGTTGTCTCACTGAGTTAAATGATGACACAAGACTTATCGAAAAAGCAGTCACTGATATCTTGTCCAACTCACTTTTCGAAAATTGTCTTAATTACTCCTGAGACACCACAACTACGTAAAAACCGATTTGTTGGCCCATTAAGCCTATTGTAGACGTAAAATTCGGTTGTTTAGCAGTTGTCATAATATTATTAAATTTGGATAAACCGTGGTAGGCTTAATGGATCAACAAAGCGGTTGTCACCTGGCTGGAGAGGCTGGGACTTCTCACCTGTAAGACCAAAGATGATTTGGGGAAATTGACGAAAAAATGAAATAATACTGTATTAGGTAAGTAACTATTTATGTGTAAAATAGTTATAAATAATTAAGGGAACCCAGCAGGGAAAAAATGGGGAAAAAATCGATTTTCGGTTTTTTACATTAAAAAATTCTTTATTTCAATGCGGACAAAATGGTGTATTATTTTTGAATTTTGCACAATTAGAACTGGTAGAAAAATTAGTTCAAAAATGGGAAAGTAGGTTTTAGCCAGCGCGGATTTAATATGTTGAATACACGTTGAATACACGAAACTTGGGAGAAAAAACCAACTAACAATAACAAAAACGGCGAAAAAAGATAACAAACCTTATTGAAAATAACTTTCTTTCTTATTCTTCTTCACTTTCTATCATTTTTTGCATATTTGAAGTCATTTATGTCATTGGGAGTTACGATTTACTTTGATTGAGATGAGTTTTGCGAAGTTTTCAGAAAAAGTGCTCTCCTGTAAAATCACGTTTTTGGACCTTCTTGCCCCTGTTTCTCTGCAATGGTTGAAGTTATCGTGTTCCCCCAATTTTTCCTCGAAACTGCTATCATTGAACTCCACTTTAGTCGGATGGTTTCTCAAAATTTCAATTATAAGGTTTAAAAAAAATTTTTTGAAGTTGAAAAAATGCAGATAAAAAAACGGAATTTTTGAAAAATCATACCTAAGCTATAAATTGAAATTTTCAAAATCCATCTGACTAAAGTGAAGACGACTATATGTACTACCACTGGAAACAAATTTCATTTCAATAGACTGAACCGTGTTCAAGATCTAGGGGCACAAAAATGGGTCTGCCGACCCACTTTAGTACTAGCTGCTGGGTTCCCTTAAAAGAGCCTAGAAAAGAATCATGTGTTTTCTGGAGTTTCTTCATAAAAGGTTTTCGAAGTGCCCTCCATTCTGGTCCAAGCAGAAACGGCTCCTGCGTCGAATGCCATCAACAGCTCGCTCCAGCTCATGTGCATTCTGTCGGATTGCGTCACTGCAAAGGTAAATGCTCTCCACCAAATCATCTCGAGTTTCTGGTCGAACTCATGATTTTTTCCAGGCTCTTTTAATTATTTATAACTATTTTACACATAAATAGTTACTTACCTAATACAGTATTATTTCATTTTTTCGTCAATTTCCCCAAATCATCTTTGGTCTTACAGGTGAGAAGTCCCAGCCTCTCCAGCCAGGTGACAACCGCTTTGTTGATCCATTAAGCCTACCACGGTTTATCCAAATTTAATATGACAACTGCTAAACAACCGAATTTTACGTCTACAATAGGCTTAATGGGCCAACAAATCGGTTTTTACGTAGTTGTGGTGTCTCAGGAGTAATTAAGACAATTTTCGAAAAGTGAGTTGGACAAGATATCAGTGACTGCTTTTTCGATAAGTCTTGTGTCATCATTTGAATCAGTGAGACAAAGTACGAAAAGATGGCTGCTCAACTCACTTTGGGGTAAAAATGTCTATTTTCGCGAAAAACGTCGATTTTCACTGGAAGATCCACGGTTTTTGGCACGGGAACGAGGATTTTACACGATTAGTCCACTGTAAACAATTTTATGACCATACCGTTGGAAAGCTGAGATTTTGGGTCAACTTTTAGGGTTACAGTGAGAACTTAACAGGCCGTTTCAGTTAGTGTTACAAACGTTTGAAAAAACGAAAAATTTCCGAGATTTTCGAGATTTTACTATTCGGGCTCATTTTTCATCATCTTAGTCTTCTTTAAGAAGTTTTATTTAACACTAGGGAGATAGAGAATTTAACGCTCTTCCCAACGGTATAATTACATTTGAATTTTGACTGAAAAACAAGGGAGTTATGGCTGTTTTAATGGCGTAAGGTCGAAAATACGAAAAAAATCTTAAAAGTGGAAAAAGTCCGATTTTAAGGGGGTTAAGAAAAAAAAGTCAAGAGACAAAAAAAGTCACAAATTAGTTGTAGAATCGAACCCTGGCCGGTGGTACGACCTTAACCGTTACACCCTGTATAATCTGCCAATCTGCACGAATTTAACTTGTTTTCTGAAGACTTTCAACCACGGCACGATGACAACGTTGGCAGATATCGAAAACTGATTAATTGATCGAATGATGTTATTGTCTGAGCCTCGAAAAGGTGTCCAGGTGTTGGATTGTTTTGCTTTTAAACAATTTCGCGGTTGAGAGAATCGGGCGGAAGAGAGCAAGAAGCCATTTCGGCCTGCGGAAGGAGGGAGCACTGATAACGCGGCTGTAGCGAACCGAAACAACCGTCCGACGCTCGATCCGTGGAAATGACTTTTCATTCATGAAATCTCAATGAATTCGATTGAAAACACTGGAGTTGTGACAAATTATGAAATTAGCTGGAAAATTGTAAAATTGGTTTAAAAATGTTTAATTTTGCTAAAAAATTTGTTGAGAAAAGTTAAAAGAAGGTTTAGAAAAGTCATGAAATCATTTAAAACATTTATTGAAATGATTAAAACAATTGAAAAATTTTGTTAAAAAATTATAAAATTAGTTGAAAAAATTTTGAAATTGTCAGAAAAATCTAAATGGTTGGGAAATATATAAAATTAATTTGGACAATTATAAAAATGGCTGGAAAACAGTAAAATTGGTTGATAAATTTATAAATTGTTTGAAAAACATAAAAAGTTTGAGAAAAAATTATAAAATGGTTGAAAAAATATAAAATTAGTTAGAACAATTAAAAAAACGCTGCAAATCATTGCTCAAAGGTTTATTATTTTCTGTATAGATCACCCTTCTGTATAGATCACTGGTTCTCCATCAATAGCACCTACCATCATCTGTATTCTCCCTTGACCTTCCCTCTCAAATTTCAGCTTACTGCGTTCAATAGGATTGAAAATGGCTTCGGAGCTCACTCAGCTTATCAGTGATCTGAAGAGTGAAGAAGATCTCCTCGAATGCTGAAGACGCCTGGAAGAGCACTTCCATTCAATAGGATTGAAAATGGCTTCGGAGCTCACTCAGCTGATCAGTGATCTGAAGAGTGAAGAAGATATCCTCGAATGCTGAAGACACCTGGAAGAGCACTTCCATTCAATAGCATTGAAAATGGCTTCGGAGCTCACTCAGCTGATCAGTGAACTGAAGAGTGAAGAAGATCTCCTCGAATGCTGAAGACGCCTGGAAGAGCACTTCCATTCAATAGGATTGAAAATGGCTTCGAAGCTCACTCAGCTGATCAGTGATCTGAAGAGTGAAGAAGATATCCTCGAATGCTGAAGACACCTGGAAGAGCACTTCCATTCAATAGCATTGAAAATGGCTTCGGAGCTCACTCAGCTGATCAGTGAACTGAAGAGTGAAGAAGATCTCCTCGAATGCTGAAGACGCCTGGAAGAGCACTTCCATTCAATAGGATTGAAAATGACTTCGGAGCTCACTCAGCTGATCAGTGATCTGAAGAGTAAAGAAGATCTCCTCGAATGCTGAAGACGCCTGGAAGAGCACTTCCATTCAATAGGATTAAAAATGGCTTTGGAGCTCACTCAGCTGATCAGTGATCTGAAGAGTGAAGAAGCCTTTGAGCAATGATTTGCAGCGTTTTTTACCCACCAACATTTTTTTTACCTACCAACTTTTTTTTACCTACCAGCTAGGTACTACCTACCACACCATACTGGCTTCACACCTTCACAATCAAGTTTATTAGAAAGAACTAAACGCTTCACACTCGATTGGAAAAATAGAAAGCTTCATATGGAAATTTGATTACTGGTTACGCAGGAGGCAAAACTGTATACAAATCGAAGAAATGAACAGCGATCGCATTTTAGTCCGATAAAATTTGAATGGAGATTAGACCTCTTTTGCGATTCACACTCATGATTCTTTTTTATCGAAGGAAAACCTTCAAGTACTCGTAGGGACCGAACGGTTTGTCCTACAGAGCTCCGGGTGGTCTCAAAAATTTTTAAAAATTCAATACTATTTAAAATTGGTGAAAAAACGATACTTTTATTTCGAGAGTTTTCGAGCTAGGGCACTCTTGAAAATTTCAACCCTTAATTTTCACCCCTTAGAAGTGACCTACATCAAAAAAAGCTTCGCGGCACAACTAGACCCCAAATGGAGCCCATATACCAAATTTGAACCAAATCGGTCCAGTGTTGCTAAGAAAAGTGCCGCGGACGGCGTACGGCGGACGGCGAACGGCGGACGGACGGACATTTTTTTATTCGATTTTCGTATTCTACGTACCTTGAAACGTAAAACATCAAATTTTGAGGGGGGGTTAATATTTTTTTTTCTTGCTCGATTCCAAAGGCTTATTATTGAAAATAATAAACCAGAAGTAAACATGTGGATGTAAAAACGCTGCAAATCATTGCTCAAAGGTTTATTATTTTCTGTATAGATCATCCTTCTGTATAGATCACTGGTTCTCCATCAATAGCACCTACCACCATCTGTATTCTCCCTTGACCTTCCCTCTCAAATTTCAGCTCCTGCGTTCAATACGATTGAAAATGGCTTCAGAGCTCACTCAGCTGATCAGTGATCAGAAGAGTGAAGAAGATCTCCTCGAATGCTGGAGACGCCTGGAAGAGCACCTCCATTCAATAGGATTAAAATGGCTTTCGAGCTCACTCAGCTGATCAGTGATGTGAGGAGTGAAGAAGATATCCTCGAATGCTGGAGACGCCTGGAAGAGCACTTCCATTCAATAGCATTGAAAATGGCTTCGGAGCTCACTCAGCTGATCAGTGAGCAATGATTTGCAGCGTTTTTTACCTACAAACATTGTTTTACCTACCAATTTTTTTTTACCTACCACACCTACATATTGGTAGGTACTACCTACCACACTATAATGGCTTCACACCTTCACAATCAAGTTTATTAGAAAGAACTAAACGCTTCACACTCGATTCGAAAAATAGAAAGCTTGATATGGAAATTTGATTACTGGTTACGCAGAAGGCAAAACTGTATACAAATCGAAGAAATGAACAGCGATCGCATTTTAGTCAGATAAAATTTGAACGGCGATTAGACCTCTTTTGCGATTCACACTCATGATTCTGTTTTATCGAAGGAAAACCTTCAAATACTCGTAGGGACCGAACGGTTTGTCCTACAGAGCTCCGGGTGGTCTCAAAAATTTTTAAAAATTCTGTACTATTTAAAATTGGTGAAAAAACGATACCTTTATTTCGAGAGTTTTCGAGCTAGGGCACTCTTGAAAATTTCAACCCTTAATTTTCACCCCTTAGAAGTGACCTACATCAACCAAAAGCTTCGCGGCACAACTAGACCCCAAATGGAGCCCATATACCAAATTTGAACCAAATCGGTCCAGTGTTGCTAAGAAAAGTGCCGCGTACGGCGGACGGCGTACGGCGGACGGCGTACGGCGGACGGACGGAAATTTTTTTATTCGATTTTCGGATTCTACGTACCTTGAAACGTAAAACATCAAATTTTGAGGGGGGGTTAAAATTTTTTTTTCTTGCTCGATTCCAAAGGCTTATTATTGAAAATAATAAACCAAAATTCATGTGGATTCATGTGGAGTAAAAATTCATGTGGATGAGTCTAAAGTGAGCTCCCACCGCGTTTGCCAAAAATGAGTTGATGCTTAAATTCGCTCAGCATGTAATTTTGCAGCCCCGGGTTGGGGGGGGGGAGGATGACTTTCCTACGTGTTTCCGGGAGATTGTATCGATTTTCGGGTGACATCTCGGTGGAAAATCCAGTTTCTTCGTGTTGCATTTAAATGTGTAAAATTAGGTGACGTTTATTTTGAAACTCAAGTTTTCGAGACCCTGAAAAAAAATAAGGACAACGTTTGGACGGCTGGAAAGGAACTGAGCAGGAGGGTTTGTGGGGGTGGTCGGTAGGGGCGCCACGCGCCTGTTCGGGGGTTGAGGGCTGTGGCAGGGTTCAGTACTGTGCAAGACTAGCTGTGCGAATCAACTGGCCGAGGGATGTACCCAAGGAGCCGTGGGCGATGATAACCAGAACACATGCACCGCTGTGAGTAACCAATCATTGTTCAGATAAGACCCCGTTTGGCGCTAACCGGCTCGGGAGGTTTTAAGGCCGGGCCGGCCTGTGTTTTTAGGCTGCGAGGTGGAGGATTAGGGTGGGTTCAACCCCTTTCTGAACGCGATAGCCGAAAGTTAAATCCCGATACAAACCCAGAGGGCGCCCCTCCCAGTGCGACAGCTCCTATCGAAACTACACGCATTTTTTCCTCTTTTTTCGCCCGTTTCCGTTGTTTTTCCCTCTCAGTGACTCCCAGTTCGATCCCAAATGACGCCCATAAAAACCCCGAACCCGCCCTCCCCACCCCAAAAACAAACCGTACTTTTTACGGACCCAAAAACCGTTAACTGCAACCTCCACCGTTTTGAACCACCTCCAACCCATTCACCACCGTTTTCTATTTACCACCCCTCCTCTGACGTACCTCTTATCCCGCACTTACGTCATTCACCCCAATCATCGTCCGTCCCAAATTACCTCCCTCGTCGTCCCAAATTAGGAACCTTCGAACCCCAAAAAGTCTTCCGCGCTAGGAAAACGGGTTGGGTGGAGTCGGTGATTAACCCCAGAGTTACCTCACTGCTGTTACGCCAGCATAATATTTACCTCCTACACCAAAATTCGCTTTTCCTCCCCACCCCGTCCAAAACCGAAATAAAACGGTTTCAAATTTGAATTCCTCCTCATTTTAAAATTCTCCAAAATTACACACTTATAATGGTTAATCTTTAAATAATCAGATTTTGTTCCCAAAAACCCTCAAATAAAATTTCAAAAATCAAAAAATTCAACAAAAAATTTGTTTTTGTCAAGGAGTACTTAAATACGTGTTGGAGGACGCCTACAAGTCAAAATGTCACCAAATTTCAAAATAAATTCTATGCAGGGCGGTGTTGAACTCAGTTTTGAACTACCTCAATCCGATACTGGAGCTGTCCTTTACTTTCCTCACCATCAGCGATTCAAAACAGCGCAGAAACTCCCTTTCGAGCTGCAATGGTAGGCTCAGGCAGGTGTTCCATCGAAGCTCAAAACGATCACAAACTCACATTTTCAATCTTGAATCCACTCCTTTCCTCGAAATTTGGTTTTTAAATGTTTTTCGTGTAAATCTTATGATATTTATCAAAAAATCTCATTTCTAATGATCCAGAAGTTTAAAAATGCAGTAAACACATTCTACTCGCATGCAGTATCTATTTTTGACCGATTCGAGACCTCCCGAAGGAGTAAGAATTCGGTTTGGCAGAGTTTTTTTTGGCACACGAAAGTTTTCAACATTTCACGAATTTATCACGTATTTTATTCTCCTGACACCGTAAAGTCGTGATGAAGCCATGATTCAAGCAGCACTGATGACCTACTTCGAGCTCCCTTATCAGTTACGTGATACCACGCTGAGATACAAAGCCTCTTCTGACATCAATCGCGGTGATTCTTCGAAGGAACAACAATATTTTAAAATTCGCGAAAATTCGAACGGTTGAGACGAGCAGTTTATTATCGCACGATCATCCCAACCTGATTTGATAAACCGTAGAATAGGGAGGTTGCAAAGGACAGTTTTTGTTATCCTCGGGTGGTTTCTGAGGACATCGAAATGTGCTGATGGAAACGGGTCCATACACAAGGAATTTGACCATGTTTGAAACGCGTATGAACATGTATGATGATGACAAGAATCAATCCATGAGATGATTGTTAATCAAAACTCAACGTTTTTGTTGTGGTTGTGGTTTGGGAATTATACTGATTTTTAGAGAGAGAAAAAACACTTTATTGAACATTGTAGAAGGAATAAAGGTGGACAAGGACTCCAGTAGTTGTCGAAACGTAATGGATTTGCCGAAAGTCCAAAGTGAGTTGCCAAAAGTTCAAATTGGTATGATTATATTGATTTAATAAAAGAGTATTTAAGATAGCATAATACCTAGCAGAATGTTCTCCTGAGGTCTTCTTAAAAAAAAATTCAAAAACAACGAAGCTTCAGGAAAATTAATGAGTTCATAATATGAATTTGTGTTATATTATAACACCCTACTAATGCTAATAACTAAACTAACTTACTTTTGATTGGGAACTATATTATTATTATTACTATTACTATCATTATTATTGGGAAACTACGGACCGGCTTCTACTGATGGCACTCGATCACGAACATGTAGTACTAGTTATCCCTTTACATTGTCAACTTCATCACGAAAACTGAAGTACTTTCAATTTGAAGTATTTACTCAATTACGAACATCGCAGTGATGTCTTCTATTTACAGAACCTACTCGATCACGAACCTTGTAGTACTGGCTCCAATTTACAGTACTTACTCGATCACGAAGATCTCCGTACTGGCTTCTATTTACAGTTCCTACTCAATCACGAACATTTTGGTACTGGGTTCAATCAACTGTACCTCCTCAATTACGAACATCGCAGTGATGTCTTCTATTTACAGAACCTACTCGATCACGAAGCTTGTAGTACTGGCTCCAATGTACAGTACTTACTCGATCACGAAGATCTCCGTACTGGCTTCAATTTACAGTTCTTACTCAATCACGAACATTTTGGTACTGGCATTATTTTACAGTGACTCTAATTTACAGGGCTCTAATTTACAGTACCTACTCGATCACGAAGATCGTCGTACTGGCTTCTATTTACAGTTACTACTCAATCACGAACATTTTGGTACTTTGTTCAATTAACTGTACCTACTCAATTAAGAACATCGCAGTGATGTCTTCTATTTACAGAACCTACTCGATCACGATGATCGTCGTACTGGCTTTTATTTACAGTTTCTACTCAATCACGAACATTTTGTAACTTTGTTCAATTAACTGTACCTACTCAATTAAGAACATCGCAGTGATGTCTTCTATTTACAGAACCTACTCGATCACGAAGCTTGTAGCACTGGCTCCAATTTACAGTACTTACTCGATCACGAAGATCGTCGTACTGGCTTCTATTAACAGTTCCTACTCAATCACGAACATTTTGGTACTGGGTTCAATTAACTGCTCCTACTCAATTACGAACATCGCATTGATGTCTTCTATTACAGAACCTACTCGATCACGAACCTTGTAGTACTGGCTCCAATTTACAGTACTTACTCGATCACGAAGATCTCCGTACTGGCTTCTATTTACAGTTACTACTCAATCACGAACATTTTGGTACTGGCATTATTTTACAGTGACTCTAATTTACAGGGCTCTAATTTACAGTACCTACTCGATCACGAAGATCGTCGTACTGGCTTCTATTTACAGTTCCTACTCAATCACGAACATTTTGGTACTGGCATTATTTTACAGTGACTCTAATTTACATGGCTCTAATTTACAGAACCTACTCGATCACGAAGATCGTCGTACTGGCTTCTATTGACAGTTCCTACTCAATCACGAACATTTTGGTACTTTGTTCAATTAACTGTACCTACTCAATTAAGAACATCGCAGTGATGTCTTCTATTTACAGAACCTACTCGATCACGAAGATCGTCGTACTGGCTTCTATTTACAGTTCCTACTCAATCACGAACATTTTGGTACTTTGTTCAATTAACTGTACCTACTCAATTAAGAACATCGCAGTGATGTCTTCTATTTACAGAACCTACTCGATCACGAAGATCGTCGTACTGGCTTCTATTTACAGTTCCTACTCAATCACGAACATTTTGGTACTGGGTTCAATCAACTGTGACTCTAATTTACATGGCTCTAATTTACAGAACCTACTCGATCACGAAGATCGTCGTACTGGCTTCTATTTACAGTTCCTACTCAATCACGAACATTTTGGTACTTTGTTCAATTAACTGTACCTACTCAATTAAGAACATCGCAGTGATGTCTTCTATTTACAGAACCTACTCGATCACAAAGATCTCCGTACTGGCTTCTATTTACAGTTCCTACTCAATCACGAACATTTTGGTACTGGGTTCAATTAACTGCACCTACTCAATTACGAACATCGCAGTGATGTCTTCTATTTACAGAACCTACTCGATCACGAACCTTGTAGTACTGGCTCCAATTTACAGTACTTACTCGATCACGAAGATCTCCGTACTGGCTTCTATTTACAGTTCCTACTCAATCACGAACATTTTGGTACTGGGTTCAATCGACTGTACCTACTCAATCACGAACATCGCAGTGATGTCTTCTATTTACAGAACCTACTCGATCACGAAGCTTGTAGTACTGGCTCCAGTGTACAGTACTTACTCGATCACGAAGATCGTCGTACTGGCTTCTATTTACAGTTCCTACTCAATCACGAACATTTTGGTACTTTGTTCAATTAACTGTACCTACTCAATTAAGAACATCGCAGTGATGTCTTCTATTTACAGAACCTACTCGATCACGAAGATCGTCGTACTGGCTTCTATTTACCGTTCCTACTCAATCACGAACATTTTGGTACTTTATTCAATTAACTGTACCTACTCAATTAAGAAGATCGCAGTGATGTCTTCTATTTACAGAACCTACTCGATCACGAAGCTTGTAGCACTGGCTCCAATTTACAGTACTTACTCGATCACGAAGATCGTCGTACTGGCTTCTATTTACAGTTCCTACTCGATCACGAACATTTTGATACTGGCATTATTTTACAGTGACTCTAATTTACAGGGCTCTAATTTACAGTACCTACTCGATCACGAAGATCGTCGTACTGGCTTCTATTAACAGTTCCTACTCAATCACGAACATTTTGGTACTGGGTTCAATTAACTGCACCTACTCAATTACGAACATCGCAGTGATGTCTTCTATTTACAGATCCTACTCGATCACGAACCTTGTAGTATCGGCTCCAATTTACAGTACTTACTCGATCACGAAGATCTCCGTACTGGCTTCTATTTACAGTTCCTACTCAATCACGAACATTTTGGTACTGGCATTATTTTACGGTGACTCTAATTTACGGGGCTCTAATTTACAGTAGGTACCTACTCGATCACGAAGATCTTCGTACTGGCTTCTATTTACAGTTCCTACTCAATCACGAACATTTTGGTACTGGCATTATTTTACAGTGACTCTAATTTACAGGGCTCTAATTTACAGTACCTACTCGATCATGGACATATTAGTACCTACTGACTTCAATGTACAGCACCTACATGATCAAGAAAGATCGTACTGGCTCCAATTTATAGCATCTACTAAATCACGAACACCGCAGTGATGTCTTCAACTTACAGTACGTAGTACTCGATCACGAACATCGTGTACTGGCCCCATGTATCATGAAAGCTACTCCAATAAGAAGTAATTTTTTTTTGTTCTCTTCAAGTCATTTGACCAGCTCCTAGGCTCTTTGAAGGTCCCAATGATAAAGTCATACTCAACAATAATCGTTGTTACCATGAAAAGCAATCTCGTGTACTAAGGTGCGGTGTTGTTCTTATAATGCTCTGATAAACTCTAGGAAGGTTTTAGGTCATTATTTGTTTGTTGGCTGAAAGGGAGGTACCTCGCCAAATATTCTCATTTCTTGCGTATACGCGATCTTCCTATGGCTTCTTTTGGGTTAATCCGTTTTACCCCTCTCATAGCTGAAATGTCTCGGTTGACAATGACTCATACAGATACCTGTAGAGATACAGCTCAAAGCTCGTCGTGTCGATGGAATTTGAAACACACAAAAGATTCTTCATCCTACTGTGCTGTCATATACTCGTAGTTCGATCATTATCTAAGAACGTTGAGTGAACTCTCCCTTTGAGATAGAAATTGATTAAGTACTTTTATACACGGATTTAGTCATTATGTTGTTACGTTTCATTCCGTTGCGCACGTTACCTACCTAATTAAATTACACTGAACATCTACCAGCCTTATTTACACCCCGTAGGTAACTTGAATGTTGATTATTTTGCAGAGTTCGTAGAGGGAGGAAGCAGGTTTGAGAGAAATGTAAATTCATGAAAGTTACCTCCCACAGCTATTGAATATTTTATCAACGTTTCGGCGAGAAGATTGCTACTCTTATGTTGCACGTTCAGGCGGAATAGGTCGTCGCTGATCTTCCTTTAAAAAACTTATATGCTGGAGATACGTTTAATTCCATCCGTAGAGAACCGTTGGTCGAGCAGTGAAACTTTGCATTCCCATCGGTCAAATTCCGATTTTAAAATTGATTGGAATTGAAAAGCAAAAGTAGGAGTGTATTTTAAACCTCAAATCTTGAAACTCGAGCATTAATAAAGCTAGCATTAAAATCCGCAAATCATTACACTATACAACATTTACAGTACCTACTCGATCACGAACATTGAAACACTCCCATTTACAGTACCCTGAAATAGAGTTAGAAAAAATATCGATGGAAAAGTCGATATTATATCAATTATTCAACAATCGGTGCATATAAATTGATGGTAATAATTAACAACTAAAGATTCACATAGGTATATTTTACAGGTATTATACAGATTCACATAGGTATATTAGCGTAGAATACGCTTTAGCCATGGACTAACTAGCCGAAAATGGAACGCGGGATGGGAACGAAATGTGTGACATTAACATGAAAACCAATAAACATATCACCAGATGTTTATTGCGACAAACCCGTTTGAAGTGAGTAATTTTATTTATGTAAATCGGAGTTTCAGTCGTTCGCGAATCGTCCTTCGGTTTATAAGAATATTTACATCCGTGTGTAGTAGTTGGGACAAACCCGTTTGAAGTGAAGTGTTTCATTTTTCAATAAAATAAACCGTCGTTTTTCTATTGATTTGCGCACGTTTGTATCGATTGTCACATACAAGAATGCGGATTATCGTGGTGGATCGTGCATTGATTCCATATTCGCCCGCCATATCGATAACATCGTTAGTGTACGTTACTTAAACGCTAATACACGTTTGATAATCACCGTTGAACGTTCAGCAGTTCAGCGTCCAATCGAGGCTAAAGCGTATTCTACGTTTCTATACTTGTAGCAGCAGGCTCTAAATAAAAACAAAAAGGGGGGTCCAGGGGGCACAGCCCCTTGGCGAGGCCCGTAGGGCCGAGTTTTTAGGACGTCCCACAGTAAGACTTGGGCGTCCTTATGCGATCGATCTGGGGTGAAGTTGGACAACACTCAACAGAAAAAAAAAATAACCACACAGTAATCCGTTTTAGACCATTCTGAATCCAAATCCGCGAAAAAAACCATAGGTGTATGTCTGTGTGTGTGTGTGTGTGTGTGTATGTGTGTGTGTGTGTGTGTGTGTGTGTGTGTGTGTGTGTAACAAAATCTTGTGTACTCTGCACAGGGCTTAGTTCTCAACCGATTTTCCTGGTTCTTTTTTTGTTCGTCGCGGAAAACTATCTAGTTGTGCACTACGTCGCCGGAATTTCGAATTTTGCCTTTTAAGGGGGGGAAAGGGGGGGTTAATGCTCAAAAAACGTGCGTTTTTGGGCATAATCTTGTGTACTCTGCACAGCCCTTAGTTCTCAACCGATTTTTGTGGTTCTTTTTTTCATCGACGCGGAAAACTATCTAGTTGTGCACTACGGCGCCGGAATTTTGAATTTTGCTTTTTAAGGGGGGGAAAGGGGGGGTTAATGCTTAAAAAACGTGCGTTTGCCGGCGTAATCTTGTAAACTCTGCCCTGGCCTCAATTTCCAACCGATTTGTGTGTTTCTTTTTTTGTTTGACTCAAATAACTTCCGATTTGTACATAATTTCACCCGAGTACCAAAATTCGCAAGGGGAGGGGGCGAGTGGGGGGGATCATATTCACAAAATATCCGATTTTTCAATATTTCGGTTCCTTTACTGCTTACTAACTGTCCCCAAGCTTTGAAATTAAGGAAAAATTCTCATTATACCTCCGGATTTTCATGAATTATTCTCTGTACGACCATGGAACTAATAGTGGTGCCACCATGGTGCCAGGACACCATAAACCGCATATTTCGTGTTTTTTTTTTTGTGTGTTTCACCTTGAATACGGATGTGAACCTCGACAGACTGCCTACTAAAACTAACAGATGAAAGTTCAATGTTACGACGTATTTCCGCTTCGGTGCCAGACTGGCACCATTGGGGTTGGTGGGGGGGGGGGGGGGGTGAACTCGAATTCGCATGTTGGGTATCGTAGATCATGGATTTTAAAATGCTCTTCAGATTCGAGGCTCCCACGCCGCTAAATGTTATGGTGGATAATGGTGAGGGGGGGGGGGGGGTGGTCACTATTTCTTGCCTAAAGTAATAAACCAAATTACATCGAGTGAAGCAGTTGTATCGCTTACCAACTGGTTAAACTGATCTAATGCTTATCCAATGGGACGTCCCCTGGAATGCATGCATTACTAAACAATATGTTTAGTTATATTTTTATAGTTATAGTTACCTATAGTTATAGTTATAGTTATAGTTATCATAGTTATCATAGTTATCATAGTTAATC
This sequence comes from Apolygus lucorum, assembly GCA_009739505.2. NCBI lineage: Eukaryota > Metazoa > Arthropoda > Insecta > Hemiptera > Miridae > Apolygus > Apolygus lucorum. Next base: position 16,713,352 of record CM019179.2, read on the forward strand.
ATAGTTATAGTTATATTTTTAGAACCATAATAATTCAATGATAAATCAGAGTTTGTTTTATATAGATAGAGTATTCAATTTGGTGTAGGTTCGAAATGAAAAATGAAGATGGATTTTGAGTATCAAGGGAACCGTAAATTTAATAAAGAGTTCAGTTAGGTACCAGAAATAGGGCAGCGAAGTGACTGAAGGTAGCCAATCTCCTCCCTGCGTTTGCAAAGCAGTATGCAGAACTGCTATAACCAAGACGATCAAAAACATCATCGTAGTGGCCTACATTTCTGTACCTCAGAGGTCAACTATCGTATGTCCAAAATTCTCGTTTTCGAGATTTTTGTTTTGTATGTGCATTCTTTCTATTGTATTTTGTATTCTATTGTATTGGTAGGCATAAACAGATTCTACAGAATTAAATTGAGCATTATAAAGTCATCAGAATGGGCCATAGGGATCAAAATAGGTGTGCCCACAGCTTCTTTTGGCTCTGCTGTAAGATCGCCAAAATGTCACTTACGATAATCGACCTCTGAGGTACAGATTTACAGTAACAACTGATCACGAAGAGCAGAGTACCGGCCGAAGTATCACGAACAACAGAGCAGGGACCAAAATTACTGTACCTACTCCATCACGAACAACGAAGTAGTGTAGTAGTAAGTAAAGTAAAGTAAACAGCCATCTCAGGTTGGATTTTCGTCCCACAGCCATTCCTGGCGTCGCGGACGTCATCAGCTGACTTCCTAAGGAAAGATCAGAATTTTTTCTGATGACTTCGCTCATGGCTTCCCATTGGACTCACTGCCCTGGTCGGAACGAGGGGGAACTGCGACCGGCTTATCCGAATATATCGATACCTTAAAGCACAAAGGTGCTATGTCCAAAAATGGAGTTTTGAGAAGAACGCAAAAGAAATGATCACCAATGCACAATTCCTAAAATACTGGCTTACTACACTAAACTCTTTAATTTCTTCAATACATTTTCAAGCTACTATCGTCAAGAAAACTCAACAATAGTTTTGTTGAATTTGAGTTTAACTGAAATTGAAAAAAAATTAAAGAAAAGTGGAAGGTGGACGGACATAGCTCCTTTGTGCTTTAACGTATCGATATGCTCCCGAGGCGAGCCTCGAACTCACGGCCCCGCAACCGGTCCGAATCTCGTCTCCAGAGACACACTCGCTTGGCCACAGCTGAACCCTACGAACAACGAAGCAGTGTCCTCCATTTACAATAACAACTGAATCACGAACATCAAAGTACTGGCCCCATTTAAAGTCCCTACTTTATCACGAACAACAGAGCAGGGGCCTCGATTCACAGTACCTACTGGATCACAAACATTTAAGTACTGGCCCCATACAGTCCCTACTTTATCACGAACAACAGAGTAGGGGCCAAAATTTATTGTACCTACTCCATCACTAACAACAAAGTAGTGTCCTCCATTTACAGGAACTACTGGATCACGAACATCGAAGTAGTGTCCTCCATTTACAGTCCCTTCTCAGTCACAAACAGCAGAGTAGTGGCTACGTTTTACAGTATCTAACGACCACAAACAACGTAGCAATGGCCTCCATTTATAGTACCAAGTGTATCACGCGTATAAAAGTACTGACCACCATCTACAGTCCTTGCTCAATCACAAACATCGAATTAGTAACCACGATTTGAAGTACCTATACATACTCGATCACGAACAACGAAGTACTGGTACCCATACACAGGCCCAACACAACCACAAAGTACAAGCCCTCATTCACAGTACTTGCTATGTTGTTGGTCGAATGCCGACATTTTGAATTTCCGTCGGTAAAATTTAGATTCCAGATCGAGTGGAACTGAAAAATATAATTAATCTATCTTAGAAAACAAAAAACACAATCACAAATGAAGGGTCACGGGGAAAAAGGATCAAACTCCATTTTTTGGCCGAATTGAGATAGCCACGCCATCTTATAGCTTGGGAGGAGTAGAATCGTAGGGTTGTTTCACTTTGTGGAAGAAAGATCGCATTCATTCTTTTTTAAGCTAAAATAAATACGGGGCTCCGGGGAAAAAGGATCAGATTCCGTGCGTTCGCAGGGAAGAAAGATCAGAGTCCGATTTAAAGACCCCTTCCCTCGCCTTTGCATGAGCTGTACGGCATCACACCAAAGATTCATCAAGCACAAAAGCTCCTACTTTTGAAGATACCAGACAGTTTTCACAACCCCTTCTACCTCGAAGAAGAAAACTTCAGTACCAAAAGCAGCTGTAACATTGGGAAACTTTCACAACGGCCCCATACCCATCAAAACCAGCAAAATCATAGGATTTAAAACACTTGTGTCAGTTTCTCGTCAACCCCGATGCTAACATTTTCTGAGTCACTGTCCAACAGGTTGGGGAATGCAGGTGATGATGACGCCATTTCATATTGCGGCGGTCCTTTAGATGAATGATTTATTTATTGATTTGTTTGTCTTTTTGTAATTAATGTTTTGTACAAAACTATACCTAATTTGGAAAATTAAGCCACTTTTTGCCCAACATTTTTCTGGAGGTGACAGTAAGGTACCTACAAACCCTAGTAAACTTACTGAAGTGAATTACGAGATTTGAATATACAATAGGTAACATGGTGATATAATTTTAGGTGTTATGGTGACCGAAACGCGGATATTTGTGGGGAAAAAAGATCAAAGTCCTTACCTTGTTTGAAATTTCTAATTATTTCTGGAAATCATCTTCGGCCTACTTAATTTTCTTTCTTGTCACTTGAACATAATTAAATTCCTGGTCAGGTGGCCCAAACAGTTCATTTTTTTAATGCATAGCGTCTGTCTGGGACGACTTCAAACTTTGTTTTTCGATTTTCTCGGAATTAGGAAAAGAGGAGTCTGATCCTTTTTCCCCGTGACCCTTCAAATGCTTCAGAAATGCTTGCATACGAGTCTGCAACACATTGGGACATTTTCATGTCAACCAATACACAACAAGGTAGTGAAGTAAGGTTGTTAGTTCAACCCAAGCATCAAAGTTTTCGTGACGATTTTTCAGTTCATGTGCCAAAGCAAAATGTAAGGTTGTTGATTATTCTCTACGCAACACAGTGAATCTATTTTATTTATTGGTCGCGTGAGCAAGATTTGCTTAGTTTTCGTGACGATTTTTCAGTTCATGTGCCAAAGCAAAGACATGAAAATGTCAAAACTTGGATGTTGCGGCTCATCACACTGTTTTACCAGAGGTGATGTACCTACGACAAATTATATAAAATTCTGGTTGTCTGAATAATATGGATTTCATGGTTATCTCATCCTGAGCTGTCTTGGCCTTCCCCAATCAATACACTCAAATTCGCATTACATCATGTTACGTCCATCGACGGTCAGTCTGTTAACAACGACGGTCACCCGAGGAGGAAGTGTGAATGTGCTCTAAATATATTTGCTGAGTGAGGTCGAGTTTGAGTGAATTACAGGCGATTGTCCGCAGTCCAGCCCCTGATAGCCTGTAATCCGAAAGCAGGTGGGTAATTTGTTTTATTAGCCAACGTCGCTTTTTAAGAGCTTCACAGTGTTTTTCTGTCTCTAGTTCGGAATTCCCATGTCAATCGTGAATTGTACAGATTGATGTCGAAACAAAACTATTGTATTCATGGTCGATAAGGATGTTCACTATATCTCCAGGCTCCAGTTGAATGAACAAGCAGATCATTATTATAATCATCAGTAAAATCAAGCTGACCTGTACGAGCCTCTGCGGAACATTGAGTTCTCCGTAAGTCAAATAGGCAGTTTTGGTTTATTGTTTTCATTAATATCCTTTAGAATCGAGCAAGAAAAGAACAATTACAGACCCCCCCCCCCTCAACATTTGATGGCTTACTTTTCAAGATGTGTACAATCCGACAATTTTTTGACACCACCCAGAGCTCTGAGGGACCGACTGATCGCATGATGAGGATAATAATTATCCTATAATTATTAATGAATTAATAGGTTAATTAATAGGTTAATTAATTATTAATTACCTGATTAATGAATGTTTCATAATATTTCTTCATCAAGTTGAGATATTGTTCAATTTTTATAATCGAATGAAACCACCCCACCCGACCAACTATCGATGAATGACCAATAATTGTGAAATTTATCGGACCCTCCTTTCTCATAAATCCCGTAGCTACCTCGAAAGGACCGCGTCACCCCCCTCCCCCCATCTAGTCTTAAAAAGGGGCTTTACGGGCAATTTTAGGGAGGTTCTAGTATTCTTTGCTCCGTAAGTCTGAATCATTTGAATTCAGGAGTGTGAATCACAGATGAACGTTCACTGTCGGAAGTGAGATAAATTTCAGCTATTTTTGCTTCCGAGTCTACCAAGGTAGCGGAAGCTTTGTTTTCACTTTTCAAGGACGAAAAAAAAAGTTCTCCAAAATCAAAATTTTCACTCGCGTTTTGCGTTTTAGACCTTTCTGAACAATTTTGGTTCCGTGTCTGTGTGTCTTCTGTGTGTCTGTCTGTCTGTCATGAATTCCTTGTAACGCGCATAACTATACGAAGGTATTGTCCGATTTCTATGAAATTTTCAGGGATTGTGCGGGTTGGTGTGTAGACGGTCCCCTAAGAAAATCATCACCCCAGGACTGATAGGAGCGACTGCGCATGCGCAAACGTGAATTCCTTGTAACGGCCATAACTTCTACATTTTCCATCCGATTTCATTGAAATTTCGAGGGATATTACAGATTAGTATTTGAATTGTCTCCTATGAAAATCATCACCTTCGAACTGATAGTAGCCACTGCGCTTGCGCAAACGTGAATTTCCTTGTAACGGCCATAACTTCCACATTTCCCACTTGATTTCGATGAAATTTTGAGGGATTATGCAGATTGGGTTGTAGATGGTCCCCTATGAAAATCATCACCCCCGGACTGATAGTAGCCGCTGCGCATGCGCAAACGTGAATTCCTTGTAACAGCCATAACTTCCACATTTTCCGTCCGATTTCAATGAAATTTCCAGGGATGTTACAGATTAGTATTTAGATGGTCCTCTATGAGAATCATCACCTTCGGAATGACAGTAGCCACTGCGCAAGCGCAAACGTGAATTTCCTTGTAACGGCCATAACATCCACATTTTCCACCCGATTTCGATGACATTTTTAGCGATTACGCGGATTAGGTTGTAGATGGTCCCCAATGAAAATCAAGGCCTTAAAATTTACAGAAGCCTCTGCAAATGCGCATACGTAAAATCCTTGTAACAGCCATAACATTTACATTTTTCATCCGACTTTGATGAAATTTTCTAGGATTGGCCAGATTAGCGTGTAGATGGTCCCCTATGAGGGTAGTGAGAGGTACTTCAAGATTGATGTTTTGAGATTAACTAATATGCATCGGATCATCTATATAATCGGGTTATGGATACGAGGAAGCTATGTGCCACACCCACTTGGCAGACTTTTTTTCTCTCTTCTTGTAGTTTCATGTCACTCATTTGTCCATCCTTAGCTACCAAGAATCAACTTTCGTAATGAATACACCCACAACTCTCGGCTAGCGATGTTATCACGTACTAATAGGTGGTATTAATGCTGTCCATATTAATTCTTGGTAAAATCGACGTGGCAGTGAATTCTCAACTTTCTCTTCCAACTGCTTCAAATTATGACTTCAAAACTGAGCCGATTCTTGTAGAAAATCATTTTTTTTACTACTTTTCTTATAGAAAACTAGCGTATCAACTAGATGGTAATTTCGGGAAGGGTTGTAGTCTCTCAAGATAGTGTTCTCGCGGGATCTCGAGCGCCATGTCCACTGGCAGTAGTTTTTTGTCGTTCACCACACCATTGTTGACATTTTAACCTTTAATTTCCCACTTGTTAAAAACATTTATTTTTTCGGATTTTTCAAATTAAAATTGGATGTATTTTGACAAATCTATAGAATATTTTAGCAAAGGTCCCTCAAAGGCCCTATTAAAATATGTCATCTCATGAATGATCTTTCTAAGGCGTCAGCAAAATCTGTCTATTAACCCAATTTTGTTAGGTATAAGAAGGAAACTTGAAAAAATCCTTGGCACAAAACCAAGGAGTAAGGTGAAGAAGGTTCACTTCATAGAGGGATTTGTGCTGCCTCAAAGAGTGGCGCCATCTATGAGTAGGAAACCCATCTAATAGCCTAGAAGGTGATGAATGAGGGTAGAAGGCCCTATTAGTCTGTCAACTCGAGAGTTGTTTTGTTTTTTCTTTGAGCTATTGTGTTTTTACGATTGCGTTTCCTTATTATTTGTCATACCCATATTTATATCATCTTTTATTACAATCGAGTTGGAGTATCAAGATAGCCCACGCCTATCAGTTTTGGCTCAAAAGTGGATAAACTGCTAAAATTAAAAAACAGGCAGTTACAAATCGGACTTCCAAAAAGATACCACAAGATATATAAAGGGTTAATGTCTAACTCCTTTGCTATTTTTCACATTGCCGATCTCCAAGACATACCAGGTATGTTAAAAAGTGTTTCTGATTTCGAAATCCTCTTTTTAAGAAAACGAGGATAATTAATCAATTTCCCACAAAACCAAGCTGTTCAAAAGTGGTACACAGCTGCTCATGATTAAGCCCTATGTACATTGTTCATTGATAGCCGGTTGTCTTTCATAAAGCACACTGTGCCATCATACTCCGTTTTCATAAAAAAATTCAGTTGTTTAAAAATGAGCACTATATTGAGCATAGTTGTTTGATGGATCGTAGTCTCGATGTATTGTAGTTCTCATGCTGCCTCTTTTTCTTCCTATAGTTTACAGTAAAAAGTTGACTAAATTTTGAGAATTTTGGATGGTTGGTTTTGCTTTCTCTCTGAACATTGACTGTGACGTCAAACTTCCCTTTTTAGAGGAGTCGGGTGATGAAATTTGCATCAATAGCAATCCAGCGATTTGTTTTCTACAATATTTTATGCCTGACAGCGTCGGATTAGCTGAATTTACCTAATTCTACATTTCGACAACTTCAACAACGCCAGATGATTGGGAATAATCACATTCAAGAATGTCACATGAAAATCGACCGAGGTGTCATGTGACGTGGGAGACATAAAATTCTCACAGTCGTCAATCTTGCAGTCAATTAGTAGTCTATTATAGAGTCTATTATAGAGTCAATGTAACAGTCATTGTAATCTCAAGTAACAATTTTGTATAATATAGATTTTCTTAAAAGTTCAGTAGTTTAGCGTTTGTTCGTCGTTATATATAGAATTGGTTCAGCCCTTGCAGTGTTGCGCCCTATTTCCGTCCAACGGGCATCCTGTATGATAGTAGATACATTATTCGGTGAATATATCAAGTTGAGCTGTTTTTCTGTGATCAGCTCCAGACAGATAGAGATTTATTCATCAGTACAGATATTACAACCATCATAAAAATATCAAGGAAATTTTTGATCAATACAAAAATCATGATGCGTTTTGCATTTTAGAGTAGAAATGTAGAAACTTTTGATGATGAGGTGTCTCTTTGTGCAAGATAAATGACTGCTTGGATACTCCCAGCAATTGTCAACGTACGTACTGTCACGATCTTCGCAGAACTCGTTCTTTGAGCATGTCGGGAGGTTACTCCGCAAGGACGAGTGTAGTGACATAGCAGGAAACTATATTACAAGAGTTTTCTTGTCTCTCCTGACGAGTCGGACTGACATTCTTGAACTTGGTGTCGCTCTATCTTCAAATGTCATTCCGAATGAGAAACGGGAGAGTTTTTCGTCCAGGAGCTGTTCCCGTTTGCTACTAAACTTTATTTCATTTCAACTTCGTAAGAAGATTATCAAGACAGAATCATGATGGTTGACTTGAAAAAGACCATACAACGACTCCAAAGTGTCATTTAAAATAAATTATCACTGTTATAGTAAATTAAAATTATATTTATGCTTGTATAAAAATGTTGACAATAACCACATCTAAATGGGATCCAGTTTACATATAAATACATCCAAACAAGTATTTGGTACCTGCGCTATATCAAAACTCCACCTGAAGAAATTGATAGTTCATCAAACCTACAAGTATAAGTTCGATCTTATTCTTGCGTTTGTAGCCTGGTACATGATATTATAGCCTTGGAATAACTATTTTAATTATTAATAAATTGTGGAGCGGAAGTGCGAAACGGAGGGTGAAACGCGGAAATATCACTTCAACCCTTCATTCCCATTTGGAAGTTTTTCATTGAATTGAAAAATGACACAGTTTCACTTCCTTCTTTTGGTTTTGGACTGGATTGCTTCTTGGACTTTGAAGGCAGAAAACATGAACCCCTATGAAGCTTTGAAACATCTGAGAAATGTTGAGAACCTCATGTTCGTATCCTAAGTTTCGCTGTTACTTACCAATATGATGGGAAAGTACCAGAGAGAATTGGAATCTGAAGAAAAAGAGCTCCGGGGCTCCTGAACATTTTGCTTTGAACTGAAATTGCCAATACAGAAATGTTTTAGTTAGTGAGAGATATGATCATGGACCTCCTCTGACGAAGGGGAGACTGCAATGTTTTAGAGTCATGATTTGGTATTTATTTTTCAGAGGAGTGGAATTTTGCTTACTTTGTTGCAACTTCATTTTCCTGGGTTCTGTGTTGCATTTTCATAATGTATCCTCCTGAAGTAGTAGGCACATTTACTAGATAGATGGATCACACTAGATAGATGGGCACATTTTATAGATGGATCTACGTGAGCGTGTATGACTTGTATTTTCGAAACGTTGGAAGTACCGAGACCATTCAGAGTGTTCTCGACAGACACATTTTGGGGTTGGGAGAGTGCTTCGTAGACCAACTTCTAGAGTGTTGAGCAGAAAATTAATAATTTGTCACTAAACACGAAACAGACACTGTTTGATATTTCATGTATCATTAGCGCATTCACATTGTATCTAAGTTCGCATTGTGCTTATTATTTTAAGACTCAAGAAATTTCTCAGGTCCACAAATTCAAGTCTCAGCAAACTAAAAGTTGCCTTAGAGGCTAAAGGTCAGGTAGGTAACTCATTTCGTTAAAAAGTTTTCCCTTTACGCAACGGGATAGGATTCCAGATAGATCGAGCCGGTTCTACCGCGCACTGCGGTAGGCTCTTTCATCGTAATAATGGGATCGGTATTACGTTGCACAGTTGGATACCGAAGTTCCGTTTCAAGGTTCTTCTCTGCGCCCTCAGGTGCTCGACGGGCTTTGAGCAACTTGTTACCCACCTAACCAACTCGTATTATGGGATAAGGCACATTCAGGGGAGTTGCAACAGATGTCTCTTCAGCAGGATCGAGTATCGAGTTGTAAAAAGTTTAAAACTAATTTGATTAGTTGAGTTCAGGATAGACCATAGAAAATGGAGTGACTTGGAAATTGTATTTAAATAGATTCAATTCCAGAATGCCTGACTTCGTCCTAGTTAAACTTTGCTTAGTGCCTCAGTGCTTCATTAAAACTACCTAACACAAAGGCTAGGTAGACAGTTAGATGTAAGAACCCTAGGAATGGAAAATACCATGGCACCACAACAAATTGAAAGTCTCAATTGTCATAACTTATTATTGTATTCTCATGGGTTTTTTTCTTGCTCTTCTTAATTGAAAATTTTAAATTTCCGACAAAAAATTTGAGAGAAAGATTTTAACAACAATATTAACGCGGTCACTCCCTACACCCATCAACGTCTTTTTTCCTGTTTTGGGGTGTTTTAAAGTCGGTCAATACAATGGATTAGCATAATCTTGGTCCGAGATCTAACTCCCTCGATTCATGAGTCGTTTTCCCCATGATGATACGATTTTGGTAAGCATGAAGGGTGCTAAAGAATCACTAGGTACCAATGACAAGAGAGGACTTGGAAGGAAAAACCTTTGTTGACTGTTTTGCTGATTACAATGAACTAAATAGTTAGAAGTTACCTTAACTATACGTACCATGAAATAATTTCGTTTATTTAAATTTTGGTTAAACATGCACCCTAAATGGTGGCCACGCGCAGGTGAAATGTTGCACCTAAGTGATGGAACCAGGGCAGAGCGGACTGGCGCCACAACCCCATCCTGGAATTTCAATAATTCCCCACTCGGGAATATTTTCACTCTTCTCGCCTCTTTTTCCTTGAAAAAATGAAAGTGAAATGAGTTCATCAGAGGAAGAGAAAAATCGGGTCGATCATCATCGAAATCGTATTTTTTCCTCAAGTTATGACAGATAGAAATTGTAACCCTCTCAATTCATCGGTGGTTGTTATTATTTCGAACGACTGTTTTCATCGATATTTCATACAATACCATACAATTGGTAATCCGGGTTTTGTACATGAGACTACACGTTTAACTACTGGTGAAGTTTTTGTTGGTTCCGTCCACTCCATAAATTAGGAAAGTTTCAGATAAAAATTAAGATAATACACAATGAAGATGCAGTTAATCACAGAAAGTGGATTATGCCTTTCTGAGACAGCTAATTATCTTAATAGCAAAAAAGCTCTTATCTCTCATCAAAAAATATTTCACCTTATGCCATCAATGATCAATTTCTTACTGACGTCAACTGACATCTTCTTATAAAGTCCTCATGTACTACTTCAAGCAAGCCTCCACACTGTTCAAATCTAATCAGCACAGTGAGAGATTGTTCTAACCAATTTTTCTGTAAACAGAGCTGGTTAAATTGAAAGAGTCAATCAGTCACTAAATATTTTTAGCGATTCTAATAGAGCAGAAAATTAACACATTTGATCGACATTTTTAACCATTTTACTGAATTCGTCAGTTCCGAACATCAAAGTCCGCAAGATAACTCACAATATCGTAAATGAGCATACATGGTGAAATTCTGCTTAACTTTAACACTTACTGAAAACTTGTGACGCTTTTCCGTTCCACTTCTACGTCATCTCCACTTATTGAGATATAGTCAATTTATGATGTCACAGCCATTGCATCCTTTAACCCCTAATTCCTGTTTATCAGTCAGTAATGTTATCCAAACAAAATAGGTGGAGTTAAAATGAGAAAAACTGGATAAATCCTAACTCCGTAACTCGACTTGCTGGTTACGACGGATTCTCCAATACGGTGCGAAGATTATAATTGTATTCTTAAAACTAGCGGAACTAACCCCATTCGTTTTCAACTGATTTTCTTAACCTTCATCCGCTTCCGCTCTCTTGGAGTCACACTGGCGATCGCGGGGCGGCTAATAGCCCGTCACATTTTTGCCTATTTCAATGGGTTTTTCGGTACTTCAACTCGATAACGACAAGGATTTGGATTGGTCATCTTGTCGGTGAGTTCTTACACGTTATTTAGAATGAAAAATTGTTACTCGAAACTTTTTATTCTTTTATTAGAATGAAAAACTAATATTTTTCCTGTGCTTACTGCCTAATGACTAAACTACCACATTCTGTTCAATAAATCAGATTGTTCTTCATGGCATCTTGTGGAAAAGTGTCCAACTAGAGAATACAATTGCATCTTCCAGCTCTCTTGAGTGCCAGTTATGTTTTGGCGCGCAAAATTCATTGTGGATGGAGGCTAATGTACAGAATTATTGTTGGAATAAATGTTCTGCAATTAGGGAATTCGTGACAGAATTGAACTTTTTATCAATCAGAACTGAACATAATTTACTTCTCCAAGTAGACAAATAGACAAGGTGTATAAGGATATATTCTTACACATCTTGAGATCTAACTGGTACAGAACATAAATAGTTCCTCTCAACATTCGAATTTTAGTTGAGGAGATTTCTACTGAGGGTGTCAGCGATTTTGGTCACTACTTACTCGCTCAACTCAAAATTTCACGAAAATTGTGGGCGTGACGATAATGTCTTCCTTTATTTCCGATTAGTTTTTCACTCAACGTTTGATCGGGGTCGCAAACGTAGGAAATGGAACGATTTTGAGGATGTCATGTGAGGTCAGTTATAGTAAAAACCCAAAATCTTGTCGAACGAAGGTCAATTTGCAGGTGGAAGCTTGTCAACGATGGTAAAGGCCCACACATTAGCACCATGTTTATTTACGTTATTCAAATTTTGATCATCAACAATCCAACACAGTAGACCCCAAAATCTTCTAAAAAAACAAAAACAAAAACGGACGAACTTTTCGCGAACACGAAAACTGTCTGTTATCACAAAACTCAACTCCGGCGCCTTAAATAAGACCGTGCAATCTGGTGGAAAAATTCATAAATGGAGCAATTTCACAGGAGAAATAGCGCAAAACAAGTTTTTAAAAAAACTTTACTTTTTACATCTAAAACAGTGGGCAGGTAAGTGGTGCAAATTCGCGCCAGACGCGGTGAATGTGTTAAGAGGTCGAAAAAGAACTGCAAGCGCTCAGTTTCAAAATGGCTTTCAGTTCTCACCAACTCAAACATCGCACGTTGAAGGGCGAGTTGTATCGAGAAATGAAATGTTTTGTGAACGACTCGCGTATTAGTTCTTGAGTGGTGGGCGGCAAAAGGGTTTCCCGAATAATACATTCCAATCGACAGGCGATTCGTTTATTCAAAGCCCTCCAGCGCTTCGACTCCCACAAGTGCCCTCTTCAAGGACTTATTTCTTGCTGACAAGAGAGCTGAGGAATATTCATGTATTCATTACGAGAGTGATGCTCGGAGTCGATACGCACTCTATGGGCTACTTCCAAGTATTTGGTTCAGAGAGGCTTATTTATTGTGTAAATGGAAGGTGAAATGTCGAAGTTGAGGATCTCGTTTAATCATCCCATATCGACGAATTCAACGATATAATAAATATTTTACCATACCATCCATGAGCACTGGATACAAAAAAGTTCCCTCTAAGATTAAACACTAAAAAGTGCTATAAAACTTTACATAGGTATTAATACATCTTTAAGAAATAAATAATAAATTGAGGTCACACTAGGTTTCAAAAAACAAGTATTTTTAGGTCAAAAAGCCATTTTTGCAAAGAATTGTTCCCTACAGGTCGAGGAAAATTTCATTTAGTAAGGGAAAATTTTGTGTTTAGTGCCGTCAACCCTTCAGAAAGAATTATTATCCACGAACCGTATTGGAGAATCCGTCGTAACCAGCTAGTCGAGTAGTACTCTCTCGACGGCCTGAAGATGATGTCCTTACATCCAAAGAGCTCGCCTCCTGGACTCGACTTGCTGGTTACGACGGATTCTCCAATACGGTATGTAGACAATAATTGTATTTTTATAACTAGCGGAACTAACCCCATTCATTTAATACTTCAGAAACAAGTTCCAATCGAAAAACTACAAATCATCACATATCTTGAGGGAATGTTTGCCAGATAAGTCTGATTGAAGAAGATAATATAATATAAATAATATATCTTAATAATATCTTATACTATCTTCTTCAATTATTCTATATTATAACTCACGTTTCGTAAGATTCGGATCAATCATGCAAGCTGTCCTAAGATTCTGGCTTAAACCCTCCAAGATTCTACATATTAAGACTAGGGACTAGGTAGGTTCTACAGTGAATGGTCCTACAACTGTAACGTGTGCCTTCTTCCTTCTACTCCAAGTAATGCGATATTGTGCGTACTTCGGGAGGTTCTGATGTGTTGAACTGTATGGAACTGATTTCACTGCAACTAGAGATTCCGTTTTGTGGAACGGACTTCGTGAAACCGATTGAAGTCCTGTTTTCCATGAAACTCAGTTCTGCTGTGTATCATAATATCATAATAACCTTATGTTTTCCCAGGATTTGCTGTATTATGAATTTATGATTATAAAAGCCTTTTCTATATAATATATAGATGATATTAGAGATGATAATATATAGATGATATATATATGATATTAATATAATGTGATATTATCACATTGCGATTTCCTTCAACGATTTGGATTTTGGCACTTCTAACCAATCAACCTGTGAATTTCTATGTATTATCAATAAAAATTGGCAGTTGAAACGATACAAAATTAGTTAATCTTGGGTCGTGCGGGACAGGAAACATAGGGAGGCAATGCACTTACATAAAAAATGGGCACCAATTTATCTGAAATAAAGACATTGACAACAAAAATGAACGTCACAGAACTACTCATGATAATTGATGCAATGAAGGTTTGTAAAATTCAGTCACATTTAGTCACATTCAGTCACATTGAAGCTTAATGTCATTCAGCTTATTGAAGTTCAGTTCTGGTTTATTATTTTCAATAATGAACCATTTTGGTTTATTATTTTCCATAATGAACCTTCGGAATCGACCAAGAAAGAAAAATTTTCAACACCCCCTCAAAATTTTATGGTTTGTGTTTCAAGGTACGTAGAATCCAAAAATCGAATAAAAATTTGGCCGCCCGTCCGCCGTACGCGGCACTTTTGCCACTTAGCATTGACCGATTTTGATGAAATTTGGTATGTAGGCTCCATTTGGGGTCTTGTTGGGCCCCGAAGATTTTGATTGATGTAGGTCACTTCTAAGGGTTCAAAAATTAATTTTGAAATTTTGAAAACGCCCTAACTCAAAAAATTTCGATATAAAGGTATTGTTTTTCCTTCAATTTAAGATTTTATAGAATTTTTAGAATTTTTTGGGACCCCGCGGAGCCCTGTAGGACAAACCGTTCTCTCCCTATGAGAATTTAAGGGTTGGACGTACGATAAATCAGAAACACGAGTGTGAATCGCAAAAGAGGCCTAATCTCCGTTCAAATTTTAGTTGACCGAAATACGATCGATGTTTTTCTTCATGTTGGATGGTTGGTGGCTTTGCAGACGAGTGATCTATATAGAAAAATAATAAACCATTTTGTAATAATTTGCGTCGTTTTAACTAGTACTCAGTTCCAAAGAGTCAGCTGTTGATCAGAGAGCTCATTTTGTCATTCGTACTGCGTGGGAGGTTGTGAGGTGAATTTGGCTCTCTCAGCTAGTGATCAAGAAGGTCTTTATTTGTTTGTATTCAGCCGTGCTCAACAGTCCTTGATAGGCTCCGTCTAAATCTCTGTCTACCGCTTAGTTACGAGCTTTCAGCTGGTATCGCTCCTCACATTTTGGTATCCCACGCCGCAAATTTCAATATGACTGAACTTAGTCGAGCTCAAAAAAGTTGACATCATAGACATAAATCGCAAACATAGAAAATACAAAAAATTGTCGATAAGGTTCGAATTTATACAAAAACATTTTATTAGCATGGAACATGCTTTAGCCATGACTTAACTGGGCAAAAACGTGACGAAACCGTGGAAAGAAAGTAGCGCGGGATTTTGTAATGATTTTCACTCACAACCGACCCGTTTCTAGGGAAATGTATCGCCGTTAGTTTTCATCCCACGAAAATCGTTCACCACTCGTTGAAAAGCCCTCATTTTATGCGTTAACTATACACTGCCGAAACAGCTGTATATATGGACGAAGCTGAGATGTACCTCTAATTGATAAGAACTGTAAACTAGGGATGGGTATCGTTATAAAAGTATCGATATTTTGTATCGATACTATATCGTATCCGAGTATCGATATCCCAAGTATCGTTGGGCATGAGTATCGATATTTTGAAATATCGAGTATCGATACTTTAGTGTCACAAACTATCAATGTCATCCAATTTTCTCAAGAAAAATAATTTTTTTAACAACTTTTATTCATTTTTCACTATTAAGAGTCCAAGCAGAGTGTTTTTTTCCATGATATAAACGTTATTTGTGCAACCAAAGAGTAATGACCCAAAAGCCTCTCTACCTTCTTCATTTTTTTAGCCATTATGGTGAATTTTCCGCGAGAACAGTATCGATATTCGATATTTAGAAATATCGGATCCAAAGTATCGATATCCAAAAATATCGGATAGTGCAGTATCGATACTAAAATATCGAGTATTGGTACGAAAGTATCGATATTTTGAAATATCGGGTATCGATACCCATCCCTACTGTAAACATCATTCAGTTATGTCACCTATACGTTTATGCATTGTAAGAACCAACTTCGACTTAGCGGATTTTTAGTTATGTAGTTGGCTGGCATCGTTTTTACCAAAAGTGATCCACAAACAATCATCAACCAAGTAATCATCTCCGATTTCTTAATAATAAGAATACCTTTGAGGCATCAAGATGTGAATGAAATGACGAGCAATTTGAAAAGCACGCCCATAAAGAGCTAAATTAAAACAACAGACAACAAATTCCTAGTAAAGGGAAACAGCAAACAAACAAAACACGGCTAAAGCATGTTCCGTGTTTCTTGAATTTTAGCAGAAGGCTCTAAGTAGTAACCATCCGAGGGTCCAGGGAGCTTTAATTATATTATTTTATTTTTTTAATAATTATATCATATTATTTTATTTATTATATTATTTTTATTATCTAATTATATAAAACGCCAACCGTACGTACGTACGTATGCACGGAGGGGTCGTGGGAGTGGGGAGAGTTGGAGGCTGGAGGGGTTGGGGGCGGGAGGAGTCGGAGGCGAGAGGAGTCGGAGGCGAGAGGAGTCGGAGGCGGGAGGAGTCGGAGGCGAGAGGAGTTGGAGGCGGGAGGAGTCGGAGGCAGGATGAGTCGGAGGGAGTTGGTGGCGGGAGGAGAGTCGGAGGAATCGTCTTTGCCTGCTTTTAGTAGGCTTTTCAGCTAGTATTATATATTTCTATACATATAAAGAATTACACAACACGACGTTGGCTCTACCTGAGCAAATATATAAATGACATTATTAATGAAAACACAAATTGGACGGCATAAAACTATTTTTGATATTTCGGTTTTTCACATTTTTCAAAATACACGAGAATATAATGAGTTGAAATGGGTTTCTAATGTTGGTGTGGCACATTGGATTATTTGGGATATAATATACAATAAATATAATATTATATTATTTCTTCCTCATAGATATTTATGACGTTTGATCATTTGACAAAAAAAATGCTTTCGAGATTTAAGAGCCTTCTTCTACTCCAAATAGTGAATTCCCCAAGAAGTCGCACTAAAAGTGCATTTTTCTTTGCAGGGATTCCCATGTTTCTATCTGTTTTCAGACAAACTGATCTTTGTGATATATTGCGTTCATTACCTGAAGAATTTTTTGGTTTTTGACTTTTAGAACTCTTGCACATTCATAATGTCCATTGCATTGCGACTTTTGTAGAAATTGGCAATTGAGACGATTCAATGGGATGTGTCAAGTTTTGGATTATGCAGCCCTGAAAGTGGGGGAAGGCCGTTTTAGGGACATTCATAATTCAATGGAGGGAGGAGGCCCGTAGAGCTCTTGGAGGGGGTTTTTAAGGGGAAGAGTGGGAGGCCTCTCGTTTGTTGATATTCTTACAAGTCTATTGTGTTTCGAAAAAAGTAAAGGTGAAGAGGAAGAGGGTAGAGAAGAAGGTAGAGGGAGAAGCGGCTTCAAGGAGAACGCCTCTCACCGGCCAGAAGGAGCAAGGAGGAGGGGGATTTAATTTTTAATCGTCGGGAGAAGATTTGAGAAGAGGTTTTTCCCCTCCGACTCGCAGTTTCAACGAAAGGAATGCAATAGAAGAAGTCGAAAAAGGAGGAGGTTGAAAAAAGAGGGAGGAGGTTGGCGGGAACGGCCGCCAGGGCGAGAGGGGGATGCTGTGAACAATCGATCTGGGTGCCCGCCTGAGGGAAGGGTCACAGGGTCACAGAATGTACAGCCGATTTAGAAGGCACTTGCAGTCCGCGCCGCGACCCGCCAATTTGTCCTCCGTCTCCTTCCCGCGATGCGCTATCACTTCTTTTTGTAAACCTTCTCAGTGGCGCGGTAAATAATAAATTGACCCTAAACTAACTGCTGAAACCGCCAAGACCTTTTGAAGGGCTGAACAAAGAAAAACTTTTTCTAGTTTTCTTCGGAGAATACATTGCTTATTTTCTTCGTATTTGTTGTAAAGACATTTCTCCTGATCCCTAGTAACGCAACATGGAATAATAAAACTCTATTAGTGTAGCATGAGTCAACCAGCTAATTTCCATTCTTTCCAGTTTTAGGACGTCAATAGCCTAAAATAAAATTTTTACTCGTCTCCCTGGATCCATAGAATGCCAGCACGTGTTTTTCCAAGTGTCCGCTTCAGCAAAAATTTCAATAAGAATCTAAATTTCAACTTCTGGCCATTTGATTTCTAAATCCATTTTCGATTTTCGATTTTCGATAAATATGACATGTGAGTTGTAATTATTGAACAAAAATAAATTATTCGGTCTCGAACATTCCTACGGTAAAGTGTTCTTTTTTCTCGTAGAGATAATCTTTGAAAAAGATTGTCTAGAGTGTAAAGTGTTGTCTTGGTCAGTTTAGAATAAAACTGTCTATAGTATGCACTTTACATAAGTTTAAGTGAACTATACAGCATACTGTATAAAAAGGGTGTGTTTCAACTTTACAAACTCATAGAGTATCCATTATATTATCCATTATTATTACGTCCATTATAATGTCCATTATCCAAGGCTATTGCGTTTCCGGGTACAACGCCATTTTCATCATGTTTTACCATTTTGGACAATAAGTATTTAATTTCTGAAATTTTAACTCTACCAGATATGTGCTGATTCCGAATAATACATTTACATATTACTGTGGCTATCATAGCAATTTCCACAAAAAAAACCTAAAAACCAGTTATGAAATGTTGAGCCATAGCCGTTGTCAACAATTCTTGGCTAACTTGCTTGTCTTTTTTTTTGTTATCGTGAACATTGTACCAAAATTGGTATTTTAATTAAAGTTTGATATTTGATACTACATTTCCATTTCAGATATCTACAAGTTTTTTTGTTTGTAAAAACCTGTTTTTATTCGAAACCAATTACCTTCATCATACTGTTGTTTTGATATTTGATATTTGAGTTTGATATTTGATACTACATTTCCATTTCAGATATCTACAAGTTTTTTAAAAAACCTGTTTTTATTCGAAACCAATTACCTTCATCAAACTGTTGTTTTGATATTTGATAGTTGATAGTTGAGTTTGATATTTGATACTACATTTCCATTTCAGATATCTACAAGTTTTTTTGTTTGTAAAAACCTGTTTTTATTCGAAACCAATTACCTTCATCAAACCTAAATAGCTAGAAGGAAATGTTGAAGAACATTTTCATATGAGCCACTTGAACTGAGAAGCTATACATTTCTTAATGAGAAATTATGCTTATAGATACCTGCGTACCATGCTCTTGAACGATGAGAAAACGCAATAAAAATATTCAAAGTTTGGTGAGCAGTTTAGCTTCCTCAAATCTAGTATGGATGTATGGAATTATGAATAGGTGTTCATTGGATGAATACATATGGAACTGAATTGTTTGATCATGTTGTCATTATGATGACAATTTCCCACTTTTATGCTCATACCGTAGCTCCTATTGGTCGAATCTTCATGAAATCAGTCTGTAAACTTCTTGAACCGCCAACGTCAGCTGCAGTATGTGAGGAAGCAACATACAGAGCGAGGAGAGCTAGCGGTTGCCCGACAAATAAAGGGGTGCCTCCTAGGTATCTTGATTCAGAACTGATTGTACCTTCGCAACAGCTGTAACTCAACCGAGCCAAACTAGGCACAAGAACGCGAAACAACATTGCAAAAACATCTAGTTTTAAGGATTATATTCACGTTCCTGTTATTAAATATCCACTCAAAAACGAGAAAGCACATAAATGTTCATTTCGAAATTAAAAAAGAAAGGTAATTGCAATAAAAGAGCCAGTACCAAAACAAATAATAATGAATTCGAAAAAATAGTACTTATAATACAAATAATGATAAAAAATAATAATTCGAATGTTAAATCGAATTCATCAAAACTATCTTTCAATACCAACAAACTCAACATTGATCGACGTACCTATTCAATCTTGTGTAGAAGATGTGGTAAATTGGAGTTCTTTCGTCTCCTACATCGTTCATACATTTGAGTCCAAAATATTCTTAAAATTTGCTAAAGTAACTCAATCTTAGCCTAAATTAAACTGTTATGAGAAGGGGCTGGGTTTTACTGTAAACGGGATCTCGGGTACACATGATATATCGAGTAATATTGCTGGATGGATTCTATTTAAATATTCAATTGCTAATATTCAATCACGTTAAAAATAATATTAGCCCAACTAATCGATTTCAAATGAAAAACCGTTTAGAATACGGAGGAAAGTAGGATCACTGGGAAATGTCCTACAAGAAGAAATACAATATTTTGGAGATTTCAACTTTTGAGTTTCTTCTTTTTACCTGATTTATCATTACAACCTTTTCACGAAGAAGACTTGCACTCTCAACCCTAAACGTACATCGTCCCTCTGTCCTGACCTGGGTTACCTGTTCTTTGCCTTCTTTGTGGGTCAAATCAATGGGGCAAGGTGTAACTGAACAAAATAACTCGTTTGTTCTGTTCCAACGCTTTGACCCTCCATGCGCATCACCGATGTTTTCTGGTCTGGTTGTACGAGTATTGTTGGTCCATATGAATGTCTTTCCTCCTTTCAAAGAAAGTCGGTTTGAGGAGTCCTGTGAAAATCCCAATGGTCTCCCCTCTGGTTGCAAGCAACCAGAGAAAGTCACTCCGGAGAGTCGATTGTTCACACAATCAGTGTCCCGGCTTAATAGCAGGTGACCTACAGGTAGAGGCGCACGTTTTAGCTCGTGCTTCCGACTGTTCAGGGCAGCGCCCGAGTTTTTGACAATTCACAAAACTCACATGCCAGGATCCATGCCACAGGGCCAACGCTTGCCCTGGTTCAAGGAACCCTTCTCAGAGACTGCAGAAGGGGACTGCAGCAGGTGATTTTAGACTGCAGGACTGCAGGACTGGGTGATATTAAACCACGACCCCCGCGAATCCAACCTCAACGGGGGGAGGGGGGGTAGGCTGGTGGCACTTAGTCTTTTGTCGTTGTGCCGGTAGCCTAGGGCTCCCCCCGCCCACGGTACAAGTGTTGGTTGCTGACCATGTACCAATCGTAAGACTAGCACAGTCGAGCTCTCCAGAGGCCATGACTGGTCACAGGCCCGGTACAGAGAATTATTGTTGGTCCATGTGGCCCATGAAATAAATAATACCAGTTCTCACAACAATATACAACTTGACCCTTGTGGAATATCTACTCCACTCTTGCCGGCATTAACATATGTTTGAATTTTATCATTTGGTATATTTCTCGATTTGTCAATTTCAATAAAAAAGAGAAAGTTGAGTTTTGCTAGTGCAATGAACGTCTTCTGATTCCATAGTTTTTTGAATAGACAGAAAATATCTAAATAATAGGCATTTGAGGTTTGAGGACTTAGAGAAGAAGTTCCAATAGGTACGAGTTTTGAGAAAGTGGCGACCGTGACAGGACTCTTTGAAGGTACCCACTTTCTCTAAGTTTTTTTTTTTTTCACAATGCCTGTTTCTGTTCGTTTGCGAATGGTTAGTAGAAAAGCATTCAACCGACTTGCTGATGAAATTGAGCAGATGCTAAACCATCAAGATGTGAACTACGACGTGTTGGCGAGCATGATTGCCAGACTAGAGCAAAGGATGCAGGAACTCGAAAAAATGGACAGAGCTATCTTGGAAGAAATGGTAAGTGTCGAGGATATGCTGGTTGTCGATATTAATAAGGAGACAAAAGAGGCCGACGACATCGCCATTCGTGGATTTTACTTGTGCCGGAAGAGTGAAGCCATCTTGGATCCAAGCAAAGTTATGAGCTCGACTGCATCGATCTCAGTTTACGATAATGTGTTCAATGAGTGGTTGAACGAAGAAATTTTGGCAAGGGTAGACTTTAATGCGTGGGATAAAGGGCATTTTCTTCCTCATAGGCCAGTGTTTATGGAAAGCAAGACCACGCCCGTGAGGCCAATTTTTTATGCTTCAGCCCAAGAAAAAGGTTACTCTTCTCTAAACCAATGTCTTGAAACCGGTGTAAATTTGATCGAACAGATTCCAAAATTACTCTTGATCTTTCGAATGAACAGAGTTGGAGTTACTTCAGATATCCGTAAGGCGTTTCAACAGATTAGTCTAGCTGAGGACGATCGAGATTATTTACGTTTCTTGTGGGTCGAAGAGGACGGATCGTTACAGATCTATCGACATGCTAGAGTAGTCTTTGGTGTGAAAAGTAGCCCATTCCGATTGCGAACCGAAATGCGAAAACGATTCCGAAATGAGTACCTGGGCAAGTTGGCGCGGATTGCAAAGCAGGTAACAAGAAAGTTGAAGATCGGGGAGATAGTTCTGTTTGGCAGCGACGACAAGAAGAGGATAGATTGGCCCTTAGGAAGAATCATCGGTTTCATTGCAGGAAAGGACGGGGAAACCATGGCGTCAGACACAGCAACAGCAAATGGTGAAGTCATGATACCACTGCAGCGCGTTTATCCTCTTGAGGTGTGCTTCGACGATCAGAGGACCTAAGGATTCCGTCTTCTTCTTCTGCGCCCCGGAGGATGTGGAATATCTACTCCACTCTTGCCGGCATTAACATATGTTTGAATTTTATCATTTGGTATATTTCTCGATTCGTCAATTTCAATAAAAAAGAGAAAGTTGAGTTTTGCTAGTGCAATGAACGTCTTCTGATTCCGTAGTTTTTTGAATAGACAGAAAATATCTAAATAATAGGCATTTGAAGTTTGAGGACTTAGAGAAGAAGTTCCAATAGGTACGAGTTTTGAGAACCCTTATGACTCATATACCATACCCGCCACCAGTGTAATGTGGGTTATAGTGACCCATATGTTCTGAGCAATGCTCATTCACCTTGACAGTGTGGATTCTGCCACTCAACTGGTGGCTCCAACATGCTTTGAAGGAGAAGGTGTGAAGTTACTGAGAGAGTTGGCAAAATGGCTTCTCATCCTGACTGCACAGAAAATTGTTGTGGGTCGTATAGACCCAAGAAGAAAATAATCTCAGAATCAGTATATCACAGAAACAGAACTCAATGACATCTTAGAATCAGAACCATATCATAGTCAGGTTATGGGATTCAAGTGAAAGAGTGCTTGGTATTGCGGAAATTCATATGGACGATTCACTCCAGATCGTTAATAAGTACATTCTTACCAGTTGGTTGCAGAAGATTAGGTATTCGGAAGGTACTTGGAAAGGTATTTATAGGTTCGGAGTGATTCCAAACGATTTTACACGGTTTTGTAATGCCACTTCTAGATTCCTTGAAAACAATGAAGCAATTATATCCGTTCAATAAAGCCAAGAGCCTAATCCTCCAAGCCTCTGTTAAGAACGGCCGTATAATACAAGAGTTTTCTTATCTAGAACGCGATTTCTTGTCTCACCATTTTCCCGACAGTTAACGTAAACCTCCGAGAGTTTTCCCTTCAGTCTCGAGCGGAAAAAACGAAACTAACATTGAAAACAACGAGGAATTAGCTGAAATGTCTGAGGGCAATAAAGCGAAACAAAAGGAGTAGTTGGGCGGGCGGACGGTAGGCGCACTGTAGTCTGTAGAGCTACCCGTGGTTGATGAGCCCTATAAAAATGAGAGGGATCGGACGATACAGCGTGTCGGGAGTTCAAGCTCTCAGGATTCGGTCGAGAACTGCGTGGGCGAGAATAGAGAAAACCCCGACAAATGAAAGGAAGACTTTGTTACATTTTTCATTTTCTCATCCGCTTTAAAACCTTCCGAAAGGACGGTACGATTGGAGGACAGGCCATTTTGAGACATGAGGTAGGATGTAAGATAAGGTTGGTATTATGAGTGGCTGCATACGCGGCCCAACATGTAGGTATAAATATGCAACTACATTATTCATATTGAATAAGGAACCTATCACTATTCGTGCAGGAGGTCAAGAAAAGTATCCTCAAAAATGAGAATTGTTAGACTCGCATTTTGCGTTTCAGAGGTTTTTGAACTAATTTGATTATGATTTTTGACTCAATAATTATGGCTAGACAAACTGGCTTTTTGTCATAAATGGACAAAAAGCATCATTATGCGCAAACTCAACTGGACCAACGTTTAAATAAAGTCGTAGAAAAAATTCGCATGCCACGTTATTCTAGTCTTTTGTCTCAAAGTTTAGGATAACATGTTCATTCCTTCTGAAAATAATATTACCATAATATGGTAATACGAAAAATTTCTCCGAGAGAGTGGAACTGCAGAAATACTTAAAATACTGAAAATCAAAACTGCTTTTATCAGAGAGTACGAAAAACTTCAAAGCAGTCCAGATCAGAAGGCAATATTTGTATGCCTCACAACCAGTCGTGAGAAATACCTTTCCAGATTTTTATTTTTCATAGACGAATTAAAGGAGAAAATTGAGTTAGTTTGAGCGATAATCATATTATTTTGTAATGCATATTTGTCCATGTACTACCTACCAACCATAATTATGGCGCAAGGTTACAATCAAGTTTAATTTGAGAAGTAATAAGCGATGAGAAGCCATAAGCATTGTGCGTACCTTCTGAACAAATTTGATACTCGGTAAAGTGAGTAAAGTTTTGTAATTATGTGATGGATTTGAGCACATTTTGAGACATCTTTATGTGATTGCCAATATCTAAAGATATTTGTTACCGCTTACATTCTTGTTTTATTGTTGACTATGAACAAAGTCAAGAACTTGCAGTACAAGTCTTCGAATTTGAAGAAGCTATGTGCTAAATACCCTGGTCAGTAATTTTCCCGTCCAATGCGAAGATTATATTCGTACTTACCAAAACGGGTAAATCAACGCCAACGTATCCGCCATAGATGAAAATGTCCAACAATCTAACTCTTGAAGGTGGTCTTTCAAGAAGCGACAGTGAACCGTTCACACCCCGAATCGATATGGTTCAACCCCTGGCTTCATTCCAGTACGGACCACGTAGGGATGAACTACTCAGGCTCCAGCATTCCAACGTATCTACCTCTTACCAAGTTGTTTCCTTAGATCTAAAACTCCTGAGACACCTCTCACGTTTGTCAGAACATCAAAGATTATTTACTATTAAACAAAATAAATCTGTATGGGCCACTCAATACAAGTGCTTATGCATTCAAATGTCACATATTGTTCACATAATAAATTACCAGCAATTAGGCTAGTTTAAAGTTAAAACTACGTACAGAACTATTCAACAAAGAACTCGATTTCCTTTGAAGTGCATAATGATGTTTAATGACTTTTCCACTGTCAAAATCTACAATTAAGCTCTTCTACCAATTAGTTTTGCAGAGGCTTAGTGTGATTCTGAAAAAATAGGAAAAGAAGTGGAAAAGAAGTGTTAATGATTTTCCTCCGATCGTAATGCACTTTTTTGGTTTATTATTTTCAATAATTAGCCTTTGGAATCGAGCGAGAAAAAAAATTAACCCCCACCCCCTAAAATTTGATGTTTTACGTTTCCAGGTACGTAGAATCCGAAAATCGACTAAAAAATTTTCCGTCCGTCCGTCGTACGCAGCACTTTTTTTTTAGCAACCCTGGACCAATTTGGTTCAAATTTGGTATATGGGCTCTATTTGGTGTCTAGTTGTGCCGCGAACCTTTTGGTTGATGTCGGTCACTTCTAAGGGGTGTCAGGACAAACCGTTTGCTCCCTACGAGTACTTAAGAGATTTCCTTCGATAAAACATAATCACGAGTGTGAATCACCAAATAGACCTCTTTGGACCCCTTTGGACCAAATAGACCTCCATTCAAATTTTATCTGACTTTGCTTTCCGAGCAACCAGTAATCAAATTTCGATATGAAGCTCCATATTTTTCGAATCGAGTGTGAAGCGTTTAGTTCTTTCTAATAAACTCGATTGTGAAGGTGTGAAGGCAGTATGGTGTGGTAGGTACCTACCAATGGTTGGTAGGTAAAAAAAAGTTGGTAGGTAAAAAAAAAAAGTTGGTAGGTAAAAAAATAGGTAAAAAAGTTGGTAGGTAAAAAAAAAACGCTGCAAATCATTGCCCAAAGTTGTAATATTTTCTGTGCAGATCACCCTTCTGTATCGATCCCTCCCTACCAACCATAGGTACCTACTACCTACTAGGGCATGTTTGAAAATTTCAACCCCAACCACCAACCAAATGGAAATGAAGGGTTGAAATTATCAAAAATGCCCTAGTAGGTAGTAGGGGTCTAAGGTTGGTATGGAGGAATCTATACAGAAGGGTGATCTATACAGAAAATAATAAACCTTCTGGGCAATGATTTGCAGCGTTTTTCAATATAGAAACATGAATGCGCTCAGAACGTTTGATCATGATTTTTCATTTATATGTATGTGATGCGAGGGGAATCAAGTCCAGCACATTCTAAATCATTACCACGAGCAATCAAAATATCCCTATTAAAATCAAGCCAAATTAGCAACGGCTTTTGAAAAAAAAACTATCTTGATTTATGAATGGAATATTAACTGATATCGATATAGGAATGGTTTTTTTTTTCTTCGTGAAGGTAGCAGGTGCAAGCCCGTTTAGGATGTTAGGCGACTACCTACTAGGAGTGGCTTCGCACCTCATCTTAGTTCGCCAGTTTTGTTCACGTGATTCCTTCCAACTGGAGAATATTATTCTCTGATGCTCCATAGAATAGAAATGTTTCACTTCCTCGGTACAAAACTAATTTTTTCATACTTGAGTTCAATTATCAATACTTGAACGTTCACTGAAATAGTACTCGTAACTTACTCGAAACTCTCGCAAATTTGACACATCCATTCAGTAAGTTCATCATATTGACCCCAAAATTACTTCTAAGAATGAGTACTTACTTTAGAGAAACCTGAGAACAATGTACTAATTTTCTGTTTGGTTTTTGATTTAACTTACACAACTCACACATACTGAGAGTATACTACACTTACATAACTAAAAATATAGTATCAGAACAAAATATATTAGTACACAAAAAAAGACAGATCAGCAGATCCCTTTCGCTGTGTTCCTGTCGCTATTCGGTAGCTTAAAAGGTTGCAAGCTCCGAAGGATGTTTCGCACGGTGCAGGTTAACTGAGATGGAGTAATAGGGCTAACAATTAGATAGTCGACGATCACTAATGGGGGTGCATCGGAGGAACGTGGATCTGTGCATGTCAACTGAGGCTCAAAGGATCTCTGTTCAAGGGAAATAGGTAAGATGAGACTGAGTGGAAGGACAATGTCTCTATGTGCCAATCGTTGGTCACCAAGCAAATCAGTATAATGACTAACGTAGGTCTCGTTCTCGTGATAAAATGAACAATTAAATGAGAATGGTGCAATAGTCGAAAAGACGGGTCATAATTACGAAAGATTTGACGTTGGAGTTCTTTTACGGCGACAAGTGAGCAATTCTGTAAAGCTAAAGGCGGCCCATCAATTCAACAAAACACCTAGGAAACTTGTCCATGCAGCCAAAGACGATTTCAATGTAACAGACATGACCATAAGCTCAGTACATAAGTTGTGAAGTACATCGCGCTCGTTCGTACATCCGCCCTAAATTTGTGTTTGAATGGGTGAGGGTCTCAGTTGACATCAATAGAGCATGGTGGTATGTCAGGTGAGACGGTAAGGTGGGAATAGGTTGGAGGTCACGAATAAAATCACTCGCGATGATATTGTGGAAAACCATTTTAGTAAAAACGGAGTTGAGTAGAACGTTGTCTATTTCCAGGAAAATAATGAGTTACAAGTTAAATCGATTTCGACGGTTAGGTCATCATCAGTAACAACATCAGTAGTTACTACTACTACTAGTAGTTAGCTACTACAGTCAACATCAGTAGTTATTGTTTGTTACTGATGATGACCTAACAGTCAAAATCGATTCAACTTGTAACTCATTATTTTCGTGGAAATAGACAACGTTCTACTCAAGTCCGTTTTTATTGGAGGTCACAGTTGACATACCCTCGTCTCAGCTGAAATGAGGACCCCGTTTCGCACGAGGCACAGAGTACTGGAGACAAGTCACTAGGTCATGATTGACTGGCACAAGGTCATGACTACGTAACTGCTTCTGATTAACCAAAGTTTGCCGACTAGAATCCGATCAGAGCGTAGAAAAAAAATCCTGGTCATATTTCATAACCATTATAAATCTGTGGCTGAATATTTCAGTTTCAATATCGTCGGCCAATTGCAGAACCCTCTTTTGCACCAAAACTTTCGGTGTATATTCTTCATGTTTCGACTATGTTGATAAGTACAGCTAATATTTCAGCAAAGTCGTTGGAAATGTTACGAAATACGATCGTCCAGACTTCGGTAACTCAACTATGATAAACGAAGCGAATTTGATAACTACTAACTTCAGAGCTTCAATCAAACTTCAAGGACCTAATCACCAGTCCCAATCCTTACCAGAACAAAGGGTAACTAGGTACGCCCTATTGATCAATCGACTCGTAGTTTTCATTAACGAAGTAACGTAGTTCAAATACATTTCTCAGAATCATATCAGACTCATCAAGTTGGGGTCACCGAAGCTTGAATAGTTCCTGTCTTTCAATTCAGCTTGAATCGTCTTTCTATTATACTCTACTTGATTCAACAAATCAGTTCATTGGGTCAGCTTCGTATTAGTAGAGAGTAAGGAAGCTAAACTGGATGACATGAATCCAAAACGAGAAAAAAGCTCAGCCTCCTACAACATCCTAGTGAGAGAACTGTAAACTAAAACCTTCAATTGATGATAGTACAAATCACGGATAGCTTCATATATTTATGATTCATTTCTTAACAAACAGTTGGTCCTAAAGGGCTCTAGGTGGTCTCATTTGATGCAAAATATTCTTTATTATTTTAAATTTTTGAAAGAACAATAACTTTGATCCTAGAAATGCCGACTTTAGACGTCTAGAAAATTCCCCTAACATTCACCACTTCGGTGTGATCGACAATAACCTAACGCTTCGGAGCACAATGTGGTGTGCGCATGATTTTTTTTTTAGATTTTTAATCGAAAGTAGACCTCATCCCATATCTGGATGGTATCCTCATCCATTCTGTTTATAATAATAAACAGTTTTCCGACCCATGCGCATACCGTATTAGACCACAAACGAAGATTTTTTTCATAAAGATAAAGAATCAAAAGTAAGACAGTTTAATTTGTTAATTAAATAACGAGCTTGAGGTCCTAGGTAGCAGAATACAAAAAAATTCACTCTGATAAAATGAAATTACAAAAAATTAATGCAGTAAAACAGTACCTAGGCATTTTGAAACTTCGGTACCTCCTCTGCCAGTAATTACGGCTTTCTCTTAATGAAGTGGTTTTTAGGACGTCCCACAGTAAAACATGGGCGTAATTATGCTATTAACTTGTGGTGGAGAAAGACAACATAAAACCATGTACAAATTCATTTTAGATCATTCTGAATCCAAATCCGCGAAAAAACCTATGTGACAGAATTTTGTTTAGTCTGTCCAGCCCTTTTCTCCAACCGAGTTGCGTGGTTCTTTTGTATTTCGACACGGATATCTATCTATCTAGTGCACTATGTCGCTAGAATTTTTAATTTTGTATTCTTGAATTTTGAATTTTTGAATTTTTATTTTGTATGAGGGGGATAGGGTGTTAAAAAGCATAAAATTTGTGTGATAAGTCTTTGGTCGATGCGTAAATTTGAGCGTGAAATTTGAACGGGTGGGTGGGGGGGGGGGGGTTATTTAATGAAAATCAGGCTTAATCCGACGATACCTCGAGCGCGCTAAATTCTCAAACGATTTGCTTGTTTCTTTTTCGTTCGGCTCAAAAAACTTCCCAGTTGCACATTACTTCATCAGAGTACCGAAATTTGCATGGGGAGAGGGCGAGTGAGGGATAATACCCACAAAATACACGATTTTTAATATTTATTTTCCTAGTAAGGCTTACAAAAGAAACACAAGCTCTGAAATTCAGCGAACATAATCAATATACCTCTGCATCTTCATGAACTATTTTTTGCACCACCATGGAACAAATCTGTGGTGTCACCACCACTAGGCTACCAAAAACCGCGTATTTCGAAGGTTTCACCTTAAATACCGAATAATGTGATCTTCTTCGGACTACCTATACCAAAACTAACAAATGAAAGTTCAATGGTACGAGAATTACTCGTAATCGCATGTTGGATATCGTAGATCATGGATATTAAAATGCTATTCAAATTTGAAACTCAGGAGGAATGTTATGGTGGCTAGAGGTGAGGAGGGACGTTTGACCATTTCTGGCTCAAAATACCAACTAAATTAAATTGAGTTTGTGCAGAAAATACGGCAATAAAAATATATGTTTATTACGTTGCCGTAACCAATAAAGTGGGGGTAAGTGTTTTTTTGAATGAAAATGCCATAGGACCTTTCTGAAGAAATAAAAGTATTTGTATTTTAATTTAAACTTGTGTCATTCTACCTAATCAAAAGGGGGACCTCGCCTTCAAAAATCAATGAAACGCCCTGACGAACACGGAGAAAACACGGCAGCAAAAGTCAATGAAAAATGAGACGTACCTTGGTGTCTTCAAAATAAGAAAATCGTTACCCGGTTACCAAAAGGTTGGTGGACACGTGGGTGTATCGAAAACTATATTAGTAAAAAAGGAACCACCCGTCACGCCCGAGGTGAGATGAAACACTGCCCGCCCTTGTTGTTTTCCAAGGGGATTAACGGGATCTCTAATCTCGGGTCAGGGGACATCCTGACATCCCCCTCCCCTCTTAAAAAAAAATTAAATTTTAAATTTTTTTTTTAAAAAAGGTTATAATTGATTTTTTTTTTTTTTTTTTTTTGATTTTTTTTTTTTTAATAAAGTTTGCTGGCTTATGTGGTCACCCCGTGTTTGTTCAGTATAATATGGAAGCAGCAAAGTTAAGAGAGAGGGTAACTAACAGTGCGAGGATTTTGGAATTGTATGCATGGATGAGTATGACAAAAACCTCGTGGCTGTTTTTTGTCGAGGAAAATCATGCTCTGCAGAAAGCTTCCTCGAGTGACTTGATCCACTACCTGTCAGTTCATCCATTGACCTTTATGCAACTTGACCAAATAATGAATGGAAACAAACAAATGAAATCATGATGATGATTTTTGAATAATAGCGTGAGTTGTCAGTCGAGGTGGCACAAAACTGCGACAGGGAACCTAAACCTCGGTAGAACATACGAGGCTAGAAAAATTGGGGGTACAAACATGTAATAAAATGCTTCCCTCAGGGCGGTTTGTTGTAAGATACCCTAGGTTTGGGACACAAGATTTTCCTAGTCGAAAACGAGTCCACATTACTCGTTCGACAAAAGTGATATGTACTGCAATAACAAAGCTTTACATTTTTTTTGTTTTCTTTCAAATGTTTTAAACCATATCTGGTGTAAGTTCCACTTGGCACTACACTTGTCACTGGTTTCTTTCCACTTGCTCGAACTGTTACCTACTTCTTATACCCTACCTATTGCGAGGTTTGTATTGAATTTTTTATTTTTTTATTTTTGTTTTTTGATTATTATGTTTAAGTTTGTTCTACCAGTAATTAATTAATTAATATATGTTCTTTGTGTTTCACTTTTTGTAAATTATTAAATTAAATGTTTCTTCTTCTCAAGTTTTAATTGTAGTGTAATTGTTCTTGTTTAAGTTTTCTTTGAGCTCGAAGTTGAGCGCTGGGGCCTTGCGATTTTCAATTGTGAAATGTGGGCTGATTTGAAGATATCCGGTTGTTCCAAATCTTGAAGTAGATATGTTACTGGTGAGAGCTGTTTGTGAATAGCATATGGTCCTTGAAAACGCGGTGCTAGTTTTGCCGTTACTGATTTTGTTTTATCGGACAAAATATGAGTTTTCAAGTATACTTCATCTCCCTGCGATAGAGTCACAGCTGTGTGTTTACGATTATAAACCTTTGCATATCGTTGATGTTCACGCTTTATGTTCTGAACCGCTCTACCCCACGTTTCCGGAAGATTAAGTTGATCTTCTCCGACATCCCAAATGAAATTCAAAGGCGATAACATGCTATGTCCAAGAAATAATTGGGCTGGACTAAATTTAGTCGTTTCGTTATAGGCACTGTTGAGCGCAATTTGAGTCAAATAAAGATGGTGTGCCCATTTTGTGTGATCCTGTGAGCATTGTGCTCTCATTGCCGCTTTTAAATTTTGAATCTGTCGTTCAGCCTGGTTGGGATTAGGGTAATGTGGAGGTAAGAATGTGTGTTTGATCCCACAATTGAACAAAAAATCGGTAAAGTTTTTAGACGTGAGATAAGCTGCATTGTCTGAAACAATTCGCTCCCAAAATCCAAAGTATCGGAAAACGTGATTTTTTAGTGCATTTATAATGCTTTCAGAAGTTGTACGGGTCAACGGCACCAGAATTGTGTATCTTGTCATTCCGTCTACCGCGATTAAGACATGTTTGTACGATAATGAAGAAGGTAACTCCCCGGTCGTATCTATGTACAAAATTTGGCCGATGCGAGTTGCTGGCGTGGAGGAAAGTTGACCTTTGGGAAGTGAACGATCAGTTTTATTGGCAAGACAGTTTTCGCACCTTTGTATTCGCAATTTAACGGTTTTAAATAAATTGGTCCAATAAAAATTACGTTTGATCGCCTCTACCGTACGTTTAATACCCCAATGAGAGCCTAACACCGATGCATGATAATATTTGAAAATTACATCAATTAACGAAACGGGCACTACGGCTCTAAAAGTTCCGGGTTTCGTTTCGTACATGAGTCTTTTGTTGTGGATGATGTAGCGATGATTATCATTTGTCCCGTTTTCGATTTTCGCGATGATGTCTTGAAGTACTGGATCATGTCGCTGAGACCGGTTGAAATCCGCGAAAATCTCTGGAAAATCCCGCAGTACAGCAAGGGTGTGAGTTGTTGTCGAAATGTGGTTGAGGTTTCTGGGGGGGTTTCTGCTTAAATAATCGCAAATGGAATTTTTTGTTCCTTTAATATGGTGGGAGACAAATCGGAAAGGCATAAATTCCATCGCATAACGAGCCATTTGACCGCCATTTTTTGCTAAATTAATAATTGTTGTTAGAGCCTTATGATCCGTGAATAAATCAAATTCTGCATGCTCCAAGTAGATCCTAAATTTATTCAGCCCAAAAGAAATACCTTTTGCCTCTAGCTGGTATGCAGAAACATCACGTTTATAAGGTTTCAATTGTTTACTAGCAAATGCTACCGGTCGAATTTCACCCTCATGTTCCTGTGCCAATAATGCTGAGACTCCTTCTTTCGATGCGTCTGTGTACAGTTGAAACCTTTTTGAAAAATCCGGTGTCATCAGAATTGGTGGTTGTGTAATGAGGCGTCGAAGCGATTGCCATGCAGATTCCGTTCTCTCATTCCATACCATCGGAGAATTTTTTCTGCGCAAATCATTCAGTGGTTTAGCCAAAATTTGGAAATTTGGTATGAATTTTGAAAAAAAATTCAAGGCGCCTAAAAATGAGGCAATTTGTTTGGGAGTTCGCGGGCGTTCTATTTGTAACAAAGCCGAAATTCTATTTTCATTAATACTTAATTTTCCACCAGCTGAAATTTTGAAACCCAAGAAATCTATTTCTGTTTGGGCCAATTTTAATTTTTCGGGGTTAACAGTTAAATGTGCTGCCTGTAACCTTTTTAAAACTTCATTTATATGTTGTAAATGCTCATCATATGTTTTGCTATAAATTAACACGTCATCAAAATAATAGAACAAATTTTTATAGCGCAAATCGGCAAATAATAAATTCATCAGCTGCATTAAAGTTTGGCCCCCTTTATTTACTCCGAATGGAACCTTGGTATACGCAAAGGTTCCAAACTCACATTGAAATGCTGTCAATCTCTTTGATTGTGGGGATAAAGGTATTTGATTATATGCTGAGTTTAAGTCCAATAGCGTAAAATAATTAGCAGATTTGATGTGCATAAATGCCGATTCAATGGGAGGAACTGGGTACTGCAGATACTCCAGTTGTTTATTTAATTCCCTGTAATCTGTTACTAATCTCCATTTGTCTGATTCATCATTGCCCTTTTTTGGTACAAGGAAACAGGGAGAAGCTGTGGGAGTGTCTATAGGTTCTATGACTCCTTGTGCTAGAAGTTTATCCAGGATATCACGCATAGCCTTCTGCCTGATAGGACCTTGTGTGTAGACAACTTTGCTTTGTTTTAAAATTGACCCTTCTTTTAATCGAAGGTCACATGTAATTAAATTTGTCCTTCCCAGTTCTTTGGTTAGGACCTCTGGATAACGTTGTTCCAACGAAGTGAGTAATTTTCCTTCATTCACTTTCACATTTAATTCACATACGAAGGCTTCACAATTTTCAATATTGTACAGTTGAAATTTTACATTCGGTTTGAATTTGAAACTGAAAGAATCGGTAGAGGGATCCATAAGCAAAGTAGTGGCCTTTATGAAATCAATGCCTACAATTGCATTTTGAGGTAAGTTTGGTACTATGCAAAATAGATGCGTCCAGGTATTCTCTCCGATCTTCACTGTCAACTTAACTTTCATAGTTATTAAAATTTCCGAAGAATCTCCCAATTTAGCAATCATATGTGTGTTCGTGAATTTTAAATTATGTTGAGATTGAATTAATTTCAAAAATGAATGGTTGACAGCTGAAAAACTCGAGCCCGAATCAATCATAACAGCAGTCCGAATCCCGTTTATTATGATTTGAGCCAAGTTTCCAGGTTCTCCTTCACGTGACATTGGCATATTATAAATTTTTTTGGCTTTATTGTTACAATTGCGAACTCCCTTTATTAGTTTTTTGAATTGTTTTGTGACCTTTTTGAAGATTGTAGCTGTGGTTGTTTATTCTTGTTTTTGTTATTGTGCGCAGAAAAGTTGTCAGTTTGTTGAGGACTTGAAGACCTAGTTGTTCCTCCAGGCTGTGTAAAATTCCACGGTTGTGTAGTTCCAGGTGCTGGGTAATATGGGAAAGGATTAAAATTTACATAAGGCCCATACGGTTGTTGAGCTACAAACGGCTGCATACATGATTGCTGAAAAGGCTTATTGTAGTTCGGATTGTTTTGCTTGAATGTTGATTTTGGATGGGTGTACTTGTTGAATTTCTTGGAATTATCTTCGTATTTGTTAAATGAGCGTTGTTGATTGTTGTGTTGACCAACTGTTGAAATTTGCTGTTCGTGACGTGGCGCGGAGGCCGAATTTGAATTATACTGTTGATAATTTCGTTCCTGGATATTATTTTCGCTATTGTTTATATTACTCCGTATCTTTGATAAAGACGCATTTGTTTTTTGTTGTTTCATATTTTTTGATTTTTGTAGATTTTCCGTTAGTTCTAGTTTCTCTACATCCGCAACTAAAGTTTGAAGTTCTGCTAAAGTTGTTGGGCGGGTGCTAAATTGAAATTTTGCGCGAGTGTTCGTTGAGGTCCCTTGTAGAATACTTTTCACAATATCTGTTTCTGAATACTGAGAAAGAATGTCGTTGAACTTGGTTACCTGTTCGACGTAAGCTCTAAAATTTTCATTAGGATACTGAGGTCTCAAAATTTTGTCCTGCACCAAATTTAATTTTGTGTGAGGAGTAGTCAATTCATCCAACAATGTTTGAGCGACGATTTTGAATGTGATAACCTGTTCTGTAGCCATTCTCAGTAAAATTGAGTTTCCTTGAAAAGTAGCAATACGTTGAAAAATAGATTTGAAACTTTCCTGTTTCATACCATTTAATAAATGCAGTTTTTCTAAAAATTTTACAAGACTCCACGGATTGTCCGTGAATAGTTTTGGTACCTTGGAAATTTCATTTTCAATATAATTAGGAATTGTTTCTGAAAGTTCCATTTTTTGAGTCGGTTTAAATTCCAAGGATGATGCATTTTGATTATTACCTCTATAAAGTTCTTCAACTTGAGCTTGGAGTGTAGCGACAATTGTGTGTAACGAGTTATTTTGCTCTTTTAACGATACAATTTCTTTAGATTGACTTATAATTGTCTCTTTGAGTTCTTTATTTTTTGCTTTGAAATTATTGCAGTCACTCTTGATCATATTTAAATCTCCCATCAAATTCGTATACCATAAAGGTACCGCAGTACCGGGTTCTGGTGCATTACTTTTACACAAATCGCACTTCCAGGAATCCCTGTCAGTGTATGATTTTTTCGTCCATGCCGCAAGTTCCCCTAAACGAGTGCATGACGCGTGAAAAGATTGTTTGCAGACCGAACATTTGACAGGATCTATAGGTGGATCAGATTTAGCGCACTGCATTATGTGTGTAATGTAGAGGTAATTTATAATAAAAAGTGGAAGTCGTGAATCGCAGAGTTCTGCTACCAGTTATTACGTTGCCGTAACCAATAAAGTGGGGGTAAGTGTTTTTTTGAATGAAAATGCCATAGGACCTTTCTGAAGAAATAAAAGTATTTGTATTTTAATTTAAACTTGTGTCATTCTACCTAATCAAAAGGGGGACCTCGCCTTCAAAAATCAATGAAACGCCCTGACGAACACGGAGAAAACACGGCAGCAAAAGTCAATGAAAAATGAGACGTACCTTGGTGTCTTCAAAATAAGAAAATCGTTACCCGGTTACCAAAAGGTTGGTGGACACGTGGGTGTATCGAAAACTATATTAGTAAAAAAGGAACCACCCGTCACGCCCGAGGTGAGATGAAACACTGCCCGCCCTTGTTGTTTTCCAAGGGGATTAACGGGATCTCTAATCTCGGGTCAGGGGACATCCTGACATGTTCTATAGCTTACTGGATAAAATCGAACTAATCATTATCCAATGGGACGTCCCCTGGTCTCAATGTTTAGCATTTTGGTCCAATTTCCATCATTCATCCACATCTGTTTCCCTGATTTCCTGGACAGTTGTAGGAATTGGACTGCGTTCCTGAAGATATCTCATGTACGGGTCCCTAAGTTGTTCCTTGAAGTACATGTCCAGAGATAATGGTGACCCATCAGTGCTGAAGGTAGTCTTGACAGATTCTAGCTCTCTGTGGGGGGAGCGTTGTCTTCGATCAAAACAAAGTGATTTCCAACATTTACTGTTATCGGTGTTATGTCAGGGTCAAGGATGTCACTTAGGTACGATTTCGCATTCGCTGTACCTTCGACAGATATTAGTTCGGTTCTGACATCGGGTCCATTACCAGCCCAAAACAAACCTGAGCTGTTTCTTGGGCATCTCCGGTGACAAATTCCCCCTGAAACCCTTTCAACCCTCAAACCTCGGTTTTCTGATTTCAGAGCAAACAGAGTTCTGTCACATAACAAATCATTTCTCAATCTTGAGAGTAACCAGTTTTTACGAGTTATTGCCCACTTTAATCGGTGTCTTCTGCAAGGTCTGGTCACTAGGGAGTAGATAGTTTGGTCAGATAGTCTGGTCTCGAGCAGTATTCGTACCTCTGGAGGGATGCAATTGGGATCCCTTCGGGACGTCAAAACGATAGCACGGCCTTCAGTTTTGGTTGTATCGTTGCATGATCTTTCTTCAACCGAATCCGATCCTGAAAACTGATTCCACGTTCGATTAACGTCATTTTGTCTGTCACCCAACCCCCGGTCTGACGAGCACTCCTCCGTCGAAATTACAATTTGGTTACTCTCTCCTGGGGGCGGAATTTGGGTGTCCATTGTATGGCACAAAAAATAATGTCTTCACAAGAAAAAACCACAACACACAGATGCGACAGCAAGGAACACAGAGAAGACCAAAAAAACTGACGTGAGCGGTACGAACGCAAACATGCAACTAACGATTCTAATCCCAAGTCAAGGGTTTATATAGCTTTTTCCGAGTGATGCAATGCTTCGTTTTGATGCGTACAAAAAATCGATGACTAGTGAATCTGTGATACCTATAAAGCATTTTGATAGGTTATCTTGGCAGGAAATCAACTGTAAATAAGGATAGCCCGTTTTACGACTTTTAGTGCTGAGAAGCGTCCTGTTTATCGTCGCACGACCGCTATCGTGGGCCATGAAAAACTCGTAAAGATGTGGTCTGTGATCTTCATGCGAGGAGAACAATGGAGAATGGAAAATAAAAGAAAATATCTATTTTAACTGCTTGAAGGGTTCCTTGTATTGAATTACTCGCCAGTTGAGTGAAAATCAGGTATGGAGGTTTGCTCGTATTTCTCGAGAGCACAGAGGATGAAGGTGACCGAGTGTTATTTCGCCTTTTTAACAAGACCCGATGTTTTGTCTACGCTGTCGTTATCTGAGCTCAGTTTCGTTTTTAGAACGTTCCAAAAACGTCTCTCTGGTACGTGATGTCCGATTTCGTAGGGTTTCTCGTTTTCATGATCTCTATGTCGGGAGTGAGGGAACCGAGCGGTCCAGGACGACATTTGGAACTGATTTGCGAGTTTGTTGAGCTTCCCCATCACCGTAACATCGAGAGAAGCTTTGAAAATGTTCTTCATAACCATCAATTCAAAACGAACTCACAGCTCGATTTTTGAAATTTTGAGAATACTTAGGAACTTGGAAAGTTTTATACCCTAACAGTATCAGCCAAATAACACTGCAAATTACTCGTATTACACAAAGGTTTATTATTTTTCTACATAGATCACTCGACTGCAAAGAAGACGGCTTTGCCATTGTTACCACTAACCAACACGAAGAAGAACAGGTAAAATTTTAACGGAGATTAGGCCTCATTAGCTATTCACATTCGTGTTTCTGATTTATCGTAAGTCCAACCCTTAAGTTCTCGTAGGGAGCAAACGGTTATTCCTACAGGGCTCCCAATGGTCTCTAAAAATGCGATACTATCTTAAATTGATGGAAAAACAATACCTTTATACCAACATTTTTTGAGTTAGGGCGTCACAAACTTTCAACCTTTATTTTTCAACCATTAGAAGAGACCTACATCAACCCAAAGCTACGGGGCACAACAGGACCCGACTTGGATTACGGCGTACGGCGGACGGACGGCCAAATTTTTATTAGATTTTTGGATTCTACGCACCTTGAAACGTAAACCAAAAAATTTTGAGGGGGGGTAAACAAAAATTTTCTTGGTCGATTTCGAAGGTTCATTTTCGTGATTGGAAACATTAATTTTAGTTCGGAGTAGTCTAGATGATCGTGAAAATCATATTTCGAATTTGAGTTTTTACCAGGAAGTAATACTGCCCACCCAAATTGGCGGATTGATTTGTTTGACCCAGTTATCTATCATCTAGCAGTCCACAACGTCGGTGAATTGTCGAAATTTGCGTCTCTCAAAGGGTTTCACGCCTCAGGAATATTTTGTGTTACTGACTCGAATTTTCCAACCCATTTGCTGGGTTGCAGTTCGATTCATATTTTAGTACAGTACATCATCAAAATTCCAAAATATGAATTTTTATGAGGGTGAAGGGGAAGTCATTCAAGGCTATGTTTCATACTCGACTTCTTTACCAAAACTTTCGTCTGGTTTATTGCCTTCATCAGGGCCTAATAATGCATTATAATTTGCTTAATTAAGTAAGTAGTAATAATATTCTCTATAAGAGTTCACGAATTTGGAAAGCAAACCTCATTAGTTTAGTTAGTTAGTGATTCGAGGAAAACACAGGCTACAATAAATAGGTCTCAAATGGATAGTTGAATGAATTGCAAATAATTGCTACAGAATTATTCCTACTCCTGAAATGGTCTCCATAATAATAATTATTCATAGGTAGTGATGGCTGACTACTATCTGCGTACTTGGTACAATTTCATGGCAGTGGTGTAATGGTCCCACTATAAATAAGGCTATAAATTGGGCAAAAGCTCGTAAAGAAGTAGGGTAAAACAAAA
Organism: Apolygus lucorum; assembly: GCA_009739505.2. Taxonomy (NCBI): domain Eukaryota; kingdom Metazoa; phylum Arthropoda; class Insecta; order Hemiptera; family Miridae; genus Apolygus; species Apolygus lucorum. Next base: position 16,753,130 of record CM019179.2, read on the forward strand.
TAATATTGGAAACACCCTTCAATGGTATAATCATTCGACCCAATTCCTGATCACACGGACGTGTTGTTCTGTTGGGATGATCTTGACACGTTGCAATATACAGTAAAACCTATGTTGGAATTATCGTATTGTATTGAAAAGTATAACCAATAAAAATTTGGATTTTGACGAGTTGCTTCCATAACACCAGATACCAAGGAGGGGTGTTACGATGATGCTAGGAAGTGATGATCGGTAGCGTCGATTTAAATTTTTTGGGTCTTCCAAATTGATGTTCAGAGGTTCCTAATCTTGCACTAACCACAAGAAATGTTGAACGTGTCTGATGTGAGCCTGAACAGCCCACGATTCATGTGTAATGTTATTTATTACCCGTATCAGCCCTTCGATCAAAGATATAAAATCAACGACAGCAGTGTGAAGCGAAATAAGGTTGGTAGGTATTGACAATGGCAAAGCTGTGTTCTCTGAAGTCGAGTGATCTATTCAGGAAAAATAAACCTTTGTGTAATAATTTGCAGCTTTCAAGTGAAGATGACAACAATTCTTCCAGCAATGTAATTTCGAAGGAGCTCAGATGTTGTGTTGCCAAAAATATTTCAACTCTTCCCCTCGCTTCTTTTTCCTACCAAAAATGAAAATCTTCAGACGCATAATCCAGCAAAATAACGAAACGCAGATCCTTGAGTCTTCTTCGAATATCACGGATGGAAAAAGTAAGAGAAAAATAAAATGAGTTTTTCTCGTGGAGTAAACACCATCTCTTTTATGTCCTCAGGACACCGTATTGTTGATTTGATTGGAAGATAAGGATTCTAGTTGTTTTGTCTACAGTCCCACTTCTTCCCCTAAGAAACATAATTTCAGAAGCAAATGCAGAGCTTCCAAGAAAACACCATATTTTCTTTTATCGTCGAGATTCCTCAGTTAGAATTCGAAAACCGGTTTTCGTGCGAACCCTGCCAAGTACGACGTGTAAAACCGAGGGATTCTCTTTCTTTGGGTCTCTATTCAGAGCTAAGTGTGAACTTTGGCGCTTTGTAAGGTAAGTTTTAATTAGTTTGCGGGCATCGATACCGTGATTGAGGTTCTTTCCCCCAGGGAAAAACACTTTGGAGCGAACGAGACTTCTCCCCTTGAAATGGAGCTTTCGAATTCGACTTATGGCTTGAAAATCGGAAGGAGATTAACTTTCATTATCTATCCTACCTCTCCTCGGAGTTGGGTTTACGGTAAATAAATAAACTTGACTACTTCGTCTCCCGGTGTACTGAAAAAGAACCACCTATCAGGCTTCCCCGTGAATCCTGGTATCTGATGAATATTTCACTTTACGCTGAAGCTTTAACAAGCCTTTTCGCCATGACAAGCTGAGTACACGAGACGGTCGACGACACAAGTGGACGGTTAGGTAAATTAGACCCACTAAGTTACCTGTAATTTGTCTCCTTCAACTACCAATCTGAAAATTATGAGATCGCAGTTAGCATCAAATTCTACCAAGTGGTTATGACTCATAGATCTTTTGAAACTTGAGGTTGTTAGGTCAGAAATACATGATCTGGTCACGAGCTCACGTACTAAAGGGACTGAACCAAAGGGCTAAGAAGTATCTCAAAAATTACGTCGAGTTTTGGCTACAAGATATTTTTGTATTTTTGGCCGTTTACCTGGCGTCTGCCGTATACCTACATCTAGTTCATATGTGTTTGTTAAAGATAGAAACAAGTTTCCCAAGTTTAATGGGCTACAGTACGGTTTCCTCAAGAAGAGTGGCGTGGACATACAACCTGACTGCGTTTCATTTGTACGAGCAAAGCACAACCAATGGGAACCCAATTTCTTCAAGGTTTATTGGGCCTACGACGGAAATACATGCAACTCCCCAGGAGGCATTTCTGCGTTCACACACCATCCGAGGACATCAGAGCCTATAAGCCAATCTGGCGTGAACAGACCAGCACGACGTGTTTGCCTATCTATGTTTACCTCTTTCTGTTTACACTCGTCCGCCATCCGATAGAGGAAGGGATCACTTGATTTCGTCGGCAAACACGACCGTTTGTGTCAACCTTATTAGGGAGCCATGTTTTATTCGGAAAAAATGAATTCCAGGAGTTCGATTGGACAGGTGCGAGCTCCATACAAGGAAAGAGGCACTTTTTCCATCACGCAGATACATACTAAATTATACTAATTTGATCTTCTCAATCGACTGTGTATTGTTCATTTTGGCTGAGAAAAAATGGATAGTCACAAGTGAAAAGTGTTTTTTCAAAAGGGAACATAAAGAATTTTTTTTGCAAAACCTTTTTTTTCCCTGCATCTTTTGGATGAGCCTCATCGAACCCTCCAGACAGTAGCATTCCAAACGAAACATATCCGTGTTTATTTAATAGGGAAAGTGAGGAGTTTCAACTAAAAGATAACAAATCGCACAAAATAATTTTTCTTCTTTTTATATTTTCAAGCAACAGTTGTTCCTACCAACCGAATTTTAAGTAATTTTTCAAACCCTTTACCTACATTGTAGGAAACAATAAAACACAAAATGCGAGTCAACATTTTGATTCTGGGGATCCAAATATCCTTTGATTTGATGGACGAATACTGAACACTCCTACCAGGAGCTTAGTTCATCTACCTTGTGTATCTGGTTGGCTTTGCTGCAAGGATGATGTCGTTGCTAGAATAACAGATGTTGTGTTGAGGGGGGAAGGTGAGGGGTTTGGGCTTACTCACTAGTAAAATAACTACTACGAATGAAGTATAACAGGTACTGCATCAAAGGATGGTTGCTGCAGATAATAACATCAACACAGTGGAGTAGGTTGGAGTCCTTTGGTGTGTCTCCAACAAGCACCAGTTGTTTTTCTGCAGTAGACATGATGTGACCCTACTTACCTCGACTCCAGAAAACCTTTTCAACGGTCAAAACGTCAAAAGTCGCTCACTCCACTCCCTCCCCCACATATTAGAGCCACAACAAATTCTCAGGTAGGAGACAAAAAAACTGGCCTAGTGGAAAATACGCCCATGTCGACATAAGTCCTAAAAAGAATCTAAAGAAAAGACTACGAACCTCGTCAACATATCCGGTGCCTTTTGAAGGACTGATAACCATTACAATCCAATTGAGGGGTAAACCGGAGATTATTCCTTACTACGAGTACTTCCCTGAGTATTTCCTTCGCACTCGCGCTCTCAATTTTATTAATTTCTTTTCCAACCCAGTTCTTAGTGAATTCAGCCAGTAAGATTGATGTAGTAAACTTCTCAGTATCAAGTTTTTTATCTTCCTTATCTTTTATATCTTCCTTCTTGTTGCCTCATAGAGCCAATCTTACCATCCACCTGCTATTGCCTCTCTTCGCCTCTTGTATCATACAGGATGGAATTGTGTGTCCATTTTATTCATCAGAACTTGTCCATCTGTTACAATGCATCTCAACATCTCTGGAATAGGGGGTTTCCTATTACAACTGCTGATGGGGATACCTACAGTGAAAATATGACCAAGTACAACTCTATTTACCTAATACGCAAGGATAATTTCGAGTCGTAATACTGCACTTCTGAGAGATCACAAGTCACAAGTCATAACCAACTCAAAATTACTGGGATGACCAAGTCCAATAGTCTCTACCCAGTCAGTGATATCTATAAATAAGTCGAAATGGTTATTTGTATGAGCCACTGCATGAATGGAACTTTTTAATTTGGAGTTACTCATCACGTATTTCCAAAGCTCTGTACGTACATTTTGTAAGTATTGTACCGCAAAATTGAAATGATGTTAGGTAACAGTTTTGTACAGAAGAAGAGAGAGGGACCTCTGTTACTGCCGTGCTAAGCCAGAAAGTCGTGTCTTGACTTCACCCAACTTTCGGGAAAACGACCTAATAGGTTTCGTGGCGAAATAATTCTTTCGCGGGATTATTTTTCCTCCTTTTACCACAAGTATAAGTTTTTCTTAAAAGAAATTAGTAGCCGAATCGATTTTGGAGTCAAAATTGAACATTTTTGAGTGTAAATCGTCAAAAAACGATGATACGAGATTACGCTCTCGTAAACCCTAAGTTGCGACTATTCTGTTCATTTTAATTCTTGAAACATTAATTCATTTGAATTAACATTTTAATTCAAGAAACCATTTCACATTGATTATTTTGTCATCCTACTTGGCTCAAAGTCAATCGTATTTCATATCTATGTTCAGAGTGTAAGAAAAAACTGCTGAATCAATAAAAAATAAAGTTTATTCACTTAGAGTATAAACGTAAAGTCACCACTAAATGTTGTGTTTTCAGAGACAAAAAGTCGTATCATGCCGATTTAATGCAAGAAGTCGTATCGTCGAAATAGGCAGATTCCCGTATCAGTGTCAAGATACGAGTTTTCTTCTTCTGAATCGCTCGGATACGACTAGTTTCTTAGCAAAATCAAGTTAACACGCTTCAACGCGAAAGTCAGGAGGTTTGTTTGAGGCATTTCTAATAGAGATACGACTCTAAAACTCCGAAAATCGATAGAAATGACCCCCAAAACCCCCGGGTACCAATAACTCAATTTGGTCAAATTTCCACCTACGACCTTCTGGCTTAGCAAGGCAGTTAAGCTTTCTGGCTCTAACAGTTAGAGCTCTATTCGATTAGAAGTTCAAACTTCTACAAGAGTTGAAAAGATTACCGACAAGTCCATAGGTCAAAAAGATATACTCTTTTCAACCTTCACAAGTGCGAAGGTCACTTTCATCTTCATACAAACGTGTTGAAGGTTACTCGTTACAGATATACGTACGTGCAAATTCGGGGGAATTCAATATTACCACCTACTGGCATAGAAAATCGTAAACGACGGTGAGAGGAAGTGAGATAGGAGCTGCCGAAACTTTGCGGGCTTATCTCGCGGGAAGGTGAGGTAGCTGTAGATGCAGGGACCCAAGGCCCAAAGGTGAATAAGAGCTAAGAAATGAAATATCCCCCTTTCATCTTATCGTATGAATAGGGGACTGTTAATACCGGCTCTGGTTCCTATCTTAACCTCCAGTGTTAGCTGATGGGGTTTTGCTCGGGAGTTACCTTCAAGCTCTACCCTTCATTTTCCTTTTCCGACAAAACTGCCTGGTATTCCAAAAGACCCCGCACTTTCCCTTCATCTTTTCAAGTTTCTAAGAAGATAATTATAAAGTTGATTTTCTTGCATAATAACCCAGAGTAGCTTTCTCGGCTTTAATGCGCGCGTTGAATCTATTCAAACCCAACCTTCTGTGTGAGATATTACTGTAAATACCTTTCATACCATGTAGTCAACACAGAGGAATAAGATTAATGTTATTATTCACATCTGAATACGTCATAACAAGGAGTATCAACGGTTTGATGAAATGTTACAGAATAGACAATATTCAGTACTAAAAACATACTCCAAGACTCCGAAATTTTAGATAACATTTATTAAGGGATAATATCATTTCGAATTAATAAAATGTCTCCTAAATAAATATTAAGAAGATAAATAATTGAGTCACCCAGGACTCCCTAACGAAGGCAAATGGATTAGGGAAGTTCAGGGAACGTGGAGAGTGAAGAAATGGGTAATTAGTTCCTACTGAGAGTCACTAGCTGAGAACCTAGAAGGAAGCGGATGGTGACACCACGGAGTACACCTAACAAGTTGCCCAACTCGAATAGCTCAGCTCCGTGGCGCTTCCCGCGCCACGACCGTGATGCTTTAAGGCGCTACTACTATCATATCATCATTATATAATACGTATTGTATTATGTATGTGAAGTTCAGACGGACCGATGTTTCTCCTTAAAGAATAAAGTCTATAATAGTTAGTTTGATAAATAGAGTTTGAACATTAAATTATGTTTTGAAGTGTTACAAAAGACTCTTACCTTGAAGAAAATCGGTTTTAAAGTCGATTTGTCAACTCTCAATGAATTATTTGAGTAAAATGAGTAAAATTATTTGATAAGAGTTATCTCATGTGGTATGTAGGAGCTCCTAACAAAAGTGGAGTGATTCACTTTTAGATGTATGTAGTAAATTAAATCGTAGTTCCTCGTATCAACGAATATTCTATGTGAATACCTTATCTTGTAATCCTTGAACAAACTAGTCATATGTCACATAACAAATTTAATTCATTTTTCAAGCTATTCATCAAGTTGGGCCGTAAATATTGTAGAATAGTGAATTCCACGCTAATCCATCTCACTATTACGTTGCTGAATTCCTCATACATGAAGAATGTAATATGGGTGGTAAAACGAGAGGCTTCGATTGAATTATTCCGTTCCAGAACCTATACGTGAAAAATTGTACCTAGAATTCAAAGCTAAGCTGAGCCTACTTTGCCTCAAACCTCGCCCTGCACCCTCAAAGCTCCTGCAGACTGTTTTAAACTTTTTTGTAATGATCCAGGAAAAATGAGTTTAATTTAGCATGGCAGTATTATCCAATAAACGGGAAGATTCCTTAATCATCTACGGGAGGTAGAAATTCCTCTGTTTCATTAATTGAGTGAGAAGCGGTATTGAAGAGGAGAAGGCGAAAGAATGTGGAAAAAATAGCAATTAAAGGGAGTTGACTCGACTCTCCTATTTCAGTGTTTGTCGATGATGAAAAGTGCTGTTTAATCCCTCTGATTGTGTAACCGTCCTCTGCTTTATTATTTTCAAATATTTCAATATTTATCTGAGTACTGAAGCGACAAAACTCTTAACTTTGTTAAACCTTCGTTGATCACTAATCTTCTACAATTGAGAAAAAATTGACACTTACAATCAATGCTCTCCATGGTTCAAAATCAAAAACTTGGTTTTGATTGAGTTATAGGTTGGTACCTATTTTTGATTATTTGCTGATTGTTCAAATTTATAAATACCCAATAACTCAATTTATTCAATACAAGGAATCTGAAGTAGGGTTGTATAAGGTTGAGTCAATTTTTGGTAATTAAAACAATAGCCATGGAACAACAAGAAATTAGATTGAAAATCCGACAATTCAGAAATCCTCAGATGTCGAATCCAATAACTGAATGAATCCTTTATTAGTTGAAAAATCAGTGTAATAATTTATTTGCTGTGCAGAGTTGTAAATAAGGAAAACATCTGTGTTGTAGGAGACACCTCCTTTTCAAGCTTGGTAACAATATCTCAACATCGTACAAGTTTTGCGGAGGTACTGACTCCTAAATATTGATCGAAATCGAAGTGGTACTATAGTAGTGGGTTAATAACCTGTTACGAGCATAGGGAATATTGATGAGAAATTATATTTTTCGAAGTATAACTTATCAGAAATAATACTTCCCAACCTATGATTTCAGCATATTGGCGTTCGATGCTGGTTGAACACATATTAATGAATCTATAAATCACTATCAACCCACCAAAACATTGACCGGAGACCGAAAAAACGAAAAGCTGGTGTTTGTGCAAATAATGTTGTAGGTGACACCTCTTTTTTGAGCTTTTAAACAATATCACAACATCGTACAAGATGAACGCTGGGCACTTCAAATATTTTGCATCCGCATCAAATATTATCAAAATCAAAGTGGTACTATAGTAGGGGGGTAAATACCTGTTAAGAGTATCGGGAATATTGAAGGGAAAATACCTTCATTTCTGAGAGTATAACTTATCAGAAATATTTCCCAACCTATGATTTCATCACATTGGCGTTTGATGCTGGTTGAACACATAATAAGGAATTTAGGAATCACCATTAACGCACCAAAAACATTAACCGGAGACCAAAACAACCAAAAGTTGGTAATAATGAATACTTAGTGATGCTATGAACACAAAACAAAAGATTAATGGTTGCTCCTGAACTATTTTCGCCTTTATTTCTACATCATGAAGGGATGAGATAATATCGACACGAAGATCGTCGCGAGAAGAGGAAGAAGTGATTATTTCGAACCCTCAAGTTTTGACACTTTTCAACAGTTATTTTACTACTAATTAACTTGGTTTTTTTATTTCAATAACTATTATTGTCTATTAACCGAGCCAAGGTGAGGGGGGTTGAAGTGTCGTGGAATTTAATTTCCCACCATGGCGAGTCGGTCGAAAATCAGCGCTTTTAGGAACAATAATCTCGGCTATAATAATATTTGAGTCGTCTAATTGAGAGCGAAAACTTACTTCTCGACGTCAATGTTCGATAATGAATGTTTACTCCGTGGGAAGTAAATCTTATTAATAAGTTAAGGAAAGACGCCACTGCGGCCCCCATCTCGCCCTGTACCTTTCCGGTAGCTTCGGGCCACATTGAGTTACACCGCAAGTCGCATCCTTCCTAGTCATATTAGCCATTTACGCTCTCTCAGGAACGTTGTTAGAGGGTCTGGTGACTTAGGAAGTTGTAGTTCTCGTCGACTCTCTCAGCTAGCTTAGTCTGGCCAGCAACCGGGAGATCTCGATTGAGCCCTTCTTCATGAACAAATGAAGTTAATATTCCTGGTCAACGTGAGGGAGGATTTAGGGCAAGATACTCGTACGTTTAACTTAGTTTAACACTTTCCTTAGCTCCCATGGACCAATTTTGAAGACGCTTTAGCTCAAAAAATTTCGATATAAAGTAATTTTTTTATATCGATTCAGAATAGTATTTTTTATAATCAAATGAGACCACCCAGAGCTCTGCAGCATCACCCGTTTGGTCCCTATAAGAACTAGGGATGGGTATCGATACTCGATATTTCAAAACATCGATACTTTCGTACCGATACTCGATATTTTAGTATCGATACTGCACTAGCCGATATTTTTGGATATCGATACTTTTGATCCGATATTTCTAAATATCGAATATCGATACTGTTCTCGCGGAAAATTGTACATAATGGCTAAAAAATGAAGAAGATGGAGAGGCTTTTGGGTCATTACTCTTTGGTTGCACAAATAACGTTTATATCATGGAAAAAATCACTCTGCTTGGACTCTTAATAGTGAAAAATGAATAAAAGTTGTTGAAAAAATTATTTTTCTTGAGAAAATTGGATGATATAAACGTATATATGATATAAACGATAAGTTTGTGACACTAAAGTATCGATACTCGATATTTTGAAATATCGATACTCATGCCCAACGATACTTGGGATATCGATACTCGGATACGATACAGTATCGATACAAAATATCGATACTTTTATAACGATACCCATCCCTAGCCTAATCTCCTTCCAAATTCTAGCTCACCAAAATACGATCATTGTTCGTTTCTTCGAGTTGTTCTCAGTTTTGCGTCCTTAGCAACCTGTAATTAAATTGCCTAATGAAGGCACCCACATCTCTTTATTTTTTCGATTTGAGTTAGAAGCCTTTATTTCTTCGAAATGAACTTGATTGTAAAGTACTTAGGTATGTAGTAGATCGTAGTTGTAGTAGGATACTTATCGTTGGTAGGTAGTAGCATAGCAAAGCCGTGTTCATTGCAGACGATTGATCTGTATAGAAAAATACTAAACTTTTTTGTAATAATTTGCAGCGTTTATTCTAATACATGAACGTCTCTGATTAGCCACAGAATTTCCATGGCGTCGCCCGTCTCTAATTGGTGGCTAGTACCATTGCCATCGTCCTACCTAGCTTAGAGGGTTTCATGTGAGCAGAAAAGGTGACAAGAAGCTATGGCAGAGCACGACCGGGCAGAAGCCAGATACATCTGTATTGAAAAGAAATAGTGGCTATAGTTCCAAGAGGTGATAAGCGTTCACTTGACTGTACCGATGAGGCTCATATATCTTCTCTTAGGGCTTTCGGTACGTGTAGGCGGAGGCTACGAACGGTGAATCCGCTCTCGAAAACATTAGTCTTCCCTCCGCTAATAAGTCATCCCTCCCACTCCAATGAAAATCATTTCCGATGTCCCGTAAATGTGGTAAATCTCTTTTTTCAAAGATGTAGGATGCTAACAGATGGTAGTAGTCGTTTCCCTTTTGTCGCCACTCAGTGGGGTCGGCGCTAGTGTCGCCCCTGGTAGCTCAGTTGTCTTTGAACACAACCTACACTAACTGTGGGTTTAAGTCAGCCGAACAATTGTGCAAAGATGTATAATCAATTACGGTTATTATTTTTTCACTATCAACATCGTTATCAAAGAGTTGTGGGTGCCCTGAAATTCATCACAAAATTTAGTTCAAGGTTGCTTAGGAAAACAAGTAAATGACGTGAAAGGAAGCAAAAAGATGGCATTTGGTCGGCTCATTTTTGAACGGAGATTTGTCCTGTTCATTTGCGATTCACGCTCATGGAATTCGCATGTTTACCTCATGGAATCGCAACCACGACCACCTCCGCCTGTCTGCAATTCGAGCCAGTGTACATTGACGGTCCCTCACCTACTCGTCGAATGCCCAGCGTTCCTCTATCCCTCGATCATTCAAGAAACCTCAAGACAACGATTCAACAAGCCTAGATGACCTCTCAACTCCTTGAAGTCACTATCAACTTTCTACAAAATCTGAAAGACTTTTTATTTATAATACACTTACTTTACTAGGTATCTTATTATCTTCTGTTTAGCGCCCATGACCCTGCATTGTCGAATGCGCTCAAATATTTTTAAAAAAATATTCACACTCGTATTTTTGTTCTATTATTCGTCTCAACTTTAAGTCCTTAAAAGGGTGAACGGTTGGTCTTACACAGCTCTGGATCGTACCATTCGAGTCTAAAGCATTACCAAAAAATCCCCTAAAAAAAGGTAAAAAATTACCTTTATATCAGAAGTTTATACGGAAATTTTTTATTCGATTTTTAGATTCTACGTATACTTTGATACGAGTACTGTACTTCAAAGTACTATACTTGATATAGATAGTTGTAGTATACTTGATAATCGCACGTAACCCATCACATTTTGAGGAGGGCTTGTTTTTTCTCCATTCTAACGGTTCATTATTGAAGAGAGGCTTGTTTTTTCTCTGTGTTAATGAGTGGCACGAAACTCAAATCGATGCAAATTATTACAAAATGGTTTATTGTTTTTCTTTATAGATTACCCGACGGTAGAACTCAGGTTTTCCATTAATACTTCCTACTGAGTGATATGAAACTCTATTGGATAGAACAAAACGATTCCAACCGACTAACTATATTCAAAGAATTTGAACGGAGATTAGGCCCATTATCGTCAAAAACAGTCTTTTGCGATTCACATCAGTGTTTCTGATTTATTTCAAGTTCATCCTCAAGTCATCACAAGAGGGCGAACGGTTGGTCCTACTGCTTTGGTTGGTCTCATTTGATTCAAAAATGGAACAATATTTAAAATTGATGAGAAACAATTCCTTTACATTAAAAGTTTTCGAGTTTGAAAATTTCAACCTTTTTTTCGCCTCTTAGGAGTGACTGACACTAACCAAAAGCTTCGGGACACAACTACAAACCGTACACAAAATTTCATCCAAATCCTTTCATGGTGAGTGGAGAGGAGTAAACAATTTTTTTCTTGCTTGGTTCCAAATGATCATTATTGAATATACTAAACCAAAACAATTGAAGTGAATCAAGAAGAGATAATGTTTGAATAACTGATTATACCGTGTGGTGTTCAGTAAATGTACAACAGTACATTCGCAGTTCAATTCCATTCTAAAATCCGCGGTGTTTCATTGAAACCATCGAAATTCGGTTATACAAGAGTGCAATTTTAATTTTGATTGGTAATGGAAAATTGAAGTGGGCTCTACGAGGTCGAACTCCCCCGGGTAACTACATCGCCGTCTGAGGACGTGTTTGGAGGAGGAGTGAGGAGTCCCCTCCGAATTACCATATAAACGGGATGGTGTTTCCATTCCATAAGCAGGTGCGCCGCCTAGACGGAGCTCGCTGCGTTAGGCAAGTTTGGCCGACAGTTATAACACGTTTCCTCTACCAGGGAGCCCAAAACGGATAACGAGTCAGCCGAAAAGCGCCGAATTAAGCGGATAAAGGGATAAATGATCTTTGAAATGCCCCTCGGAGAAGGGCGAAAGGAGCAATTCGGAAGGCGGTGCGGTAGAATTGCCGGTTGAGAGAAATCGTTAAGCGAAACCTGAGAAACGGGAAGACCGCAATCGAAGGAAGACATTTTTCCGGTAAGAGAGAAACGTTGGGAGATTACGTTGATTATTTGAGGTTGAGAATCAATCAGCCCCTCGCTGAGATGCAACAGGCTGGCTCGAAGTATGACTCCGGCTAACCTGATTGTCTAATAGGCTATTTCTACCTATCAAAATATCTTCTTGCAGGGTCGTGGTGTCCATAAGGCCACTCTGAGTCTAGCCCCGGCAAAATTTCCCTCTCTGTAAGCTAGATTTTCACCTCAAGTTGAAAAAACTCGCTTCGAAAATTGTACCTCCAAAGTAAAAAAAACCCCTAGGAGAAAGTTTTTTCTTCAAAACTCACTCATAGACAAAATTCGGTTTTTCTGAAAGGTTGAAGGAAAAAACTATATTCCTTGAATGGTCTTAATGGAACAAATAGTGTAATAATCATAATAAAAATATATTTGTCGAAGAAAGGAGGAATTAATGAGAGAAGCGAGGCCATTCCATTCGGTTTTTACCAACGGTTCCAACCTGGCAAATGTGGCTCATATTGGCATCTAGGGCATCTCACCCGTCTCCTCGTTCCTCGAATCCTCATGGAAACGACCGTCACCACTGCCAGTTGCGTTTCCACCCTCACCCAACGGGTAACCTGCGATATTGGCTTTGCCTACTCTTCTCAATGTATCATCTCCTTAGTAGTAGAGTAATTTGGAGAATGGCTAACATCTCCGACGTGATTTCCCTCAACTTAGATTTTTTTAGAGATGATACGGCATTCTTCGAGACGTGCAATTATTGTTGCCGGTCGAAAAAACAAATTGGTCCCCAAAATCAAAATGACCAATCACGTGCTGCATTTCAGATCATTTTGAACAATTTGGTTTCTTGTCTGTATGTATATCAGTAGTCCATCTTTGCTCCGAGCTCAACTATTCAAAATTAAAGCCCAGATTTTGATGAGATTTGATGTTGATGATGTCTGTTGACGTCTCTGAATCCCGAAAATCATCGCGTCTTCTACAAAAGTCGTATGGTTACACTACAATGAATTACAAAGACCGATGATTCAAAATGGATCATCCTTTTCGATTTATTTCCACTTCCGATCAAGAGGAAATACGTGGCACCTAGAATTTAATACTTCGCTTTTTCTGTTTCCTACCATTCTTCCGACGAACCTGGTAAAAATTGTTGCGTTGTAATATGTTCAATTTCGCTTAAAATCTAATTATCATAATAATGAAATTTTCGTCTAGATGCACACCTTATTCCATAATATGACTGAAAGTGGTTGTTCCATGGAAGAACATTTTTCTCATTGTTCTTCTTCGTCACTAGATGGAACGTTCTTGTTTCGTAGAAAATGAAGACCTCAAGACTGTGTTTTATAACCGCACAATGATATTATTTACTTAGCTTGAAATACCTTATTCCTCCAAGCACACCGACGCACAGAAAAATCCAGCCAGAGGTATTCATTGCCCTGATTCCCGGAACAAGGAAAATGTATAATCTTCTGAAGAGGGTCAGAGGTTACCAGCACTTTCAGTGTTGCAAAACTTTCAGAAGGAATTCCACTTCTCAAAGAATTCCTCCGGTGGAACGCGACGTACGCTTTTGCCGTCTTTCTTTCTCACATCGCTTGAGGGACAGAAAGATGTTTCCTCTCCTGCCGGCCGTCTCACGTTTTCGTTGTCATAATGAATACCACGCATTGTTCTCTCTTACCGAGTTCCAAAATAATTTTCTCGTAAAAAAAACCCCTTAGGTTTCCATTTTCAGAACTCTCAAAAGGGGCGTTACAAGTTTTCGTGGAGAAGGGGTTACTCGTTAATACCGAGATGGGATTGAAGGAACCACAATAGGTTCCCACCCTTGGCGAATTCGAAAAGCAGAGATGAATCAAATCAAGAGCCGTGTCTACCTGGGAGGAGCGAGTTCGTTTAATCAAAAGCCACATCCCAGTTCCCTGTTATCGAGCATTATGATCAACTAAATGAAATTAGATAGGAATCTAATCTGACTAGAATATATAAACTCACTGGAACTGGATTCAAAGTGCATACTGAACTGACAATGCCTTTTAGAAAATAGGTACTCAGTGAGAAAAAAGGGTTTAAATTAGATGGGAGATTCGTCGACTGGCTCGAAACCATTAAAAGGCTTCGATAACGTGGAAAAGGATGATCAACCCCAGCTTAAAATCGTTAATTATTGATGGTGATGAAGGAGAAAGAAAGATCCGAAACTGTTCAATGATAAGGAAGATGGTAGGTTGAGAGCTTGAAATGATGGATACGATTTCATTTCATTTCTGCAACTTAATCGTGCCTTCAAGGATAAATTTACTGACTTTTTCAATAAAACTCGTGAGGCCAGGTTTCGTCGCCACCTCGTCTGAGTACAGTCAAAGGAACAACTCTAAATGTTCAATGAATTGTGAAAACTTTGAATGCAAAAAATATTTAAATGTGGGAACGTTAATGCGGTTAAAGAGATGTCGGAGCCACGATGAAAACTCGAAGCATTAGGTTTGAGAACTCTCAAAAATAAACTCGTTACTTGTGGCCTCTTTCTTCTGGTTTAAAACTTCGGATCCTGACCCTTTTTCCCCAAGTTTTGTTATTTTTTATACTTCTTCTTTTTTCGGTCGAGAGAAGTATCGACCTTTTCCCGTCAAGGGAGGCACGATGTCACGGAATTAATCACCTCCAGAACCCAAAACTTGAGCTAAACTCTCGGGGCGAGGGGTAGACCGGAGAACCCTTCGTCTTATCTTGACTTGTCTCATAACATCAGTGGGACAAATCTCAATTCATGTTTATATCCCCTTTTGGACGATGAGTTGATATTGACAATGAATGGGTGCCAAGCACTGGTGACATTCGAAAAGAAATTAGGTTTTTGAAACAAAACGGATAAGAGAACGCCATTGTGCTGGATGTAGTACCTTTTGAAATTAAACGGAATATTCGCCCTCGTTTTTCAAGGGAATAGATTATCTTTTGCTTCAAAACGATCGCATTTTTGTGAAGAACTACCCTCTAAAACCCTGAGAAAGAGTTAACTCAATTTCAATAAAAATGTTCTTTAGTAGCTTTTGGAATCAAACTCCTCAATTATGGTGGCATCTCCACCAACCTCCTTCAAATTGACTCTTGGATGCTCACTGAGTAAACCATCCGAGCCCTGAAGAAGGTAATATATTAGCCGAAAGCTCGGCAAAGAAAGACATCATCATTAAGTGGACCCCATTCCCAATCCATTTGACGTAGCTAAATAGTCAACCACAGTAATTTTTTTGCGGGGAGGATCCAACCATAATATTTTGCACCATTAGGTTTGTTTTTGTCATTTAATGACTTTACTCTGGCACATCTGGCAGGTCTTGCAGACTCGTATCCAAGTATGCCCCGCCATTTCATTTATTAAAATAATTCGCATCTTCGGAAAAACTTTAGGAATTTTAGAATCGAATGAGGCCTTCCATAGTTCAGTTAGACCCAAGGCTTGGCGAAAAATAAATTAAAAAGTAATCATAAAGTTATTATCAACGAATACCATTGGCAAATTGAGTACTGCCAGAGTATTCGCTTAGCAGATTGATGACACACACAACTGGACAAACAGACCAACATCCTTAGAAAATTAAACACTAAGATTTCTTACTCCCGTATCTTGAAATGGAACTTGATGCAGTCCTCGATACATTGAGTGATGCATTTTTGGTAGTTGTAGTTTTTGTAAGACACTTTTACATAGTAATCAGGAGGAAGCTTAGAGAACAGTCTTTTTGAGGGGTTTCCCAATATTTTATTGTAGATTCGAATTCTACGTGAAATTTCATGATTTTTTGATCTCTCACTCCAATGAGTGTTCCCTGAATCGCATAAATTACATCTTATCGGTAATCTAAATAAACAATGTAGCAAAACTAGTGGACATTTATTAAAAAACAAGAGAGAAACACTTCCATCGAATGAGCTTTTTTTTCCCCTTCTTAGCTAAAGGGACATTTTTCAGAAAAATACGCCGTGCATTGAAGGAAGCGACCACGGGATGGTGGAAGAAATAGAAAAAATGGGACAAATGTAAACGCGAGTGCTCTTTGAGATGAAGTCTTCTTAAAGACTGTTGTAGTGCGGGTGTGAGGAATGAGGGGGATCTTGCTGGTTTGATGGAAACAAGTGGAGGTACGGTAGAGCAGTCGAGAGGTGAGCCGCTCTGGGAAGTGGGTTTTTTAAATGAAATGTGAATGTTGCTGTAGAACAAATAGGATTACCTCGGCCTGTTAAACGATAAAGCGAGGAGGCCGTCTCAATTTCCCAAGCCTAATTGTTCAAAGTTGTAATAAACCATTCATCAAGGGCATGGGCCTTTCCATGAGCAGTTACCTCGATCTATAAAATACCCTTTTCTCCAACGGAACAGTAAATGATGACGCGTTTCCCTTCATTGCTAATCGGAATCGCTTATTGCTCGCATGCAAATTATTTGGTTTTACATACCTGAGACTTAAAAATCCATAAAAAATATACCCTCAAACATTCTATGTTAAAAAAAAACATGATATAAGTGTGAAGATTGCAATTCCAGATGACGAAATTTTCTCTATTCAACACTATCTTCATATTGACTAGTTACTGATAAAAAAAAAAATTCTTGGCCCTTTTTGGTGAACTGCTTGAATTTTTATGAACAAAAATTTAATTGTTATATGATTCGAAAAATGTCCTGCTCTATTCTGGTAATTTTCATCAAAAATAATGATTTGTACAATATGAAAATTGGAGGCTAAATTCAAGTCTTGCTAAATCATGGGATGTATTCTTTGTATGATTTGCTTGCTGAATTTTATGTCACCTCCTGGTTGACTCTAATTGGACCATGGTGTCACTAGTGTCACCGAAAAGATCTCAGCTGCCCCAAAGTGTTCCCTGAGCAACCAAAATTAAATTGCGATTTTAAATTTAATGAACAGCAGAATTTTTTTAGGCTATTGGAATTCTCAGAATAGAGTTTTTAAAAAAAAATTTCCTAGGGAATCAATGAAAAAATGAAAAAATTTTCAACAACTTCACTTTTCATCAATGAAAAAATTTTCAACATTTTCAAATATAATTTTTCGTACATCCATTTTTTAAATTGCAATTTAAATATAGTTAATCTGGTGACACCTTGGGACAGCTGTGGAATTCCCAAGATGTTTTCGGTGACATAAGTGACGCCATGGTCCAACTGGGGTTAATAAGACCGTTAGAATCGGTTTATTTACATTCAATCGGTATTGAAATTTACACCAAAAGACGAGTTTTTCTAAGCCAAAAATCAAATTCCAGGATCCCCTCAATTTTGTTCACTCAAAAGATGGATTTCATTGAATCTTCAATAGACCCTGCGCATGAAAATTTATTTGTTTATTTATTTATTTATTTACTATTTTGCTCTCAAAAATAATGAAATACGTTAGTGTATTAATAAAAACTAATCTCTTACGGATCTCTCTCACCTACAATTCACTGTTGTGAATTGTGCATAATAAGTTTGTTTGCATTTTAAAGCGTTCACAGCTTTAAAACGCAAACAAACTTATTATGCACAATCAAATTATTCGGTAAACTAAATCCTTCAGGAATTAGTTGAGGAAGGCAGTTGATCAATCTCGTCAAAGAAGAAACATGTTACGTGAAGAAAATTCGAACATCCAAATTGTGTCAGAAAACCAAGATTCATTACTTTGATGCGGTCATTGGAAAAATCCTTACTCTTTAGTCGAAAGGAAAATGTTTCGTTGGCATCCAGGTCTTGAGTCAGGCATACTACAAAACCAAAATAATTTTACAACAATCATAATTAGATAAAAACATTCTGGAATTCATGAGTGGTCCGTACCCGTTAATTGTTACTGATCGACTTTATCCTTGTTTTTCTTTGTGTTCTGGGTGGTATTTTTTGAATTTACGGTGCTGTGCTTTTGAGGAACGTCAAAAAGTGGAACCAATTTCATTAGCCATTTCTGGATACGTCCCTCCAAACATTAATCTTTCAATAAAACAACTGGAAACCGTCCCGATACCTTGCGATTACATTAAAGCTGTTTTTTTTTATCAATATAATAGTGACAGAATGACGGTTCACGTTTATATTCCCCACTTACGTTAGAAGGTAATACTTTCCATCTTCCATCCATCACACAGTGACATAAGCCTCATTGATAATTCAACACTTGTGAACCATAACCATGTTGACCGTGTCCTATAAACCTTTTTCATAGCAGGCTCCGTTCGGAGACAATGAAATGTAAACTTGTTTGTCACACGAGCTGGATGCGGAACTCCAAATTGATTATAATTTGAGGGAATTTGGTTTCGAAATAGTTGTTTTTGTAGTTCTTGATAATATTATAGTAGCCGGTTACCCTTTCATGGCACGAACACACTCGTGGAATATTATAGTATGTATGAAATGACCCCCGGGCACTAGCCGGGCTCGGGATTGGATATCTTGTGTCAACCGGCTCTGCAACATAGAATCCTAAAATTGAATTATTCAACCTGGACTCACTCCCTAATCTACCGACACCTCAGAGAAGGGTATGTAGGTAAGTATTTTCACGTCAGAATTAAGATAGATAGTCCATTTTTATGTATTAAGATCTAAACTGAAATTTATTTATAATTATACAGCCAAACTAGAAGCATCCCCGCTTATGTTTTATTTTATAAGGCTTCTCAAAAGAAATCCCCAGTGGAAACCAAAAATGAGGATAAAACGTCGTAACTTTCAATTAATACTCGTAGTTTTAGTAGGCAGTCCTTCGAAGTTCACATCCGTATTCAAGGTAAAACACAATATAAAAAAATAAAAAAAAATAAAAACTAAACGCTTCACACTCGATTCGAAATCATAAACTCAATTTTAAATGCTTGCATACGAGTCTGCAGCACATTGGGACATTTTCATGTCAACCACTACACAACAAGGTAGTGAAGTAAGGTTGTTAGTTCATGTACCCAAGCATCAAAGTTTTCGTGACGATTTTCCAGTTCATGTGCCAAAGCAAAATGTAAGGTTGTTGATCGTTCTCTACGCAACACAGTGAGTCTATTTTATTTATTGGTCGCGTGAGCAGAATTTGCTTAGTTTTCGTGACGATTTTTCAGTTCATGTGCCAAAGCAAAGACATGAAAATGTCAAAAACAAGATTCTAAATCGTTCAGGTCTGCAGTTATTCAAGGGAAACCTGAAAGGGGAAAAAAATGATCTGCGGTAGACGATATCTGTGCATTTAGAAATAGTAGCCAAGATCATCCGGTTTGCAGCCCCAAACATTTCCTGGCGCGGCGTGAGGTGTGAGCGAAATGCCATGGAGTTACGTAACTCAGAAATATCTGCGGGAGTGATGTCGCCAACGATGTCTTGCTCGGAACATTTTGGTCTGTTATTTTCAATAATGAACCTTTGGAATCGAGCAGGATTTAAAAAAAAAAGTAGAAGTAAAATCCAAAAATCGTAGAAGTCCAATCCAATAATCGAATGAGTCCCGTACGCGGCACTTTCCGCAGTTACCATGGACCTATTTTGATGAAATTTGGTGTATGGGCTCCATCCGGGGTCTAGTTGTGACCCAAATCTTTTGATTATCGTCAACGAAATTCGGTGCAGCCAAATCTACGAAGCGAAATTATGGGGGATTTTGGTTATCAAGAAAAACAATCCTTTTTGGATTGATTTGAAGCAGATGTATTGGTGAAAGATTGTTGACCATTTTGGACCCTCAGGGTCAAAGCAGTTAATTCCTTCCCTTTATTCCTAGAGCTCCTACATTAATTGCAACATCTCATCAGCTCTCCCTCGACGTTTAGAAAGTCAAGTCTCTTTTCCATTGAGCAGAGTCGATATCGCTAACCAACTGATCAACTCAATCATTAATTAGATATCTAGTACTGATGAAGATTTTCATTGGACATGATGGATATCATAGTTCCATTATCTACGGATGTAGGAAGTAATCGCCGAAAGCCCCACGCGTAGAAGGAGCTGAGTCAGAAAAAGCGAAAAAAGATATCAGCGGAGGAAGATGGCCATTTACGGATAGGTAGTTTTCGGGGTTACAGGATATCGATTAAAAGAAGAAGGCCAAGGGGGAAGACCCCGAGGTAGGAAGCGATATGAGATGGTAGGAAGGCGGTTTGGGGGCGGCAAGGAAGTGGAGCAGACCGCTTCCTGGAGAGGGGCGTCTCCATCGGTTAATTCACTTCTTCTTCATTTAAGGGGCATAAAAGTCTGAGAGGACCTTTAGTAATTCATCTAAACCCGTCGGGTTACCCTCGTCGTTACCTCCCGTCTAGTGGACATTGTGGGATGATAACGTCGTAAAAATTTGCGCTGACGACGAGGGAGCGAAGGACGTCGTAAAGAATGGACATCAGAGCAAAAGAGAATTTGATAGATATCGTAAAAATCATCCGACGTCCATCAGTTTTGCAAATTGAACCCATATGTGGAAGTCCGTATGTCTTACCATTCAAACCAATGACGGAAAATCACATCTAGTTGTGCCCTAGCATTATTGTGAGGAATCAAGGATGTGTGCTCGTAACTCCAAGAAGTTTTCAGATATATGGACTAGTGTGCACTCATCCGTTCAGGGAATAGGAAATGGAAATGAAATGGAAACTAGAAGTGATGAAATACAGTCCAGGTCACCAAGTAATCATGATGTTGCAAAGCAGGATATTATAAACAGGGATTCAATATTTCCACCGCTCGAAAAAGGTTCGTTCCCAGAAAACCGGCGAGCGGTAAATCAATATCCAATGAGATCTCGGGAGAAAGCTATATCTTCCTCCAGGAAAAGCGACCCAAGGATCGTCCAGTCACACGTGTTGAAAGAACAATGGAAAACGTGGTATGAGAGAAGGCAGAAATGAGGAGGGGAGGATGTTCTCTTAGAAGGAAATGAAAACGCGACGGACGACAGCCTCTCTGACAGAGGACCTTACTTATGGAGGATTATAGGCGTAACAACCGAAACGTTGGTCCTTCGTGTTACCTAATCCTCCCTTTCCCTTGCTTCAGGTGGACTTTTCGTCCGCAATCATAATCCCCGGAAGGGTAGGGAATGACACCTTTCGAGGGTCCTAAACGAGGGGAACCGCCTCCAACACGTATGGGGAGGTTCTACCTGTCATTTTCTGTTGATACAACTAAGACTCTCATCAAATATTTACGATGATAGAATTCTCACTTACACCTGTAATCTGGATTGATTCGTAAACGTTGCTGTCATATGTTGAGTAGGGCATATATCATTAGGCTTGTGGGTTCCAGTATTATTTATCATAGTATATATCGGCACTCGGTAGTGAGAAGTGCCTATACTCCATAATGGTCAAAATTGAGTTATGCGCTTTTTTTCGATCCTCTACAAGATGGAGAAGCAATAAGGTTAAACAACATAAAAATAAAGCCGATATTTGGGAAAATTCAAAAAACCAACGGCACTTGATGTGATTGAAACTGACTGGGAAAATGGCCACTGCACCAACTCGTTTTTTAAAATTATCTATTGAGAATAATTTTAAACCTATTTGAATAAACCAAAATCCAAGGATATCACTGTAACCAGGAGAAAACTTGAATTCTCAAGGTTAAATTACATGAGCTTACTTGGAAACGCTGCCACACAAAATCGCGATTTCCCAAGATATACGAGGGAATGGTTCGATGTAAATTGGAATCTTGAAGAAACATAGTCCCAGGATATTATCCGAGGGTATTACAGTTTGGGTTGTTTTTGAACATGTTTTTACTCCCTAACTCTGAGGCCTCTACCACACTGCCCACAGTTCGTTTCTCGGCGGGAATTGTGAGTTAATTCATTTATGAACGTCATATGTACATACGTCACGAGAATATCAAGACAAACATAAAATAATACAAAAAATTCGAGATAGCAAATTTGGACTCGTTTCCAATTAATTGGAATACCAAGTAGGTTCCTCACAAGGCCTTTCACCAATAGGATACCTCCTCGGAGCTGTCTGCTGAGCGTTTCTTTAAAGAGGCATCCATTCTGCCTACATTTTTGGTAGCTTTTACACTACTTTGGCAGTTTTCACATTTAAATGAAGAATTTTAAAAATAGCCTATGTTTCCTTCTGTGGGACATGTTTGCTAAAAATTAAAAGCGTGCACAGAATATAAATCTAAAATTATCAATAAATATTTTATTCATACCACATTTCATTTTTCTTTTTTTGTTTTTAATCACAAGTACGATAGAGCTAATCATATGGGTACCATGGATCGTACTATAATCATAATCGTAGAAATAGCCGAACGTCAGTTATTATTGTCCAAACTCTTCAGGGATGGAACCTTAACCTGATAAAAACATACGGAATGCGCAGAAAGGCAAAGGAAAAATTGTGTTAGGTATCATTGAATATTTTATTCATACATGTTTCTCACTTTCCTATCACAAGTTGGAAAGAGGACCGTTCACATGGTTAACACAAATTATTCGATAATATAGAAATCTTCACAAACTGGAGTTATCATTGGCATCACTGGCTTGGTTATCATTGGTATGACTGTACTGAATTTGGTGAATATCGATTGGGGCATTTGGCAGATAGATAGGAGAACAAGCCAACGAAGGGGTTCATTATTGTGCTAGTAATAATAATAAAAATAATAATAATAATAATATGAAACTCCGCGTGGCTTCACAATCTGCGAAATTCGTATCCATTCATCCAAGACTCGTCACTTGGCTCTTCTAGGAGGGAGATAGTTGTAATGAAGAGCAACGATGTGAAGGTTTCTAAATGCTGTGAGAGTTGGGGTCTGAGCGGACCCTTGAGCAGTGACTACCGGCGTCAGTGAGTCCCGTGGGGGGTCCTTTCTCAACGTCGAGGGTATAGTTCGTCGAATGGTTTACCCACCCATGGTGAATGATGAGGTGAGTACGTATGATACCTTCACATCATCCCGAGTATATCACGCAAATGAGAACAACGATCACAGAATTTTCCAAAATCTAATAGTAGTGGTCTATGGACGTCATAGACTGCCGATATACTTCGGATAATCGAATCTACCGGCTTCTTCAAAATGTCCGCCATCGTTGACCACTCAACTCAGCGGTCTCATGCTCATAACTAGGATGAGAGGAGCCCCGAATTTGCATAATCATATATTTGATTAAATCGCTAAGATTCTCTGTTATGTTGTACTTTGTGGAGCCGTGAGGGAGGTACTAATTTCCGTGTTGGTCGAAACGACTCAGGGTCCTCTTTTTTGAAAAGAAAAAGGCTGCACTTTGTTTTTAGGTTTATTTTAGCTAAATTTATTCTAGCTAAAATAAACCTGAAAACAAAGTGCAGCCTTTTTCTTTCCAAAGAAGAGGACCCAGAGTCGTTTCGAGCGACATGGAAATTAATTCTCTGTTATTACACTTATCACAGACGATCACAAGTTACCCCTAACTCTGTAGACCAATTGATCAGTTAATTCCGGAGCTCAAGTACACTTCAAGAGCAAGCCGAGGTTTATTATTGCGTTATCGCAGGAGTCTAAACAATGACGAATTTTTCTAGACAGCAAAACTAAGCAATGATGGAGTTACGCGCTTCTCAGCGCTTAACACTGTCTTATCGCTCATTACTTTTCTGTTCACTGTACGCAATAATATATTTTTGTTTCCTTTACGATAGACCTGCATTCTCATGATAAGGTACTTTTATCAGTTTAGGGACACCTAGAAATCAACGCCAATATATCGATATCCATTCGCCGTCGGAAAACAACTGAACAGTTTAACTGAATTCAAAATGTTTTCGTGATATTATTACGAAATTTAGTTTTATGTCCAATTTATGGGAATACAGTTGAGGAAATTTAGCAGAGTTCTCCAATATTCTGATTTTAACACTGATGGTTACTCATCACAAAAATTTACTTCGCACCCTTAGGACCAAGCATGCATCACTCATCAAGATAAGCTCAAGAGAATGTGGTATCAAAGTCATCATCACAATTCAAAGGCTGAGCCTTGTCGGTGTAGCCACTCTTTCCTATCCATTGCCAAGGTGTTCAACTCTCTATATTATCTACACTTCATTATATCGTTAATGTCATCAAAATATGATTTTCTGGTCCTTCCACTTGATCTTTTCCCTTCAATTCTACCTTCAAAAATGTTACATATAAATCCATTGTGTCATATAAGATGACAAATTAGTTTCATTTTTCAAGTTTGAATCGATTTAATTAGTTCTTCCTTTTCTTGTATGACCTTTAAGATTTGATTTCCGTCCGTCCGCCGTCCGCCATTGGCCGTACGCTGCACTTTCCTTCGCTCCATTTGGGGTCTAGTTGTGCCCCGAAGATTTTGGTTGATGACGGTCACTTCTAAGATTGGAAAATGAGTGCTGAAATTATGAAAACGCCCTAGCTCAAAAAATTTCGATATTAAAGTATCGTTTTTCATCAATTTAAATAATATTGCATTTTTAGAGACCACCTGGAGCTCTGAAGGGCAAATCTTTCGCTCCCTACTCTTATAGGATCCTTGGACGGTTCACAAGAACACGGGATATAAAAAAAACCATAGATAAAATCACGAGGAGATCCGGCCACTGCAAATCTCCCCTGATTAAGATGAGGCGTTCTGGGAAGTGTTCCCACAAAACACTCAGCTTGTCATTGGGTGTTACAAGATTTTGTTTATTTTTTGGACTTTTGGTTCCCACAAGAGGGTGCAACAGCACACATCGCAAGAGCATCGATGGCTGTTTTGAGGGAAAACTTCTCAGAACGCGAAGTCAGGGGCGATTTGCAGTGGCCAGATCTCCCAATTTGTCCCCTTGTGATTTTTTCATTTCGTCATTTCATGACGGGGGAGGTGTTGCTGTGGCACCCTCAAAATACAGCGGAGGTAGCACCTTCCAAGAAAAATGAATCAAACTAGACGGGTATAGATATCACACAAATAAGCCTGGAATATAAATTTACAGCTTTTTTAAAATCAGAGCATCCTATTTCCCATTTTTGAAACATTTTGAATGAAGTGCACCAACAATCATCTCTTTCAAAACTTCTAACATTCATTAACGCAAAAGTACAACGATTGTCTTTTGGTCGATTGATCAAAGGTGGCTCATTAGAGTCTTCGGTACAAATACGAAAGCTTCTAGAAACTGTCGCTCAGTTTTAATGATGTAAACACTGTAATGAAGCACTAACTAACAGCAACTAAATATTTATGAAGCCCACGTTTCGTTTCACTCATACACTTGAAACCCCATTTTGAAACATTAAAACCACTCGTGATATTGATATCAACAGCGAAATAAAAATTACAACTCATAGTTACAAGGAATTTGAAAAAAACTTTGCAAGTTGGTACTTTGTTCCGAACTCGAAATTATATTGGTCGAAGCGGTTGTAAAAAATATTGTAATTCTGTTTCTATGAGCAGTTTTAATTGTTGTACATAAATCGTTGGTACGAAAAATCCCGGTTCGACTCCTTCAAAAAGGCGTTAAGTGCTTGATTACAAAAGGTATCAGATTTCTACATGTCTCTGAGTACCCACCATTTTCATCGAAGGTTCGTTTAGGACACATTCCCAATAACTATCAATATTTTCAGCAATATTATGTTTTGTTCATAATTTTATCGGAGTAGAAAGTTGAAAAACATCTGAATGAAAAAATTAATAAGAGATAAAAATTGAAAAAAGATGTGAACATTTATCATCATACTCAGTGCCTAGTGTGTAGACAGTACAAAATTCATTTCATTGCGGAAACTTATAGTTAACCAACAACTCAGTAAACGGAAAAAATTAAGATGATGGATATTTTATGTAGATACCAGTAAATTTTGAAGTTGTGATACAAATTAGAAAAAAATACATAATATGTATTTTTTTCTAATTTGTATCACAACTTCAAAATTTACTGGTATCTACATAAACAATCTGCATAAACATGCATTCCAGGGGACGTCCCATTGGATAAGCATTAGATCAGTTTAAACCAGTTGGTAAGCGATAAAACTGTTTCACTCGATGTAATTTATTTAGTACTTTAAGCAAGAAGTAGTGGTCTCCCCCCCCCCCCTTCCAATTATCCACCATGTGATATTTAAAAATTCACCTAAAACGTCGATGGTTTACTTTCCATTGTAACATTTATCCTAACTCTTCAAATAACGGAAATGGGGATGATAGTCCATTTGTCAAGGATCGTCCTGTAGGTACGGGTACATATCGCACTGCGAGTTCTCAAGGGACGCTTTTGGGTACAAGGGGCGCTTATCAAAGTTTTAAAATTACGAGTAAAACACGCTTGAAGATTTTACTTTTTTCCCAACTCAATTGTGTCACTGCTATTTTAGCTAGATTTTTAATTTTTTTTCGCATTCTGTTGAGAATTTAGTGTACTATCAATGGAACTAAGAACCGAATAATATAGGAAGAAAGACGTAAAATCACCAAAAAAACGTTGGATTTTGTAAAAGCGCCTCTTGTGTTTTCTTGCTTTATCAAGTTGAGCCCATTCACATTAGACCCTTTGAGAAAAAAGTTGTATATTTTTTATTGAGAAGAAGGCGTTTCACAGGAAACTCAGGGCACAAGGGGCGCTTTTTGAAAAACGCCGATTGGCCTCCTACCCGAACGTGACATCACAACTGAGGGTCTCATCAAGCGCCCCTTGGTTATGAATTTTTTCCTTTGTTTCTCTAAATTCCATAAGGGCTTATAGTGCTCTCTTTCGGTAACGGATGGAGGTATCGAAAAACCAGTAGTACCAACGTGTAGATCTTGGTTTAGCGGTTCCGACAGTGCAATTTCAAAAAATGAGGTACAAGGGGCGCTCTTTGTAAAACGCCCCTTGTGAACTCGCAGTGCGATATGTTATACCTAGTAAAATCGTCATAGAATCACATTGTGAGCATGCAAGTCTTAAACACCTAGTTGATATTTCCATTCATTTGGGTTGACATAATATTTTTCTGGTTCAGAGAACATTTTAATGTCTTGTCTCGCTACACCTTATATTCAGTTCAGACAGGCTTCTTTCGGGAAGATTTTCATCAACCGTAAACTCGTATTTCTCCGCCTGTCGACCTCTCCCGTGCTCTAAAGACAATATTTGCTCGGATACAATTTCAACGAAAGGTGGGTGATTAATCGCTCCCCGCCACTTCCTTTTCCTCCACTTCTCTCGACTCATCCAACGACACTGTTTACCTGAAAAGGAGGTAAAAGAAGGTGGAGGCGATATTAGAAGACTGTTTGTTAGTCAGGAAGAAGCGCACAGGTATTGCAAAAAGCTTTCTACGCGGGAGCCGATGGTTTCTTTCTTTTTTTAATCCTAGATCGACTAAGTAGATCATTATAGATTCGATTAAAAAATGTTGCAAATTATCACACAAAGGTTTATTATATTTTGTATAGATCACTCGCCTGCATCGTTTCCACAATTTTACCTTCATAATCAAGTGTATTTAAAAGAACTAAACGCTTCACACTCAATGCGAAGAAATAGGGGGTTCCATGTGCCTTCATTAGAAAATTTGAATACTGGTTGCTAAGGATGCAAAACTGAGCACAACTCGAAAAAGCTAACAGCGATCGCATTTAATTTATCGTAAGACCAACCTTTAAATTCTCATAGGGAGCGAACGGTTGGTCCTACAGAGCTCCGGTTGGTCTCATTCGATTCTAAAAATTCACTACTACTTTAAATTGAAGAAAAAACAATACCAATACCTAGGGCTATTTTAAAAATTCAACCCTTACAAGTGACCTACATCAACCAAAATCTTTGGGGCACAACTAGACCCCAATGGAGCCCATATACCAAATTTCATCAAAATGGTCCATGGGAACTAAGGTAAGTGTCGCGTACGGCGGACGGACGGCCACATTTCTATTCAATTTTTGGGTTTTATGTTCTTTGA
Organism: Apolygus lucorum; assembly: GCA_009739505.2. Taxonomy (NCBI): domain Eukaryota; kingdom Metazoa; phylum Arthropoda; class Insecta; order Hemiptera; family Miridae; genus Apolygus; species Apolygus lucorum. The sequence continues at coordinate 16,781,175 of CM019179.2, forward strand.
AACGTAAACCAAAAAATTTTGAGGGGGTGTTAAAAAAATTTTCTTCTTGGTCGATTCCAAAGGTTCATTATTGAAAATAATAAACCAAAATCAGGCAAATGATATATTGGCCAAATAATAAATAACTGAGAAGTTCAAAGACATTGTTTTTGTCATACAGAAAGAAGTATCATATTCCCAACTTGATCGGATTGATGAAAATGCGACTGGAAATGGATATGAATGTCAGAAAAGTATGCCGAATGGATATAGCCTGAAACACTTCTAATAGCACGATTACTACAGCAATAGGCGATTCGATATACAGGGAGTTAATCGAGACATCTATCTCCAAGTTCTCTGGAGCTAAATTGGACAATTGGTGGATGAGAAACATTTTTTAGTAGCTGATTCTTCGGCCATCATTAAACTTCAAACAAGGCATGCATTTATTCATGTCCACGAAATTATTATATTAAAAAATACTCCAAATTACTTATCACACCAGAATAGGTATACCACCTGTTTATGACTTACTAGTTCTTATAGACTTCAGAGGTCTCATTAGATCCTAAAAATTCAAAACTATTAAAACTATTAAAATAAAAGAACTATAGGTATATACTTCTATATCAAAAGATTCGGAAAATTCCGAATATAGTATATACTAGTATATATACTATAGTATATACTATAGTATATACTATAGTATATAGACTTCAGAGGTCTCATTAGATCCTAAAAATTCAAAACTATTAAAACTATTAAAACTATTAAAATAAAAGAACTATAGGTATATACTTCTATATCAAAAGATTCGGAAAATTCCATACCCAATTTTTCACCAGAAGTGACTGACAAATGGAGCTCATACAGAATTTCATCAAAATCGGTTCATGGTGACTAAGAAAAATGCCGTTCACAGCGGACGGATTGAAATTTTTAATCCGATTATCGGATTCTACACAATGTATTGCAAAGTAAAACATCGAATTTTTTTCTTGCTTGATTCCAGAGGTGTACTATTTAGAATTCCTTGGAAAATTCGCACATTTATTCATGCTGCATCAATGGGATTTTCGCCGTTTGAAACTGACTAGGGGTGTGGTGAGGGAAGGCTTGGCGTTGAAATACTAACCGTCACGACGCTGCTTCATTGCGGGTACTTGAGCACCCGCAGTTCTGCCAACCGCCCTCAGGTTCCAACCGATTCTCCTCCACACTCTCCCACCCCTTGTAAAACATTAGTTCGCCAATTAGGTCCTTCTGTCCTCCTTCCCTCCTTTTCAAAGCTTTTCCGGAGGGGCGAGAGCTTGTTGGGGTCTCCCCTTTTCAACCAATCATATCACACTTTCAGAACTGCGAGTTGCGTCAATTGATGTCCCGTGAATGGACAAATGCCCCTAAACGTTCACTTCACAAGCATAACGTAGGGAAGCTCATCGTAATAGCGCTGAGTTTTGTATTAAGACGTACTTGTCTTAAGAAAATTAGTACTGCGTCGACAATGACAATGATCACCGACTTCTTCGTCTTTTCCTTCATACACCTACTGTTATTCCGTACGACTCTTTGAAAATTTTATAAAATAAACTCAAATTACCATGTGGAAAACAGGTACGAGACTAAACGGGAACAAAATATCTGCTATAGAAACTAACTTTTTGACCCTCTTCAAAATACCTAACAACCAGAGGGAGAAGATCTCACAGTTTCGTGTGTCATGGTACGATTTTGATTTATTATTTTCAACAATGAACCTTTCGAATCGACCAAGTAAAAAAAATTACCCCCCCCCCCCCTCAAAATTTGATGGTTTACGTTTCAAGGTACGTAGAATCCGAAAATCGAATAAACATTTTTCATCCGTCCACCGTACGCGACACTTTCCTTAGTTATCATGGACCGATTTTGTTGAAATTTAGTATATATGCTTCGTTTGGGGTTTAGTTGTGCCCCGAAGCTTTTCGTTGATGTCAGTCACTTCTAAGGGTTGAAATTTTGAACACTCCTAGCTCAAAAACTTTAAATTTAAAGTTGGATTTTAAAGTGAAATAAATTTGATATAAAGGTATTGTTTTGTCATCAATTTAAAAGCGTATTGAACTTCTATAATCGAATGAGACCACCCACAGCCCTGTAGGACCAACCGTTCGGTCCCTACGAGAACTCAAGGGTAGGCTTATAATAAATCGGAAAAACGAGCGTGAATCGCAAAAGAGGCCTAAATTAGGCCGTGTGAAGGAAGAACGACTCAACTCGAAAATGGTCGAAAATGGGGTTTTTACGTATCCCCTCTAATTCCACCCCCCCCCCCACCTTTCCGATGAACGAGTCAAAATTTCGAAATTCACCCTCAACTCCATGCTTTTTAGGAAAAAAATCTCAACTCCTCGATTAAAACAAAAAAGAAAAGCTAGTTTTGCTATCTATTTGTGGAGAAAAAAAGACTCAACTCGCTGAAAACGCCGTTGAGTTGTTTTTGTTGGCTTCAAGATCGGGTTGAAGCGTCTCGTGTGGTTGTCGATATTTGACTCAAATGACACGAATCGATTGAAGTTACGTGTGTAAAGAGGAATAATTGTACCAGTCGATTGAGTTGAATAACATAATATGTTGTTCCTCATATTATGAGGTCTGAAAGAAAATGGGGTCATGGGAGTGATCTGGAGTGAATTTATGGCGAGTTTTCCAGAAAAACTTCGAAGCTGATTTCTGGGATTTCGAAAATTTTGAGTTGAGTCGTTCTTCCTTCACACGTTTAATTTAAACGGAGATTAAATCTCCGTTCATATTTTAGCTGACCAAAATACGATCGAGTAATCAAATTTCCTATTGAAGGCCCTCTCAACTCTATTTCTTCGAACTGAGTGTGAGGCGTTTATTTCTTCCAAATAAACTTTATTGTGGAGAACGTAGGTAGTACCTATGGTACCTATAGTGACAACTCACAGAGTACTGGGGACAAGTAATGATGACAATTGAAATGATAAACCTTTGTGTAAGAATTTGCAGAGTTTAAAAAAATTAAAAACCAAATTAATACTTCATTTTTATCATTTTCGTGACGCTCTTTTCATAAAGTCTGAAGTACCTATTGGTGGATTGAGAAAGAATTTCCATAGTTGTTTCCTTGTTTTTGCTTTAATAAAAATTTTTTGAACGCCTTGCATGCCTTCGTTCTGCTCACAATTTCCATGTTGATCCCGTTTTACCAGATTTCATTTTGCAGTGTATAACGTGGAGCATATAAACGAAAACAGTAACTGTTGAAAACCGTGGTTTGTATGTGCCAAGCTTCCCCGTGACCAGGTTTGGAATCTCGCGTATGTCGTTTTTTCTGAATGAAACTTGAAAGTCTGATAAATATAATAGTGTTCTGACTAAAAACAGTCGAATTTTGAATTATGACACTTTTCAAGCTGGTGTGTGATTGGTTGAGATGTACGTAATGTAACTGCTACCATTTAACATCCCGACTGTCGACTCACAGACAGTTGATGCTGAGATTCGACCATGACTTGTTGAGAATGTAGGACCAAGGAGATAGTAGCCCCCAGTTTTGGACCGGTATGAGGTAAATAGAGCCCATGGTTAGTTGAATAACTCACATTGGACCACTCTCCCAAGACCACTGTTCAACTGCTTTCCTTTTGGGTGCAACATTCTTTGACCTGTTCACCCACTTTTACATAAAATTACGATTACAACAGTTCCAAGAGGGAAGGAGACAGAATTCGAAGATAGTAATCTGACATGGGATGGCTTCTTATCGGTTTTTTAAATTCACATTTAACTGAAAAAAAACAATAATTTAAAAAAGTTCGTAGTATAATTCAAAGGTATTCACTAATCTCTCGAAACATAGGTACCTATTCGACTTTTAACTCAATGTTACGTAACATACTCATACATCACATTTATGTTCGAAAGAATGAATTTATAAATTATAAATATTTATATTATAAACAAGAAGTAGAGTTAAGTCATCAGACCTGTCCATAAAACCCTCCTACTCATCAAACAAAACAACCCATTTTTAAGGGAGAGGTAGAAAACAACAGTTGACCCGTTTTGATGGGCAGTCGAGGTGCCGTTCGATTCACTTCTGTCAGATGTCCAGCAAGTTTTATTACGGCGATTTACCGCCACCTGACCCCCCTTCTCTTCCTCTCTGTTATCCATCCTCAAACCACGAAGCTTTTCTCTTTTCCGATCCCTACACATCACAGACCTTTTCAACCTGTCATAGAATAGGGCTCACAAAAATACAAACAACACCTCTATGCACACCGGTGGATCCATATCGCGCTTCAAGGTGAAATGAGAAATTCTCATTTGTCTGGACGTGTAACTTGAATTCTTCATACCTAGTTTTTAGGAATGGCAGAGCGTAGGTAACTTTTTTTCAACAGACAGAGATTTTTAAATCCTCCAAAATACCGTAAAGGATGTTGAGCAGGAAGGGTTTTTTTTGGCACAACGGGGATACCTTGACTTTTTAAAAAAACATGTATCCCTCTCTCAAGGAGTATTTTGGGATGCTCTAGTTAGTGGAGTAGCGTAATATGAACAGGAGGAGAGAAGTAAGCTTTATCGTTCCAGATTCTAACGCACTATTCAGGAGTTTCTAATGATACAATACAAACAATATTTATATTGTTCGTATGTTTGTCTGTCCGTCCGGAATCGATCACTGCCCACCAGAACATATGTGTACAAAAATCCATCAACAGACCACTTTCTGGATAGGAAAAACAAGAGGATTTCACACATAGCTTCTTCATATCCATAACACAGCTAAAATAGCTCGGCCGAATAGGGCAATGATTTTGACCACATAAATAAATCGCGAAAGCGACAAATAGACTTGAAATAGTGGAAAGATAACAGTCGCAAACTGCTCTAAAATTTAGGACTGCCGTACATCTCGAGAAAATTTATCCCAGTTCCTGGTAAGAACAAATTATTACTCAAGATAATTCTCAGTCCCTATGATCTCATTCCTTCCGACCTAGGTCTAAACCTAAACTTTCAGTACTTACCACCTCTTAGTCTTGTCAATGTCATTCCAATTGCTCATTGATCAGGATCATACTTTTCTAGTGAAGATTCTCTCTGATGAATAGGCACAGGTAAACCTTTTATTTTTCATTAGCCTACTCATCAAAGAGAATCTTCACCAGAAAAGAATGATAATTTTTTCATTATTCTGTTGACTAAGTGAAATAGATTTATCTATCCTCTGACGTCTTATGTTGTTCATGGACATTTTCTATGCAGGTTATCGGTGACGTCCATATAAATAGCTGTAAAATGGCCAGACCCGTTGATTAACTGATAAAAACACCTACCCTTTATACATGATCCTAAAACGATACAATTTGATACACTTGGGCGCACTTTAAGAGGTCGGATAACTGTTATGCTCCTTTTATTTTGGAACAGCCGACATTCGGAGCACTGTGAATATTGTTATTGAAACTATCTCAGCACCTGTTTGTGGTTCAAATGTCAAGTAACATGAAGGTAGTTGTTACTACATAACAAACATATTTTCGCTTCACAATCAATTCGAAGGAATAGGGAGTTGTAGGTGCCTTCATTAGGAAATTTGATTACTGGTTGCTAAGGACGCAACTTGGTTGCTATGATCACCCCTTAAGTTCTCAGTGGGAGCGAACGGTTTGTTCTACAGAGCGCTGGGTGGTCTCATTCAATTCTAAAAATTTAATTATATTGTAAATTAGTGTGAAAACAATACTTTTATATCAAAAGTTTTTGAGCCAGGGCGTTTTGAAAATTTCAGGCCCTTATTTTTCAACCCTTAGAAGTGACTGATATCAACCAAAAGCATAGGGACACAACTAAACCCTAAATTAAGCCCATATACCACATTTCATCAAAATCGGTCCATGTTAACTAAGGAAAGGCAGCGTACGGCGGACGTATTACCCTGGAACGAAAGCCAACAATATTTTTTTGAGGGGGGGGTACAAATTTTTTCTTGGTCGATTTCAAAGATTTATTATTGAAAATAATAGATCAAAAGTTTTCATTATGTTTAGGATTGATCTTCAAAGTTACCGCTTTCAAACCTCGCAATACCTCAAAATACAAGAGGTATCTACTAGAGGATACCGTACATGGATTGCTTATAACGTATACAAATTTCTCTTCTCGCTTACGTCAACGGAGTGGGCCTTGAGCTGATTTAGTTGATAATAGGTATTCCCTCAGTACTTCAAAGGCGGATCTGAGAAAACCCGAAGATTTTTTTATCTCTCTTTTCCGCTCCCTTCGTAACCCCGGGTTGGGAAAGATTGCTAACAAGGGTTAGAGGGTTGTAGAGGAATGGAATAAAAAGGAGGAAAAGGTACGCATCGGTTTAATAAATGATTAAGAAAGGAACCCCCCTCGAGAGGAGCGAGCGAGAGAGACAGAATCAAAGGAAAGAGATGAGAATCAATGGTAGAAAAAGAGGTAAATCTCCGTTGGGGAGCAACTTCAAGTTGCTCCTTTCCTCAACCTTCTTGGACTCCCGAAAAAAATCTCCGACACCAGCGCCCTCTTTAATATTAGAATAACAGACTTGGGTGGATATTGAAACGACAATGGACGGAAGTAAATCGAGATCGTCATTCGCGGTTGCTTCTCTCCACTCTCTTTTTTTTTTTTTTTTTTTTTTTAAAGTTTTCTCTCGTTTTTTTGAATCAGGAATTTTTTTCACGGGGTTCGGAGTTTTTTTAAAACGGTTTTTGTCGTTCAAGTCACCCGACAATGATTCAATTAGAGAAGAGAAGGAGAGCGGAAGACCTCTCTTGCCCAAAAACACAATGGGTTCATTGGTCGAAAAATCGAGGAACGTCATTGTTAGAGAAAGACGGTTCTGTGGTTGGAAGTATAGGGGGGTGTAACAGAAGTCCCTCTATAGGGCTGGTAGGAGTCCCTCCGGTGGAGCGGTAGTGGAGGGGAGGCTAATTAACGGGATGAATTGAGCTCGAGGAACTGCCGAGCGGTTTCCTGGCCTCCAGGGAGGAGGGGAGATAAAATCTGAATTGAAGTTTTAATTTACGAGATCGACCTGGCGAGATGGAAAGAAGAGGGTAAAAGGGGGTGATGGATCGCGATCGAGTGGAGCGAATGAATATACAGGAGTAAAATATATATGTGTGGAGATGTAAGAGTGTTATTGTTATGACTCCAATCTGACTCTGTGTTCTTTAAATAAATTTAGGAAAATTGGCCAGACTCTGTACTGACTTTGAATTTAACTAGGAATTTTGATAAAGTAGAAGGCGAGTTTGTGGAAAACCAACGAAGGTGAGGGGGTTTTGGTAGTTAGGATCCTCTCCAGACCTAAACCGATGTGATCATGGGGAGCGGACGGTTGGTCCTACAGAGCTCTGAGTGGTCTCATTCGATCCTAAAAAAGTCTGCCAAGTGGGTTTGGAACATAGCTTCCTCGTATCCATAACCTAAATGTATAGATGATCCGATGCATCGTGGTTAATCTCAAAACATCAATCACTAAGTACCTTCCACTACCCTCATAGGGGACCATCCACATGTCAACCCGCACAATCTCTGAATATTGTTGGAACATGTAGAAGGTATGCCTGTTAAAAGGATTTCACGTTTGCGCATGCTCAGTGACTACTATTAATCTGGGGGCAATGATTTGCATAGGGGACCATCTACTCGCCAACCCGCAGCAATCGCCGAAAATGTCATCGAAATCGACTGAGAAAGGTGGAAGTTATGGCTGTGGCAACGATTTCATGACAGACACACAAGGAACCAAAATTATTCAGGAAGGTCTTAAACAAAAGTTCACATCCGTATTCAAGGTGAAACACAATACCAATAACTATCTCAAACACAAACGGTGGATACAGCTTTCGTACAAGTACGCAACCACGAGAGACATTTTATGTCTTATGTTTAATAAATTGAGAGCTTTCCAATGAGTGGTGAACGATTTTTGTGGGGTGGAAAATGAGGAAGTTAGTTTTCCCTAGGAACGATTGGTTGTACGTGAAAATCATCAGAAATTTCCGCGTAACGCTCCCCGCGTGACGATTTTTCATTTATGTGCCATAGTAAAGACATAAAATGTCAAAAACGCGAAATTTTGATTTTGGAGAACATTTTTTTCTCAAGCTTGAAAAGTGAAAACAAAGCTTCCACTACCTTGGTAGATTCGGAAGCAATTCGATACTATTTTGAATTAATGAAAAAAACAATACCTTCATATCAAGAGTTGTTGAGCTATGGCGTTTTGAAGATCTCAACCCTCATTTGTCACCCTATAGAAGTGACTGACATAACCAAAAGCTTTGGGGCACAACTAGAACCAGAATAGAGCCTATAAACTAAATTTCATCAAAATCATTCCATGGTAACTAAGGAAAGTTCCGCGGACGGCATAATTTCCATTCGATTTTTGGATTTGGTTTTAGTTTTTGGAAACATAAAACGACAAATTTTGGGGGGTGGATAATAATTTTTCCTTGCTCGATTCTAATGGTTTATTATTGAAAATAATAAACCAAACATTAGTAGAACTCGATAACTAGCTATGAACAGTAAAAAAAACCGGTAGAGCTTCTAAGATAAAGGTGAAACGGACGTATCTGGTTAATCTTAGATGTATGAATTAAATCGCCATTGGACTAATTAAAATGGAATCGTAAATGAAACGTGATTTCCCGAGAATACTTATTTCCAATTATTCAAACCCTGATTCCAGTAAACATTAGGAGGCTGTTTGAAGCTAGCCCCTAATCGATAACATCAGAATTGGATCGCTATTCAATCACTAGAAGCAACGGAATGATAGACAAATCAAAATGATAAAGCAATTTATCATTTATAAAAGCACTTTATAAAAGCAATTATAAAGACAATGTTAACGGTTGATATTTGAAACTATCCACTGTCTATTACGATAATAATATCAAATTTACCTGTGTATCGCATATTTGTGATGCACCAACGTCCATTTAACGCTACTAACGAAATGTATTGAATCTTTTCATTAAATTTGCCCCTCATATTTGTATGTACACTATAAGAACCGTAAAAACTCAATGTACAGGTAATCGGTAGGAAAATACCTACCGAAAATTTTCTTTGATATCCAAAGTAAGATCACTGATGGTAAAAAGACATTTTTTTGAAGGAAAAAAAATCGATTTTTTATATTTTTGAATTAATCTACACACTACTGAATTGAGTGCTACAGGATTAATTTAAAAAGGACACAAAGTAGGCTAAAAATTCGTTCAAATTCGAATATCTTAATGTATAACAGCGCTACAGGCAGGCCCTCTACCCCCACCACAGCAAAAATACCACATACTTTGCAGCTCTCTAGTTAGGAAAGGGCTTCTCAAAATTGTGTTTTTAGTCTCATAATTATCATCATCAGCAATAGTTTATGAAAAATTTTCTCTCGGAAGATGATGGTGTGGAAGCTGAGGCAGGAGTACACTAACCATATTCACTTCTTCTAGGTTCACATCAGGGACATGCTCCACTACAGAGTTGTCTGGGTCCTCCTGAGAGGTTATTAGACGACCGGATTCTATTTAAAAAAACGCCTAACTGGTGGTTGCCTGATTTTTTTTTCTTTTGGTTTATTATTTTCAATAATAAGCCTTTGGAATCGAGCAAGAAAAAAAAAAATTTAACCCCCCCTCAAAATTTGATGTTTTACGTTTCAAGGTACGTAGAATCCGAAAATCGAATAAAAAATTTTCCGTCCGTCCGCCGTACGCCGTCCGCCGTCCGCCGTCCGCCGTACGCCGTACGCGGCACTTTTCTTAGCAACACTGGACCGATTTGGTTCAAATTTGGTATATGGGCTCCATTTGGGGTCTAGTTGTGCCGCGAAGCTTTTGGTTGATGTAGGTCACTTCTAAGGGGTGAAAATTAAGGGTTGAAATTTTCAAGAGTGCCCTAGCTCGAAAACTCTCAAAATAAAGGTATCGTTTTTTTCACCAATTTTAAATAGTACAGAATTTTTAAAAAAATTTGAGGCCACCCGGAGCTCTGTAGGACAAACCGTTCGGTCCCTACGAGTATTTGAAGGTTTTCCTTCGATAAAACAGAATCATGAGTGTGAATCGCAAAAGAGGTCTAATCGCCGTTCAAATTTTATCTGGCTAAAATGCGATCGCTGTTCATTTCTTCGATTTGTATACAGTTTTGCCTTCTGAGCAACCAGTAATCAAATTTCCATATCGAGCTTTCTTATTTTCGAATCGAGTGTGAAGCGTTCTTTCTAATAAACTTGATTGTGAAGGTGTGAAGCCATTATAGTGTGGTAGGTAGTACCTACCAATAGTTGGTAGGTAAAAAAAAGTTGGTAGGTAAAACAATGTTTGTAGGTAAAAAACGCTGCAAATCATTGCTCACTGATCAGATCACTGATCAGCTGAGTGAGCTCCGAAGCCATTTTCAATCCTATTGAACGCAGGAGCTGAAATTTGACAGGGAAGGTCAAGGGAGAATACAGATGGTGGTAGGTGCTATTGATGGAGAACCAGTGATCTATACAGAAGGATGATCTATACACAAAATAATAAACCTTTGAGCAATGATTTGCAGCGTTTTTAAATATGTTTTGATCTCGGCATTATGTCAGCAAAAATAACGAAAAACGAGTTCGCTACACGACAACGAAAATCACACGGGAAGGTTTAAATAGCAAAGTTATGATAACAAGGCGGTTTCTTTGAACCATGGAATGTTTAGATAATACAGGCATACTCGAAAACCACAGATTTTAGACAAAAACAACGACATGAACGGGCGGGAAAGCTTGAATTTCGAAATTCACCTCTCCTGAAAAAGTACATTTTTCCATCACAAAAATACCTTTTCCTCTGGTTCTAATCAATAAAATTGAATGCAATTTTTTCCACGCGTGTACCAACTATCGATACTCATTTAAGTCATACAAATTTTTGAAATTCGTAGCGGATCTGAAAAAATTAATTTTTTAAAAGTCAATTTCACTAGTATTTTTTGTTGTTTGTGTAATATGGTACTAATTTTTGTGTATGCAATATTTCTAGAATTTGTACGGCTAAAAGTTACTTAATAATACCTATAACAACTCCTGAAGATTTCAAATTGATATCTTCAGTAGATTCAGAGAAAATTGTATTTGAATGTGGCCACTTTCTAGGTGTTTTTCGATAATACAAAAAAAAATTCCTTCTACCCTTTGTTGCATCATGATTTGTGTCACTTTGGATGAAGTACTTGAATGAACACGCTAGGAATGATCCATCTAGTTTACGTCGTATATTATATTTTCTAAAGAAAATTCACATTATAAGCAGGTTTTGATGTAGAAACTGAAAAAAAGATCACTATACAATCGGTAGGTGAATTATTTCCTCTTAACCCATTAGCCAACATATCACCCTTAATTTGGCCTTGCGTTATATCCCGCTCGAGTTAATTATCCTCCATTGCAAGTAAACATTGAATCACCCAGCCAAATGAATATGCTGACCCCATCCGCCTCCCTCACGTTTGATTTGCATTCTCGCCCTCCAATCGTAACCTTGCATACTGTAGGTGTGGAGGTCGGTATGCTGCAGTGTTTATGGACCGGGGGCTGTGCCTCCCAGGCCCCTTTCATCAACCTCTCAACAAAACCGCAAAAGGGTCGGAGGAAAACCGGTTTGGCGAACTGGAGAAATTAAATCGGGCGATGAACCCCCTTACCATATCCATAGTCCACCGTTAACCCCACATACATTTGCACATTTTGTTAGTATTCAGACCAGGTGGCTTGTAGAAGCGTGAGATGATTTACAGTTTTTTTAACTCATATCGTGACTATAGTAAATTTTGTTGTAAAGTAAGTTATTGCAATGGGAAATAGCAACATTCTATCATTCTAGAAACAAAATATTTCTAAAGAAGATCTTTATAGATAGCTATTGCTTCCGAGTCTACCAAGGTATTGGAAGCATTGTTTTTACTTTTTTTTATGCGATTCGATAAACTTTTCAGGGATTATATGGATTAAGGTGTAGATGGTATCGCCTATAAAAATCATCGCCCCGGGATAAATGGTAGCTGCTGCGCATGCGCATACGTGAATTTCTTGTAACAGCCATTGTTCTTACATTTTCCATCCGATTTCGATAAAATTTTCAGGAATGGTGGTCTAGGGATCAAAGGGCCAAATTTCAGCCTAACTAAACCTCTAGAAACAACAGCGACCATTTTCAGGCTGAAACCCATGCCATAGAAATATGCGCACAAGAGATCGCCAAAAAACGATTCAAATGTTTGAGAATTTCCATAATATCTGCTAGCCAGGCAGCCCTAAAGGCCATTGCAGCCTTCTCAATAACATCAAGGCTAACCTGGGATTGTCTAGACTCCCTGAAGGCCGTGGCTCGGGGCAATAAGTTGGCTTTGCTCTGGGTCCCTGGCCATCAGGGAGTAGATGGTAATGAAGAAGCCGATCGACTTGCTAAGCAGGGATCGGAATCCCAATGTTTCGGCCCTGAACCCCTTTTCGGGGTTACTAAGAACTTCATTACTCAACAGGTCAAAAAATGGGAGGCAAGCCAAGCAGCTGGTCACCATCTCTTGAAAAAAAAAAGAGCAAAAGCTCTGCTATTACTAAGGAGGAAGGACCTTCCGACCATAGCGGGTCTCATGACTGGCCATTGCCCCCTGAGATACCATCTCAACAAGATGGGCAAGGCCAGGACAGTTGAATGTCGGCTCTGCTGCAAAGTTCGATTCCTCTGTGAGTGACCTGCTGTAGCATTTACCAGATTCCGGAATTTCTGTAAGGGTACTCTTGTCCCGGCCAAAATTGCTCGGGAAACGCCCGAAAAACTTCTTCACTTTGTGAAAGAAGAGGTTTTCAAACGGGCACTTGAGTGAGAAGGGGATCCTGTCACCATAGATCAAACTTATGGTTTAAGTGACTAAGGGTACTTTTTTTTAAAAACTGCCTTTGTTCCTACATTTTCCATTCGATTTCGATTAACTTTTCAGGGATTACACGGATTGAGATGTAGATGGCCTCCCATGGCTATGTACCACACCCACTTGGCAGACTTTTTTATTCGATTTTTTGATTCTACGTACCTTCGAACGTAAACTATCAAATTTTTTTGGAGGTGAGGTAGGTTCCAAAATTCTTGCTTGTTGCAAAAGGTTCATAATTGAAAATAACAATCCAAATGGAACCCTCCCTTTAAAAAAAAAAATCTACGATAGTGTTGCCATTTTTTGGGGAATTATTGATTTAAGCCAACAAATGACCGTGGAGTGAAAATGTTATCATTTCATCTCATATTACCGAAATTATGGTGATTGCTCTCAGGGCCAGTGACGGATTCCAAAGTAAGCGCATGTACAGACGTTGAAAAAGTTATTATTCCCACGAAAATTCTTATGGGACCATTGTGTGGTTTGAACAGATAAACGAAAAACGGATGAAAGGGACTGCAGTCTGAGGACGCCAGTATCGAAAACTCTCCCCGTTACGTGCTGTTGACGTTCTTCTGTGTACTTTGAAAATATTGATGCGGGCTCTGGGGTTACTGAAGGGTAGATAGCGTCAAAGCCCGCTGTCAAAGACACTTGAAAAATGGAGAAGGCCTATCTGGTTCTGTGAGGGCCATAACGAAGAGTCCCGTACTGACAAGGCCAGACTCTCGCGAAATGCAGATTAAAGTAAAGAGCCATTGACTGGAATGATACAACATCCATCATCGAGATTAAACACTCGTTGCAGTAAACTTGCGGTGAGAAACGAGGAAAACCGGCGGTATTGCGTTTTATTTATTCTGCGCAAAGTGGGTTACCTGACAAGAACGGGAGGGATCTACGGTTTTTACAAATGTTTCAAGAGCACGCATCCTAACAGGCAGAATCTCCAATTTCTGAGAAACAGCAATTTTTTTGCAGTTCTGTTCCTCCTTCCAAAAATCTTTATATGAAACTGTCTGATTATTATTTTGGCGCCCTACCTGCCCCTAATGAACTTCTACCTGGTCTCACGTGCACTGACCCACATTTCCATTCATACTATCTTGTGAAAAGTGTTATAATTTTTGAAGGTTTATTATTAACCTTGAAAAGGTTTTAGCGATGAGACCCCCCGCCGAAAAACGACAGGAAAAATCGACAGTAAAAAGCGACAGGAAAAAGCGACAGGAAAGTAGCGCTATGATTTATCATATGCTTGACGACAAATATGCTTGACAACCTGATGTTATTATGAATAAGGAGGTATCTTAAATATTACAGTGGAAGAAAGATAAAGAGGGAGAGGGAGCAAAAACCTTTTCAAGGTATGTCACATTTTAGCCATTAGGCTCTAAGCGGAAATCATCCGGGGGTGCAGGGGGCGAAGCCCCCGCCGAGGCGCGCAGCGCCGAGTTTTTCTATATAGCTCAATAACGGTTTAGTGTGAAGGAAAAAATTCTCAATACGAAGAAATTAAGAGTTTTGGGAGATTTCTGGTTGCAAAAGACGCAAAACAGCACAACTCGGAAAATCGAGCAACGATCGCATTTCGGTCCGCTAAAATTTGAACGGAGATTAGGCCTCTTTTGCGATTCACACTCGTGTTTCTGATTATCATAAGTTCGACCCTAAAGTTCTCATTGGGAGCGAACGGTTGGTACTACAGAGCTCTGGGTGGACTCATTCGATTCAAAAAGTTCAATTATATTTCAAATTGGTGAAAAAATTATACCTTCATATCGAGAGTTTTCGAGCTAGAGTGCTTTTGACAACCTCTAATTGCTGTACCCCAAATGGAGCCCATATAGCAGATTTCATCAAAATCTGACCATAAGGGACTTTTCAGATTCTACATAGGTACCTTGAAAAGTAAACGATGAAATTTTGAGGGATGAGGGGGGTTAGATTTTTTTCTTCCTCAATTACAAAGATTCATTATTGAAATTAATAAACAAAAAAATCCGTCCGTCCGCCGTTAACGTTACCATGGACCGATTTTGATGAAATTTGGTAGATGGGCTTAATTTGAGGTCCTGTTATGCCGTCTATCTTTTGGTTTTGTCAATCACTTCTGAAGGGTAGAAAAAAGGAGTTGTAATTTTCATAAGTGTCAGTATGCCTAGCTCGAATACTCTCTTTTGTTTTTTCACCAAATTTAATATAGTACTGATTTTTTGGAATCGAACTAGATAGCACCAATAGCTCTGTTGCACCAACCGCTCGCTCCCTATGAGAAATCAAGGGTTGGACTTACAATAAATCAGAAACACGAGTGTGCATCGCAAAAGAGTCCTAATCTCCGTTCAAATTTTAGCCGACCAAAATGCGATTGTTGCTCGTTTCTTTGAGTCCTAAGTAACGAGTAATCAAATTTCCTAATGATAATTCCCTTATGGACCGATTTTTTTCAAATCTGCTACATGGGCTACATTTGGGGTCCAGCGATTAGAGGTTCTCATTTCAGCATGTCGGCACTTTAGCTCGAAAACTCTCGATATGAAGGTTTAATTTTTTCAACCATTTAAAATAGAATTAAACTTTTAGAATTGAATGAGACCGCCCAGAGCTCTTTATGACCAATCTTTCTTTCCAAATGAGAACTTGAGGGGTGATCAAAAGAGACCTAATCTCCGTTCAAATTTTAGCTGGCCAAAATGCGATTGGTGCTCGTTTCTTCGAATCCTTAGCAACCAGTAATCAAATTTCCTAATAAAGACACCCACAACTCTTTATTCATTCAAATTGTACGTGAAAAGTTTATTCCTTCAAATTAAACTCGATTGAGAAGCAAAAATATGGTTGGTAGGTAGTGGCAATGGCAAAGCTGTGTTCTTAGCAGGCGAGTGATCTATAATCATTTACAGCGTACTTTGTCCGTTGCTCCTCCTTCCCAATGCGTTTTTCGACTTTTGAGTACATGTAAAAAAATTAAAGCATGAAATTTCCTATTAACCTCATGATTTATTTGATAGGATTGATGTGTTGAGGCTACGAAGCTACGAAAAAGGAAAAATGTCAACTTTTTGTTCACTTTACACGGCATGAGCTCGGCAAGACATCGTCTTAGCGAAAAGTCTACAAGATGAAAGTTGTTGAGAATTAAATTAGCTTTCTAACAATTCTTTTGAATTATTTCTTGGGCCAATTTGTAGTAGAAGGTGTAGAGTTAGGTAGCTACTTTCTATCAAACGTCGAAAGTGAACATTACGCGATAATATGGTTAGTAGTAGGGATGGGACATCGATATGTCGAGGAGATGGTCTGATAACGTCGTCTGATAAATAACTTCATTGAATTTACTTGGAATTTGAAGAACACCTCCTGCCTTTTAATCATCACTTTATATAATAAGATAATTACTGGAAAACGATAGAAAAAAGTATCTTTTTGCTTGAAGCAATCATTGAAATGGAGAAGGTATGGGATATCGAAAGGAAGTCCATAACAATCGGATATTGGGTGATTGATCGGATGGTGGGTTATCCAGTAAAATAAAATCACGTTAAAAGAAAACAAATCCATTTCTTATGAATGGAGGAAGAGCAGCCTCATCAGGTTTTCTCCCTTAATTCTACTTAGTTGACGAATCAATAAAATTTCCCGCTTTTTAACACCCGATTTCTTCGCCTTACTATGTTATCGACATCGATGTTTTTCATACGATGTTTCATCGATATTGATATTTCTATGAAGTATCGATATCGTCATCGACATCGATGTTTTCCGTTCGATTTCCCATCCCTAGTTAGTAGCTACCTGCTAATTATGGAAAGACTAGTTCTTCGCAGGCGAGTGATCTTGATAAGGAAAAATAATTATTTATTTTGTAGAAATTTGCAGCGTTTTTTTCTCGGAAAATTGGAAGTTTTTTAAAATTGAATTTATGTTTATTTTTTCAAAAAATTAATCGAATTAAATTTGTTGTAAGATTTGAATTTTTATACCAGCTATACTGCCAACTTGGCAGATGATTCGTTCACTTCAATGTTGGAGAGAGTTCAAGTTTAGTTTCAAAAGAACGATTTGTTCACATTTTGGAGATGAAGAATATTTAGGTCAGAACTTACGGTATATTTAGACGTTACAGTTAAGTTTGATCCAGTGATTGAGAGGAACGAAGCGTTTGGTTAGCGAGATGAATCAGCGGTGTTTGATTGGATCTTACAAACGGCGAAAAGACCCGATGACGCAAAAACAGATTTTTCTTCACCTCTCTTCCAAGTGAGAGAAATTCAACGAACTCAAAGAACCGTGATTTCCAGGTCTCTTCGCTGACTTGGCAGAAATAAGTTTAGCTCGAATTTATTTCCGATACACAACTTTCCCTTCGTCGGAGGGGAAAGTTTACCGTGTTTTGGCTCTTGAATGAGTAGGCGGTGGGGCGAAGGGTATGAAACAGTTAGCACTAGTAGCTGGATCGTCTGACGCATCTTCGTCTTCCCATAAAAAAAGGGTTTTTGGAAGAAGGGGGTAGAACAGAGGAGAAGAGGAAGGGAAAGAGGACTTTCAAAGCTTTTACAGGACACCCCTCCTTCGCTCCATTTTCGACCCAATCTTCGATCGATGTTGCCGTCAAACTTTGTAAAGTCCGTCAAAGCAGAACAGCCATTTTTCAAACTTTATCCCTAAGAATCCCCTCCCCCCTCGCGAACAACTCTGGTTCTCGCAGCATCTTTTTTTTCTGCTATGTTTTTTGAGAAAACTCCAAGGAAATTGAATTTCAAGCTTTTAATCGTTCGTTGGGAGAGTAGAAATATTATCATAGTGTACCATCTTCAACGGTAATCCGGAAGACCTCCGGAATAGAAAATTCTTTTCAGAGTGTCTTCGATTTTTTCCGCGTACTGTCAATCGGAATAAAAATATCTCCGGCACTTCGAATAAAAATCAAGATTTTCAACAGTCAATTCACATTGTTTTGTTTTTTGTCACTTTCAGAACAACTGCCTCATTTTTGTTCGAATGGCGGAAAACTATAGAAATGAGGAAGGGTTGAAAAAAATGTTTCTGAGTCGATTTCAATGGTTCTTTATCTATATACATAAAACCCCAACCGTACGTACGTACGTGCGTGCGTACGTATGTCGCCCGAACGTGGGGGTCCCGGGTTCGATTCCAGGCCACGACATCAAATTTTTTTTTACATATCCAGAATTTTTTGCCTGCTTTTAGCAGGCTTTTCAGCTAGTTGAAAATAATAAACCAAGATCATCTGCAATATGGGCAAACGCGAAATCCTTGCCACCGCCACAACTTGCACATCTTCTACCTGATTTTTATGAAAATTTCAGGGATTGTGTGGATAGGCGTGTAGATGGTCCCCTTTGAAAATCATCGCCCTCGGGTAGATAGTAGCCTTTGCGCATGCAAACGCGCAAATGTGTAACCTTGTAAAAGTGTGTATTCTTTTCCAGTTAACTTGAATTTTATTTTCATTCTGTAACTATATTTTCTTGCTTTCCCTACCAGCTCCTTTTGAATATTGTAATTTAATTTAATTCTCTGTAATAGTTAGTTCTTTTATTCAAATGATGTACTACTTTGATTGTAAATTGAGTAGTACTTAGAGATTGATGTTTTGAAATTAACTACATTGCATCGGGTCATCTACAGGGTGTCACACTTTCGGGCGCACCACCGGGCAGGGTTTGATTCTACTACTAATTTGCAACAAAAAATGTGTCCTAGCAATTTTGTTTTAGAAGCTTCGTTTTTGAGTTATTTCACTTTTAAGATTTTTTTCGTGTTTTCGACCTTACATCACTAAAACGGCTATATTGCCCTTAATTGATGGAGTAAATTGAAATTTGATTATATCATTGGAAAAAGCGTCAAATTTCCTATCTCCCTGATGGGGTTGTAGAAAATTTCAAATGAAACGAACGGTTGTAAAATAAGCTAAAAGTAAAAAATTGGTAAAGTTTCGAAAATTTTTACTTTTTTCAAAGTTTGATTCTCGAAACGTCGTGAACGGAAATATCCATGCTGTAAGCCTAAAAGTTGCATGTGAATCCCAGCTTTCCAACGGTGTAGTAATTTTTTTTTAAACACCACTTATTCAGATAGAAAATGACGTTTTTACGGCAGAAAACGTTCATTTTCGGGTGTAAATCGGCGTTTTTCACCAGGAATGCTTTCCAACTTATTAGATCATTTGACATGAAATTTTACGTAGTTTTTGACGCTGAATCGAATGGTAACACTTTCCGATCTCCTCGACAAACAAATAGTACTTTTCAAGTCTTTTCCATTGAGCAAAGGGCTCAATCTCGTTGTTCGTTTTATCCAAAATTGTTATTAATGACCCGCACTCCTTCCACTTTGTTGACTTACCTAATTTTTGCCCTCTTTCTTGAAAATATCGCCCCGATCATTTGAGGAAAGCTTTACCTTTTCGATAGATAACAAGTTGGGAGTCGAGGACTCAGTTGTTGTACTCTGTTTGCTTGAAGGGCTTGAAAAGTACTATTCGTTTGACGAGGAGATCGGAAAGTGTTACCACTCGATTCAGCGTCAAAAAGTACGTAAAATTTCATGTCAGATGATTTATTAAGTTGGAAAGGATTTCTGGTGAAAAACGCCGATTTACACCCGAAAATGAACGCTTTCTGCCCTAAAAACGTAATTTTCTAACTGAATAAGTGGTGTTTTAAAAAAATTACTACACCGTTGGAAAGCTGGGATTCACATGCAACTTTTAGGCTTACAGCATGGATATTTCCGTTCACAACGTTTCGAGAATCAAACTTTGAAAAAAGTGAAAATTTTCGAAATTTTGCCAATTTTTGGTTTATTATTTTCAACTAGCTGAAAAGCCTACTAAAAGTAGGCAAAACGCTTCTTCCGACTCTCCCCGCATCCCACTTCCTCCGGCTCCTCCCGCCTCCGATTCCCCCCTCCCGCCCCTCGGACTCGTCCCGCCTCCCACGACTCCTCCGTGCATACGTACGTACGTACGTACGTACGTACGGTTGGCGTTTTATTATATTAGATAATAAGCCTTTGGAATCGAGCAAGAAAAAAAAAATTTTAACCCCCCCTCAAAATTTGATGTTTTACGTTTCAAGGTACGTAGAATCCGAAAATCGAATAAAAAAATTTCCGTCCGTCCGCCGTACGCCGTACGCCGTACGCCGTCCGCCGTCCGCCGTCCGCCGTCCGCCGTCCGCCGTACGCGGCACTTTTCTTAGCAACACTGGACCGATTTGGTTCAAATTTGGTATATGGGCTCCATTTGGGGTCTAGTTGTGCCGCGAAGCTTTTGGTTGATGTAGGTCACTTCTAAGGGGTGAAAATTAAGGGTTGAAATTTTCAAGAGTGCCCTAGCTCGAAAACTCTCGAAATAAAGGTATCGTTTTTTCACCAATTTTAAATAGTACAGAAATTTTAAAAATTTTTGAGACCACCCGGAGCTCTGTAGGACAAACCGTTCGGTCCCTACGGGTATTTGAAGGTTTTCCTTCGATAAAACAGAATCATGAGTGTGAATCGCAAAAGAGGTCTAATCGCCGTTCCAATTTTATCTGACTAAAATGCGATCGCTGTTCATTTCTTCGATTTGTATACAGTTTTGCCTTCTGCGTAACCAGTAATCAAATTTCCATATCAAGCTTTCTATTTTTCGAATCGAGTGTGAAGCGTTTAGTTCTTTCTAATAAACTTGATTGTGAAGGTGTGAAGCCATTATAGTGTGGTAGGTAGTACCCACCAATAGGTAGGTGTGGTAGGTAAAAAAAAATTGGTAGGTAAAACAATGTTTGTAGGTAAAAAACGCTGCAAATCATTGCTCACTGATCAGATCACTGATCAGCTGAGTGAGCTCCGAAGCCATTTTCAATGCTATTGAATGGAAGTGCTCTTCCAGGCGTCTCCAGCATTCGAGGATATCTTCTTCACTCCTCACATCACTGATCAGCTGAGTGAGCTCCAAAGCCATTTTCAATCCTATTGAATGGAGGTGCTCTTCCAGGCGTCTCCAGCATTCGAGGAGATCTTCTTCACTCCTCACATCACTGATCAGCTGAGTGAGCTCGAAAGCCATTTTCAATCCTATTGAATGGAAGTGCTCTTCCAGGCGTCTCCAGCATTCGAGGAGATCTTCTTCACTCTTCTGATCACTGATCAGCTGAGTGAGCTCCGAAGCCATTTTCAATCCTATTGATCGCAGGAGCTGAAATTTGAGAGGGAAGGTCAAGGGAGAATACAGATGGTGGTAGGTGCTATTGATGGAGAACCAGTGATCTATACAGAAGGATGATCTATACAGAAAATAATAAACCTTTGAGCAATGATTTGCAGCGTTTAATTTTGGCTTAGGTATTTTACAACCGTTTGTTTCATTTAAAAATTTCTACAACCCCATCAGGGAGATAGAAAATTTGACGCTCTTTCCAATGATATAATCAAATTTCAATTTACTCCATCAATTAAGGGCGTTATAGCCGTTTTAGTGATGTAAGGTCAAAAACACGAAAAAATCTTAAAAGTGAAATAACTCAAAAACGAAGCTTCTAAAACAAAATTGCTAAGACACATTTTTTGTTGCAAATTAGTAGTAAAATCGAACCCTGCCCGGTGGTGCGCCCGAAAGGGTGACACCCTGATTACAGGGTGTAACGGTTAAGGTCGTACCACCGGCCAGGGTTCGATTTTAAAACTAATTTGTGACTTTTTTTGTCTCCTGACTTTTTTTTCTTAACCTCCTTAAAATCGGACTTTTTTTCACTTTTAAGATTTTTTTCGTATTTCCGACCTTATGCCATTAAAAGAGCCATAACTCCCTTGTTTTTCAGTCAAAATTCAAATGTAATTATACCGTTGGAAATAGCGTTAAATTCTCTATTTCCCTAGTGTTAAATAAAACTTTTTGAAGAAGACTAAGATGTTGAAAAATGAGCCCGAATAGTAAAATCTTGAAAATTTTCGTTTTTTCAAACGTTTGTAACACTAACTTAAACTGCCTGTTAAGCACTGCCTGTTAAGCACTGTAACCCAAAAAGTTAACCCAAAATCTCAGCTTTCCAACGGTAGGGTCATAAAATTGTTTACAGTTGACTAATGGTGTACAATCCTCGTTCCCGTGCCAAAAACCGTAGATCTTCCAGTAAAAATCGACGTTTCCGCGAAAATCGACATTTTAACCCTAAGATGAGTTAGGCAGCCATCTTTTCGTACTTTGTCTCACTGAGTCAAATGGTGACACAAGACTTATCGCAGCAAAGCAGTCACTGAAATCTTGTCCAACCCACTTTTCGAAAATTGTCTTAATTTCTGTTAATTTGTATGCCAATTTTTTTTATTACTAGATCGGCCAAGTTAAACGTTACTACCGTTGACAATGAGGTCAAAGTTATGTTTTTAATGTCCATCCTCCTCCCCACATCGCAAGTAATCAAACCACCCTGTTCATAATAACACTAGGTTCCGAACATCAGATTATTTATCTGACCAGTGATCAGTTCGTGACCTGCCTACACATCTACTTGTATCATGGCAACTTTTTCCAATCAAGAGTATGCCGATATGCTGCTGGTTCATGGTTTCACAAACCAAAACGACAGTGAAGCTGTACGGGAATACCAGCGGCGGTTCCCACACAGGTGCGTAGCCACCAAAAACGGGTTTTCAAGGGTATGTAACCGGCAGACTATGCTGTTCATGTTTTGTGTTCTGTGCGCGTCACTAACAAAGCGGATTTATGTCATTTCACTCACCGGATTTCAATTGTAAGTATTCAATCCTTCCTTCAATAATAATTGTGTCTTCCATCTACTTGAAAGGTTTTTCCCATTGATACAGAAAATGAGATTGGTTTATGTTTGTTATTGATATCTTCCAGTTTTATGAACTGCTATTTTGTTTTAGAAAGGTTATTATGAACAGGGTTTGATTACTTGCGATGTAGGAAGGAGGATGGACATTAAAAACATACCTTTGACCTTATTGTCAACGGTAGTAACGTCCAACTTGGCCGATCTAGTAATAAAAAAATTGGCATACAAATTAACAGAAATTAAGACAATTTTTGAAAAGTGAATTGGACAAGATATCAGTGACTGCTTTTTCGATAAATCTAGTGTCATCATTTGACTCAGGAAGACAAAGTACGAAAAAATGGCTGCCTAACTCATCTTAGGACAAAATTGTCTTTCGCGAAAAACGTCGATTTTTACTGGAACATCCACGGTTTTTGGCACGGGAACGATAATTTTACACCATTAGTCCACTGTAAACCATTTTATGACCATACCGTTGGAAAGCTGAGATTTTGGGTCAACTTTTGGGGTTACAGTGAGAACCTAACCGGCAGTTCCAGTTAGGCTTACAAACGTTTGAAAAAACGAACAATTTCCGAGATTTTCAAGATTTTACTATTCGGGCTCATTTGTCAACATCTTAGGCTCCATCAAAAAGTTTTATTTAACATCAGGGAAATAGAAAATTTAACGCTCTTTCCAACGGTATAATTTAATTTGAATTTTGGCTGAAAAACAAGGGAGTCATTGCTGTTTTAATGGCGTAAGGTCGAAAATACGAAAACAATCTTAAAAGTGAAAAAAAGTCCGATTTTAAGGGGGTTAAGAAAAAAAAGTCATGAGACAAAAAAATTAAAAAATTAGTTGTAAAATCGAACCCTAGCTGGTGGTACGACCTTATTAACCGTTACACCCTGTATATAGGAAAATAAAAAATAATAAACCATTGTGTAATAATTTGCAGCGTTTTTGTTGAATAAATGAAAAACGTCTGCCAAGTTGGGTGGGCAGTATAGCTTCCTCACTCATTGTAACATGGACGTATAGAATCAGTTGGCGAAAACTCGGCGCTGCGCGCCTCGGCGGGGGCTTCGCCCCCTGCACCCCCGGATGATTTCCGCTTAGAGCCTAATGGCTAAAATGTGACATACCTTGAAAAGGTTTTTGCTCCCTCTCCCTCTTTATCTTTCTTCCACTGTAATATTATTATAATATTATACTGTAATATACTCAGGCACCTTCAGCATTCTCCATTGACCCGCCCTCTCAAATTTCAGCTTCCTGCGTTCAACAGGAAAGAAAATGGCCTTGGAGCTCACTCAGCTGATCAGTGATCACTCAGGCGCCTTCAGCATTCTCCATTGACCCGCCCTCTCAAATTTCAGCTTCCTGCGTTCAACAGGAGAGAAAATGGCCTTGGAGCTCACTCAGCTGATCAGTGATCACTCAGGCGCCTTCAGCATTCTCCATTGACCCGCCCTCTCAAATTTCAGGTTCCTGCGTTCAACAGGAGAGGAAATGGCCTTGAAGCTCACTCAGCTGATCAGTGACCACTCAGGCACCTTCATCATTCTACATTGACCCTGCCTCTCAAATTTCAGTTTCCTGGGGTTGAATAGTTGCGGAGTTTTGGTTGTAACAATAAATTTAAAGTTCGCGCATGCGCAGCGGCTATTGCTTGACCAATTTGATTGAAACTTATAGGGTGTCTCTTAGAAGTTAGTCCCTAACTAACCTCCAAATTTGAGCAAAATCGGTTCATTAGAAACCGAGGTTCCAGGAAATTCACGTTTGCGCATGCGCACTCGCTCCTATTGGTCCGAAGGTGCTGAAATTTATAGGGGACCGTCTAGAACCTAATCCGCACAATCCCTGAAAATTTCATCAAAATCGGACCACAGGTTAGTATAGTTTTGCCCGGGACAAGGATTGACCACAGACAGACCGACAGACAGACAGACAGACAGACCGACAGACAGACAGACAGACAGACACGGTACCAAAATTGTTCGGGAAGCTCTAAAACGCAAAAAGCAAGTGGAAATTTTGATTTTGGAGGACATTTTTTTGTTCACTTCTTTCACGAATACAAAGCTTCCCTACCTTCGGTAGTGAGGAAGCAAAAATATATGACCATTTTGATTTGAAAATATTTTTCCAGTTTCACACGTCATTTTTACGCAGTCTACTAGGGTGGTGGCACCAGTCGCATACACTTACCCGGTATCATACACTTTCATCTTCAAATCGAAATAATAACAGTTCTTGGTGACGTAGATAGGATTTTATAAGTTCAAAATATCTGTGTGCTTCCATAGTGGAATTGGAAAGAAGAAGAAGGAGAAGGAAAGGTTTTTGTCGGATTTCTCACGTGCAGGTTGGGACTCCTTTATGGCAGCACTCTGTTCACGGGGTCTGCTTGCAGTTTAAGTTAAGAAGGTGACTCCTGTTCTACATAACTTTTTTCACACAAATTTTGTCTTTGGGCCCTGGGCGTTATATTTAATGTATTTTGACTTGTACAATTCTTTTTTGTTATTTGTTTTGCTCAAAACACAGTTTTTAACCCGTTTTGAGAGGGTGTATGATACTGGATACTTATAATACAATGGTACCCCAGTGTCATACACATGTGTATGACACTGGGGATTCCCAAAAAATCCCAAGTTTTGCGTTTTCTCGGCTATTGTAGGTGTTAGGGACTCGAAACTCACACTATGAACTTTTTTTGAAATCACCAGTATTACGACCAGTATCATACAGGGGTGTATGATTAGCCCAGCTAATTTTTCCCATTCGAGCATCTTTTTTTTTCTTAATAATATGGCAACTCCCACGAAGAGATCAAAGTATTTTGTAGCTGCTATGAACGAGAAATCGTTGAAAATATCAGCAGCATTGGAAGTTCCACAACTTCAGCCCAAGTTCCAGGGCCATATCTTACAGCGGGAAATGCTACAAATGAGGATGTGTTGTCAACGATACCTAGTCCTTTCAAAAAAGCACTAATTTGGACGTCTGTCATTAAGCTAGCCAACAAAAATAAAAACATTATTAAACATATTGTTTAGGAATGCATGCATTCCAGGGGACGTCCCATTGGATAAGCATTAGATCAGTTTAACCAGTTGGTAAGCGATAAAACTGTTTCACTCAATGTAATATATCTATTACTTTAGGCAGGAAATAGTGACCCCCCTCCCTCTCACCCTTATCCACCATAAAATTTCTAGAGGCATGGGAGCCTCATATATGAAAAGCATGTTAAAATCCATGATCTACGATACCCAACATGCGAATTCGAGTTCACCCCCCCACCAATGGTGCCAGTCTGGCAATAAAGCGGAAATACGTCGTAACATTGAACTCTCATCAATTTTTTTTGGTAGGCAGTCCGTAGAGGTTTGCATACGTATTCAAGGTGAAACACACACAAAAAAACCCCACGAAATATGCGGTTTATGGTGTCCTGGCACCATGGTGGCACCACTATTAGTTCCATGGTGGTACAGGGAATAATTCATGAAAATCCGGAGATAAAGTGAGAATTTTTCATCGATTTCAAAGCTTGGAGACAGTTAGTAAGCAGTAAAGGAACCAAAATATTGAAAATTCGGATATTTTGTGAATATTATCCCCCCGCTAGCCCCCTTCCCTTGCGAATTTTGGTACTCTGGTGAAATCATATACAACTCGGAAGTTATATGAGTCAAACAAAAAAAGAAACAGGAAAATCGGTTGAGAAGCCCAAGTCTTACTGTGGGACGTCCTAATAAAGGACTCGGACGTGGAGCTGTCAGCTCCCTTGAATGGCGAAATGCAATAATTTCAAACTAAAGTGATATACTTATTTTCGATTATAATGCTCAAGTACTAAATAAGACAATTTGTTCCTGTGTAGGTACAAAGCATTCTTTCCTAAAGGTTCCTAGAGCTTGCAAACCTAGATTGGTAAGAGGTTCCTAAAACAAGAAGACTGTTGACTATAAAAGTAATTTTTGCATTCAAACCAATTATTTTCTAATCAATAAACATTACTCGAGGTTTAGTGTGCAATTCTTATCTTTATTTCACCTTTGATAATGAAAAATAGCAATTTTTGCTTCCGAGTCTACCAAGGTAGCGGAAGCTTTGTTTTCACTTTTCAAGGACGAAAAAAAAAGTTCTCCAAAATCAAAATTTTCACTCGCGTTTTGCGTTTTAGACCTTTCTGAACAATTTTGGTTCCGTGTCTGTGTGTCTGTCTGTCTGTCTGTCTGTCTGTCATGAATTCCTTGTAACGCGCATAACTATACGAAGTTATTGTCCGATTTCAATTAAATTTTCAGGGATTGTGCGGGTTGGTGTGTA
The DNA here is from genome assembly GCA_009739505.2 of Apolygus lucorum. NCBI lineage: Eukaryota > Metazoa > Arthropoda > Insecta > Hemiptera > Miridae > Apolygus > Apolygus lucorum. The sequence continues at coordinate 16,808,279 of CM019179.2, forward strand.
GACGGTCCCCTATGAAATTCATCATCCCCGGACTGATAGAAGCGACTGCGCATGCGCAAACGTGAATTCCTTGTAACGGCCATAACTTCTACATTTTCCATCCGATTTCAATGAAATTTTCAGGGATGTTACAGATTAACTTGTTTTGATGTTTTGAGATTAACTACTATGCATTGGATCATCTATACAATCGGGTTATGGATACGAGGAAGCTATGTGCCACACCCACTTGGCAGACGTTTTATGTTTTCGTGCAAGTGTATGATACTGGTTCCGAAGTATGAACGACACTGGTGCCTCCCAATTTTTGCCATGTATGATACTGGGGAAAAAAAGAGATCTCGAAAATCATTTACTTAAGCTGAAAGAAACCGAATATTTCACTTCTCTTGGTTTTACAACGTTTAAGAACAGTCGTTCTAGCTATTTCGACCCCTCAACTATTTGTAGGATGTAATTTGACATAAATATTGAGCAAAAACTGGAAATTTTCCCTTAACGTGTATGATACTGGTGCCATCACCCTAATGACTGTGTGTCAGGGAAGTCTACTACTCCAGGGTTAAAGTGAGCACCCACTCCATTGATTGACTGCGAAATCGGCAGTTAGCGAATTCCACGGAATGATGGGACCAACTCGTATGTGATTATTGTGAAGGTTAGGAGGGGGCGGTCGCTAATAAAATAGAAAGTAGAGGGAAACTGTTTGTGATTGCCTGGGCGAGCGGTCGAGGAAGAGGGTGTAATTAAACCGTAGCCTCGGGAGACTTGCGAAGACTGCGCCCGCCGTCTCCCACTTCCACCCTCACTTCTCGGGGACCCTCAGCATCTCCACCTCCGAAACCCCCGGCGAAGGGATGTCGTCCTCGGTCCGATGTTTTTCGCCCGGCTACTAGCGAAGGCGGGTTTGAGGTTACCATGACGACTCCTGATGATCCCCATTGTCCCCCTCGCGACCGCTTCGCCCTCAGTACTTCCCTTAACGCTTTTACCTCCTTCAGCGTCGTAAGACGGAGGAAGTGAGGAAAATGAGGGTGCGGGACGACGTGGCGGAGGAGCCGGCGGGAGGAGGAGCCGGAGGGAGGAGGAGCCGGAGGGCTAAGGAGGGTTCATCCCCCGTCAAAGGTCAGAAAACTGGTTGACCACAAGGGAGGGAATAAAATGAAATGAAATTAGAGCTTTCGCCGAGGAATAACTGTAAAAGCGAGGGAAATGTAAGTGAAATTCAAAATGAGGTCGACTATTATAGTCGTCATAAAACCTATCAAAGAAGCAACAAATCTGTCGTTATCCACGTACTGCCTTTAAAAGATAATTACACACTTTATTGTAATTAGAGACTATAAACACAACATCATTCCAATACTCACACTCGAATATTTATAAATTTTACAAATCAAACTAAATTCCCATTTTTTTAAAATTCGATCTTATAATATATCTTTAAGTCACAATTTAAATTGAAAATCAATCTTCAACTTTCGATTTAAAAAAAACGTACTGGAAATTACAAAGAATGTAATTGCAGATTGGGGGAATAGGTTTGAAAAATGTGAAGATCATTTCTCTCAGCACTTTTCATTCAGCTTTCAAAAAAAAAAAATAGTACACAATTTTGAGAATTAGCACCAGAATTAGGTATGTTCTTGCCCCACTGCAGGATGATGATGAGGACTGAGGTGGCGCCTAAAAGTAGAGGGGACCTGGTTGGATAGAACGAGCTGTGCTTCCAATCCGAAATGTCCTGGAGAGACTGAAAGAGCACTAGTCCCAACCCCAAGGTGCCCTAGAAGAGGCTAAAAGAGCACAGCTCCCGGCCTCAAAATGCCACACAAGATGATGAACGAGCACTGCTCCCAACCCAAGCTATCTCAGAAGAGACTAAAAGAGCACTAGTCCCAACCCCAAGGTGTCCTAGAAGAGTCTGAAAGAGCACAGCTCCCGGCCTCAAAATGCCACACAAGATGATGAACGAGCACTGCTCCCAACCCAAGCTATCTCAGAAGAGACTAAAAGAGCACTAGTCCCAACCCCAAGGTGTCCTAGAAGAGTGTGAAAGAGCACAGCTCCCGGCCTCAAAATGCCACACATGATGATGAACGAGCACTGCTCCCAACCCAAGCTATCTCAGAAGAGACTAAAAGAGCACTAGTCCCAACCCCAAGGTGCCCTAGAAGAGGCTAAAAGAGCACAGCTCCCGGCCTCAAAATGCCACACAAGATGATGAACGAGCACTGCTCCCAACCCAAGCTATCTCAGAAGAGACTAAAAGAGCACTAGTCCCAACCCCAAGGTGCCCTAGAAGAGTCTGAAAGAGCACAGCTCCCGGCCTCAAAATGCCACACAAGATGATGAACGAGCACTGCTCCCAACCCAAGCTATCTCAGAAGAGACTAAAAGAGCACTAGTCCCAACCCCAAGGTGCCCTAGAAGAGGCTAAAAGAGCACAGCTCCCGGCCTCAAAATGCCACACAAGATGATGAACGAGCACTGCTCCCAACCCAAGCTATCTCAGAAGAGACTAAAAGAGCACTAGTCCCAACCCCAAGGTGCCCTAGAAGAGGCTAAAAGAGCACAGCTCCCGGCCTCAAAATGCCACACAAGATGATGAACGAGCACTGCTCTCAACCCAAGCTATCTCAGAAGAGACTAAAAGAGCACTAGTCCCAACCCCAAGGTGCCCTAGAAGAGGCTAAAAGAGCACAGCTCCCGGCCTCAAAATGCCAAACAAGATGATAAACGAGCACTGCTCCCAACCCAAGCTATCTCAGAAGAGACTAAAAGAGCACTAGTCCCAACCCCAAGGTGCCCTAGAAGAGGCTAAAAGAGCACAGCTCCCGGCCTCAAAATGCCACACAAGATGATGAACGAGCACTGCTCCCAACCCAAGCTATCTCAGAAGAGACTAAAAGAGCACTAGTCCCAACCCCAAGGTGTCCTAGAAGAGTCTGAAAGAGCACAGCTCCCGGCCTCAAAATGCCACACAAGATGATGAACGAGCACTGCTCCCAACCCAAGCTATCTCAGAAGAGACTAAAAGAGCACTAGTCCCAACCCCAAGGTGTCCTAGAAGAGTCTGAAAGAGCACAGATCCCGGCCACAAAATGCCACACAAGATGATAAACGAGCACTGCTCCCAACCCAAACTATCTCAGAAGAGACTAAAAGAGCACTAGTCCCAACCCCAAGGTGTCCTAGAAGAGTCTGAAAGAGCACAGCTCCCAGCCTCAAAATGCCACACAAGATGATGAACGAGCACTGCTCCCAACCCAAGCTATCTCAGAAGAGACTAAAAGAGCACTAGTCCCAACCCCAAGGTGCCCTAGAAGAGTCTGAAAGAGCACAGCTCCCGGCCTCAAAATGCCACACAAGATGATGAACGAGCACTGCTCCCAACCCAAGCTATCTCAGAAGAGACTAAAAGAGCACTAGTCCCAACCCCAAGGTGCCCTAGAAGAGGCTAAAAGAGCACAGCTCTCGGCCTCAAAATGCCACACAAGATGATGAACGAGCACTGCTCCCAACCCAAGCTATCTCAGAAGTGACTAAAAGAGCACTAGTCCCAACCCCAAGGTGTCCTAGAAGAGTCTGAAAGAGCACAGCTCCCGGCCTCAAAATGCCACACATGATAATGAACGAGCACTGCTCCCAACCCAAGCTATCTCAGAAGAGACTAAAAGAGCACTAGTCCCAACCCCAAGGTGCCCTAGAAGAGGCTAAAAGAGCACAGCTCCCGGCCTCAAAATGCCACACAAGATGATGAACGAGCACTGCTCCCAACCCAAGCTATCTCAGAAGAGACTAAAAGAGCACTAGTCCCAACCCCAAGGTGCCCTAGAAGAGGCTAAAAGAGCACAGCTCCCGGCCTCAAAATGCCACACAAGATGATAAACGAGCACTGCTCCCAACCCAAGCTATCTCAGAAGAGACTAAAAGAGCACTAGTCCCAACCCCAAGGTGCCCTAGAAGAGGCTAAAAGAGCACAGCTCCCGGCCTCAACATGCCACACAAGATGATGAACGAGCACTGCTCCCAACCCAAGCTATCTCAGAAGAGACTAAAAGAGCACTAGTCCCAACCCCAAGGTGCCCTAGAAGAGGCTAAAAGAGCACAGCTCCCGGCCTCAAAATGCCACACAAGATGATGAACGAGCACTGCTCCCAACCCAAGCTATCTCAGAAGAGACTAAAAGAGCACTAGTCCCAACCCCAAGGTGTCCTAGAAGAGTCTGAAAGAGCACAGCTCCCGGCCTCAAAATGCCACACATGATGATGAACGAGCACTGCTCCCAACCCAAGCTATCTCAGAAGAGACTAAAAGAGCACTAGTCCCAACGCCAAGGTGCCCTAGAAGAGGCTGAAAGAGCACAGCTCCCGGCCTCAAAATGCCACACAACATGATGAACGAGCACTGCTCCCAACCCAAGCTATCTCAGAAGAGACTAAAAGAGCACTAGTCCCAACCCCAAGGTGCCCTAGAAGAGGCTGAAAGAGCACAGCTCCCGGCCTCAAAATGCCACACAACATGATGAACGAGCACTGCTCCCAACCCAAGCTATCTCAGAAGAGACTAAAAGAGCACTAGTCCCAACCCCAAGGTGCCCTAGAAGAGGCTGAAAGAGCACAGCTCCCGACCTCAAAATGCCACACAAGATGATGAACGAGCACTGCCTCCAACCCAAGCTATCTCAGAAGAGACTGAAAGAGCACTAGTCCCAACCCCAAGGTGCCCTAGAAGAGGCTGAAAGAGCACAGCTCCCGGCCTCAAAATGCCACACAACATGATGAACGAGCACTGCTCCCAACCCAAGCTATCTCAGAAGAGACTAAAAGAGCACTAGTCCCAACCGCAAGGTACTAGAAGAGGCTGAAAGAGCACAGCTCCCGGCCTCAAAATGCCACACAAGATGATGAACGAGCACTGCCTCCAACCCAAGCTATCTCAGAAGAGACTGAAAGAGCACTAGTCCCAACCCCAAGGTGCCCTAGAAGAGGCTGAAAGAGCACAGCTCCCGGCCTCAAAATGCCACACAAGATGATGAACGAGCACTGCCTCCAACCCAAGCTATCTCAGAAGAGACTGAAAGAGCACTAGTCCCAACCCCAAGGTGCCCTAGAAGAGGCTGAAAGAGCACAGCTCCCGACCTCAAAATGCCACACAAGATGATGAACGAGCACTGCATCCAACCCAAGCTGTCTCAGAAGAGACTGAAAGAGCACTAGTCCCAACCCCAAGGTGCCCTAGAAGAGGCTGAAAGAGTACAGCTCCCGGCCCAAGCTGCCCTCGGAGAGACTGGAAGAGCACAGCTCTCTGCCTCAAAATGCCACGAGAGTTAATAAAGAGCACTGCTCCGTACACAAGCTGCTTCAGAAGAGGGTGAAAGAGCTCAGTTCCCAACCTCAAGATGCTCTAGATGAGGCTGAAAAAGCACAGCTCCCTTAAGATACCACATGAGACAATAAACGAGAACTGCTCCCAACCCCAAGCAGCCTTAGAAGATGGAAAAACAGCTTTGCTCCCGACCTCAAGATTCCTAGAAGAGGGTAAAATATCACACCTCCCGACCTCACCTATTTTCTCCTTCCGGCACAGTAAGAAAAGTCGGCTGTAGCCGCAGGGATACTTTTCCCCGTTAGGTAGGGGTCACTGGCCGACACTGTAGAGAGTATAAACCTTTTTCGCTTTCAATTAAAATTAATTCTCATTCAAATTAACCAAAAAAAGTCAAAAACTTTCAAAGTTTTCTTCCAGAATTTGGTTTTGCCATAAGTGGTTATTATAGTTTTGAATGGTTACCACAATAATTCTGATTGTTATATTTTTTCTTATACCCCTAAAATGTTTAAATCTATTGTTTTGTTGGTGCCGTCTCATATTTGACTGCCATTGAGCCCTGATGATGGAAATATATTCTCCGAAAGCTAGGCAATAACGGCGTATATTTTTGGATGACCTGATAGCTGAAAATTCTTCAAACCAATGGTCGATACTATCAACATCTTATTCGTAGGATGGTCCCCAACGAATTGAACGATGCCCATTGTGAATTTTAGTCCTCCTTGAATTGTCTCCTATGATTTTGTTGTGAGAACATGAAGCTATGCGTTTATTTTCTTAAAAAATGTAGTTTCCTACATGGAAGTCGAAAAATTTTAATTCAAATTGAAAAAAATTTTAATTAAAAAAAATTCAAATGAAAGTGAAAATACTATACCTCATAGAAACATGAGCATACAACCACGGTTCTTCATCGGTCAAGCCTTGAGCAAATGACAATTCATCTTGCCAAATATCTATCTCCAGTCTGTTTAAGAGATGATATTAAAGATTAATATTAAAAAACCTGGTTTTATTAAATTATTGATAATGGCGATACCGTTCCAGTTAGTTCTAAGCAGTGAAAGGAAGGTAGGCAAAACCTGCATGACCTACAGGTCTTGACGGTTGGGTAGGTCTGAACGCCGTGGTTGTTGACCTACGTGACCTCCGTACAACCGCAGGATCCTAATAGCACTAAAATTAGACGCTTTGGTAGGTCACCTCGTATTTATTATTACTTTCAAATGGAGCCTATCATGATGATTTTCGTTTTTTATGGATCCTTTTTCCATGACGGCACTGTTGTGATCAGCTACCTCTTCGATTTCTGTATATTCACTTCCTTAGCTCAGTGGTAGCGAGCTCGGGATCAGAAGTGTAAATATAGTTTAGTCGGAACGATAGGAGATCGATCCCCGGTCGAGGGAAGTTAATTTTTGATGATTCAACAAAGTGGCGTAGTCGGTACGCTCCCCAATGGGCACCTCAGCATTCTCTGAGAACAATAATTAATTAGTGTTGTATCATCAAAACAACTCCCCCCAAGACACGAGATGAGCGACTGCCTATTCGGAATAACGTGGAGGTCAGCAGATCCCCCGCCCTGTTCAAGAAGGAATAACAACAAACTCCTGAGCCAGTCAAAAATAGAGCGTTCTCACTGAGTTGTAAAACGTCGGCCAAAGGCCCTCGTAGAACCCTAGGCCCACTGTTTGAGCAAATAACTACTATTTGGTTGTAAGGAGAGCCGATCCAGACAGGATTTCGCAACCCCCTCCATCTGCAAGCAGATAGATGAAACCCCGAAAACCCTAGCAGGGTGATCGAGGGAGTGGAAGGAACTCAGCACCCAGGAGCCCCAGGGGAGCTAGTCATAGCTATCAGCTCCTCTAGGTACCTGTTTGTATTAACACCACAGGTTAGGCCGAACCTCCTAGCTAAGGTTCTACCAACTAGACAGGTTGGTACCCGAGTTCATAACAGAACTCACATGCCGAGAGACATCTTCAGGGGACTAGCCCTTGAGGATGCCGTCTCTCCCCTTGTAGCCTTCTTGGCACAAGCCCATGAAGTAAGGTTTGCTCAACCACCACCACCATGAATCCGACCTCAACTGAGGGGCAGGCAGGTGAGGCTTTGACCGAAGTCGGTGCATTGGTTGCCTGGGGCTCCCCTCGCCCGTGGTACTGGTATTTGAGATGAGTAAAAAGCCTTTTACTGCATTACTGCTATCCCCAGAAGCCCGACCAGGTAACAGGCCCGGAAACAGAGAATTTGTACCTGCTCCCTAACCGCTCTACTCCTGTCAGAGGCATGTGCCAGAGCCCTAACATTAAGGGGGTACAGGAGAGGAAGGCATGACGCACGGCGGAAACTGTTCGAGCACGGGTGATGGTGACGCTGAAACAGTGAAGAACTGTACCATCTGTATGAACTAGTCAAGTTTGTGATGCTGGGTCAGTTAAGATGGGCTGTGAGTTTTCACTCAATGGATGACGACGACCCATCTAAACAGCTGCTCTCCAGACCAAATGGTACAAGAAGAAGATGAAGGCCGAGGCAGCGATGGAGTGACAGCTTAGAAGAAGACTCAGCATAACTTGGGTGCATTGAATGGATGACAAAGGCAAAGGATTGGACAAGCTGGAGAAGTGTCTTAGTGGAGGCCAAGGCTCACCCGGAGCTTTAGCGCCAATTAGTTACATAACAAGGGAATATTTTGTTAGTATATTAGTACATGCTAATACCCCTTATTAGCATGTATTAGGAGTTTTTTTTTTTTTTTGCAGTATTTTTTTAGTATGCCTCGGGATACTGCAGAAAGGGCACATCTTTAAAGAAAGAGTTCCTAGTTGGTTAAAAAAAAAACGTCTGCCAAGTGGGTGTGGCACATAGCTTCCTCGTATCCATAACCCGATTATATAGATCATCAGATGCATAGTAGTTAATCTCAAAATACCAATCTCCAAGTACCTTCCACTACCCTCATAGGGGACCATCTACACGCTAATCCGGACAATCCTAGAAAATTTTATCAGATTCGGATGAAAAATTAAGTGAGTAGATGTATGTGATTGGATCAAAAAAATACTTAGCCTCGGCTGGGATTTGAACCCGCGACCCCTGGGGGGACAGTTGAAGTTACGGCTGTTACAAGTAATTCACGTTTGCGCATGCGCATTCGCTTCTATCAGTCCGGGGATGATGATTTTCATAGGGGACTATCTACAACCTAATCGACATAATCCCTAAAAATTTCATCGAAATCGGGTGGAAAATGTGGAAGTTATGGCCGTTACAAGGAAATTCACGTTTGCGCATGCGCAGTGGCTACTATCAGTCCGAAGGTGATGATTTTCATAGGGGACCATCTAATCACTAATCTGTAACATCCCTGAAAATTTCATTGAAATCGGATGGAAAATGTAGAACTTATGGCCGTTACAAGGAATTCACGTTTGCGCATGCGCAGTCGCTTCTATCAGTCCGGGGATGATGATTTTCATAGGGGACCGTCTACACACCAACCCGCACAACCCCTGAAAATTTCAAAGAAATCGGACAATAACTTCGTATAGTTATGCGCGTTACAAGGAATTCATGACAGACACACAGACACACAGACAGACAGACACACAGACACACAGACACACAGACAGACAGACACGGAGGCAAAATTGTTCAGAAAGGTCTAAAACGCAAAACGCGAGTGGAAATTTTGATTTTGGAGAACTTTTTTTTTTCGTCCTTGAAAAGTGAAAACAAAGCTTCCGCTACCTTGGTAGACTCGGAAGCAATAATACACCCCATAAGGAAAAATCTTTTTGTTGATTCGGTCTTTCCTTGTTATGAAAGCAGTATTGAGAGTCGAATATCTTTTAAATTATTTATTATAGATAGAATCAACTAATATAGAGGATATCAACTATGCTCACCTAATATCCCAATTTTGAGGGGAGTATGTCAGGGCTGTATAATATACATACTATATTATAGTCCCTGTTGCTTTTCAATTTGTATGCCGAGACCATATTCAGCGAGGCTTTGGAGGATACTGAGGCCGGAATTTTGGTCAATGGCGTCCAGTTCTGACAACACAGTTCTTCTGGCCTCCAGCATGACTGACCTCGAAGCTTGATAGCTGTTAATGAGAGAAGCAAGGCAAGGTTCTCAGACTCAACTTTCACAAGACAAAATGGCTTGTGATATCCAAGCGATCCAGCCAGGGAGAGCAGTTGGTCCTTGATAACCATGTGGAGTCATGAGTTTCGAGCTTTAGGTATCTCGGAACACAAGTAAGTGAAGATGGAACCAGTATTAAAACTGGTTAAATCAAGCTGATTAAACAAGCCAGGTCAGTGTTGCATTGAAAAGCAGGCAGCTCTCTCTGTCGTTACGGGCCAGGATCCTCCGGTGTTACGTTTTTTCAGTCCTCCTGTATGGAGCAGAATCGTAGACGCTTACCAAACAAATGAGCCGGTACATTGAAAGTTTTGAAATTTGGGCGTATCGGAGGATTCTGAAAGTACCTTGGATGGAAAGAGCAACCAATATTGAAATCCTCAGGCGCATAGATAAGGAGATGGAGTTGATGAGCACAGTGAAAAGGCACAAGTTGCAATAAAAAAGTAAAGTAAGTAAAGTAAACAACCATTTCAGGTTGGATTTTCGTCCGACTGCCATTCCTGGCGTCGCGGACGTCATCAGCTGTCTTCCTTAGGGAAGATCAGAATTGGTTCTGATGATTTCGCTCATGGCTTTCCATTGGCCTCACCGCCCTGGGTTTGGACGAGGGGGAACTGCGACCGACTTGCCCGAAAATATGCTCCCGAGGTGAGTCCCGAACTCACGGCCCCTGCAACCGGTCCGAGTCTCGTCTCCAGAGACACATGCCGTAGCTCACTCGGCCACAGCGCCGCCCCACAAGTTGCAATACTTTGGCCATAATATGGGCATCATATTATGATGCGAAATGAGAAGAACGCCTTCTCTTCTGCATAATGTATTGCAAGGCAGAATTGATGTGAGACGTGAAACTGGACGGCGACAAATATCTTGGTTGAATAACCTTCGTCGGTGGTTCGGGGAGTCCTCATCTTCATTATTTCGGATTTTATAGGTAAGGTAATGATTGCAGGGGTGATAGCCGACGTTCGTCGCGGACAGGGACACTTGAAGTAGAAGAATATAGAGGATTCAGAAGCAGCCAACTGTTAGGAGATATGTTGCTTGACACAAAAATAGTAGGAAATCTCTGAATATATAGGCTCAGAAAATTTAGTGCCAGTAACTGGTAACGTAACCTTATTTACTTGTATTTACTGATGAAAAACCTAAATACTATAATTGAAAAATTGAAGTTCGAGTGGGAGGATACTAGCGGCATCTTTTCTCAGTTTCTCCTGCTTTGATGACTGTTATCGAGTTGGAACATTGTGTACACAGAGGGGAAGACCGCTGCGGTCTGAATCCCTCGCGGTACCGGGCGGAAAACTCATTTCGCGATGATGGTCTCCAGAAATAAGCAGTCTCCAGAGCAAACAAAAGGGTCGACGCTGAAGGGGGCTGCTGAGGTAAGCCGGTAAGTGGTCAACGCCGCCGTTAGATCACGTTTTCACAACGAAGGTGTCCCCTGGCGCCCCTTCCGGGTTTAATCCCCTCCTGAGGGTGTGGAGCGACTGCAAAAGAGGATTTCTGGATCGTGCGGCATCGCGAAGAAGAATAAGGAAAAGGCGGTGGCGTCTCAAGTGTAAACAAAAGGAGTCCCATTTTACGGAAAACCCTTATTCGACTACATCACTTTCATTACCACCAAAAAAAAGAAAGTCGAAGATTCCAGGAACCAAAATCGAGTACCACTAATAATGTATAACATCAAGATTATGATTAATCCTGGTGTTTCGGTTTTATTTCCCGATGAACAAAGGGGACTCTACACGTCAACCGGAACAATCTCTGAATATTGTAGGAAAATGTAGAAGTTATAGTTGTAACAAGGAAAAGTACTTTTGCGCATGCGCAGTGGCTACTATCAGTCTGGGGACGATGAATTTCATAAGAGACCATCTACACGCCAACCCGCACAATCCTTGAAAATGTCATCGAAATTGTATGAGAATTGTAGAAGTTATGGCTGTGACAAGGATTTCATGACAGACAGACAGACACGGAACCAAAATTGTTCAAGAAGGTCTAAAATGTTAAAGGCGAGTGGAAATTTTGATTTTGAAGAACATTTTTCTTCAACATTGAAAAGTGGAAACAAAGCTTCCGCTACCTAGGAATACAAATAGTCCAAAGCACGATACGGCAGCCTAAGAAGGAAAATACGTCTAGGATGCAGTTCTTAAAATAATTTTCGCAGTCAAATTAAAGCGTTGAAACTCCTTCATGAGAACCACAGGGAAAGTAAATGACTGCGGGGAAAAAAATTGAATCAGTTTTTTTCGTTTGCCTAGGTATTAGTTGTTAGTTTGTTCATCCAGTTGTTTCTCTTAAAGAGCTGAAACTTAGTAATCAATTGTACACAATGTGTACTACACATCCTCTTGAGGACCACAGGAAGAGAGAGTTTATATGAGGAGGAATCAGAATAGTGAGAGTCTTGAAGCGCCCTTCTCTCCTGGTCGTCCTCGAGATTTCCGGTTATGCTACTACTTGGAAACCAGAGGATTCATTCATTACAATGCCTTGTTAGAAATCAATTATAACAAGACGACATTTTTGACATTTTCATGTCTTTTCTTTGGCACATGAAGTGAAAAATCGTCACGAAAACTAAGCAAATCTTGCTCACGCGACCAATAAATAAAATAGACTCACTGTATTGCGTAGAGAACAATCAACAACCTTACATTTTGCTTTGGCACATGAACTGGAAAATCGTCACGAAAACTAAACAAGTCTTGCTCACGCGACCAATAAATAAAATAGACATGAAAATGTCCCAATGTGATGCAGACTCGTATGCAAGCATTTCCTAATAAACTTGATTGTGAAGTAGTTTTGATCTTGTCTACAAACAATCCATTTAATGATTCAACTTTTTTTAAGCTACAAAAAATATCGTGGTCATTTATTTAATCTTCCAGTCATGCAGTGTGTACTAAAGTGCAAATTTTTCTGTATAGATCACCCTTCTGTATAGATCACTGGTTCTCCATCAATAGCACCTACCACCATCTTTTATAATTTTATCTATAATGTTCCCATAACATAAGTATGACTTCATATTGAGTGTGAAGAGGAACAGAGAAAGTCCAAGTAGGTGAATCAAAATATTCCTGTTACTTCCTTCTTCGATGTATTGTCTCCATACGACTACCGGGAAAGAAAGGACAACGCTGACCGGATAGGTTAGGAATGATTCGGGCGTCTCACAGAACAACGTTGTTGGTTTGTGATAGAGACTCCCCAAAAGGAAATTGCCAATCGGCCTTTTAGGTCGACCCTTTGGCACCAGATCCTCTGAATGAAGCCTTTGGAAAGGTACATATAAACCGATTGGAAAAGGTGTGTACGATTGGAATCGTTGTAGGTCCATCGCATGTTGTCAATCATTTGAAAATCAAATAATTGTTTTCCGGTATACTGGTGCTGATGATGAATGCCATCTCATGGAAAAAAATAAAGGTATTTATTAGTATCAATTGTAAGATTGTAAACACATTTACTTGTTATATAAACAATTCATTTATGTACAATAAAACCTTAAAATATTCGCCCTTCAACCTCCTAGCCGCGGTATTGTAAAGGTAGAAAGAATATCTTGATCTATGTGTGATTTTGCTTCCGAGTCTACCAAAGTGGCGGATGCTTTGTAATCACTTTTCAAGTTTGAAAAAAAAAATTCTCCAACATCAAAATTCCTACTTACGTTTTACGTTTCAGACCTCCCTGAACAAATTTGTTCTGTGTCTGTAGGTATGTCTGTCTGTCATGAATTCCTTGCCACAGCCATAACATCTACATTTTCACCCGATTTTGATGAAATTTTCAGGGATTGTGTGGGTTGGCTTGTAAATGGTCCCCTATGAAAATCATCACTCAGACTGATAGTAGCCACTGCGCGAAGAGAAGAGAGAGAGAAAGAGAGGAGAAGAGAAGAATTATTTACTGATACAAAAGTAAAATACATCTTTTGAAAATGATACATTTTTTCTATGGATCAACGATACACATTATTGTGTATGTACTTGTACATGAAGTAAAGAAAATTTCTACAACAAAATAAAACAATAAAAATGAATTCCTTGTCAGAGCCATAACTTCTACAATTCCCATCTGATTTCAATTAAATTTTCAGGGATTATGCGGGTTGTCGTGTAGATGGTCCCCTATGAAAATCATCACCCTGAATTGATCGTAGCTGCTGCGCATGTGCAAACGTGAATTCCTGCCACAGCCATAACTTCTACAATTCCCATCTGATTTCGAACTCCTACATTTTCCAACGATGTAGAGTCGCCTAGAAGGGTAGTGCAAGGTACATAGAGATTGATGTTTTGAGAATAACTAAATATTACGCGTCTTATCTTCCATACCATCGGGTTATGGATACGAGGAAGCTATGTGCCATACCCAATTGTTTTTCATTGTTCTCCGATTGAGTGTGTTTTGGTGGATTCGAGAAGTATCAAACGGCTGTCACTACCTACCTACCTCGACATTATCAGTTCTGGTATCTGAAAAATCTCAAACTACAAAACGATGTGACGTGAAATGAGAGAATCTGGATTTCAAATACCGTCGCCAGGATTAATTTGCCAGTCCACAGAGCTTATTACTCGACTAATTATATTCCCACTACGAAAACCATAATTCAACCGGATGGAACTCCACGTCCGAAACTTGCCAACGATTGGTGCCGCTTCCCAGCACCAGCTTTCCCACCTGAAAATTAATCCTAATGACGGGTCTCGAGCCTAAATTATGGTGGGGGGGGAGGGACTCCCATCCAATTCAAGTAATCGATCGAATATTAGTTATGACCGCTGAGATTGAAGCTTTGGCGTCGTATCGCCCGAGTGTCAGTGATCCCAGATCTCTGATAGAACTACATGAGCCCACATGACGGCCGTAATATCGATACCTTAAAGCACAAATGCTATGTCCAAAAACGGAGTTTTCAGAAAAACGCAAAAGAAGTTTTCACCAGTGCACAATTCCTAAAATAATGGCTCACTACACTAAACTCTTCAACTCCTCAACAAATTTTCAAGCTATAATCGTCAAGAAGGTCAATAATAGTTTTGTTGAATTTGAGTTTTTCTGAAATTTAAAAAAAAATAAAAAATCCTGAAGATGGGTGGACATAGCGCCTTTGTGCTTTAAGATATCGATATGTACTCAATGTTTGACAACTTATAGTCTGTTGGTCATCAAGATTTATTCAGAAACATGGTGCTAAATATTACACAATGGTTTATTATTTTACTGTGTAGATCATCCGTCTGCATTGAACTCAGTTTTTCTTCAATAATACCTACTAAAAATAACATCACTATCCGAGATTTATGGGTGCCATTATTACAAAACGGGCGATCCCCAAGTGAGTAACGAAAACTGTACTGAAAGAAACAAACCAGTTCTAACCGTGAAGTAATTGAACTCTAATACAAGTAAATTAGTAGAGGTGTGTCGGTCAGGAGTGAACGTATTGAAAAGACCTTATCTTCAAAACGACCTTGTCTGAACTGAACGGGTTGTCAAAATGAACACGGTCATTCGTTCATCAACCCACCAATCGAGTTTACCGGATAAAATCCGAGAACAACGGCAGAAGGCCAACAAAACAAATTAATTGCCTGCAACATGTATAATGTATTTTGTTTGTACATGGATCAGAAATGTGTGAAAATGACACGGAAGTATCAACAGTGAAGCTTGAATAGTTCCTGTCTTTCAATTCAGTTTGAATCGTTTTTCTATTATTCTCTACTTGGTTCAACAATTCAGTTTGTTGGGTCAGCATCGTATTAGTAGAGAGTAAGGAAGCTAAACTGGATGACATGAATCCAAAACGAGAAAAAAGCCCAGCCTCCCACTACATCTAGCGAGCGAACTGTAAACTAGAACCTTTAATTGATGATTGTTCAACTTGCGGAGAGCTTCATATATTTATAATTCATTTTTTAACAAACAATTGGTCCTAAAGAGCTCTAGGTGGTCTCATTTGATGCAAAATATTCTATAGTATTTTAAATTTTTGAAAGAACAATATCGTTATCCCTAAAAATGTCGACTTTAGACGTCCAGAAAAATGCAACCCCTATCATTCACCACTTAGGTGTGATCGACATTAACCAAACGCTTCGGAGCACAATGTGGTGTGCGTACAATTTGTTTGGTTTATTATTTTCAATAAGTAATGAACTTTTGGAATCGACCAAGAAGAAATATTTTTTAACAAACCTCAAAATTTGATGGTTTTGGTTTATTATTTTCAATAATAAGCCTTTGGAATCGAGCAAGAAAAAAAAAAATTTAACCCCCCCTCAAAATTTGATGTTTTACGTTTCATGGTACGTAGAATACGAAAATCGAATAAAAAAATTTCCGTCCGTCCGCCGTACGCCGTACGCCGTACGCGGCACTTTTCTTAGCAACACTGGACCGATTTGGTTCAAATTTGGTATATGGGCTCCATTTGGGGTCTAGTTGTGCCGCGAAGCTTTTGGTTAATGTAGGTCACTTCTAAGGGGTGGAAATTAAGGGTTGAAATTTTCAAGAGTGTCCTAGCTCGAAAACTCTCGAAATAAAGGTATCGTTTTTTCACCAATTTTAAATAGTATTGAATTTTTTAAAATTTTTGAGACCACCCGGAGCTCTGTAGGACAAACCGTTCGGTCCCTACGAGTACTTGAAGGTTTTCCTTCGATAAAACAGAATCATGAGTGTGAATCGCAAAAGAGGTCTAATCTCCATTCAAATTTTATCGGACTAAAATACGATCGCTGTTCATTTCTTCGATTTGTATACAGTTTTGCCTTCTGCGTAACCAGTAATCAAATTTCCATATGAAGCTTTCTATTTTTCCAATCGAGTGTGAAGCGTTTAGTTCTTACTAATAAAATTGATTGTGAAGGTATGAAGCCAGTATGGTGTGGTAGGTAGTACCTAGCTGGTAGGTAAAAAAAAGTTGGTAGGTAAAAAAAATGTTGGTGGGTAAAAAACGCTGCAAATCATTGCTCAAAGGCTTCTTCACTCTTCAGATCACTGATCAGCTGAGTGAGCTCCGAGACCATTTTCAATCCTAATGAATGGAAGTGCTCTTCCAGGCGTCTCCAGCATTCGAGGAGATCTTCTTCACTCCTCAGATCACTGATCAGCTGAGTGAGCTCCAAAGCCATTTTCAATCATATTGAATGGAAGTGCTCTTCCAGGCGTCTCCAGCATTCGAGGAGATCTTCTTCACTCCTCAGATCACTGATCAGCTGAGTGAGCTCCGAAGCCATTTTAAATCCTATTGAATGGAAGTGCTCTTCCAGGCGTCTTCAGCATTCGAGGAGATTTTCTTCACTCTTCAGATCACTGATCAGCTGAGTGAGCTCCGAAGTCATTTTCAATCCTATTGAATGCAGGAAGCTGAAATTTGAGAGGGAAGGTCAAGGGAGAATACAGATGGTGGTAGGTGCTATTGATGGAGAACCAGTGATCTATACAGAAGGGTGATCTATGCAGAAAATAATAAACCTTTGAGCAATGATTTGCAGCGTTTTTGTTTCAAGGTACGTAGAAAAATCGAATAAAAATTTGGCCCTCCGTCCGCCCTGACGCCGTACGCGGCACTTTCCCCACTTAGCATTGACCGATTTTGATGAAATTTGATATGTAGGCTCCATTTGGGGTCTACTTTTGCCCCGAAGATTTTGGTTGATTTAGGTCACTTCTAAGGGTTCAAAAATAAATTTTGATATTGTGAAAAAGCCCTAACTCAAAAAATTTAGATATAAAGGTATTGTTTTTCCTTCAATTTAAGATTCTATAGAATTTTTAGAATTTTTTGAGACCATGCTGAGCTCTGCAGGTCAAACCGTTCGCTCCCTACGAGAATTCAAGGGTTGGACGTACGATAAATCAGAAACACGAGTGTGAATCGCAAAAGAGGCCTAATCTCCGTTCAAATTAATGCTGACCGAAATGAGATCGATGTTTTTCTTCGTGTTGGATGGTTGGTGGCTTTGCAGACAAGTGATCTATATAGAAAAATAATACACCATTTTGTAATAATTTGCACCGTTTTTAGATTTTTAATCGAGTGTAGACCTCATTCTGAGAATTTTGACACCAGCCGTTCTCTTTTTGGATGAGTAGATATTTTTCTACGATTTTTCAAAGATTCGCATTATTCTGAAGTCAGGGCCCACTGTGACGTCATAAATATTCGAAACTTTGAAAAATCACATAAAAAGATCCTCTCACGCTAGAAGGTCGCGGTTGGTGTCAAAATTCTCAGAATGAGGTCTAGTTTAGATCAAAAATAACAATAAACAGTTTTTCCGACGCATGCGCACACCCCATTGTCATTATAAAATCGGTTGAAAGGTCGAGGAAACATGTAAAAGGAGAAGTCATCAATCTGTCTGGAAAATGGTCTATCAATAATTCGGAATGAACACCAAAAGGGGGCTTTTGAAGGGGAAGCTGAAACGTTCGGGAGGGTCAGTGATGCCCTCCAACACTTTGACTGAGCGCCTCCCCGCCTCGTCCGAGCCGCCCCCAAGAAGTACAAACGAGCCTGAAGGAGGCGGCCGGCGGGGGCGGCGGACCGAGGGGCGGTTGCACTGGAGTGGCGGGGAACCTACTGCGGCAGGCTATGCGGTGGGTTGGATATCGCTCCCAACACTCACATATCTTGGCTACCGAACGAAATTTCCTTCCCTTTTTTTCTTCTTCGTCTTTCACCCTTATTTTTTATATATAGAAAATAAAAGGGGAACAAAAAAATCCCGAGATTTATTCCGTAGACAAGACTTCCCCGTTAAAGACGTGCTACTCGGTTTCAAGAGGAACATTAATGAGATAAGAAGTTGAGTTCCTTCGGTAACTCGAGAATCTTAAAAGGTCATTTAAAAGAAAGTCATCAAAGGGTTTTATTATCCCTTTTATCTGTAACCTTTCCTTTTCAGCTCCACCTAAATACCGACCTGAGTTAAACAATCACTCAACTATCCCGTAGGAACTGTTGGAATGTCTTTATCTGTCAGTTTGCTGTTCCAAGGAACGTCTCTCTGTGAATACCGCCACTTTCAAAAGGATCGGGGTTACCTTGTTCTGCATGTTACTCTTTGATTCCGCCCAACTTCAACTAAACGGCTGCTTGAGAAAACGAGACGTACGTACAACAAAAAAAAAAAAAAAAAAAATCATTAAGTAACAATGGGTAACAAGTAACAGTGTGGTTTTTACACAAACATAAATTAACGTGAATACTAGAAATCGTTTGGTTTGAAGAAGAAAAACGTCTGCCAAGAGACACATAGCTTCCTCGTATCCTTAACCCGATTATATAAATGATCCGATGCACAGTAGTTAATCTCAAAACACCTATCTCTAAGTACCTTTCACAACCCTCAAAGGGGACCATCTACACGCTAATTTGGACAATCCTAGAAAATTTCATCAAATTCGGATGAAAAATGTGAGTTGTGATTGGATCAAAAAATTTCTCAGTAAGGCTGGGAGTCGAACCCAGGACTCCTGGGTGGGAATCAAAAGCGCTACGTCGGAGCTATGGGGGCCTAGTGATAGAATGTATAGGATTTGACATTCTGACGTCACACGGGAGGGCGACAGATGCACGGCTGTTACAAGGATTTTACGTTCGCGCATGCGCATCGGCTACTATCAGTCCGAAGGTGGTGATTTCCATAGGGGACCATCAAAATACTAATCAGTAACATCCCTGAAAATTTCATTTAAATCGGATGGAAAATGTAGAAGTTATGGCCGTTGCAAGGAAGTTCACTTTTGCGCATGCGCAGTAGCTAATATCAGTCTAAAGGCGGTGATTTTAATAGGGGACCATTTAAATACTAATCTGTAACATCCCTGAAATTTTCATTGAAATCGAATGGAAAATGTAGAAGTTATGGCCATTACAACGAATTCACGTTTGCGCATGCGCAGTCGCTTCTATCAGTCTGGGGATGATGATTTTCATAGGGGACCGTCTACAAACCAACCCGCACAATCCGTGAACCTTTCATAGAAATCGGACAATAACATCGTATAGTTATGCGCGTTACAAGGATTTCATGATACAGACAGAAACACAGACAGACAGAAACACAGACACGGAACCAAAATTTTTCAGGAAGGTATGAAACGTAAAACGTGAGTGGAAATTTTGATTTTGGAGAAATTTTTTTTTCATTCTTTAAAAGTGAAAACAAAGCTTCCGTTACCTTGAAAGACTCGGAAGCAAAAATTATTAATATTGTAAGAGAGCGAGAGATTGGTTTTGTTTTTATTGATTAGAATTACAATTTGAGCCATATGGCCCACTCTCATGTTGTCCCTGAAGCGAATTACAATAAGAAACAAATGCACTAAGAAATAAACGTAAAATAATGGATAAAATTGTCATTCGCATTTTGAGTTTCAGAGCTTTCTCCTTTCTGTTTGTGCCTGTCAGTCGTCTGCCACTGACTGGGGAGGGTTCTCTGAAAGTTACTTTGAACATAGATTTTTTGGTTCATCACTTTCAATAATGAACCTTTGGAATCGACCAAGAAAACCAAAAACTCTCGAAATAAAGGCATGGTTTTTCACCAATTTTAAATACCATTGAATTTTTAGAGACCACACTGAGCTCTGTAAGACAAACCGTTCACTCACTCCGAGAACTTAGGGGTTGGACGATAAATCGGAAACACGAGTGTGAATCGCAAGAGAGACCTAATCTCCGTTCAAATTTTAGCTGACCAAAATGCGATCGCTGTTCGTTTTTCTTCGAGTTGTATTGAGTTTTGCGTCCTTAGCAACCAGTAATCTTTATTTCTTCGAATGGAGTGTGATGCTTTTATTTCATCTAAATAAACTCGATTATGAAGCAAAAACTTAGTTGGTAGGTAGTGACAACGGCGAAGTTGTGTTATTTGTTAGCGAGTGATCTGTTCAGAAAGTAATAAACCGTTGTGTAATAATTTGCAGCATTTTTTAGTTCCTAATGGACACGAATTTTATTTATTTATTTATTTATTTATTTCCATCTAGAATTACAGAAAAAGATACAAATGAATAACAAAATATATAAATCTTCTAATACATAATAATACACCTTATAATGAATATATATATATATACAATAATTACTAAATATAAAATAACATTTGGCTTCTGACTTAGAGTTCCATCAGCTAAAATTATGGAAATTAATTCTCCATATGGGCACCAGCCCGTGGCGGAGAATGAGTACCTATAGGTTTTGCTTAATTTTTTTAAACTTTTTTCAAGTAAACTTTAATTTTTATTATTAGTTATTATTTATTTTGGCTTACTGTCTGCATGCCCACTGGCCAAAAAAGAATTCATAAAATATTTTCTAAGTTCAAATTTCATTTTATTTGGTGATTTTTCCAAAATTTGTAGGAGACTTACCCTCGTTTCTTTCGGCAAGTTATTAGAAAATGAAACGCTCCTATACTTGAAAAAATTTTGTGCAGCGGTCGTTTTTACTTTCGGGGTTTCCATGAAGTACCCCTGTGAAAAGCGTGTACACAAAGCCTGCTGTGGAAAAGAATAAAGTTTTGTTTTAAACAGTTGCTGAACAGCACTCCTATTGTAGAGATCGCCGATCTTTAGCAGTTTTAATTTTTGGAAGAGTGGTGCAGTATGTTCCCTCCATCCTACTTTGGCTATGGCGCGAATAAACATTTTTTGTGTAATTACTACTCTTTGCATGATTGTTGCATACGCACCACCCCATATTGGCAGACCGTACAGCAGTATCGACTGAACCAAAGCACAATAGACCTGTCTCATAATGGTGGATGACACTATTCTTCTCAATAAAGAGAACACATACATACATTTTCTCAATTTTACAATAAGAGATGATATGTGCTGCTCCCACTTCATAAGATTGTCAATGTGAACCCCTAGGTATTTTATATGTGTGGAGCGCACAAGGGTCTTACAGTCAGTACACTTCTGGCTCTCACAATGTACTTCGTGCATTTTCAGTCTCATATCATCTGAGGGCAAACTAGTTTTTGACCAGGCAAAAGGTACGTATGTAGTTTTACCAACATTCAATGTGAGCTTATTCTCAACCAACCAGCTATTTACTTTTTTCAAACCTCTCTCTGCTTTTTCGAATGTATCCTGCCATGTGTCCCCACTAAAAATCAGAGCAGTGTCATCAGCAAACATCACGGCTTCCCCAAATTCAAATACTTTACTTTCAAACATGTGGTTTGCGTACAAAATAAACAATACAGGGCCAAGCACTGTGCCTTGTGGAACACCATAACCATTAATTAGAAGAGGCTCACTAAAGACACCATTCACTTTAACTATTTGCTTCCTATTCCTTAGATAACTCTGAAACCATAGTAATGGGACTCCCTGGATGCCGTTATCAAACATTTTTGTGAATAGTATTTCATGTGAGATTGTATCAAAACATTTAGCCAAATCCAAAAATACTGCCAGTGTTTTTTTCCCAGACTCAAGCAAATCACACAAATTGGTAGTTAAGTAAGCTATTGCATCTTGTGTACTTCTTTGGGATCGAAAGCCAAATTGATTTTCATTCAAGATTTTATTATTTTCGAGATAATCTATTAATTGCACTTTGACACATTTTTCAATAATCTTAGCGATCACACTCAGCAATGATATTGGCCTGTAATTTGTAACATGTTTTTTATTGCCTCCTTTATGAAGTGGGAAAACTATAGCCAATTTAAGGTTTTCCGGGAAAACTCCTGTAGCCAGACTAAGATTTATCAACTTTGTTAGGGGTATTGCTATTTGTGCTTTAACGAGTTTAACTGTTAGGGTCTGTATGGCATCAAAGCCAGGACTTGATCCTCCTTTAAGTGTTTCAATTGCTTTTATCACGTCTTGTTCACTGATTCCTTTAAAAACAAACCTTTTAGAACATAAATCCTCTGTCCTCCTATTTTTGAAAGGTCTATCTGGTAGGGCTTTGGCTAAATTTTTCCCTACGTTACTGAAATATTCATTTAAGGCATCAGCACATGTACTAGGATTCGTGATGGATTTTTCCTCCACAACAATTTCATCAATCGTGCTGGTAGTTGATCTTTTCCCACTAATTTCATTTATTATTTTCCAAGTTTTAGTTGGACACCCTTCTACTTTTTCAAGTTTGTTTTTGTAGTAATCCTCTCTTGCCGTTCTAATTATGGATTTCAGTTTGTTTTGGTAAGTATTAAGATAAGTTTCAAGTTTAGTATTGAATGGTTGGTTTCTCGATGTTTTGTACAAATGTTCTTTTTTCCTAATACATGATAATAATCCTTGAGTAACCCATGGTTTCAGTGGTGTCTCTTTGGAACTTTTTGGACTAAATGTGCGTGAGCACTTTTCGATATGGGTTTGCAAAGTAGTCATGAGATGTTCGTAACATGGCTCTACTGACTGAGCCGATAACGCTGAGCTCCAACTTTCATTATTCAATGAATCGATGAGCTTTTCATGATCTATTTTATTTAAAACAAACGGATCCTGTTCTACTTTGTTTTTAGTATTGGTATTTTTAGACTTCCAACCACAATGCAGAACCTCTGAATGATGATCAGATATTTTCGAGTGGTGAATCGCCGTGTTTAGAATTTTATTTTTTGAATTGGAAAATATATGATCTATACAAGTTTTACTGGTCCCAACCTCTCTTGTAGGTTCATTGATCAGAGACAGATATCCGTTTGCAGCCAACGTTGATAAATATATATTTTTACTAATACCTTTATTATCTTCACTATCTATGATGTCCAAATTTACGTCTCCAACTAAAAAGTTTTCTTGAACTCTTATATCTGCTAAGAAATTGGAAAATTCTGCCAAAAAAAGATCAATGTTACAACTGCTGTGTGAGCGGTACAAAGCCAGTAGGTTAAATTTGAAGTCTTGGTGAGATATTAACAGTTTTATAGCACTACATCCATGTATATTTGGTTCTACATAATCCAAGACTTTTAAATGTGTTTTTAAATAAATTACTGACCCACTGTTTTGATTAAAAGTCTTTTTTGAAAAGAAAGCCTGATAATCATGTATATCCCATCTCCATTCGTCCAGTTCATGCAACCAACATTCGCTCAACACTATTATATCGGGTCTTCTATTAAGTTGGGTTATTGTAACTACTAAATGATCAAAATTCTTAGCCAAACTTCTTATATTAATATGATATAACATTATACCAGGTTCAATTTTAGATACAAAATTATCGAGATCCAAGCATGTTATTAAAGTTTTCGTTGGATTAACAAACAATGTCTCTTCAATAATGTTTAAAGCTTCCATAATTTTTTATTTTTATAAGTGCCGTTTTATGTTGGTGCAATAACACTGGATCCCTCCCCGTTGATGAATGCGTTTGCAAATTTGTTGTTGATGTCGAGATCGTATAGTTGTTGGCGATCCAAAATCCGAACCGCTCTCGAATCATCTTCTTTCTTCAAATATATTTTTCCTCCCTCTTTGATCCATGCGTACTTGTAGTTGTATTCTCTGGCGATGTTTTTGGTGAACCAAAACAGGAATCTATTCTCTTGTGTTAGACGATCATTAATGAAAATACGCCCATTACCAGCTAATGACTCACGAATTGCTCAAATTTGGATGAATTTTCTTGATCTATCCTCAAAGTGATTGACCGCGAATTAGATCTATAGTAGCCACAGCTTGTAAAAATTGTGCTGAGGTGTAACAGTTTCATCCAGTAACCACATTCACCCATTTCTCTGATTTTTTGACCGTAAATGTGTGGATGAATCCAAAAATTTTCGAAATTGACTTTTTTGAATTTTGGTTTATTATTTTCAATAATAAGCCTTTGGACTCGAGCAAGAAAAAAAAAATTTTAACCCCCCTCAAAATTTGATGTTTTACGTTTCAAGGTACGTAGAATCCGAAAATCGAATAAAAAAATTTCCAACCGTCCGCCGTACGCCGTACGCGGCACTTTTCTTAGCAACACTGGACCGATTTGGTTCAAATTTGGTATATGGGCTCCATTTGGGGTCTAGTTGTGCCGCGAAGCTTTTGGTTGATGTAGGTCACTTCTAAGGGGTGAAAATTAAGGGTTGAAATTTTCAAGAGTGCCCTAGCTCGAAAACTCTCGAAATAAAAGTATCGTTTTTTCACCAATTTTAAATAGTACAGAATTTTTAAAAATTTTTGAGACCACCAAGAGCTCTGTAGGACAAACCGTTCGGTCCCTACGAGTATTTGAAGGTTTTCCTTCGATAAAACAGAATCATGAGTGTGAATCGCAAAAGAGGTCTAATCGCCGTTCAAATTTTATCTGACTAAAATGCGATCGCTGTTCATTTCTTCGAGTTGTATTCAGTTTTGCCTTCTGCGTAACCAGTAATCAAATTTCCATATCAAGCTTTCTATTTTTCGAATCGAGTGTGAAGCGTTTAGTTCTTTCTAATAAACTTGATTGTGAAGGTGTGAAGCCATTATAGTGTGGTAGGTAGTTTTACCTACCAATAGTTGGTAGGTAAAAAAAAATTGGTAGGTAAAACAATGTTTGTAGGTAAAAAAGAAGAAACTCGGCGGGGGGCTCCGCCCCCCTGCACCCCCCGGTTTATTTCTTTTTCCATACTCTGTATGAAATCATAGGAACACAGAATGTGTTTTTGCGATACTAGTCATCCGTTAAATAAAAAACAACAATAATAAATGTGGAGTTGACATTAACATGACAACCAATAAACATATCACCAGATGTTTTTTCTGTCGCTTTTTCGTGACGATTTTTTTTCGGTAGGTCATCGCAAAAACACATTCTGTGTTAAAACGCTGCAAATCATTGCTCACTGATCAGATCACTGATCAGCTGAGTGAGCTCCGAAGCCATTTTCAATGCTATTGAATGGAAGTGCTCTTCCAGGCGTCTCCAGCATTCGAGGAGATCTTCTTCACTCCTCACATCACTGATCAGCTGAGTGAGCTCCGAAGCCATTTTCAATCCTATTGAATGGAGGTGCTCTTCCAGGCGTCTCCAGCATTCGAAGAGATCTTCTTCACTCCTCACATCACTGATCAGCTGAGTGAGCTCGAAAGCCATTTTCAATCCTATTGAATGGAAGTGCTCTTCCAGGCGTCTCCAGCATTCGAGGAGATCTTCTTCACTCCTCACATCACTGATCAGCTGAGTGAGCTCGAAAGCCATTTTCAATCCTATTGAATGGAAGTGCTCTTCCAGGCGTCTCCAGCATTCGAGGAGATCTTCTTCATTCTTCTGATCACTGATCAGCTGAGTGAGCTCCGAAGCCATTTTCAATCCTATTGAACGCAGGAGCTGAAATTTGAGAGGGAAGGTCAAGGGAGAATACAGATGGTGGTAGGTGCTATTGATGGAGAACCAGTGATCTATACAGAAGGATGATCTATACATAAAATAATAAACCTTTGAGCAATGATTTGCAGCGTTTTTTACAAATTTACTGTATTAATTTGGTATTCAAGTAAACTTGAGGTTCAAAAAATGACTGACACCATCAGGATTGAGGCCGTAAAGCGGCAGACAACTCCAGGATCTGGAGTCCAGGTAGTTTCTGAGGGCGCCAGGACCGCTGCAGTCAAACGAGATAAGAGAAGTTCTGTACCCTTCAGACCGCCTAAGAAGATCGTCACCATAATATACCAGGTCACCATAATATGGTTTCATTCATATTATGAATTCCGGTTTATCGACTGATTTGTTTTTTTTTTTACACCTGTCTGTGGGTTCGCTCTATTTCACAGGTTCGTTAAGATTGGATTAGAATTATGTGGACACCATGTGCGTTTCAATAACGGTATCCCAATAACGCTAGTTATCAGCGTTGCCACGTTTATTGGTACATTTTGGGTACAACATTGGTGTTCGCGCCGAGAGGCCTGAGGAGTGATGCACTCAATGTGCCCTCCAGTGCATGAAGTATTAGTTTAGTTGGTTCCCTAACCGCGGCTATCGTTAATTAGTGTCTGTTTTGTCGAGAACACTGCAAAACTTGAAAGACCTGTCCGAAGTATATTCGAGTCCGATTCTATGAGATGAATTATACAGAATCCGTGCTTCTTCCTAATTATTATTATAACTTCATTCATTATAAAAAGGTCTTCTCACGCTAGAAGGTCGCGGTTGGTGTCAAAATTCTCAGAATGAGTTCTAGTTTAGATTAAAAATAACAATAGGTAAACAGTTTTTCCGACCCATGCGCACACCCCTTTGGAGCTCACGTACTTCGTTTTAAGTAAAATCAAATTTTTAGCAATCATGATTTATTTCTCACTTTTACACTACCCCCCCCCCCCCCCATAAACATAAATCATAGGCATAAAAAAAGGGTTGAGTAAGTTTTTAGAGTAAGTCCTGGATAAGAGTTCATTTACAGCAGATTTATTTTCAAAAACGGAGAGAAAATTTGGTTTTTTAGCCGAATTTGTGTAAACAAGTTGAAAAAAGGGAGCTCACCTTGTAATAATAATGATCTTGTATAATTGCGGGAGATCAACAATAGGGCATGCGCCTGGGTAGGAAAAATCGTTTATTGTTATTTTTAATCTAAGGTAAACCTCATTCTGATAATTTTGGTACCAACTGTGACCTTCTAGCGTGTGTAAATCTTTTCCTATGAATTTTTAAAGTTTCGACCGTTTATGACGTCACAGTGGGCTGGGGGGCCCCGCCCAGGCGAGAGGGGTGCGTGACGTCATAAACGGTTGAAACTTTTAAAAATCGTAGAAACAGATCTACTCACGCTAGAAAGTCACGGTTGGTGCCAAAATTGTCAGGATGTAGTCTACTTTCGATTAAAAATCTAAGAAAAATTAAGGCGCACCCCCCATTGCAATATGTTGTATGTTGGATCCCAACGGTTCCTGTTGAATGTAGTTCTGTGGACTTGTCAGCTTTTGATCCCTAACGCCTCATATAAAAATTAATAAAATTTACGGAAAATTATTGGGCTGGGATTCGCCTTCTAGCGTGTAACTTGGCCAACGACATTGAATAATCGTACCCTTCGTTTGTGCCTTCAAACGCCATATGTGAGGGTCGTAACTCGAATACCGCGCAGCTACTTATTTTATGTAAACAAAGGTGGAAGAGGCGAAAAGAGAGCGGAGGGAGTGACGAGGGTCTCCCGTCCCTTGAAGGGTACTGCAGATTTCCATTGTAAATAGGCTGTTTGAAATGCGGCGTTAGAGAGTCTATTCATACTAATGAAAGATTTTACATGTTTGAGCCCCTACCGTCGCGCCGTTTTCCTTCTTCTCAACAAGGTCACTGCGTATACGCGTAGGTATAATGTCCCGTAAACATCCAGCTCGTGTACCAATAATAAACACTGCCTATTATTACTGCCATAAACAGGTTTATACAAGGTACGGCAGTAAACTCCGGAGAATGTAAATTTCTTTTATCGGAACACCAGGAGAAAGACATTACATAAAATTTATGTAGAACTACGCCAGGGAGTTCCCTGCTAGTACATTTAATGTACTAGCAGGGAACTTCCTGGCGTAGTTCTACGTTTACTGAAATTATCCACAGCGAACCGAAGAAAAGAGTTGAGGAGCTGAACTTATTTTATGGCATCCTTACTACGGGAGGAGGGTGAAAATACGTCTAAAGATCAAAATTTCATGTTTTCACAGTCAAAAAACGATGGAAATTATCATACCCACAAGGAATTATGATGACTTCGAAGAGGGAAAATGAAAAATCGTAAGTATTTTGATGGCTAAAAATATTCTTGGAGATTTCCAGTAGATACGCTATGGAGAACTAAGCTCACTCCTCCTAGGTCGATTTTGCAACCATGCGCAATCATTTGAGTGAAGATTGTCGCGAAATGAATGTACATCCTTAATCTAGCACCGGTGAAAGTAAATTGTAGGTGATGAAAAAAATGGGACAATTTTCCTCATTTCTTTGGTTTTACTGACCAATAATTATACTTAATTTTTCCTGATATTATGTTCTGCCGAATTAATTCGAATCTGACCGAATGGTGAGGGTCAGACATTTTTTGTTTTTACTCTTCTTTTTTGTGTGATTTGGAACACAATCTAGATGTTTTTTGGTTCCATTTAAGTGTGAGTTCTCCAAGTTTTTGTGTTCAGTCTTGTCTTGTATGTTAATCGAATGCCTTTGTTCTATACTGCGTCGTCTTTTACATCAAATCACATCATGCAAACGAACCATATGAATTCGTGTCAGGTCAGTGAAGAGACCTCCGATCGATAGGTTTTCAACCTTTCCAAAGAAGCGGTGAAGCACCTAGAAAATATTATGGAGCGAGAGTCGAAAAAAAAACTTACTTGTTCCTTTCGTGTACCCATCAAAAGACTGAGAAGAGCTCTCGGGAAAAGAGAAAGGTGAACAAAAAGTATAAAAAGGGAGACGAAGACGGGGAGTTAGACGAAAAAAATACTCGAAACGGAGCTCGAGAAATGAACGGTAAAAGCAATAGGGAGCGAAGGACGAGAGAAAAACGATATTTCCACAAGTTAGCCACTTCCTACCCCGTCCTTTTCTCGGTATTAGAGAAGCGCTCTCTGTATCCCCCTATCGCCTCCTTCATATCGCCCCCCTTTCATATTGCCCCCTCAGCTATTGCCCCCCTTCACTTCCATGGAAGGTCCATCGGTTTTTTCGACACCAGTCACCCACTTCTAACGGCCATTTGTGTATATTTGCCCTTATAAAAGTGAGATTGCAGGGCTCGGCTGAGAGCCTGGAAAGTAGGACCTCAGGCCTCAAACACTTATTATGTTCTTTGGGCAGACGACGTCGGAAGGAGGAACGAGAATAACTTTATTTCATCCTTGCCTTTATTACGCCTGCAGAGATTTTCCTAGAATTTTTTTCTATCAAAATATACTGGAAATTAGTGTTTGACGGAATTCTGAGAGGAAGTCTATTTGAAATAAACCTTTGCTGGAACCCGTCCAAACTTTCCATGCAATTTATGCAAATATTTTGGTTTTGTTTCCAATCTTTTAGAACTATAGATTTCAACTTGCTTAACAGTTTCACTCAATGATGGCTAATTTGGATTATCTTAGATCACTGAAAATATAATCTCAAATCCCGATATGCTCAAGGGGTGATGAGATTCTAGGTAAGTTGTTTATCCTTTACCTGTAGGTAGGATATACCTAAAATACCTAGGATCCTCGTATGAATCTGGGTTATTCCAGCACCTGAAGATTTAGAGTGTTTTCGAGATATGTTATGATGATGTGTAATTCATTAATAATTAAAGGAATGTTTATCGTGAATCTTGAATCGGAAACTACATCATAATTAGGAAGCTGTGAGGTTTGGTGTAATGAACACGTCCTGGGAAGGTTGCGGCATCATCTTCCTTAAAGCTCGTCAGGAATTTCCCCGGTTTTGCTAATGAGCGTTGAGGGAAGAGGGGGCTGGCACTTGATAACTAACCGCAGGTATGAGGGCTAGATGAGTTGGGGAAGGTTTGGAGTTAAGTCGAAAATGAACGCGATAATCAGGACAGGGGTCGGGTTTTCCAAAGGTCGGGTAACCGGGGAAGATCCGGGTGGATTTGATAGGAGTTTGCCATCTGTAGGAGGGTGCAGTCCGAGTACAATAATCTCATGAGACAATGACCATAACCCCGTTGGAGGTCGTAAATCAATCAATTTACTGAAATAGTCCGGAGATATTACATAACTACTATGTACGTAATTAAACGAAAGCCATCATTCACCTTACATTTTTTAAACTATAAATTTCGTTATATTATCTACTCTCGACGACTCTTTGAGCGACTGCTTGGGAGTTATGAGAAAGTGAGTGGATTCGTCGAATTGAATGAGTGAAGGGAGTGGTTCAGGTTTACCAACTATTGACCACAAGAACCTAGTTGAATTGTTATGGTGAGTGCTGTTTAAATTGTCAAAGTACGATCAAATAGAATAGTAATTTTGCGTTCTTACCAGCACACATGCTCCCAGATATTTGAAGTAATTGTTTAATTACTAAAAACTTGGTAAAGTGTTGAAATATCAGTACTCCACCAAAGTCACAAACTAAGCTCAATCACCCAGCAACTTTACTGATTTACATGTTTCCCCTTGATGTAGCTGTATGTAATCATCAGGTGTAGTCTTGAATTTCAAAATCCGAAATAATTCTGCAAATAAATTTTGGAAACATAACGAAATGTGAGTGTCACAGAGGTTTGCTTTAGTCTTCGCCCAATTGGTTTTCATCGTTTTTGGAGCCTATAGCGGAAGAGAGTTGGGGAAGAGGAAGAGAGTTGGGGCCTTTCCCGCCATTTCAACAACTCTCCTCATGCTAATAAAAGCAAGTAGGTTGTACTAATATAAAGTCCTGTACGGTGCTGAAGACGTGTGTTGCTCGTCAGAACAAGGGCGCAACTTTATTGGTCGTCAGTCCTTGGAGCTATACCAAAGGTTAATAATCGTTGTAATTTTTTGTCGCTAATGTTTTCTGTGAATGTTGAAGGCATTGTTCAAGAAGAAGAAAAATAATGTTTCTAAGTACAACAGCTGTACCTACTGTTAACAATGTCGAGAAAACGATCATTTCGTCAATCCTTCATCCTTCATATAATAAAGTAATGTAAAAAAATGCAAATTATTTATGCGCTGCTGACGGTATCATTTCATTACGAGTATATCAAAGTGCGTCGGTAAATTTTTCAGAATATTCTGTAAAGATTTGATTTTCGGAAATTTCTACTTTAAATTTCACATTTTTGTGAGATTATAGTAGATATAAATAGACATTTAGCGCACAAATAAAAGATACTCCCCTATAAATACCCATTCATACTTTTCCTACTTTACAATATTACTAATAACGATAATCCAAGAAAACATTGAATTTTCCAGATGTGCTCTGTATGAAGTGTTTTCAGAATTTTTACTTAATTTACTCTTCCATTGCCAAATTCACTTACTATGGTCCTCTTGATGGCTATAACCAGCGCCAGGGGCCTCCGATGTAAAATAATAGGCTTCTCTTGCAATTTAGAGGATAGCAGGAACTAATGCTGTTCATGCCGATTTTCTCAACTACGAGCATACTTCAACGTAAAACTTCTTTACAAAACTGACTCTGAAATCAGGAACTGTTTCAGTTTCCTGAATGACTTTTGAATCGGTCAATCGCCCTATTGAGCAATGACTACACCTCGATAGAGGTGGGTGTCACAATCGGGGGCCATCGAAATACAGCTCTTCGTTGAAAGCTTCTATCCATCAACCTCCGTGACACAAAACATGCTCCCACGTACTTAACCTCTCCATTCTGGAAATAGTCACTCCTTGTTTTGTAATCCCTCTCCGATAATGTGGTTTAAACAATTCACTGGGACTACTATTGACTGAAGTTAGTAGGTGTCGTGCTGGGACTCAGTAATGGTCTCCAGCTGTTGATGGTCCGATAACGACTGAACTGTGTAGAACAGCTTCATTTGTGGCACTGGGTGATTGTGACAATTCAAGTTATTTGGATATAGTTTGTCGCTGAAGTACAGTCAATCAAGGCAAACTGTGCACATGATGACTGTGCACATTCATGTGAACATTTTCATTTGTACTAAAACACCCAAAAAACAAGAAACAATAAGAAAGAAATACGTTCCGAATCATTTTGGGACCTACTTAACCCACCAGTGGGTGCTATGCCGACTGTGACATTAGTGGACGCTAGCGGTACTCTGTACCGCACATACATTTTCCATCATTTCTCACTATTTTTAGTTATTAAAATCTATGTTCAATGAATAAGAAGGATAGAAAAGGTAGATAATATTATATCAGATATTGAAAATCCCTACAATTTCTGACAATTTTTTCAAAATCGGATGAGAAATGTAGAAGATATGGCTGTGATAAGGAAATACACATGTGCGCTTGCACAGTGGCTAATACCAGTCTACAGGCCATTATTTTCATAGAGGACCATCTAAACCCCAGTCCGTATAATCCCTGAAAATTTTATCGAAATCTGATGGAAAATTTCGAAGTTATCGGTGTTACAGGAATTTGGGACTGCGTATCACACACGCGATTCGTCATTTCACACCTTAAAACTGACGAGTAACTAGTCGCGTATACCATTTTTGTAGGGGGGTCTGCTCTAGGATTAACATTGGAAGTCTCCGACATCAACCCAAGATTTACCGAACTGCTTCAGACTTAAGACAGGTGCGGTACGGTGCACCGCATAGCGTCATCTAATGGGTTCATATTTTCAACTTGATTTTCAGGTCTGGGATTGCTATCAATTAAAATAAAATAAACCAAGAGCAGAGATCGAGTTTACAGCCCATCTGGAGATGCTTGATTCTGTATCACGAATCTATGCACTTTTCAGTCCTCTAGATCAGCGGTTCCCAACTAAATTTTTCCAAGGACCCCTTCATCAATGACGAGGACCCCCACTATCTAAAGTTACCTAAAAAGAACCAAAATATGTGAAAAAATAAATCAAACTGATGCTATAAAACTTAGGATTTATTCGTGAAAATACAGAGACTTTTCAAGGTTCAAGAGACGCCGACGAGTTGGGTTCAAGAGATACTAGCAAGTTCGGTTCGAGAGTCACTGACTTATTAACTTTAACATCGAAAGCATTTTCTCGTTCTTCGTCTGTATGCCTAGGCCTTTTTAACGATCCAAATTTTAACCAACGGTCCATAACGTACGCGTAATTAACTTTCCGTGAAAAACAATCACTAAAATGTTGCACAAAATCACACATGTAAACAACTCGGTCAGGGACCGCACTACCACTAGCAAACTCCACTAGCACTAACTTGTCTCCAGTACTCTGTGAGCACTAGCAATAAATAACTAACAATATAGCAATAACTGACATCTCTGAAATACATAAAGCCAAACTAGAGTGTGCTAGCGTTAGTTGTCACATGAAGCCAGACGCAGAAGTCAACGTTCAGAAGCTGCAAATATATATTTAATTTGTATATCCTAAGGACCCCTCAGCCATACCTCGCGGACCCCTGGGGGTCCGCGGACCACCAGTTGGGAACCGCTGCTCTAGATGATAAGAGCTGCAGCATTGGTTTTGCTGGCGGATGATTAGTGAAGTTCCAAGGGACTCAAGGGGTTTCCTGGAACCATTAGCACCTTTTGCTACATACGAGTCCAAGAGAAGGTTAACCGTCGTGGTTGAAAAGTTCAGTAAACGGAGGCACCTACGATCAGCATCACTCATATTGTATGTTTTACTGAACCTGTTAAGAGTTAGTTGAATGCTGGACAAAAGTGGTGGATACCGCACAAGATTCAATAAACAGACGAATACCATTGAGGATCACATTGAACCCCAAGTTCCATTCCTTCCCATGAACTTCTATGGAAAACAATGATTACTACATATTGAACCACCTTTTCTGACAAAAACCTAAACACACCAGGACAGGCCTCTCGCCATTGATAATATATATTTTCTATGTATTCTAAACATTTAAATTGTAACAATTCATTCAATTACTGTCATTTGAATCAAAACTTTAGTTCCTATCGTGTTTAATGTGAAATTTCCTATAGACCTTCTGAGGTCCAAAATATTTAGTCACGAATTCCCGATAGCCCATTTTAGACCACCCACGTCGATGGTGGACATTAAAGATGAGTTTTTAACTTAAATGATCGCCCAATTAAGTTACTATCACGAAGAGTTCGACTGAAGCCCAACAATAATTGATTATGTAGTCATTTGTTCTATACGCGTCAAACACGTACAATGATACGCTCCGGTTTACAACCGATGAAAACGTTGTTTTCCGAATGAGAGGTGAGAGCATTGGAAACGTTTTAGGACCCACAGAGGACGTGAGGTGGAAATCCTACGCGCTGGAGTAGACAGAGATAACGGTCTCCCCGTGATGGCTTAATAGCTGGAAACTGGTTGACGACCCGATGAAAAAAATGGTGACTTCCACTCATTTCTTCTATTACGCTGTTCTTGAATCTCTCCAGGGTTGATTCAAATGACCTATCATATCCAAGTTACATTAAAGTATGCATTACATAGGTACCTAAGTTATGTTTAATGCAAAGCAAAGATTCGAAGAGATTTTTTCAGAGTATTACTCCATTTAGCCTTACACTACTTCTATCTTGGATATCGACTTGCCCTTAATCATCATATCGATATCGTAAATCAAACGATAAAGTAATGTTGAAACAATGAAATCCAAATCAGTTAAATAAAAAAATACCACTTGAATGAGTCAGAATAAACTGTCAAAAATAATTTTCCCACCCAGAAAACGCAACGTTGAATCTTTATTATCAAAAGTCAGGTTTAAACCCCCTCTGTTCATCAACAGATGCTATTTGAACAGCTCTGTTGTTATAAAGACCGAGGTAAGAACTTCGTTAGTACCAACTCTCAGTTGTCTGACCCTTCTTCCTTTTCAAGTTTTCCGTGAATCCTAATCAAAAACCCGGAGATGGGAACTTTTCCGTGCAAGGTGGTCCCGGTCCTTAACCGAAGTTTTGTCTTTTCAGAGTTGCTTCCCTTCAATTCTCATTTTCATCCAAAGGTAAAAACAGTATTTTCCCCCACCTCGGGTAACGTCGGTCTTCCATTCGCTATTTCACGAAACCGCCGTATTAAAGTGAAGCTTCATGTTTGTGTTTTATCGTTTGTGTTTCTTTTGAATGCTTCCTTCTTTCCGTGTACCATTACGAGGATGAAAAGTATTTTCAAGCCGGGAAGAGCCGTTTATACTCGCACTGGCTTCTGTTGGTCTTTGGGAACTCGTTTGCGTATTTGCCGAAAGCTTTGCGCTTGAAAATCTCCTTCTACGTAGATTACTGTCTATAAGTGGTTAAATTGACAAAATTATGGTTGAAGGAGTTGAGAATTATTTTATTGCAATTGCTTCCATTTCTGAGTACCCGATGTATCAACGGATCAAAGGAATGTCATAATAATGGGTTGGTTGAAAGACCAAGCGAGAGAGGTTTAGTTGATGAAATCTACAAATTCTTCTTCATTCTACAAGCTCACCATTGTCCCAATTGGCGCAAAGTATGAGGTGTTTCAGGCTGAGGCTCACTTACTTTGTTTTACAGTGCTCAGATTTTTGGGGTTCCTGCTAAACCAAGCAGTTGAGTAGATTCTCAAATATTTTGTTTAAAAAAAAGTCCATTTGCTGCAAAACACTCGGATTATGTGATCTAGACATTTTCTTGTATGTTCTTAATCACATTCACAGAACGTGCTCAAGATATCAGAGATGCCGGAAGGTCGATTTCGAATGGTGGTCACCAATGAAATAGTTCTCTGTGGATTGTTCTAGTACTAAAGGCTTTGCAAATAGTATGGGTGTCCCGTGAGAGAGCGCTTTGAGGACTGGCATGAGTAGATTAGTCTACTGGGCGACATGCAGGAGAATTTGAAGACATCATAGATGAAAACTATTGAAGAACGAGCATATACAGAACTGTGGTTATGGACGATAGATTTATCGACTTTACAGAGAGGGCGCAGAAACCCTCTAGTTTGTCTTGCAAAGTGCGTGAAGGGTTTAGGTTGACCTACTGAGACTCAACAGTCATCCATACATACCACTTTTCATTGTGGTTCTGGTCTGCATCATGAGTGACTCACTCGAAGGTAGGTGGCATGGCTCGCACATCTCGACTTGGCCAATGACTTGCGTCTCCTCTCTCAGAGGTTTACCGACGCCTAGGATAAGCCCAAGGACCAAGGAGATGCGGATAAACATGCGATACCAAGAGTCACATGTTCTGAGATACCAACCCGTAGAATAGGTGGAATTATTCGTTTATCTTGTAAGCCTGGTCATAAGAGATGGTGGCGCGGCGGAAGATGTGAAGAGCAGACGGGGCTTGCTTTGCCCAGCTCTATCTTAATGGAAGAATCCATTGTTAGAGGAATAAGAAAGTACCGGAGAATAAAACTAAGACTCGCAATGCATACCGATAATCTATTTATTAGATAGTAAAAAAAAGCTTAGTCAAAGACGGAGCAAATAAAAACTTCATAATTTAAACAACCATTTTTCTCTCATTTTTCATTCAACTTGGGCATATTATCTTCTCATGATCTCGATCGTCAATTCTTCACGGAATTAGCATCAGCGAATTTTTCATCAAATAAGGAGTGGGGCGTGGAAAGGTAACTGAAGAGCTCGCCGCCTCCCAATTTATTTTTTAACAAGGAATTCGGAGGTGCCGGAACCAATTCCCGGACCTGTTTCCTCTCCTACAGGCTATCAATCCTGCTTCATTTAATCTTCTTTCTGGACCTTTTTCAACGGCACATTTTTTACGATCCCAGCATGAGTGGGTAGTTTTACAAAGTCGGGATCCCTCTCCAATAACGTTTTTACTCCCTTCTTGTCATTCACTCTCCATTCTTTACTTTTTGATTCTAATGAATCAATTGAAATGAAAATTAAGGAAGTAACGCCTGAAATTTTGATAATATTGTTGTGGATTCACTCATTTAAATTGTCTAAATAGAGATATCATGAGTTTCATGATATCAAAATAATGAAACTAATGAAAACGTCTGCTAATGGGAAAGACAAGCTGTCAAGCCCGTCTGCTAATGAGAAAGCTGTACTGATTGTCCCTCAGAATAACAAAACCGAATACCATTAACGAATGGAACTATTTGATATTAAGATGCTTGATTGTATTACTATCTCTGATCTGATTATATTACAATCCCCCAAGTAGAACCGGAATTTTCCAATCATGGGGAAACGGCAACTCGATTCAAAAGAAGTTTGCGATCATGTTAACGATTGATAACTAAATAATGTTCCCGTTCCGTGTCTCCTTATTACGGTGATTCAATCTCCCCCGAATACGAAACTTCAAAGTTGAGATATCAATTTGAGTTCCTCTTTTTTCTTTACTTATTTGGATTTGGCTCCATCATTGAAATAATGAAAAAAAAAATTTAAAAATCACTGTAAATTATAGAGAAAGTTTTTTCAACAAGTTTTTAGAGAATGAGTCTTCAACCCGAGAGACACTATTAGAGAACTAAATTCTATATTGGTGGGCTTCGAACTTTAATGTGAGACAGCATAGGTGAATCCGCCTATGCCAATCATTTATCGAAATGGGATTGAATAAAGACATTCTGAGATTAGTAAGTAGTAAGTAGTGAGAGTTGCTCAATAAATTGGGCAAAATGTTTGCCTAGAAACGTTGCTTACCCATGTGAATGATCCTCAAGAAATCCATCAAATTTTGAAGGTATCTAATCTAATCGATAAATTCGATACAATATTATGATATAAAGTATAGTGAAAGTAAAGGGTTTCAACTCGAGAGACGATATTAGAGAACAAATACCATATTGGTGGGCTTCGAACTTTAATGTGAGACAGCATGGGTGAATCTGCCTAGGCCAATCATTTATCGACGAGGGATTGAATAAAGAGATGTTGAGATTACTACCTACCTACTCCAGTGGTTTCCGATTGCGGAATGAAGACGTTGTGGTGAAAGAAACAGGAATAAAAAGAAAAAGGAATGGTGGCGAGGAAAGGGGATCTTTTACCACTGCCTCGGTAAAACCTTGAGGTCAGTCCTGCCGTAAGGGGGCCGACTCCGCCTCTTCACTGCTTGCAACAAACTTACCCCATAAACTACTCTGGAAATAGACCCTCCGAAGCAGAATAATACTTTCAACTGTGGTGAACGTTGAAACATCTCCGTGATGAAAAAAGGGGTATTTTATCCTCCCAAAACCCGATCTTCAAACTAGCTCTTTGGAGTAGCCCGTTTCATTAACCCAGTCCATTTCACTATTAAGTCACTAAAACAAAAAACCTTGATTTGAAGTTACCGTAAAGAAAGCTACGAGTACATCCCAAAGGCACCTTTGTAAACGAACTCCGTTTGGTAAAGATATTCCCTTCATCTAAGCTCGATCATACCTTGAGATAAGAGTAAAAACATCACCTTGATTCAGTAATGGGTTGTTCATTGTCGAAGGGTAACCGAGGTAATTGATTATATTTTTCGGTTATTTCAGATTGATTTGAATGCGGTTTGCGACAAATTTCTCTTCAAATTGTATAAAAAATTGACCAAAAAGCATAGAAAGGTGCAAAAATTAGTGAACGCCAAAATGGTTAATGAAGGTGGGAAGAGGAGTTAATTTTTCTAAATAGTTATAAGGTTATTTATTTTGGAATAAATGATATGATCTGAGTATAATCTGAGCTGGGTTAGGTCCCCCCTCCCTAAATATATCATTATCAACGTAGTTCAGGGACCGTCATGGAAACACAATGGTAACTTCAAAATGCTATTACGATACATTCACTTTGTGGTTCTTCGTTCAAATTATGAATCTTCAGCCAAGTTTCATGAAAAAAATCGAATTTGAACCCAGCCGAAAAATTGGTTGTTTTACGTTTCGGTATTGGTGGACACAGAAATTAAAGTGAACCAGAAATCCGCTGTACTCCCGCTAGTTACCATGAAACCTTTGAAATCTGAGTCCCAATTTCCCAATCTGAATCCATCAATATGGGTCCCATCCTGGATCAATTTGAGCCTCAAAGCATACGACTGTTTATATTTAAAAATCGGCATTTACTTCAATTAAATGTAGCTTGCGAAATCATTAAATTAGACTGAACGAAACCATGGAATCGCCATACGAGTAACATTCCACACGGAAATCACTGAGCTCATCAAACGCATCAACTAAAACCGTTACTTGGACCCCCTTCTCGAAACAAAAATACTGCTGGACATGTATCATTTATATGTATAAGATTCATATGCCAGTATGGAAGCTCTTTTTGGGGATTGGGGAGGAAAATATAACAGAAGCGAGTACTAAGACTATTATTAACTCGTATTTTTACATAAAGTTATCAATAAGTTAGGTACTACAAAAATAAGCAAAATTTACATGAGCTCAAACACAACAATAATTTGTCCTTAGTAACTAAGGAAACGTTTGGGGTTCAGGTACCCAACAGAATTTGATAACTGTTATGAACGTCGTATAGTTAGGATTCAACGCATAATTATTCTCAGTTTTGTTTGTGACCTCATTAAGCAAATTTACATCAAGTGCTTACCAAAATGTGAATGTGGGTGACTTTAAAATTAAATTTTTTTTTCAATGCACTAACTAGTTAATGAACCTACAGTAGGTTTAGTAACTAAACGATTAGAGTGAAATAGATCTAATATGTTCTATAACAGCTATTCGAGTTTTTGAAATTTCGAAAGTTCGTTCACTTCACTCCAAACTATCGTTTTACTTATGCTAAGAGCGAATTTACGTTCTTAAAAAGTATCTCAGCTATGAGTATGCAAAATCATATTCAATATTTTCCTCTCTCGCAAACCTTTTTATCAGATTGCTGACCTCGCACTCTAAACATAGGGTTCTTCCTTCAAGTATGCGTAGTCACGTACTTCTGAAGCTCAAGGGTTGAAATCCCCTCCGAAATCTGCCACCAGATGGATCGATAGTCTCCTAGTCGGAAACACGAGGATCGCTTTGATTTCTGGGAAACTTCAATTAGAACGGGATTGAAAATGAATAATTCAGTAGTAAACTGTCTGGCCCTAAATGAACCTTGAATATTGTTTCGGGGTTCAGACTCGGTTTTACCTTCAAAGAAGAAGGGAAAAAAATCCAATCTTTCGTCAAGTCCCTCTGAAGGTAAACAACCTGCAAATTACGGGTTCGGAGGTATGTTATGCGAGTTTTCCCGTCGGGGATCTCAATCCGTATAACGAGAAATATCAGTTAAGCTGGTTTTCTTTTAATCTCATTAACTGAAATCCAGCTTTTTCTTTCTATAGTCGTTGGTCCTAGTTATAAAAGAGCCTGGAAAATAGTGGATAGAGTGAGACCAGCAAGCAAAACTAAAAGAAGCTCCTGATGCGACCATAAACACGCGAATACTAAATGTATTGAGTTACATCTACAAGTTATAGGAATAGAAGTTTTGTTAGCATAGGTCATTGACGAATCCGTCAAATCAGTAAGTTGAG
Source organism: Apolygus lucorum (assembly GCA_009739505.2). Taxonomy (NCBI): domain Eukaryota; kingdom Metazoa; phylum Arthropoda; class Insecta; order Hemiptera; family Miridae; genus Apolygus; species Apolygus lucorum. The sequence continues at coordinate 16,848,836 of CM019179.2, forward strand.
TAATCTCCAAGTCGTCGATATCATGTCTTTGCTAAGAAAGCAATCGCCTCCTGTGAAGGATTCTCCAATAAAGTGCATACGTTAAAATAACTGTTCCAAGTTCGGTATTGGGTCGACATCGTTTTTCCCACCGAGTTTCGTTAAGAAGCAGCCAGTTAACTTCCACATAACCAAATCTAAAAGCCGAAACTAAAATTCCAAAAATAAAAAATAAAAATGTCTATTCCATTTATATATTATTAAGAAAATATGTGATCACTTCCCTTACGAACTGTAATATTAAAGATTTGTTTACATGTTCAAGGAAGAAAAAACAAAGATTTGATAAGAATCATAATCACGTAATTTTTATAAAAAGTATAAAATCATGAATCCTTGATTACAGTTGAAATAATATTTCTTACCTTAAAGTTAGGTTGTATGTTTCTCAATTTTCTTACTCTATAGGCCACATGTTGACTTCCAAGTTCCACTAAAGTTTTGGGTTTACGATATCTGAATAAATCCGGTTCCAAATCGGGTGTCTATTATGTATGGATGGGCATCACCGTGTAACCAAATGATGAGCCAATGGTAATGACGAGGTGAATTTATTGTTTCAAACCCGGAAAATTCATGATTTCGGTACTGAACCACCCTCATTTCTCCCCCAACTGCATAATTTGTAATTAAACCTTATTCATCCTTCAATTTAATTATCAAACAATACCTACACAGCTGAACGAACAGAGTTTATGTCGAACACTCAGCAGAATTCACTATGTCGACGCTAAAATATTCGAAGTAACCATTCTGTATCCACGTAATTCGTTTTGCGCCTCGCAAGCCATAAACCGGAACCGTAGATCTCCGGAACCAACCCCAATAACACCTGCAATGGTAGAAATCGGCGACATTCCTCTCGATTTTTCATCACAATGGAGTAGAGACCATTAAAGGTAGCACGAGTCATTTAACACGAAATGTATGTTTGCTACCTCTGAAAACTTGTTTCCGAAAAACAACGGGAACCTCATTTTACAACCTAATCTTTGCAGTGGAGCATGATGATAGGTAGTTTTATTTCTTCCCAACTCCCAAAAATAGGCGAGTTTTTTTAACGTGCCTCAGATTAAGTAATGCATTCCAAGGTCGCCCCTTTGGATGGGAATAGGTCGTCTAGTTCGAACTAGAAAGGCAAAAAAAACTATAATAATTGTCTTCACAACAATTCAGAAAAATTTCGTCACTGTTTCAGAAAAGTAACTACCATTACATTTTTAGCACCATGAACCTGAATTACTTAACAAAATAATCAACGTACCAACATTCAAAATTTAAAAATAAAAACAAAATAAAAAATTCAAATTTAAAAATCAAAAATCAAAAATTCAAATTCAAAATCCAAATCAAAAAATAATAAAATTAATTTCACTTTCACATTTTGAATTGGAAAGTGAATTTCTTAATGTAACGTCTTTCTTAATGTAACAATTGTCTTCCAATCGAAGTGATGTTGACAAATGGAACAAAGACTACCTAATCATCCAAATTTATTATAAAGTAAACATTACTAAATTTTGATTATAAGGTACTCTTCTATGTTCTGTTAAAAAGGTTACAGGGGTTGTTGATAGAATCAAATGTTCAACTGTTCAACCCCAACTGTTAAAATGACCATGAACATAACTAAGGTTAGTTGGAAGATCAACGAGTGATGATTTTGAGATGAAAGGAAGTCATTTAAGGCGATGCACCGCCGTTTGCCCTATTCATCCTGGAACTCCATAAAACTGTAAAGTATTTAGTAAGACGATGTTAGGTCGCAATGAGAAAGCAGTCAGAGAAGTCATCGTGGAGCTGGACCGTGACAGCAAGAAGATGGGAATAAAGGAGGAGAAGAAAAAGTACGTAGTGCTACTTATCACCAACTGAAACTCGTAAATTGGCTCGTAACATGAATGTCAAATCCAACTGTTTGAAGGTGTGAACAACTTCGAGTATGTAGGAATAGACATTAGTAGTGGAAATCTTATCAGCCGAGAATAAACAGCCGAATTATGGTCGTTAACAATGCATAGTTTGTTCTTGCAATAATTTAAATCGAAACTCCTGGCCAGGATTGTGCATTGTAAAAATACGACATGTCGTTTGCCATAGTGGCGAAAGCTGGGTAATGGACGCCTCAGATGAAAACGACCTCAGAGTTTTCGAAAGAAGGGTCTTGAGTAAGATATTTGGACCAGTCTGTGAAGGAGAAACAAGGCGAATCGGATGGAGTCGAAAAATCTTGGTGCAGAAAGAAAAAAGGAAGAAAAAAATCTTGTTGATCGAAAAAGAACATATAGTGTGTTTTAAGGCTACACTGGCTTGAAAACTTGATAAGAATGGATGGTACGATCGTACATAGATGAAAAGAATGTCTTCAGACATGAGGTCCAAGGAACCACTTAGGGCGGTTTGGACAAATATCTAAATAAAAATAATAATTCAAATATAAATGCCTCGTTTCAAAGATTGTTTCGGGTATGTTCTGAAAAAGATTCGGGTGGTGACGCCCTGACGCTACGGAGTACGCGCTCAAACATGGCTCATGTGGGCTTTTCCACGGATTTAAGATTCAAGATGGTAAGAGACGGATTCATACGTGATTATTTTTCATCCAAGTTGATTGTTGTCCTCCTCCAATTGAGAAACGGTGACTTCTCTTTATGAGCAGTTCCTTCCTTAACTTCTCTTTATGAGCAGTACAACTCAACTCTGGTAGATAGCACCATAGCGATATGGAAATGATTTGACTAGATAAGACAAGTTCCTAAAAACTTCTGAGCCGTAAAGTACGATTTTTTACTGGTTTGTTATTGGAACGTAAATGCCCAGAAAATATTAGTGTAGTACACCAATTTAGTCTTTAAATAAACTACTTAGCCTTCTCTAAAATACTATTTCTGTTTTCTGTTACAGGGGTGTAGTAAGATGGGGTTGGTGTGGGGGGCCTTATGTTTGCTGGTCTTGTACGTGTGTATGACTGGGGTGTCTGCCAACCCCGAAGCCAAAAGGCTGTACGACGATCTCCTGTCCAACTACAACCGTCTCATTCGTCCAGTAGGAAACAACTCGGATAGGCTCACCGTCAAAATGGGTCTCCGCCTCTCTCAGCTCATCGATGTCGTAAGTACCCACTGAGTACATCTTTATTGGGTATTGATTAATCATTCAATTTGTATTTTTCGACTTATTATCACCAATTGTGTGCTTTAGTGAGAGCTTTGGGGGATCAGAATTTGATCCAACGACTTCGCTGTCGATCACTCATCACCCTGAGTTTGTACGAGTGACACCAAAATTGATCTGAAGTGTTGTGTGTAAAAACCACATCTTCAGGTACTAGTACTGTAACTGAAACAAAATTTGAAGTTTGTTTGAGCATTATATGATTATGGAACCACCTTGAAGTAAAGTAGTGTTCGTGAAGCTCAAGGTATATCTAGCCTTCAACACCTTTCAAGACCTGAGGCCCGGTGGTGCGCATATTTTTTTCATTAATAATTAATTTCTCTTTAACGGCTTTTGGAAGCGGAAGGTTCACGTTAAAATAATAAATTAAATAAAAAACGATTGCCTGCTTAATAGGCGAACTTAATATGCCAAATACACTGATCGTACGGCGGCCTACAATTAAATCGACAGGTTAGAGGATGAAAACCGATGGAATGGAGTGGCTAGTTAGAAATACCACCTATTCAAGTAAGTTCAAAGCAAGATGCGGGTGGTGACAATATGGAGTACTCCTGCAGAAATTCTTGCACCTTCGTCCCTTCAAAACTACTGCAAACCGCGAACTGTTTGCTTACCTACCGTGCCCTACTCATCCGCGAGAAGTAGTCTTGTTTTAGAGTAGAATGCTACAATAATGGCCTCTAATTGCCTTCTTGAAGTTTCTAGCAACCTTATAAGGAGCCTTGTGTCGTACCGTACACTCATAGTCGGTCAGGAACTATATTATTATTCTGAAGCTTTGCCAAAGAACCGATGAACTGTTATTTTTCGCTGGTCTGCCAAAGAAACGTCAGAATAATAATATAGTTCCTGACAGACTATGAGTGTACGGTGCGACACAAGGCTCCTTATAAGGTTGCTAGTTACTTCAAGGAGGCAATTATAGGCAGTGATTGTAGCATTCTACTCTAAAACAATGTTACATTACTACATCTCGCGGTTGAGTAAGGCGTCATCATTGAGCAACCGACCAACAAAAATATGATTGACATTTTCAAGAAACGTCAATCTTATGATCATTTTGTACCTTTCAATGTATCTGCCTTCATTCAATAATATAAATATTCACGTACTACAATAACCATAAGTTACAACCGATGTCAAACTCACTTGACTATAGTAAACACACTTTTACTTCACACACAAAAACGATCTGTACCATAGCCACCCTCCACACTCGATTCTCCAGCTTTAAAAAAATAAATTCCTCCTACATATTTCACCAAACACCCATCTTTCGTTCTCCACTGAGTCACACTCGCGGTGTTGAAACGTTTTAATCAAATCAATATCCATCAGGGGAAAGGAGAATGACTCAAGAGTGCAAATTATCTTTTATCCTTCGGAAAATTTTACAGTCCTCAATCGTATCACTTAGGTTGCTGAAGATAAATTTTTTCCACATTGGCTTGAAAAACTCAACCTGTCTTATCACAGCAGATTGTACAAAAAAAAAAAAAAAAAAATCTTCGGCGCGTTGGAGTCGGTCAAAAATAATGGGTGTCCCCTCCAGGAACAATGTTCTTTATAACAATAAAAAAATGAAAATTAACCATAAAACTTCAAAACATAAATCGACTCACAATGAGTTACTTTATGTATACAATTTACCGAATTAGATACTCGAGAAAGCTCCCAATCCAACTCGAACAACACACTTTTGCAGAGAACAACAGATAGACTTAGTTTCACTTCTTCACTGACCAAGGAGGTTATTTTTCAACTGGGGTTTTCCAGGTCACTGCATAAATTTTAATTTCAATGATCGTGGTTGTACCAAACTGGCCATCTCCATCATATTCTCACCCATGGTATTTCATTGAGGAGAAAAGTTTCTTACGATGATTTTTTTCAGTACTAAGTAGTGCTCAATATACGAAAATCTACAAAACACTGGTTACGAGTTCCATGTTTCTTCGACATTGCTTGAATTCAACTAAATTTTTCGTATTTTGGATATTGAGAACCTGTAATGATAGAACCTGGTTTTTTCGGTGTTTACTGATTAGGTGCGTGATTCATTTATCCTTTCGCATTGAAGTAATCAGCGGTTTAATCTAGAAGAAAGCCTTGGTTACAACAAAATACCTTGAAAAAATTGCGTGAGCCAAATTCCGTCTTCGTTTTTCTCTTTTGCTTTCTCAAACCTTATTTTCCTTTAATTTTTCGTTCATGATACAGAAGACACTTCAACAAAGAATGTTTGGTATCCACCATGAAGTTTCTTACAAGTTCAACATGCGAGGGCTATTATGCATGCGCCGCTTCAGACAATGGGAGTTTGCTGTAGTGACAGTTGAAAACTCAGGGTAGCTCAAAAAGATGATAGGTAGACGCTTGGGGAAGCGTTCTCTTTTTTTCCTCGAGGTTTTAAAAAATATCGCAACAATGGTGCTTAGTCTTTTCTTCCCATTAGCATTCATGCGCCTTTGAATAAAAGAGCTCTGTGTTATATTTCTTCGTTTCATTCTAGCGTGTATCCTGGGGTGGAATCACAACCGCTTGACGCGTTTCTCCCTACAAGTTTGTAACGCGAGGTTTAAAATGATCCCTCTGGAAATACTTAGGAGAACCTACATCCGCCGTTGATAGATGTTCATTACCGTTCAACTTAATTGCGGCAACACACGTCTTTCTTTCCATTGTGAAACGCCCCTTGATAGCGGAACTTGGAATAAACTGTCGTGAGGCTCCATTTTCCAGAGAAAGAGGTTATACTTAGAGGTATGCGTTGGATAAAGATTTTCCCCGTCATATACTCGATTCGAAAAATTGGTTTATACGAAATATCTAAAGGAATTTGAAAGAACTCCCTATCGAGTCGACTGTGAACTTGGGCTTCGTCTTGGATGCTACTACTTGTTTTGGCTCCTGTTGATCACACTAATGTTCCTATGTTTAGTGAATAGTCAACTACTCAACATCAAAACTAATGTGTCCAGTAAATATTTTCTCGTGACTTTGAACGGAGTTGTGGATATTTGATAATCCACCTAAATATCCACCTAAAATGGATACATAAAAACATAAAACTGAGTGTATGTTTTGTCTAGTAGAGTTGAATATATCTGGAGGTTGTGTTCACCAAACTAGACTTTTTCAAAATATCCTGTTCACATTTTCATACAACAACGTTTTTACCCAAAGGCTGGGTCTTAGTAATTTGGTACCCTGTAACGATATGAACAGTGATAATGATAAAGAGGTAACATTGAGTGGTGGAAAATGTCTTAATTTATATCGTACTTAATAAAGTAGGTGTTAAACTTGAAGCAACCTATAATTTATTGTACGCTATTTGATTGAATTAGGTGTCAGTTATTCAACTGTTGAAGTTAGTTTTGATTGATAAAGAAAAAAGAAACTCCACCAAATCGTGGAACTAGAGAAAATCAAAAATAAACTTGGCCCAAAGTAGGTTTCATATTGGTGGGGGAAGTGATAAATATGGTTAAACATATTGTTTAGTAATGCATGCATTCCGTGGGACGTCCCATTGGATAAGCATTAGATCAGTTTAACCAGTTGTTAAGTGAAAAAACTGTTTCACTCGATGTAATTTATTTATTACTTTAGGCAAGAAATACTGACCCCCCCCCCCCCCCCCTCCACCATTATCCACCTTAACATTTCTAGCGGTATGGGAGCCTCGAATCTGAAGAGCATTTTAAAATCCATGATCTACGATACCCAACATGCGAATTCGAGTTCACCCCCCCCCCCCCACCACCACCAATGGTGCCAGTCTGGCACCAAAGAGGAAATACGTCGTAACATTGAACTTTCATCTGTTAGTTTTGGTAGGCAGTCCGTCGAAGTTCACAGTATTCAAGGTGAAACAAAAAAAAAACACGAAATATGCTGTTTATGGTGTCCTGGCACCATGGTGGCACCACTATTAGTTCCATGGTGGTACAGAGAATAATTCATGGAAATCCGGAGGTATAATGAGAATTTTTCCTCAATTTCAAAGCTTGGGTACAATGAGTAAACAGTAAAGGAACCGAAATATTGAAAAATCGGATATTTTGTGAATATTATCCCCCCACTCACCCCCTCCCCTTGCGAATTTTGGTACTATGGTAAAATCATGTACAACTCGGAAGTTATTTGAGTCAAACGAAAAAATAAACACGCAAATCGGTTGGAAATTGAGGCCTGGGCAGATTTTATAAGATTATGCACGCAAACGCACGTTTTTTAAGCATTAACCCCCCTTTCCCCCTCTTAAAAAGCAAAATCCAAAATTCCGGCGCCGTAGTGCACAACAAGATAGTTTTCCGCGACGAACAAAAAAAGAACCAGGAAAATCGGTTTAGAACTAAGGCCTGGGCAGAGTACACAAGATTATGTCCAAAAACGCACGTTTTTCGAGCATTAACCCCCCCTTTCCTCCCCTTAAAAGGCAAAATTCGAAATTCCGGCGACGTAGTGCACAACAAGATAGTTTTCCGCGACGAACAAAAAAAGAACCAGGAAAATCGGTTGAGAACTAAGGCCTGTGCAGAGTACACAAGATTTTGTTACACACACACACACACACACACACACAGACATACACCTATGGTTTTTTTCGCGGATTTGGATTCAGAATGGTCTAAAACGGATTACTGTGTGGTTATTTTTTTTTTTCTGTTGAGTGTTGTCCAACTTCACCCCAGATCGATCGCATAAGGACGCCCAAGTCTTACTGTGGGACGTCCTAAAAAAGGGGGGAAGTAGGACTAAATTAAGTTCTAGCTTCAACAAAATAATTTGTACCACCCATTCTTATCACTAACTACTTACTCACCTACCTCATATTGTTACTAACATTTTCTTTTATTTTAAGTTCAACTTTACCACTTCAAATTAATTTCTACTGTTGAATAATTGAAATCTAATGTAAATCTTTGTCTAATCTAAAGGTTTGGCCAACACAACCTCCAGTTATGAGAATATACTTACTGTGTATTTTATAAAATTGTATCACTCACCTATTTTGATAATTTTTTTTTTTCTAATAGCTTACATTTACTGCTTGAGTTTTTCTAAAGGGAGAAAGGAAAAAAAAATAGGCCGGACTTAAGGGTCTTGAAATATCAAATAAATTCGGTTATTAACTGTAATGGAGGAATTCTTGAAAATTATGCTGTTTCTCCTCAAAATGACGATGATTTCTTACATCTTTTCTTCAAAATAACCACTGAAATTATATGCTAACCCTAGATAAGAAACCTACAGCAGTAATACTATCGTGAAGTGGATTGTTTGGCGCCACAAAGCTACTCAGTTGGGCATCTCAGTAGGTACCCTCCGGGTTATCATCACCCATCCTAGGCTCTTATCTTGATTATTGGTAGCCGTGTCTCTAGAGACGCTTCTTTTCATCTTTCTCTCCCTCCCCCACCTCAACTTCCTTTACTTTCCTTTATCCTAGCAAAAAAGAAATCCTGGGTGACCGCTATTTCCTATTAGATTTATTTAGTTCTTTTTATGACGTGCTTCCACCGTCTTTAAAATGAGTTAGATATAGAATAATATAACAAATAACGGAATCTTTATTGAAAACTCTTCAAACTACTCATAAAGCGTTCTTTTCCAGCAGAGAAATTGCAACAAAAAAAGAAAATTATTTATCCCAGCAGAAGTTCAAAATTATAAAATGAAATTGATTGTTGCTTCATAGGTGGACTTGTTTATAAAAAGAGTGCATTTGGTATCTCCACCATTTATAAATTCCCAAAGTCAAGTAACGGCCAATTCAAATTAAAATATCTCAAGAAAATTACAATGGGAAGGTATAGATAATTATACTTGGAGTTCCAACACACTTGGAAAATTAAATACGATAAGACAACCCAAAAATCATCATGAAATCGACATTGATGTATGATTTTAGCAGTATTTGCAAGAACATCAAAATACCCTGAAATAACTGTTCTTACAGAAATAACAATATAATTCATTTATAGACACCTCATTTGGTATGCGTGACTACCGTGAATTTCCTCCCGAGACCTTCAATCAATTGGAGTAAGCACTGCTTCCAATAAAAATTGTTACAATGATGGATGCTTCATTCTGTAATGCTCAAGGTCCCTCCTCTCTATATTTTCGCTTAGATCGCGCACTTCCGAAGTCTCGAGATCCCCGTCAGCTTCCTAAACGGATTTCCTTTCCGCCGTCTACCTCTTAACCCCGTTTCTGAGCAATTAATCTCCTAATGAAGAATCTTCAACGACAAAAAATTCTACTCAGGTGCGCTAAGTTGGGTCCTCCAAACTATAATTTTCTCCTTCTAAGTGCTATCGCGGTGAAGCATTTTAGGAGTCGAAACCCACCGCAACACGGAGGTCATAGTTGTGATGGATGGTCGTTTAAATAAATGATGTTATTATTCGGTAAGAAGCCAGCAAAGCAATACAATCGTCAATTACATGTTTAGTAAGGTTAATAAATAATATTAAAGTTAAAAAACAAAAATAAAACCCCAAATCACAATTCGTACCACGAATGTTTGACTGGTGCTGATAATGAATGAAGACTCACCACCATTCAGGATGGCAATTCTATCCCTGTTTTGGTTTATTGTTTTGAATAACGAACCTTTGGAATCGACCAAAAAACAACCCCACCTCAAAATTTTTAGTTCACCTCAAAAATTATGTAGAATCCGATAATCGAATAAAAACGCTGCAAATCATTGCTCAAAGGTTTATTATTTTCTGTATAGATCACTGGTTCTCCATCAATAGCACCTACCACCATCTGTATTCTCCCTTGACCTTCCCTCTCAAATTTCAGCTCCTGCGTTCAATAGGATTGAAAATGGCTTCGGAGCTCACTCAGCTGATCAGTGATCAGAAGAGTGAAGAAGATCTCCTCAAATGCTGGAGACGCCTGGAAGAGCACTTCCATTCAATAGGATTGAAAATGGCTTTGGAGCTCACTCAGCTGATCAGTGATGTGAGGAGTGAAGAAGATCTCCTCGAATGCTGGAGACGCCTGGAAGAGCACCTCCATTCAATAGGATTGAAAATGGCTTTGGAGCTCACTCAGCTGATCAGTGATGTGAGGAGTGAAGAAGATATCCTCGAATGCTGGAGACGCCTGGAAGAGCACTTCCATTCAATAGCATTGAAAATGGCTTCGGAGCTCACTCAGCTGATCAGTGATCTGATCAGTGAGCAATGATTTGCAGCGTTTTTTACCTACAAACATTGTTTTACCTACCAACTATTGGTAGGTACTACCTACCACACTATAATGGCTTCACACCTTCACAATCAAGTTTATTAGAAAGAACTAAACGCTTCACACTCGATTCGAAAAATAGAAAGCTTGATATGGAAATTTGATTACTGGTTACGCAGAAGGCAAAACTGTATACAAATCGAAGAAATGAACAGCGATCGCATTTTAGTCAGATAAAATTTGAACGGCGATTAGACCTCTTTTGCGATTCACACTCATGATTCTGTTTTATCGAAGGAAAACCTTCAAATACTCGTAGGGACCGAACGGTTTGTCCTACAGAGCTCCGGGTGGTCTCAAGAATTTTTAAAAGTTCTTTACTATTTAAAATTGGTGAAAAAACGATACCTTTATTTCGAGAGTTTTCGAGCTAGGGCACTCTTGAAAATTTCAACCCTTAATTTTCACCCCTTAGAAGTGACCTACATCAACCAAAAGCTTCGCGGCACAACTAGACCCCAAATGGAGCCCATATACCAAATTTGAACCAAATCGGTCCAGTGTTGCTAAGAAAAGTGCCGCGTACGGCGGACGGCGTACGGCGGACGGCGTACGGCGGACGGCGTACGGCGTACGGCGGACGGACGGAAAATTTTTTATTCGATTTTCGGATTCTACGTACCTTGAAACGTAAAACATCAAATTTTGAGGGGGGGTTAAAATTTTTTTTTTCTTGCTCGATTCCAAAGGCTTATTATTGAAAATAATAAACCAAAAATGTTCCTCCGTCCGCCGTAAGCGGCACTTTCCTTAGTTCCCTCAGACCGATTTTCATGAAATTTGGTATATGGGCTCCATTTGGGGTCTAGTTGTGCCCGAAGCTTTTGGTTGATGTCAGTCACTTCTAAGGGGTGAAATTAAGAGTTGAAATTTTCAAAAGTTGTTTTTTCACCAATTTTATATAATATTGCATTTTTTTAGAATTTTTAGAGACCAGTTGAAGCTCTGTAGGACAAACCCTTCGCTCCCTACGAGAACTTGAGGGTCTGACTTACGATAAATCAGAAACACGATTATGAATCGCAAAAGAGGCCTAATCTCCGTTCAAATTTTATTTGACTGTTCGTTTTTCTTGGAGTTGAACTCAGTTTTGTACATTCACACCAGTACATTACACCAGTAATCAATTTTCTAAATGAAAGGATTCTTTATTTCTTCGAATGGAGTGTGAAACTTTTATTTCATTTAAAACAGCCCGATTATGAAGCGAAAACTTGGTAGGTAGTGACAATAGCAAATCAGTGTTCTTTGCTGGCGAGTGATCTGTACAGAAAAATGATAAACCTTTATTATCTACGTACCGTATTGGAGAATCCGTCGTAACCAGCAAGTCGAGTACAGGAGGCGAGCGCTTTCGATGCAAGGACATCATCTTCAGGCCGTCGAGAGAGTACTAAAGTTTGTCAGTCCGTCGTTCTGTTCATATAGTCTGGGTGAAAGGAAGGTGAAAGGATCAGGATTTCCTTACTGATCCTTTCACCTCCCTTTCACCCAGACTATATAAATAGAACGACGGACTGACAAACTTTAGTTCCCTCTCGATGGCCTGAAGATGATGTCCTTACATCGAAAGCGCTCGCCTCCTGTACTCGACTTGCTGGTTACTACGGATTCTCCAATAGGGTACGTAGATAATAATTGTATTCTTATAACTAGCGGAACTAACCCAATTAATTTAATAATAAACCTTTGTATAATAATATGCAGCGTTTTTTGAATGGCACAACAAGTCAGTTTATTTTTGAAATACTCATTTAAGTTTCATCATTGTGGTTTCATCATTATGTTGAATGAAGGAAGGAACATGAAGAGGTTGCCCATATTTCCTGATCCGACCATGTCCATAAATCTCTGAATAGAGGAAGCGGTGATCCGTCTTCAAGTCTCAGACTTCTAGAAGGATTGTGGCACCTTAGCTCCTTTCGTGTACCTCGTAGTCAAAACGATACAGCACGAATGACTTCGAGTTAGATCTTTACTCGTACCGATACAGCTATGTACGACTGGGGCTAGCTCCACTTGTCATCTAGTGTCATTGTCTCTTTTCGTAGCTTCTGAATTCTCTGTGGAGCACTGCTTCACTCGAGTAAACCAGAGACGTGAAAGTGTCACGAAGATCCTCTGCTGCTGTGTAGTACTTTACATGCTTCGATCTTGCGCGTGACTCAGCTACGTAGCACCACCGCCGGGTGTAGTAAGAAGTGGCGTCAGCGTTGATAACGCGGTTGTAGAAGACAGACGATCTCTTCCTACTCCAGACCCCTTGGACTTTTATATCAGCAATAAGCCAGGTGAATGGTCACTACCTTCCAGCAAAATATGCTGGATAATAGTGGATAATACGTGCTGGATAATATGCAGCATAATATGCTGGTATATTATACCATTCCATAGGGCTGCTGGTTTTGGAATTTCATCCCTTACGATGTCATGACCCTGCTCCACTAATCCACCGCGCCCGCGTTTCAGAGCATGGTTTATATTCATGAGGACTCTAGTTCCTTCTGAGTTCTTGAGACAATGCATTTCTGACCTGAGTGCTGGAGAGGTCCAGGTTGTCGCTGGCTTGGGGGTTGACTGTGAGCCATTGCGATACGTTTCCGTCAAAAATTCTTTTTATCGTCTTTTTGTGGCCTGTGGGGAAAAAGCCTCGATCGCTACCTGACTTCGATGTTGATCTGTTTTCGGAGCATTTTCAATTCCTCTTTCACATGTTCTTCATGGTCAGACCCTGAAAAATCATCCCAATCTACTATGGTCGCAATTAGGATTGAAGTGGCCCGTTTCGAGGCAGTAAACACCTCGTTCACTGACCAAACGGGGTCCTCAATTGCTAGCCCACTCAATTTTACAGGTAGAGCAAACAGAGATTGTTCTTTTTCGGACACTTCTCGACCAAGTATGGCAGCGGTAAGAGTCTCGCGTTTGGCTGTTGATGGGAGTTTCTAATATTAGTTAATTTCCGGTTTCTGCATGAGGAAACTTGCGGTTAAAAACTATGTTACGGTTGTCAAGTTTGTATTTTGTAACTAGTCCAGAACGAGGCAATTCTGCTATGAGTAATTCATTTTAATTTCAGTTTGCAGTCATTTGGTTAATTATTTTCAATAGTAAACCTTTGGAATCGACCAAAAATTTTTTTTTACCCCCCCTCAAAATTTGTTGGTTTACGTTTCAAGGTACGTAGAATCCAAAAATCGAATGAAAATTTGGCCGTCCGTCCGCCGTACGCGGCACTTTCCTGAGTTAGCATTGACCGATTTTGATGAAATTTGGTATGTGGGCTCCATTTGGGGTTTAGTTGTGCCCCGAAGCTTTTGGTTGATGTACGTCACTTCTTTGAAAAATAAGGGTTGCAATTTTGATAACGCCATAACTCAACAAAATTTTGTTTTTCCGTCAATTTAAGATAGTATTGCATTTTTAGCACAAACCGTTCGCTCCCTAAGAGAACTTAAGGGGTGGACTTACGGTAAATCAGAAACATGAGTGTGAATCGCAAAAGAGGCCTAATCTCCGTTCAAATTAAAGCTGACCGAAATGCGATCGATTTTTTTCTTCGTGTTGGTTGGTGGTAACAATGGCAAAGCTGTGTTCTTTGCGAACGAACGATCTATACAGAAAAATAATAAACCTTTGTGTAATAATTTGCAGCGTTTTTAAATTCAGTCCACCTTTATTTAAACGTCTCGCATCAACTGACCAACTGTATTCGTTCAAAAAGACCCATCGTAGTTGCATGTATGATATTCAAGTGGAAACCTCATAAATATGACCTCAACTAGAAACGCGTCTACCTAGTTAGAAGCCGAAAATCGGAAATTTAATATTCCGCTTGGCGACGACAGGATGATGACAGTTTTTATTCAGTTCGCACGGCAGCGCAACAAATGGCCTTTAGTCTGCCACTTCCACTTCACGAAACGCTGAGTTAGAGCCAAGATTAATGTAGTGGAATCAACGTGCTCGTGACGTGGTCTCCAGGCGACTAAAACGCGACGCGATATTCCGAATTCCCTACTTTTTGTGTCGAAGCGTCGGGAAGAGTTTTTTTCATTGCTTCGAATGAGTTATGAATAGAGGAGTCGAAATGAATGAAAGTTGAGGTGACAGTACAATGTCGGGCGAGATGGAATAGGGATTCGGCCTTATTGTGATTTCAAACAACGAGTCGGGAAGAGACGGCTTGTGACAATTTTATATCGACCAGTAATACCGCGAGAGGTGACTGATGGTTCCCATCGTGTTTATTGGTCGATAGAGTTCAAATGAGCACTAAGTAGCTGGGAATCTGAATTTGAAGCAAATTATAACATTCTGTAACGACAGTGAATTAAGACGATTCAAAAGGAAACATTACCTTATTGATAGTTGAAATAAAGGTGAAAGAGCTTGTGGAAAAATATGCTATGCGAATGACTTTCGTGAGAAAACATGAATGACAAAAATCAGTACTCAGTACTCACATTTCAATGGATTGTCGACTTTAAGACAGTTTACTGTCTATATTATAGGCTCCATTGGGGGTCTAGTTCTGCCGCGAAGCTTTTGGTTAATGACAGTTACTTCTAAGGGGTGAAAATTAAGGGTTGAAATTTTCAAGAGTTCTCTAGCTCGAAAACTCTCGAAATAAAGGTATTGTTTTTTCACTAATTTTAAATATTATTGAATTTTTTAAAATTTTTGAAACCACCCGGAGCTCTGTTGGACAAACCGTTAGCTCCCTACGAGTACTTAAGGGTTTTCCTTCGATAAAACAGAATCACGAGTGTGAATCACCAAAGAGGTCTGATCTCCATTGAAATTTTAGCTAACCAAAACTTTTGGTCCAAAATGCGATCGCTGTTAGTTTCTTCGATTTGAATTCAGTTACTTATGCTTCCTTAGCAACCAGTAATCAAATTTGCATAGAAAGTTCGCTGTTTCTTCGAATCGATTGTGAAGCGTTTAGTTCTTCCCAATAAACTGGATTGTGAGGTAGAAGGTACCTATGAATTGTAGGTAAAAAAAAACGCTGCAAATTATTTCACAAAGTTTATCATTGTCCTGTATAGATCACTCGTCTGCAAAGATAACAGCTTTGCCGTACTCACTATTTATTTATATTTTTTTTTACCTACCAACCATAGGTACCTACTAACTACGAGAGTTTTAGAACCAGGATATTTGTGAAAATTTCAACCTTTAATTTCCTTTTGTGCCGTGAAGCTTTGGGTTGAAATTTTCAAAAATATCCTAGCTCTAAAACTCTCGTAGGTAGTTAGTAGGTACTTATGGTTGGTAGGTAAAAAAAAAATATATAAATAAAAATATATAAATAAATATATAAGTATAAAACATATAAATATATGAATAGAATATATAAAAATATGTAGGTAAATATATAAAAAATATATAAAGCTGTTATCTTTGCAGACGCGTGATCTATACAGGAAAATAATAAACCTTTGTGAATTAATATGCAGCGTTTCGTCTGTTCGAATGAATTTTCATGTCATTAACTTGTTCTCCCTTCCTTAAAACCTAGGATCAAATCAATTTAAGGCACCCACAACTTTGGGATAATGATATTTAACTGATAGGAACTTCCTGTCAAAGTAAACTTGATTGTTAACCCTGCGCGATAATGATTATGGTTGGTAGGTAATAACAAAACATGAATGTACGTACTATGGAAAAACTCGAAATTATGACTAAAAATTAAAAAATTGTAATAATTACTTTCTAAATATCATCATACTACTATAGATGAAAGAATAATAACATTTACATGTTTATTAGAAATCAATCTACTCGTATTGCACATTTTTGGGTGAGCGTGGCCGTTATTTCAACTTGAGTTAGAATATGTTGTGTCAGGTCCTCTAGTTGTAGGGGAGTATGCTAGTAACCACCACTGTAATGTACATTCTTTGAGACTTAGAAATAATGGTTCAAATTTAAAATGCTATCCACCGATTATTTATGAAACTTTTCTCACGATTTTGTGAGATCTAATTGACCTTCCGATCTTACAGAAATGTGTCGACGCCCTCGAAGTTCTCGAGGAAACGCGAACAACAAAGCAATCGTTTCCACCTGAAAGCCTAATCGAGGTTCTTCTGCGTTGTTTGACACCGACTATGGAAGTCCTGGGCAGATCCATCCACCCTTCCTTGATGACCGCCACTCAAAGCCTCCTCTTCCTTTTCCTTATAAATGGAACTCTGAAGAGAGAGAAAGGAAGAGAATGAGAACTCCCCCTAAGAACTGGATTTCTCTTCTTTCGCCTACAATAACGACGAGAAGAAAAGAGAATGGCGAGAAAGGGAGGGGTAAAGAGTTTGCTATTTATTTCCTCGCCTAAGTACGCCTGAAATATATCGGTCAAACGCTCCTAAGAAGTAGACCCACTTACCTCCAACCAAAAAACTTTTCTTTCGCGCGACGTTGCTCTTTTGTAACTGATTGTCCGACTCAAGTAATTCATTGTCTGATATCTATTTAGCTGGCTGTTTTTATTGCTGACGCAATCGTGTATCAGTTCTGGAAGAGACCCGCAAATTCTTCTGGTTCAAAGCCACCATCTTGATAGATTTCAATTAGTGCAAAATTCCTTATAAATGTAGAAGACGTATGTCGGTGAAGGAGCTTCAACCTTACAGTGTACTTGAAACCATGGTTAAAAAGTTGTATGAGTTGATTAGATTGAAGGAGTTTTATTCTTTCACATTCTCGCCATCTAGACGATCAACTGACATAAATATTCTTCGAGGTATTCGGGTGCCCCCCTTGTCCTCCTCGACCCTTCTGGCTTGGAAAGTACCGGCATAAGTGGTACGAATAAATGGAAATGAAAGGTACCATAAGAGGTACCTGTGAAGCATACTAAACTGAAAAGGCAGTTGAAAACTGAATGTTGCGCACTGCGAATATTGTTCCTAAATAGCCTACTCTTTCCAGTGGGCATAAACTGTGGCTGTAGTCGGTTCCAGATACCCAGAAAATTAAATAATTTATTATGTCTATAGTTTAGCATACGAATGGTGAATATTAAAGGGCAAGTTGTAGTCCTAGAAAGCTTACCTTTGAAAAACGAAAGAAAAAAAAGTTCCAAAAATGATGGAAAAATTGGTATTTGGGCCTCAGGCATTTTTTGTATCGATATTCAAAGAAATAAATATATGACGAGAATTTTAATTCAGAATTGAAGAGAATTTTAACTAAATTTTCCAATTGAAGAGAGTTTAATGGGGTATTTCGGTGGGTCGGAAATTCAGGTTTTTGACCTCAAATTTGGATTCAGCACCCTTGAAAACCAGTATACTCCAACTTTAAGCCCAATGATACTATAACATGTGGTAGAAAAATTAATTAAAGAGATCACACGTTTGAAAAAACGCTGCAAATCATTGCTCAAAGGTTTATTATTTTCTGTATAGATCACTGGTTCTCCATCAATAGCACCTACCACCATCTGTATTCTCCCTTGACCTTCCCTCTCAAATTTCAGCTCCTGCGTTCAATAGGATTGAAAATGGCTTCGGAGCTCACTCAGCTGATCAGTGATCAGAAGAGTGAAGAAGATCTCCTCGAATGCTGGAGACGCCTGGAAGAGCACTTCCATTCAATAGGATTGAAAATGGCTTTCGAGCTCACTCAGCTGATCAGTGATGTGAGGAGTGAAGAAGATCTCCTCGAATGCTGGAGACGCCTGGAAGAGCACCTCCATTCCATAGGATTGAAGATGGCTTTGGAGCTCACTCAGCTGATCAGTGATGTGAGGAGTGAAGAAGATATCCTCGAATGCTGGAGACGCCTGGAAGAGCACTTCCATTCAATAGCATTGAAAATGGCTTCGGAGCTCACTCAGCTGATCAGTGAGCAATGATTTGCAACGTTTTTCACCTACAAACATTGTTTTTACCTACCAATTTTTTTTACCTACCAACTATTGGTAGGTACTACCTACCACACTATAATGGCTTCACACCTTCACAATCAAGTTTATTAGAAAGAACTAAACGCTTCACACTCGATTCGAAAAATAGAAAGCTTGATATGGAAATTTGATTACTGGTTACGCAGAAGGCAAAACTGTATACGAATCGAAGAAATGAACAGCGATCGCATTTTAGTCAGATAAAATTTGAACGGCGATTAGACCTCTTTTGCGATTCACACTCATGATTCTGTTTTATCGAAGGAAAACCTTCAAATACTCGTAGGGACCGAACGGTTTGTCCTACAGAGCTCCGGGTGGTCTCAAAAATTTTTAAAAATTCTGTACTATTTAAAATTGGTGAAAAAACGATACCTTTATTTCGAGAGTTTTCGAGCTAGGGCACTCTTGAAAATTTCAACCCTTAATTTTCACCCCTTAGAAGTGACCTACATCAACCAAAAGCTTCGCGGCACAACTAGACCCCAAATGGAGCCCATATACCAAATTTGAACCAAATTGGTCCAGTGTTGCTAAGAAAAGTGCCGCGTACGGCGTACGGCGGACGGCGGACGGCGTACGGCGTACGGCGTACGGCGGACGGACGGAAATTTTTTTATTCGATTTTCGGATTCTACGTACCTTGAAACGTAAAACATCAAATTTTGAGGGGGGGTTAAAATTTTTTTTTCTTGCTCGATTCCAAAGGCTTATTATTGAAAATAATAAACCAAAAGGTGGGCCTCCCTTAACACACACACACTTATGCCGCGCGCGTGTGTGAGTAGTATTTTGTAGTATCCAAGAGGTCCTCCAAGGGTTCCATCTCTTCTCTGTGCATGGATACTTTTTTCAAAGACAGTTGGCTAGCTACGTCACACCATTAAAATCTTCAACTTTCCTTAGCTTCTCTGATTTTTCAAAAACATTTTCTCGACGAACAGACCCGATTACCGTTATTTCCGAGCCATACTCTTTCGAAAAACTTTTTTTTTTTTAAATTGACTGAATTACCCAATTGTATGGATTTTAATCTAATTAATTTTTCAGAATTGAAGAGAATTTTAATTAGATTTTCCAATTTCGAAGAATTATTTGGAAAATGGAAATTTTAACATGCTCGTACAACAAAATTAATTTTTTTGTCATTTTTTTCGATAGTGTTGTAAAGCCAAGGTTCTTATGACAAACGTTCATTTTCCGAGTAAAACTGAAAATTTATTTTGAATCAAACACTTCAAAAATTACAAAAATTGAGTAAACGTAAAATCTTCGTGAAAATGTTTTTTTTTTTTCAAAAATCAGTCATCATTGTTTTGATGCCCATCTCGAGTGGGTCATCAGAAGGTGAATTCCTTGAGTAATAATTTTCGACGTATTTCTTGATCGATTTCGAAGGTTCATTATTGAACATAATGAACCAAAATATCGTGTTCTGTTTCCAAGACAACGAATAGACTCTGAGACACCGCAATTCGTAATTTAGATGCTGAGCTACAAATGGAATTCCTTGAAGAACGATTGTTCTTCCTTGACTGAACTGATTAAAACCCTGGAAGTAATCTAATCGGAGTCGGAAGTTATCGCATTTCTGATTCAACTAATCGTATTTCTTATTCAAATTAGTTATTAGAAAGAGGGAGTTGTTTGGTTCAGTTGGAAGCTAACGACTCGAGGTCCATTCCAGCCTTCCCGGGGAGATCGTCTCTCGCTCCTCCTCAGGGAGGGAGATCTCTCCCGCACCTCCTCCGAGCGCGGATCTCTCCCGTCTCTTTTATAATTCTCTTATGAGAGCGGAGGGAGGAAAGCGAGTGCTGTTTGTCTTTTAATTCCCCCACCGGCTCTGAAGACTAATCCGTACTTAAGGGATGGAAGCCTCCGAAACCCCGGCCTCCTAAATTCACCTCCGGAGCCTCGGAGGCCCCCCCCCCCCCTCTAAACGGACCATCTCCCGGGCCCCTAGGAGGTTTGTCATTGAATAAATTTCGCGCGGGTTGGGATTGCTCCGGTTTTCGGGCGGAGGAGGGCGCCTCTGAGCGGGCTTTCAGGATAAAACGTGGCGGGGAGTGTTTGGCCGAGGGCCAGTCGCTCCGCCATTCTCTCACTACCCGATGTATTCCGATAGAGCATTGATCCGACGGCCTTTGCCCTCTACTCTCTCAACTTCATTAAATTATTTTCCAGTTGTAATCCTCTACTTCCACCCCTAAATAAACCCATAATTTATTTATGTTATTCTCTCCATTTCGGTTTATTATTTTCAATAATGAATCTTTGAAATCGACCAAAAAAAAAAATTTCTAAAGAAAATCTGAAAAGCCGTACGCGGCACTTTCCTTATCATGGATAGTTATCATGAACCGATTTTGATGAAATTTGGTAAATCAGCTCCTTTTGGGGTCTAGTTGTGCCCCGAAGCTTTTGGTTGATGTAGGTCACTTCTAAGGGGTGAAATTATCAAAACGCCTTAGCTCATACACTTTTGATATAAAGGTATCGTTTTTTCATCAACTTAACCCTCGGATAAGCGCGGCCTAAAAAGACGGTGCAAGTTATTACACAAAGGTTTATTATTTTTCTATGTAGATCATTCGCCTGCAAAGAACACGGCATTGCCATTGTTACCACCAACCAACTTGATGTAAAACATCGTCTGCATTTCGGACAGCTAACATTTGAACGGAGATTCGGCCTCTTGCGATTCACACTCGTGTTTCTGATTTATCGTAAGTTCACCCCTTACGTTATCGTAGGGATCGAACGGTTTGTCCTACAGGGCTCCGTGTGGTCTCAAAAAATTCTAAAAATTTCATACTATCTTAAATTGATGCAAAAATAATACCTTTATATCAAAACGTTTTGAGTTAGGACCTTTTCAATATTTCAAACCTTATTTTTCAACCCTTAGAAGTGACTGACATCAACCAAAATCTTCGGGACACAACTAGACCCCAAATGGAACCCACATACCAAATTTCATCAAAATCGGTCAATGCTAACTCAGGAAAATGCCGCGTACGGCGCACAGTGGGCAAAATGACCAATCTAGGTGGACAAAATTATTTTTTGGTCGGTTTTTTATTCAAAATTGAATAAAAAGACCCTGATTACGGGAAAAATAATGAAAAGCTTTCTTGACTTCAATGAAAGTAGGCAAACGGTGTATCATGATATTGTTGTTCATGTTTTATCTTAAATTCTTGACATTATAATTAGGTAGGTAGGTCCTACTGAATAATTACTTTGAGATTAATGACATTATTACAGTGTTAGACGAATATAACTCTGAAAAATTGAATTTGAAAATATTATAGTCATGTTCTTGTTCGACATCGTAGAAGATTCAACTGTTGATGTGCTTGAAGTTGCTTCTTTCAAGATGCGGCTTGTGGACCTGTCTTCTGCTGAGTAGAGAGCAGTGAGCGCCGCTAAGCATAACTTTTCGGGATCAGCAGTCAACAATTCTTTCTCTTTTCTTCTTTTTGTTTTATCGCTTGAGTCCTCAAACGGTTTTTCGGGACGCACAGTTGGTTAGTTCATGATTCCTTGAGTAATTTTGTAAGAAATGACAACTTCAAACTCTTTCCCACTCAGCCATGTCGAGTATTTGTTGGAAAAAATGTCTTCTTTCCCATGGCTATTTTCCCACCTCTCTCCGATTTTTTTGAAAAGTCTATCACAGCATTTTTGATCATTTTTAAATTTAATATTTTTGAAGGATCGTCGAGATTACCTAACCCGATCACATACCTAGTGAGGTTTTCGTGGCCATCTTTCTTTGGTAGCAAATTGATGGCGAGGAATCGTGATATTTATACCTGAAAATAAACCATTTTATTAAGTAACTCGGTAAACGCATAAAATCGCAAAAAAGGTGGTTGAATACCGAAACTAGAACACTTAAATAAACGAAAAAAAATCGGATTTCCTTGGCAACTCTTGGCCGTGTGCTACTTTAACTCCAAGATGTAAATTATCATTTTTAGAAATACGTTATGGCATATACTCATATACATACAGTATCAGACACTATTTTTACAATTTTAGCAGGAAAAAATAGTACTTACTCCTTTCAATGGTTTCCATTATTGCCGAAACCAAGCCTGGAACGATTCTGCCTACAACTAACTGCAGCGTAGACGAGAAAAGTTGGGGGTTCATAGTAGCTGATAATACGATCTTATTCTAACAGGAAACAGCGACACTTTCGATCGAAGTTTTTACAGCAATAGAAGGTTTTGATAATGTAAATATTAACGTTTTGGGGACTGCAAACTCATAATGAACAATGACTAATATTAGAGATTCCCATGTTTTGACTTGACTTTTGTCCACCTAGATTGGCCATTTTGCCCACTGTGCGGCGGACGGACGGCCGAATTTTTACTCGATTTTTGGATTCTACGTAGGTACCTTGAAACGTAAACCGACAAATTTTGAGGGGGGTTAAACAAACTTTTTTCTTGATCGATTCCAAAGGTTCACTATTGAAAATAATAAACCAGTAGGCCAAAAATTAGTTTTTAGGATTTTTGAGGATGTACGACTCGTATTAGTCATAATCACAGTAACATAATGGTGTATTCGGATTTACCACATTTCTCATGAAAATTCAATTGAAAGTTGTCAAAAAATTGTAAATAATTATGTGAAATACGAGTAAATAGCCGTGTGGGTACTCAATGAGTTCGTGGAGACGAGTAGAACATGAATATGGACTAACATCTTCAAAGCAGACCCAGCGTGGAAAACTCAAAATCCGATTCTTATATTTTGATTTTCTTAACCCTAGATTACGATTCCTATGAAAATTCGCTCATTAACTTATGCTGTAAGAATGCTGTAACGAAAAAACTCTTTAAACAATAAATTAGAACATAAAAACTTTGAGTCAATTTCAATAGCATTATTTTCGTTGAAAATCCTCTAAAACGAAGAAAATTGTTAAATTTTGCAGTGTTAGATCTTCTACGTACCGAGCTAATATTGAGTGAGGGAACTACACTGTCCACCCTACTTGATAGATTTATTTCCTAGAGAAGAGCCACTGTCAAATAAAAAACTTGATATTTATGATGCGTTAACAGAAATAATTTGATCGAAAATTTATTATTATAGGGCTGTAATCAGTATGCCGTAGAATACGAAGTTCGCAAAGAAGGCTGGATTGAAGTCGAAAGTTCTGTCACGTGATCAACATGGAAGTTCTTGCAAACTCTTGCAGAATCTTGTTAGGATTCTTGCCTGTGAGGCTTTTATGAATGTTGAAGGTTTGATTCTACTCGCATTTGGTGGTGCGTGCAGAAACTAAAGGAGCTGGAAACAAAGATATCTAATGACGATGCGAAGGCTCACAATCACCGAGTCGTGCGTGAGTGGTATCCATAAAGAGGAGAAAATGTATTTGTCTTTCGGCTTTCTGGTTGAGCTCAGTCCGCGAGACTCGAGTGCGCCCGGAATCAAATTTTCTTTGATGAACGTGAATAGTTTCCGAAATATGAATTGGTGAATGGGAAAATTGTCCATGTTAATCGTTTTTCGATTTTATGGATTTACTGGTTCACTTCGTTTTATGGGACTGAGGACCATTGTCCATCACGTTTTAGTATCATCCAAGGTTGAAAAGTATGAGTTTACGAGGTTAGCATGTCTCCAGGAAGCAGTCAGGATTACGGCCCTTTAACTTTCTGTTACCCAATATGCATGGTTGTGTACCTTATTTGTGTTTCCCAATTGTGAAAGTCAGTGATCAATGGTGTGCACTTCCACTTATACGCTAAAAATATTATATTATTCGAAAGTGGCCAAAATGCTGTTGATCATCAAAAATTACCTTCCCTCGACCGGGGATCGATCTCCTATCGTCCGACTAAACTATATTTACACTTCTGAGTCGGAGCTCGTTACCACTGAGCTAAGGAAGCGAATGGACAGAAAATGCGAAGAGGTCGCTGATCACAACATCCCCCCCCCCACCATTAGGAAATCTTAGGTACTCCGTTACCTAGTCAGGGAGGTGAGGGCAGCTTTGGCCGGCGTTTTCCAACCCAGTGAGAACGCGCAATTTTTGACTGGCTTCGGAGTTTTTTTGTTATTCTTCCTTATTGACGGGGCGGGGGATCTGCTGACCTCAACGTTTGTCCGAATAGGCGGTGGCTCGACTCGTGTCTTGAGAGGGAGTTGTTTAGATGACCCAATCTTTTAATGAATTAATGTTTCTCTGAGAAATGCTAAGGAGACAATTCGTGTCCGGTATGACTGCGCCACATTGTTGAATCATCAAAAATTAACTTCCCTCGACCGGGGATCGATCTCATATCGTCCGACTAAACTATATTTACACTTCTGAGTCGGAGCTCGTTACCACTGAGCTAAGGAAGCGAATGGAAAGAAAATTTGAAGAGGTCGCTGATCACAACAGTGCGACCGCCCGAAGGTTAACGTGTAGGCTAGGCGTTGAGCTGATGATGCTTTCTTGTGTTCCTTGAACGAGGTGGCTGAATTGATTGTGAGAAACAGCCAATCACAAAAATTTGTGGTCTGTGAAATGCAAGAATCACCCATCGTTAAAGATTTTGAACAGGGAAAATGGTGGTTAGGTGGGAACATAAAACAATGCATGCATTCCAGAGAAAGTCCCATTGGATTGGATTTTGTAGGCGATAATATCGCCACAATATTATAACACGCATTGTTTTTTAGCCCTTCAATTGCACAAAACTATTCCACTAAACGTAATTTAGTTAGTATTTTGTGTTAGAAATAGTGGACTTACCCCCTCCGGTCATGCCCTCAGCCACCATAACATTTTAACGTTTTAAATCTGGGATCTTGGATACCCAACATGAGAATTCGGGGAGGTAGGTAAAAGGATTAGAAAGGAAAGGGGGCCACATAGTAACGAGACCACGTGGTGAAAGGTTGTTTGTCTGTCATGTCAAGTGAAAGGGAGAGATAAAACTAATCCTATTAGCTAATTGTACATTCACCACATGGTGACCACATGGTAACCACGTGGTGACCACGTGGTCTTCTATTCTAAATTATGAATATATTATAAACTAGCTTACATAACTAAATTATTGATAAAATTATTAACTTATATCTATATCTATTTCTGGTTTTTGGTATCCTAGCTCCATGTGGCACCACTGATATCTCAATACATGAAAATGAAGAGGTGTATTGATAGTGGTCCCTCAATTTCAAAGTTTGGGTACAATTAGTAAGCTATAAAGGAACCAAAATATTGAAAAATCGTCTATTTGGTGAATATTATCTCACTACTTGCCCATCCCCATGCTAATTTTGATACTCTGGTGAAATAATGTGAAACTCGGTAGTCATCTGAGTCGAACCAAAAAAGAATCTCCCAAAACGATAGGAAAATCAGGCCTGTGCGGAATACAAAAGATTATGCCCGAAAATAAAATTTATTTAATGTTTATAAAAACATTTAATGGTTTTCAAGCCTCCTCCCTTCAAAAGCGAAATTCAAAATTCCCGCGTAGTACACAACTAGATAGATTTCCATAGACCAATTATCAAGAGAATATTACGGTTTTTTTCATGCTCACGAAGGAAACGCCCTGAAACACCCTTCGTATACCTACAGCGGCTGCTTACGCTTCTGGAAAAGACCCCATAAACCCCAAAAAACAAGACCAGCAAAATATTCAAGGTTACACTCCAATGTTAAATCCAATTAAATCTCTCAAAGGTTTATAATTTATGTGTAAAGATCACTCGCCTGCAAAGAACACAGCTGTGCCGTTGTCATCAACCAGAGATACTACCAACCAACCACTTGCCAACTACCTATACAGGGTGTTTACTCTTAAGATGGGCATAACTTCAGGGTTCAATTCTACAAGGTATTTCCAACAAAGAATGTCTTCTAGCAACTTTTTTTTAACCCTCTCGAAATGCCTTTTTTTCACTATGAAGTTCTTTTCGCGTTTTCAACCTTATGTCATTAAAACTGTCATAACTCCTGTTATTTACCAAGTAAATTCAAATGCGATGGTATCGTTGGGAAGAGCGTTGAATTTCCAAGCTACCTAGTATGAATCTGAATTCTTTTTAGCAATAAAAAATCAAATCAAAAAGTAAATTTGAAAGTTTTCCGAAATTTGATTTTTTTTTCGAAGTTTTCACTCTGAATCCCTGCCTATTTTGATGGGCGCTCTTTGGAAGAAACATGCTCAATGGGGTGCGCATGGGTCGGGAAAACTGTTAATTGTTATTTTTTATCTAAACTAAACTTCATTCTGAGAATTTAGGCATTAATCGCGGCCTTCTAGCGCGAGAAGACCTTTTTCTATGATTTTTCAAAGTTTCAAATGTTTATGACGTCACAGTGGGGGGTCTTGCCCAGGCGCGAGGCGCGCGTGACGTCATAAACATTCGAAACTTTGAAAAATCATAGAAAAAGATCAACTCATCCAAAAAGAGAATGGCTGGTGTTAAAATTCTCAGGATGAGGTCTAGTTTAGATTTAAATTTTTAAAAAAATCAGGCGCACCCTCATGTCAGCTTTTCTTTGGTTTATCAATTTTTCTTTTTAAAATTCAAATTGAGAGAGTAAACTAGGTTTGAATGCAAGGAAACTTGACTCAGTCACGTGGTATAAATCAAGTGAGAATTTGATGTTTTTATTGAGTAGAAAAGTGTTACTTTATCCTCATTAACATACGAATCGCATCTACGAATAATGCGTATTTTATGTACAAAAAACAAAGGTTTTCTTCGAAAAATCCACTTTTTAGCAATTAGAATTATTCTAAAGTACTACCATTGGATTCAGCGTAAAAAATTACTTGGGAAATGGTATCGAACTCGTCAAGTCATCTTGAGATGGAGGGTGACCATACACCGCGTAAAACACTCGATTTTCTAGTTAGACTCACTTTTTCTTGCATTCACACTTGATTTACTCTTCCAGGTTGAATTTTTTTTTTAACTAAGTTAAGTTCTTTTCGAAGTGTTCACTCTGAATCCCTGCCCATTTCGATGGGCGCTCTTCGGGATAAACACGCTCAAATTGTCAGCATTCCAACGGTTTATCAAGTCTTGATAAACCGTTGGAATGCTGACAATTTGAGCGTGTTTATCCCGAAGAGCGCCCATCGAAATGGGCAGGGATTCAGAGTGAACACTTCGAAAAGAAAAAAATTTGGAAGAAAATTTAAAGTTTGCTTTTTGTCCTGATTTTTTAGGAATGATTTATTGTTAAAAGAATTTGGTTTTACACTGAGAAGCTTGGACATTTAATGCTATTTCCAACGATATCTTCAAATTTGAATTTACTTGGTAAATAACAGGAGTTATGACAGTTTTAATGTTTTAATTTTTATAGAGGTTTTATTTTATAGTGGTGTTTTTACAAGATATATGCTAACACGAGGACCCGTGGAACGCGCGGGGAACTGGCTGGTAACGTAATGTAGAGCTTCATGAATGACGTCATGACTATGTCATTGTGGGGCACCTGTAGGTCATAATCAAGGTTTAACGACGTCTGACGCAAACACAGTTTTCAAGTGACCCAAATATGAGCTCTTGCACAAAGGCTTCAAATGAGACGATTTCATGTAATCAGCCATTGTTGAAAATTAGTGAAGCAGGTCATTCGTCGGAACGGGAGGTCACTGAATTTCGATCGTACTTGTAAACTGGGTAGTCTACCTACCATAACTAATAAGGTATTCCATTGTCAAGGTAATGACCCCAAAAAGCCAGCACCGACTGACTGATATTTCTTTCTGGGACCCCCCTCAGACCTCTCACCTGGAATAATCCAATGAAGTGCGCCTCAGCTCGTAGAGTCCTTTCGAATTAGATCATTAGCATCTTTGATGAATAATTAGCGGTGCCATTTGTAGAGCCCGGCGGGAGAGCACTCCCGTCGCCTCCACTTTCCAAGAGCTGGAAAGCTTCAGAAAAGGATTGTTCGATCGAAAACCATTGTTCGTCCTTCTCTTTTTCCGGTTTTGCGGGAAACTCAACAAAGGTTTTCCGTATTGAGAAGTCTCTCTTGAATACTCGAATAACGATAAGATGACGAAAATAAAGATTTAAAAAATCGTTAAAATCTTGTTGAGCTTCGGCGTGTTTTGAAATTTCGAATTCCAGATTCCAAGTAAATTTATAGGTGGTTCATGTACAATTTTAGGACAACAACCTGGGTGCTCCTAGATGGATAGAAATGTTTCTATTAGCTGCCTAGATGCTATCCTCCTGCTATCAGCTGCCTAGATGCTATCCTCCTGCTGTTAGCTGCCTAGATGCTATCCTTCTGCTTTTTAGGACGTCCCACAGTAAGACTTGGGCGTCCTTATGCGATCGATCTGGGGTGAAGGAGGACAACACTCAACAGAAAAAAAAAAATAACCACACAGTAATCCGTTTTAGACCATTCTGAATCCAAATCCGCGAAAAAAACCATAGGTGTATGTCTGTGTGTGTGTGTGTGTGTATGTGTGTGTGTAACAAAATCTTGTGTACTCTGCCCAGGCCTTAGTTCTCAACCGATTTTCCTGGTTCTTTTTTTGTTCGACGCGGAAAACTATCTGGTGTGCACTACGTCGCCGGAATTTCGAATTTTG
Source organism: Apolygus lucorum (assembly GCA_009739505.2). NCBI lineage: Eukaryota > Metazoa > Arthropoda > Insecta > Hemiptera > Miridae > Apolygus > Apolygus lucorum. The sequence continues at coordinate 16,877,858 of CM019179.2, forward strand.
CCTTTTAAGGGGGGGGAAGGGGGGTTAATACTCAAAAAACGTTTGTTTTTGGGCATAATCTTGTGTCGTCTGCCCAGGCCTTAGTTCTCAACCGATTTTCGTGGTTCTTTTTTTCTTCGACGCGGAAAACTATTTAGTTGTGCACTACGGCGCCGGAATTTTGAATTTCGCCTTTTAAGGAGGGGAAAGGGGGGGTTAATGCTTAAAAAACGTACGTTTGCGGGCATAATCTTATAAACTCTGCCCAGGCCTCAATTTCCAACCGATTTTGGTTTCTTTTTTTGTTTGACTAATATAACTTCCGAGTTGTACATGATTTCACCAGAGTACCAAAATTTGCAAGAGGAGGGGATGGGTGGGGGGATAATATTCACAAAATATCCAATTTTTCAATATTTCGGTTCCTTTACTGCTTACTAATTGTATCCAAGCTTTGAAATTGAGGGAAAATTCTCATTATACCTTAGGATTTGCATGAATTACTTTCTGTACCACCATGGAAACAAAAGTGGTGCCACCATGGTGCCAGGGCACCATAAACCTCATATTTCTTGGGTTTTTCGGTGTTTCACCTTGAATACGGATGTGACATTCGACGGACTGCCTACTAAACCTAATAGATGAAAGTTCAATGTTACGACGTATTTCCGCTTTGGTGCCATACTGGCACCATTGGTGGTGGTGGTGGGGGGGGGGGGGGGGGTGAGCTCGAATTCGCATGTTGGGTGTCGTAAATCATGGATTTTAAAATGCTCTTCAGATTCGAGGCTATCATGCCGCTAGAAGTGTTATGGTTTATAATGGTGGGGGGGTCACTATTTCTTCCCTAAAGTAATAAATAAATTACATCGAGAGAAACAGTCTTATCGCTTAACAAATGGTTAAACTGATCCAATACTTATCCAATGGGACGTCCCCTGGAATGCATGCATTACTAAACAATATGTTTGCTACCTGGATGCTATCCTCCTATTAGCTACCTATGTGTTCCTAGATGGATAGAAATGTTCCTAGTAGCTACCTAGGTGCTATCCTCCTGCTACTCCTCGTATTAGGTGCCTAGATACTGTTGTGAATATTACTCCAGATGTTTTGATTATTATTGTTACCTACCGTAAGACTTTGGGGATAACATAAAAGAGTTGAGTTCTTGTTCTGATCCTGAATCGGTAAACTTATCGTAATTTTATCAATAGATGTGTTCTGTGAGGGTGGATCATTTCATTGGTGGTAGCGGTGGGATGGACGACACAACGGTCAGCAAAATGGAAGCCGTTTTGAACAGTCTGGAGGTCACGTTACAAGTCGTACTTGAACATTATGTGGAAGTTGGAACCATCTTCATGTCAACAAGTTTCGCTGGGCAGGAATATGAAGTTGAATCGAGACTACGAGGAAACAGAATGAAGCCTGTGGTAATATCTGATTCAGTGCTGTCTACTTTGACTGAAGCACTCAGTCTATCTGTGAAGTTGGAAGTTGTGAGGAATCGAGAACAACTTCGAAGAGTGGCAGTCCAAAGGGATCTGAAATCTTGCAGACATCAGCGGAACCCTGATTGGATTCGACGTGAGAAGTCCAGTGGGAGACAGATTACGTGTTGGAATTGTGATGGCGTTGGTCATATCATGAGGAATTGCACCAAACATAATTCAAGGTCTAGCAATTCACAGCCAGGGTGGGTTTCCAAAGTTGTATGTTGGAGTTGTGGAGAAAATGGACATTTACATCAGGAATCCAGGAACTCAAAATTGAATGATAATTCTGGTAGAAAATTGACTGATTTGGCAGGACAGACTAGGGGCGTAGCGGAAGAATTTAGGCGTGCAGTGAGAAAAGAAAGCCAGAGAGGGGAGGAAGAACAGAAAAGTGGCAGTCAAGAGGACAACGCACGGAATAATGGAGGTGGACGATCGGAGTATGAAAAATGAAGAAGAAAGTGCAAATAAGAGATAAATGCGTTAATTGTAAGCCGTAAACAATGAATGAGAAACAGGTAAAGAATGAGAAAGTGATCGCGAAAAAGCCGTGTGTGAGGTTGTGTCCTAATAAGGTGGAGAAGCAAGTAGGAGGAGAGGAAGTGGAGAAACACCATATAGTTAAAGCTCGATAGGAAAAAGGGAATCAAACGGCTGATCGGAAGAATGTTGTGAAACAGGAGTAAGAGACAGGAAAGTGTGCAGGAGAGAGTCGAACGGAAGCACCAATGCAAACAGCTCTATTGCAGCCCAATGACCACGCACCCCCGAAAAGAGTACCGAGTAATACTCGAGAATCGAAGGAAGCTTGTGAAAATCTTGATCTTAGAGGTTTCCCACGATTCGAGGATACAATCTGGAAGCAGCTGGAGGAAGAGGACACAGCAATGATTTTGTGGTATGTGAATATGACCAATAGACTTGATATGTGTACCTAGCTGCGCAGCATCTTATCTGAAATTTTGCTTCCGGGTCTACCAACGTAGCGGAAGCTTTGTTTTCACTTTTCAAGGACGAAAAAAAAAAAGTTCTCCAAAATCAAAATTTCCACTCGCGTTTTGCGTTTTAGACCTTTCTGAACAATTTTGGTTCCGTGTCTGTCTGTCTGTCTGTCTGTGTGTCTGTCATGAATTCCTTGTAACGCGCATAACTATACGAAGTTATTGTCCGATTTCAATGAAATTTTCAGTGATTGTGCGGGTTGGTGTGTAGACGATCCCCTATGAAAATCATCATCCCCGAACTGATAGTAGCGACTGCGCATGCGCAAACGTTAATTCCTTGTAACGGCCATAACTTCTACATTTTGCATTCGATTTCAATGAAATTTTCAGGGATGTTACAAGTTAGTATTTAGATGGTCCCCTATGAAGATCATCACCGCCGGACTGATAGAAGCCGCTGCGCATGCGCAAACGTGAATTCCTTGTAACGGCCATAACTTCCACATTTTTTGCTCGATTTCGATGAAATTTTCAGGGATTATGCGGATTGGGTTGTAGATGGTCCCCTATGAAAATCACTATCTTCGGACTGATAGTAGCTACTGCGCATGCGCAAACGTGAATTTCCTTGTAACGGCCATAACTTCCACATTTTCCACTCGATTTCGATGAAATTTTCAGGGATTATGCGGATTACGTTGTAGATGGTCCCCTATGAAAATCATTATCTTCGGACTGATAGTAGCCACTGCGCATGCGCAAACGTGAATTTCCTTGTAACGACCAACTTCTACATTTTCCATCCGATTTAAATGAGTTTTTCAAGGATGTTACAGATTATCTCGATTTGATGTTCTGATGTTTTGAGATTAACTACTATGCATCGGATCATCTATACAATCGGGTTATGGATACGAGGAAGCTATGTGCCACACCCACTTGGCAGACGTTTTTTGATTGAGAGGTTTAAAGGAAACGATCGAATTGTTTTCTGTAAGGATGGATCATTTCAATACTATCCTTCTGTTTTTTGCTACCTAGATGATATCTTCCTCCTAGATGCTCTCCTCCTCCTACATATTAGCTACTTGATAGATAGAAGATGGTCCTGTTAGCTACCTAGATGATATCCTCGTATTAGCTACCTAGGTGCTTCTAGGTGGATAGAAATGGTCCTATTGGCTACATAGATGCTATCCTCCTATTAGCAACTTATGGGTTCCTAGATGGATAGACATGTTCCTATTAGCAGCCTAGATGCTATCCTTCTGCTTTTTGTTACCTAGATGGTATCTTCCTCCTAGATGCTCTCCTCCTCCTACATATTAGCTACCAAGGGGCTACTTGATAGATAGAAGATGGTCCAATTAGCTACCTAGGTGCTTCTAGATGGATATGAATGTTTCTGTCAGCTACCTGGATGCTCCTATTAGGCACACATCACAATTAATAGCTAACAAATGAATGTAGTAGAAATAAGAATTATTCGGTGAAGTAAAGGAATGACCTCAGATTTGAACATCAAAGTTAGCAAAAAGTGGAGCGCACACGCCCATGATCACCCTATTTTGAGTTTATATACCTAGTTAACGATAGAAGTTATTTCTTTCCGCTTTTTCAAGAGAGTTCGAAGTACCGGTTGTTAATAATGGTTTGAACACTGTAGCGGCTTGACACCGAGTTGCTCATGAATGAAAGGGTTTCGATCACCTTCAACAAGTTGACAAATTTTCTGCTCGATTTCCTTCGTCAAACTGCACTGAATGGACTCAAGAGGGGGTTGTGACACTTTCCACCTTAAAGATTTTACCAGGGGGGTTGTTAACTTTGAAAGACCCCTGAAGCAGTGCGGAAGTAGTTGGGTGGAGGGGGAAAAACCTTCCACTCGACGATATTGAGTGTTTTTGAATATTGGAAGTCCACCTACCTCTGCGCCTTAAACCGCGCCTTCGACCGTTTTGAAACGAACCTTAGCCTGGATGGAGGGGGGCTACAGGTGGCTGAACCTCCTAAGTAACATAATAACTATCGATTGCGGCTCCCAAAGTGCCAACCCGCCATCGTACCCTTCTACCCTTTCCAATTTGCGGAAATATGGAGTTAAGCCGAATTTCCTCCCTAATTATCGGTTCGTCGCTGTTCAGGAGACTTTAAAAGGGGAGCAAATTGGAAACGAAGTCCAACACTGATAAAGAAGAAGGAAAGCGTCATTCCGGGGGAAATACGATTTTATTTCATCATGAAAAAACGACCTCTGCTGCATTTCTGAAGAGCTGTCTCCCACCTGAAAATACACCCCAATGATATTATTATCTTATAGGGCTGATTCAAGTGTGCTTATTGATTTTCTGCGACCCACAATTTTGTATTGAGACATGTGACATTAAAAGATCGCTGCAAACTATTAACCTGTTTCTATTAGCGAATTTTCAAAGAAAATGGAGCTGATGCGGTTATGGACTTTTCAATTTTTCTCGGAAATCCATTTTGGAACATTCCAAAACGATTTTTGAATTTTTTCTCAAAAATCATTTGTATATACATTTATAGATATTTATGTATGCTATTAATCCATCGGGGGACATAGGATCTGTAGCAATCGGGATGATCTGGAGAGATTTCTCTGGACTGCGAGAAAAACTGGCTAGAGAAAGGCTACCCCCGAAGATTCCTCCAAGACAGAATGATCCCTGCAAGAGTCCGCTACCAACAAAATCCCCCAGCTACTCCGGAACAAAACGCTGCAATTATTACACAAAGGTTTATCATATTTCTATATAGATCACTTTGCCAATGTCACCATCCACCAACCATAGATACTACTACCTACCTCATACCTACTTTAAGATCAAGTTTATTTGGAAAAAATAAACGCTTCACGCTCAGTTCGAACAAACAGGGAGTTGAGGTTGCCCTAATCAATAGGAAATTTGATTATGGACGCAAAACTGAGTTCGACTCGAAGAAACAAACAACCCCCAAATTTTAGCTCATTTTCAAGCATAGATATTTTGCAAAAATAATTAGAATGTTTTAGAGAGGTACTGCTTATATATCCAACTTTTATTTTCTTCTGTTTTTTGAAACACTTAGAACGTGGTAGGGAATTTTCAAATTACACTCTCAAAGTGCTTAAAATCTTGAAATATCAGGTTTCTGTCTCCAATCAGTAGTGAAAACAATTTTTAACCACAAAAGGTCTTTTACACCCTAATTCTACAGGAATAGACTTTGAGAAAAACACGTCACTTTGCCAAAATGGATTTTTTTCCACTACCGCCCCACTGTACGGCGTACGGCGGACCGACGAAAACATTTTTATTCGATTTTCGGATTCTACGTACCTTGACCTCTTTTCATTCCGCAACTGGTAGACCCCGGAGCGCTGCGCTCTCTCGGTACTGCCTCCCGAATAAATCAGTATTAAATACTATTAAATTAATATGATAAATTTTATCATATTTTTGAATAGTTATCGGTCTGAATGTGATATTCAACTCATCTCCTGGAGTATCTAAAGGTGATCATTGAAAAACATAATGGTAAAAACAGTTTTTCATTCAACACAGAAATACGAAATGGTAAAAATCGTTTTTTTTACTATTTCGTTTTTTCAACCCAAAAGAATATACTCCTGCTGTGTCCATCGAACACTAGTTGTTTTTATACCCCAGAGTTGCATTTATCAGTGGTGAGGAAGATGGTACAAAAATTTGAGAATTTTGATATTGAAATGATGAATATTTACATTGAAATGGGAAAGTCTGAATTTGATTTGGAAAAGTCTCAATTTGGGTTGGAATATTCTGAATTTAACCCCAAGCCACTGTAGCCATTAACTGGGATCAGAGGAATGCTAAGTCATTCTATACAAGATTTTAAAAAAGTACACAAAGGGTAGGCGACAAGAAAGGGACTCATATTAACCCCTGAGCGGGTTGAGGGATAGAGAAGAGGGTGAGATCTTGTATGGAGGTAGTATCTAGGAGGGAACTGTGAATAACAGCCTTCAAAATAGCCACTGTGAACCACAGTATTCGAATAATGGGACAAGGGAGCGCCGCGCTCCGGCGTCTACCACTGAAGGGTTAAACTAACAAATTTTGATGGGGGGTTGGAAAAGTTCTTTTCTTAGTCGATTCCAAAGGTTCATTGAAAATAATATACCAAAATTAGTTAGAGCCCTATTATTGGCTATTGTCTACACAGGGTTCTACGTTATTGCAAAAGCTGGTGTTTGATTGTTCGGAATTCATCCACCGATCTTTTGTATCAGATATGATTCAAACGAAAAAAAAAATCACCGTTCTGGATAAACTTATAAAAACGAACGTCACGCTGCAAAGAAAAAACTTGGGAGTATCACCGCCAGAATCGGCTTTTCGTGAATGAATTCAGGCTGGTTACTTATCATGTCCTGACCCCAATAATATGGTGATTCAATCAATAAAATGTAAATCGCCCTTAGCTGTCGTCTCCTTCGACCTCAATGCCAGTCAGTAGCAGAAATGATACCGTTGGGTATTGTAAGCGGTGTTTCTTCTCCGAACAAGCCACGTAGGGGCTGGAATGATATTTTTACCGGTTTTAGGTTTGTGACAGAATGTTTAAGAGTTTAATCGCTGTTTAAATATTGTAACGTGGCTTGGAATCTAAGGTACACATTTATGGGTAGAATTCATGTTAGTTCAGTTATGGTTATTTCAAGTGAACGGAAATTTTTTCAACATCAACCCTGAATCGAAGATTATGGATTTTAAAATGCTGCTCGAATTCGAGGCTCGCATTGGTGGCTAAGAGTGAAGGGAAGGGGGTCCACTTTTCCGATATAAGGCAATATATTATACTATCTATTATAATGCTATAATGAGCTGCAAATTATTACAGAATGGTTTAATACTTTTCTGTATAGATCACTCGCTTGTAAAGAACACAGCTTTGCCATTGCCTCCTACCAACCACATGTTCGCTTCACAATCAAGTTCATCATGGAGAAATAAACGCTTCACGCTCAGTTTGAAGAAATGAAGAGTTAAGGGTGCTACAAGAAGAAACGAACAACAATCGTATTTTGGTTAGCTTAAATTTGAAAGGAGATTAGACCTCTTTTGCCATTCACACTCGTGTTTCTGATTTATCGTCCCACCCAGGGAGCTACAGTTGATCCTACAGATCTCTGGGTTCAATACTATTTTAAATTGATGAAAAAACAATACCTATACATCGAAGGTCTCTGAGCAAGGGTGTTTTGAATATGTCAGCCTTTATTACTCGTATTTCAATCATAAAAATGACTGACATCAACCAAAAGCTTCGGGGCACAATTAAACCCCAAATGGAGCTCTTATACTTCATTTAGTCAAAATCGACCCATGGTAAGGTAAAAGCACCAATGGTGGAACGCTTAACATCTTTGGCAATGCAATTGCACTCGGTATTTTTCTAAATTTTTCATATCAAAAACTTCTGAAGACACCAATGGCTCCAGCAAATCTCCCCCTCCACGAAGAATGTCTGACAATTGGTTTAAAGTAGTTTTCGTTTATTATTTTCAATCGAGCAAGAAAAAACAATTGTAACCCCCCCCCCCCCCCTCAGAATTTGATGTTTTGCGTTTTAAGGTAGGTAGAATCCGAAAATCGAATAAAAATATCTCTGTCCGTCTGCTGTCCGTGGCACTTTTCTTGGTTACCATTTGGGTTAGAGTACTCCTTCTTCTTATCCATGTTGTTTACCTGTCTCAATAGAAAAATTTTCCAACAATTGTTACAACTTAGGCAGAAAGTTTTTTTGTTTGGAAATCTCCAAATCAAGTTGTGAACCCCTAAAACGTCGTTTTTCCTCACGTGATTGCCTCGGTAAGATAACCGTTATTATGTAGTACCGTATTATTATTTAGTATTACGGATATGTGAGATTTCCTACCTGCTATTAATGGAAAACATAAGGTAAAAATGACTCCCTTGGTGGGCCTTCTAATGGAAATGAGGAGTGATATTTACAACTCTGGGCCTACAGTATTGGAAATGTCGAGTAATTTTTACTCACTTACCTTTGAGAAGGGTTTAGCCACACGAAGGGGGAGCACCTGACCTTTCTAGGCGCACTATCACAGCTGACTAGAAACCTTGAAGGAAGCATAGCAGGAGCCAGGGGGCGCCACGTACCTAAATTCTGCCAGAGTTACCTACTGAAGGTGTTGAGCAGTAAGATTTACTCATTGTTTCCATTCTAGGATTAAAAAAATTCGATTTATAGGGAAAGCATTGAAAAAAATCATAAAATCGTATTCAAAATACGAATACGGGGGAAAATCGTATCAAAGTGTGAATACGATTGTATTCGTATTCATATTCATAAAACCGCAGATATGATTTGTATTCATAATCGTATTTATGAATAAGAATTCGCCCATCCGGGGGTCCAGGGGGCTTGCCTTCTAGCGAAGCCTGAAGGGCCGAGTTTTCTTGATCGATTACAAAAATATTTATTATTTTAAATAATAAACCAAAATTAACTGTGATGAATTGCTGACACAAAGCTCACAAATCTTACGGTACATCATCCGTAGATCAATTATGACGAGGAAGAAAGAGCGTACAGGGATTCCGAGTCCGGAGGCGAAGTTTTCAATTTCCTCCCGATTTTCTCTCCGGGAGAAATCGCGAACAAAAATCTACGGTAAAAATGAATGGACAGCTGTCAGTCAATCGAAGGTGCTCTTCGTAATTGGTCCTTAAGCAGAAAATAAAGTGGTTTGCTCGGAGGAAAGAGGCCGAAAAAGAAATGGAAACGATTGCAGGAGGTGGATTGATGAATCCGGTGGGAAGGGGAGACGGAGGAGGGGCTCTGCCCCCGGTGCTAACGTCAGGTTATTGTTTGCCGAAGATAAATCGACCCGATAAACACACCGAAGCAAGAAACATGTGGCGGGTCATCGAACAAATAATTAGTAGATATAAATTGGGAAGTAAGGAGAGAAGGAGTATTATTTCTGCGACGGGAGATAGCGGAGGTGGAGAGGAAGCGACAAGATTACAAACCCAGCGAGATTACAAACCGCCTTTCAACCCTGCGCGGTCCGAAGGGCCTATCCTCATCATCCAGGCCCCTGTCTAGCCCTAATGAATGGATAACTGGGTGTCGTTAGTCTTAACCGGTGCCTCTCCTCTCTCCTTCCTTCTTCTTAAACCCTGGAACGATGCGACGCCCACTCGTTTGATTTACAATTATCAACAAGTGGGAAGTGGTGGAGAGGAGTGAAGAGGGGGGGAGGAGTTTAAATGAAGATTGATGATCGTTATGGAAGTAATGAATTTCCGTCGGAGCGACAGAATCTTCAGAATGCCTCACATTGTTTAGTTTGAGGTTGATTGACTAAGCACTGAGGGTTACGGGTAGCCGAAATGTATTTTTATACCCATTAATAACGAGAGGACAACAACTAGTTGGTCTGCAGACACGTGTCCCTTCGTAGGGAAGAAGTAGGGTAGGGGGGGGGGATGTAATAAAAGCTCACTGATTGCTGCATGAAGGAACGTGATTCAAAAAGTCGAGATGTGGCCAGCAAACTCAGCAATTCTCAGTTGTGACACTTTTTAGGACGCGAAAATATGGTTGGTAGGAAGTGGCATAGGCTGTGTGATATTCTCTCGAACTTCTATTATTTTATAAATGAGAACCTTCTCGTGTGGACTGTACTTAGTTATAATAAATTTCAGTCTTATATTAAATTGCAGAGCTGACATAGAGATGAATGCTTAGATACTACAACAAAGCTACTAGTAATTATAAGCTTCGAAACTTTTGACAGCTGACTGAGTAAAATAGGTAAATCACATTTTCAAGAAGGAACTCTCATTTATAAAGTAATTGTCAAAAAAGCAATCCAAACCCCAAATTCGAACTAGAAAAGTAGCCCACCTACGCTTGTAAAAACTGACTAGACAGATACCTTCATCAAATAAATCTTTAGGATTCCAATTTTTCAAAAAATCCACATCCGCTGGTTTATTACTGACGCAGAAGGGCCCTCCTGGTTGCTGTCCGGCGTAAATTTCCACACAGTAAGTGTAGAACACTTGAGCATCAACGAGTGCAAATACTTTCACCCCATACTTGTTGAAGCTTGAAACTTGAATATATTGGTGTGTGACCAATACCAATTGAGTTTGTTCCAAGTAAAAAAATAACTTTTGAAAAAAATTACACAAAGGATGGCATGAATGTGACAAGTACAACGAACCGTTATCTCGATTGGGGTTCAAAGGACAGCGACTTCAGGGCAATTGAGGGACTCCTCACATTGCCAAAGAAGAATCGGAGAGGAGACGCCTTCCACCCACCACTTGGGTGAAGCTTGACAGGCGACTGAAGAGGGACATGTATGCCTCACATACACGCCACTAACGGAAGGTTAACTTACCTTGGATCGTAAACCATCAAATTTCGAGAGGGTTATAATTTTCTTCGTATTCGATTCCAAAATATTTCAATTGATAGTACTGAACCAAAAGTTTGTGATTGTTCATAAACAAGTGATAGGTCACAATTTAGGGAATTTAGGACACTTCTGAATAGGTACTATCGATTGAGTGAACAACACAGAGAGAAATGATGAACCGTATCACTGACTAGAACAAAACGCTGCAAATCATTGCCCAAAGGTTTATCATTTTCTGTATAGATCACCCTTCTGTATAGATCACTGGTTCTCCATCAATAGCACCTACCACCATCTGTATTCTCCCGCGACCTTCCCTCTCAAATTTCAGCTTCCTGCGTTCAATAGGACTGAAAATGGCTTCGGAGCTCACTCAGCTGATCAGTGATCTGAAGAGTGAAGAAAATCTTCTCGAATGCTGGAGACGCCTGGAAGAGCACTGATCAGCTGAGTGAGCTCCGAAGCCATTTTCAGTCCTATTGAACGCAGGAAGCTGAAATTTGAGAGGGAAGGTCGCGGGAGAATACAGATGGTGGTAGGTGCTATTGATGGAGAACCAGTGATCTATACAGAAGGGTGATCTATATAGAAAATAATAGACCTTTGGGCAATGATTTACAGCGTTTTTTTTTCTTTTTTGGTCAATTCAAAACAATTAATATTTATTGAAAATAAATAATACTGTAACTGTCTAGGTAGAATCGCATAAATCACAAACGGGAAGATTCCATAAGGATTCTGTGGGTCAGCGGCGTGTGACTTATGATTATCTTCTTCTTGGTTCTTTTTGATGAAGCTCAAGTATGAAGTATATGATCCACCGTATTTGGTGATACATTCTGACATCTGTTCTATATTGCTAACTTCAACGTTGGAGTAAATCATAACGAAAATAAATTAATATGGATACAAGGTCATCAATTGCACTCTTTGCTACACTTTTTTCCAATTCGTTCCCATTTAAACCTGAATTTTCGAGAGCCAAGAACAGGATGACATTGACTCCACGACGACATTGCACAAGTAGTAGAATTTCGGAAACCAATGAATGTGAATTAATTCTTTTCTTGATTGCCCAAAGCGTGCTCAGTGATTCAGATCGTATCACAAATTTGCCTTCTTCTGGTTTAACCAAAATTAGTGCCGAAGAAATTGGCAAATTGCTAGGCTGTGAATACTTGGAATTCCATAGGGAGTGAGAGTGATTTGGATCCTTCGTAGTAGGGAACTAGAGGAGGGGAAAATTTTAGATTACTTGAAGGCTGTAGGAAAGGCTTGTGGTATGAAGAGACTTTTATGGATTTTGCCTATGTAGAACAGATTTGAGCAAAAGGCAGCAGTAGAATAACAAGACTGATCCAAGAAATACTAAGCCCGCACGGTCCGCCAGTGTTGCGTGAAGCCTAAACAATCTTATGCACTTCGCAGGTCACAATATACCAACAACTCGTATTCTTAAATTTTGAACTAATTGACAGATTAAATTCATAAATGAACGCTATATTGAGGTTCGAAGTTCAAGAATAATGTCTTCCTCAAAATATTATAAGTTCACCTCACCTACGGAAATAAACAAAATTGATAAATATTTCGTCGATTGAAAATAAGTAAATTTTGCTCAATTCCGGAGGGTTTTCTTCAAAAGTAATGGACCAAAATTAATTGTGGCAATAAATCAATGAATTACTTTCTAATTTATATGTCAGGTGTCTGAGTGTTATCCTTCTTCGATTACCTGCGGAGGTCTTCGATTATAAGAATCCTTTGATACATTTATTTCAATATCGGAACTAATAGTTTCTATTCACCCCGATGATATCTGCGGTAGCAACAAGTGGTAGCGTAGTGGGGGGCATGGGTGAGAAAATAAAGATGGATGATTGCGATGAAGGAGAAGAAAAAAATTCTCTCGTAGGTCCGGATTTTCTGTAGTTTGTTGACTTATTGCATCTTCTCTTGGATCATCAAGTCAAAATAAACGTTGCGTCTTGGATGGAATAAAATAAACTTTGGTATTATGTGAATTATATACTCGCATACGGATCTATAATATAGTCTCATCCACACAATGTCTTTTGAACTTTAAAATCTCCATTATTGAAGATTTCTGGGATAAAGTGTTTTCACTCTGAACGCAAATCTTGCAATTTATTACCTTTGATAATAAACCATTAAATTTTTTATGTTGTCTTTTGGAATCATTTGGTAATTTTCTTCGATGGTTGCTTTACCCGTAATGTTTTAAAATAGCTTCCGCCTCCGAACTTTTCATTGTATCACCTTCTGCTAAAACTAGCAGGTACGATCTACTTCCCAAGTATCAACTAGCTGGTATCCATCATCCCAAACTACCCTCTGAATCAGAAAAAATCGGGTAATTAGAACGTGGATAATTGATATTTAGGTAAAATCAAAATTTCAAACGCTGCTATAGTTCAAATGTTGATAAAAATTCGTGAGGGGCTATCTTGGGGTTAACCAGCATCGATCATCATTCATTTAGTTATATCCGAGATAATGATTGAACGCAATCAGACTGGTAATTTTGATTTTTAAGGACCCACTTATTTTAAATCTGCTGCACGAATACAAACCTCTTTCTATCTTAGATAGTAGGGAACAAAAAACGCTGCAAATTATTACACAAAGGTTCATTATTTTTCTGTACAAATCACTCGCCTGCAAAGAACACAGCTTTGCCGCGTATGGCTGACGGACGGAAAATTTCGTATCCGATTTTCGGAGTCAACGTACCTACCATGAAACGTAAATCAACAAATTTTAAGGGAGGCTACATTTTTTTTTGGTCCATTCCAAAGGTTTACTATTGAAAACAATAAACCAAAATATATATGAGAAAAATTCCATTCAGGCAGCATGAATTAATGAGCGAATTTTCAAAGAAATCTTTCAGTTGAAGGTGTGGTTAAGATGAGGAACAATGGTGTTGCAATTTCTTTTAGAAAGTTTTTTTTTTAACGATTCTTGGTTATTGTTTCAGAATGTTCCAAAACGGATTTCAGTGTGAAAAGTTTTCGAAAAAGTCCATTCTAAAAATTTTGAGGCCATTGCAATAGCTTCATTTTTCTTGAAAATTCGCTAAAACAAAATTGATGCCCGTAAAACACCAAAATTTGCCATTATTATGAGTTTTACCGCTCAAAGGAGAGAACCATCCGCAATACCCAACAAAACTTTGAAGAGGAAATCTGTCACTGACGTTCACCTTGGTTTGGCACTCTGAGACTGGTCACCTCAGCACTCATTAGATGTTATTATTATTTTATCTACTTTGTTATTATTATATTCATACATTTGTAAAAAAACTATAATTTAATGTTGTGCAAGTCACATTAACCGTTGGGCTAATGTACTTCAAGTTGCAAGTCAATTGTATATTTTGTTACCCATATCAATACTTTGTAAATGACTTTTAGTCAATAAACAAATTTCTTTAAAAAAAAGCCCCCCGCTCAATGTCCTTTTTTTCCGGAAACTCAACGTAAGAAGTGGGAACATACTCTTACTCACACACAAGGGCATTTTTCCCAAATTTGCGACCCCGAAAAACCTGTGCTACTGACGAAGTGCGCTAAAAACCATGAAATGTTCGCACTTTTTTCAATAGTTTGACTATACATTCTAAACTTTTCTAAATTTAGAAAAGCATAAGTTATTGATTTCAATAACTTATGCCCGGCAATTTTTTAAAGAAGGGTTAAATTTGCAACCGTTCGAGCTCTGTTGGTTGAATAGTTACAAAGATACAGCAATTCAAAAAATAATATTTTTTTCCAAATAATAAATAATGTCGTGTTTTGAGCCGTTCACCAGCAAACTCAGTCTGGAAAAAAAGTAAAGTGAAAGAAATTCGAAAGAAATGTGATCAGCTACAATTTGAAACTAAATTTGCTTGTACCATCATAGGTAGTTTTCTAAAAATGAAAAATTCAAAAACGAAAAAAATTAGAAGAACACTAAGAACAATGAAAATTGTTTTTACTATGATATTATTTTACCTATTTAATCATGACTTGGACGTTTGATCTTTTAGCAAAGAAGCAACAATAATAATAAGAATTGACCGATAGTTCTAGTAGTAGCTAACAACAAACATAAATATGGGATAAAGTTGGCAGACCAACACTCAGCCAGTGTTTATTTCGGGTTTTCCGATTGCTTTGAATGGATTTTGATGATTCTCTTTGCATTGGATCGTTTATACTGTCGAGGTATGGATACGAGGGAGCTTTATGCCACTTATGCCACACCCAATTCGCGGACTTTTTCTGACAGATTAGCATACTTGATAATGATGATGATTTTGCAACTTAGGTACCTAACTATGTGGGCACACCAAGGATGCTTCGACCTCACTAACACCTCACTAACAACTCAAATTAGATTCATCTCTCTCAGGGGATAAACCCAACTGGTAGACCGAGAAAAAACGGATCTTTTGACTCCAATAGGTGTGTTACTATTATCGTTTATTCTGACTCGTTCAAATGACGTGTCGCCTGCTCAAAGAAATTGGCTACCGACATTAAACACTTCTTCATTTGATTATGCTAAACGCTTCAAAACATTCTTTTTCTGAACCCTCTCTCCTTCCGTCTTTTTTTCGAGCAGACGAGATTGGGATGCAATTTTGATGAGGCTTTTTTGCGCGTTTCTACGCACAGTTCCCGACTTTCAACCCCTCCCGGAAACATGTCTTTGTCGTGGAGGTCGTCGATCAAATCGGTGTCTGGGTGGGTGTGATTCATTGCGAATTGATTCTTCCACAACTGCTTCGTCTATCAAAATACCTGATACCTGTTTCACCGCGTTTTACGTAATGGTAATCCTATATGCTGTTATTAGGTTATGCTTATTACAACTAGTTACTGTACCATAAAAGACAGCTTATTGGTCTCAGGTACAAACAAAAACATATTGTTGGTCTCACATAAACTCTCTCAATTAAAAGATCATTCTAACTCGCAATGAAGTTGACCGAGAAACCCTACATTTGTGAAAGCTGACAGAAAATTCATCTCTTGCAAACCTCATTTCACATCAATTGTGTGTTACCCAGGTTATTTCATCTTTGATTTTGACAACTTTCGATTTCCAAATAACACCACTTTTTCTTCTTTTCATTTTTCAGTGAGCAAATATTGATAAAAACAGTATTTTTGATAATTCCATAACGTGAGTAGGAACCTGCATGGATAATCCGACCACTAAACATGGTGGTCACTTTATCCACGAACTATTGCTGGGGCCCTATTTCTATTTTATCCCTCTCAATCTATAATTATCTAACTTTTAGAAAATATAAAAGCACTTTTCAGTTTTTAGCAAGAAGAATGCATTTTAAGTAAGTTTGCAGCAGGTCTGAAAATGATCACCTGTTGCCAAATGATTAATTTTTTTGTAGTAAGCAACTAATTCAAATGAAAAAATGAAATAAAAACGCGATTCCGCGACACATGGACCATCAAAACGTTAATCCCAAATTTCTGTCGATGTTTAATCAAAATCAGACAAGTAGAGCAGAGGATGCGATCAGTCGGGATGTGTAGCAATTGATAGGAGACCATCAACACAGGACTATCACAATCCCCAAAAACAATGGGGTAATCGGGATCGAATGGAATGTGAAAGGTTCTCCGTGTGACAAAAATTTTACTTTGGTGCTGCGTTGTTACAATCCCATCGATACATGAACATGCAAAGTAGACAAAACTTCAATCACCAACCAACCGAGACTTTGAGCTTCGATGGACAGAAAAGAGTTTTGAAGGATTTGAGTAGGTAAAGTGTAAAAGTAAAGAAAGCAACGATCTCAGATTGAATTTTCGTCCAAATGCCATTTTTGGCGTCGCGGACGTCATCAGCTGTCTTCCAAAGGGAAGAGAAGAATAAAGGTTCTGATGATTTCGCTCATGATTATTCATTGCCTCGCCCGCTCAGATGTAGCGGGGTTCAGCAACGGCCCAACTCGAAAAATTATCAAGACCTGCGATACCGCCCACGAATCCAGAGCCGCCCAGTCTCCAATCCATTATTCTTTTGTTACTAATGACCACGGTAGTTAAATGCACCTAATATAAAAAGCAATTCTCACTCGTGTTTCTGACTCAGTTTTCCAACCCTTCAGGGTCTCATTCGATTCCAAAAATTATATAGTATTTTGAATTGATGAAGAAACAAAATCTACAAGGCAAAATCGAATTGAAAACACTTGTCTTCAATTCGATTTTTGGATTTTATGTTAAATGACATGTGAATCAACAAATTTCCAGGGAGGGAGTTTCAACTTGTCTTTCCAGCTTGATTATAACTGTTCGTTATTGAAAATGATAAACCAAGCACGGTAAAAAAAAATTAAGGGTTCGTAGGCATGAAATACGAACTGAAGAATTTATCGTAGAATCCATCATTTTTGTTTAGTTTTCACAAATCGACGAGAGAGAAAATTCGGAAAAAAAGGTACCGGGGAGTTAGCCGCGCCCTCACCACTATCGACCGGGGCCCTGAGGGTGGCCAAGTGGTGGGCCGAGGTTCATTTGTATCCCGTAGGGCTGGGCATACCGTCGTACTTGTCTTTATAGTGATTCCTTCTCTTCCGTTCGAATTGAATTTTTATTTTTAAATACAATATTCATCTGGCTTCCGTCGTTTAAGATCCAAAATTTGATTAGATGAAGAATTGAGTGAGTTTATGGGGCGCTTTACCACTTCTTGGTCATTAGAGGATTGGGAACTTTGCAGTGATGTGTTAATCTGAGTGGAAGATGATTGAATTTAGATATTCAATAGGATATTGAATTTAGAAAATTGGAGTTTGGATCGGAATAGAGCGGTAGAGGGATAAAAATAGGAGAATGTCAATCTGTTCATGGTGTGACGCAAAATTAATCCGTTGAAAGTTGAGGCAACCTATAAGAAAATTCAACCGAGTTAACAAATTGGTTTTATACTCGAAGTAGTTATTTCATCCAATACCTACCTGTTAATTAAGGGGATATTGAATGATGAATAATAATATTCTTCAATCTTCATAGTATGAAGATTTAGATAATACGAGACTTTTATTCCAAGAACAGCACGACAGACATCACATTGTACATTTTATAATGTGCAGGTGCCAGCATCTCATGATGACCAAATAACTATAATCTTTTGATTTTCTGGGTAATTATTCCATTAAAGCAATTTCCTCGTTTTATTGTTCAAATTAATAATTATAATTATGAATTATTATTTTACCTAATTTGATTTTAAAACAATCTGTATATCAGTATCAAGGCAAAGTGAACCTGGAAACGCCTGTAAGAATCCCTTCCCTCACCCACCGAAATTTCTCTACGGTCCAAAAATGCGGGAATTTTACCTTTTTATTCGACCAATTTTCATAAAACTTGATTCAAAGATCTAATTGAACGAGCTTTCGTATCGTTTATAAGTTTTAATCAATTGAATGAGCTATGAAACCCTTGGCACATCGGTTTCGTCTCTCCTAATAATTCTAAAGCGCTGAATTCAAGTAAGAGTGGCCACCTGATGGCTACAAGAAGTGATTTGAAGCAATTCTAGGAAGCTAAACAATTAAAATAATTTCTCATCGAAGTCTTTCAGGCACTTGTACTCATTTTTCCTCGGCCGATTTTCATGAAACATCATTGACTTCAGATCCTCATGGTGATGGTCAGAACATTTTCCTACTACCTATCGTTACTCGAATTATCATCATTTTAATTTCAAAAAATTATTTGGTAGAAGGGGTTTATCATCAAAATCAATGAATCTGCCAATTTAATTTTCATTGGAAGTAACAACAATATGTTCATATTATTTGTATGTATTATCAAGTACAAATAATTTTCAATTCGGTAATTGGTTATCACGTTATTATTTTATAAGTAATTGTATTTCTCCAATTTAATTTGTGTTTTACTTGAACTTCAGAACTTTAACAACAAAATATGAGCAGTTGAAGCGTTGTTTTCACTTCCAGGGTATAGAAAAAGAAAAATGTCTTCCTAACTCGATATTTTTCTTTTGAACTTCGTTGCTCTCAAATTTATAATATCTCCGTACGCGCAAATTTTACTATCTCCTTCAATTTTAATCACTGTCTAATCTCTCTCAAACTTAGAATGTAGTTGTGGAGAGGCGTTTTAATTACGTCACACGAATTTTCATCACGACCGTGTCATTGGTAGGTAACGATTTTGCGCAAACGTGAATTTCTTGCCACAGCCACAGCCACCTAATTCTTAAAACATTTTGGAGCTCGTGAGAAAGCAATGTGCCACAGCCACTTTGTTGACGTTTTGCTTATACATACAACATTAACTGTGTTGCTGTGATATCAGAGCTTATATTATCATGGTAACGAATTTTCGCCCGTAGATCGTAGAAAATTGAGGACTGAGAGCTGAGAAACAACTACCCAGGGAACAACAATAACCGTACCTACCCTGTGCGTGATTTTCTCGCAGCGAGGCGGATTGCTCTCCCCAATCTGTTCAAACTTTTACGGGCTGCCAATACGTGATTACGCCGTTTGAGTTTTGATTGCTGCCGGCAGCCACAGCGCTATTCCACGTCCTCCCTTCTGCTCGGATTTGCGCTGTTTCAAGTCGCAGATACGACGATGAGCGTTGCAAATCGTTATAATCCACTTATACGAGTCAACCTAGATGCGCCGAGTGAGTTATGATAATTATGGCTCCCTCACTGTGAAATATTGACGAGTCATGATGCATTAATACCAAAAAACAACAAAAATCCGTTTTTCATAAAATTTAAAAAAAAACTCCTGCTAAGGCTTGAAAATTTTTAATGTAGAAAATTGTCTTCTCTGAATTCCCTTTTGGAACCTTTTTATACTGAAACTTGAGCTACTATCCCAAAAAAGTCCAGTTTTGCCACAATTTTTTACTATAAAAGAAGAGTAAATAAGTGTTTTTAATTTGTTTGACAAGGGGTCGAAATGTCAACAAAAAAAGGTTCAACGTGTTTTCGCCTTTTAGTGCAAAATTACGATTTATTCAATTCATATCATTTCATAGAAAGGGGCTAAAGATAAGAATTTCACAAAACTGACAAAAAATTGTTGTTTTGGAGACCCGAAAATAGTATGAATATTGAGAACTCATTTTTCTAACATTTCCAGAACTTGCGGTGCGACAGTACGGTACCAATTAACGATTGAGTACTCAATGAGTACCTTCATGGAGAATAGAATACTTTTTTTAGGTGTTTGGTGGACGATCATGTGCTCATTTCAACGAGTATAATGTAATATGTAAGTGTGGTATATTTCGAATCAGCGTGGAATTGTCTATTAGAATGTTTATCTGTTACAAAAAATTACTATGGTTTGAAAACGGCTAAAAATTGGTTGAAATGTTATTAGAAAACTCCCTCATTGAATCATGCTGCATGGAAGACATTTTTTAATAATCAGTTCATTGTGACTGTTTTTTAAAGCTATCATGACTGGCACTTCCTATGAATCATACATACTCGACAGTTGAGTCGTTCCAATAGTTCTTTTTTCTCGATTTAATGCCTGAAAATGCCTATAAATCCGGTGAAATAATACTATTGACGCAAATTACAGAACTATCTATCCTGACAAATTATAATGGAGTTCCAATAATAGCTTTGGCAACGTTGATTATTGACTGGCAAAGTTGACATTTTCAAGAATTTGATATTTACTTTTCAAGAAGTTGAAAATGTGAGTGTCTTGCAATGTGATGTTGAGGTTCTTTGACCCGACTTTTTATGCAAATCCCCCATTCCTTCCAAATGTAAAATACTATTCGTTGTTTTCTTTTGATATTCGTTTATGGATTTCAATCTGCCGTAGGTAGCCTACTTTAGTCCGCATTAGTCTACAGTGTCATGAATTAGAAATGAGAAAAGTTTATGAAAATGAAAAAACCATGTAGGTTTATTATATTTTGCTAACTATATACTTACGAAGTATCCAAATATTTTCACTGTAACATAATGTACTATGACTTATTGTTATCTTCCCGAATGAGATTTATTGTGCAATGAATCTAATTGGCGCATTTTTATACCCTTCTCAATTTAACCCATTCAGACTGCACTTCTTTTGGTACGAGATTCCAAAATTTGTTTATGTATAACAAACCATTCATTTATGGAACAAAGCACATACCAAACTAGTTATAAATAATGAAATAACGGTTGCTGCGAAGGATTTTAAGTGTAGCCATTATGAACAATGCGATAACTAAGTTGCTACCTATTTACATAGTCTTGATTCTATGAATAGTCATTAGTATTGACTTTTATCAAACTAGTAACCTTAGCAATTTTTTGGTTTATTATTTTCAATAATAAGCCTTTGGAATCGAGCAAGAAAAAAAAAATTTTAACCCCCCCTCAAAATTTGATGTTTTACGTTTCAAGGTACATACGTAGAATCCGAAAATCGAATAAAAAAATTTCCGTCCGTCCGCCGTACGCCGTACGCGGCACTTTTCTTAGCAACACTGGACCGATTTGGTTCAAATTTGGTATATGGGCTCCATTTGGGGTCTAGTTGTGCCGCGAAGCTTTTGGTTGATGTCAGTCACTTCTAAGGGGTGAAAATTAAGGGTTGAAATTTTCAAGAGTGCTCTAGCTCGAAAACTCTCGAAATAAAGGTATCGTTTTTTCACCAATTTTAAATAGTATAGAATTTTTAAAAATTTTTGAGACCACCCGGAGCTCTGTAGGACAAACCGTTCGGTCCCTACGAGTACTTGAAGGTTTTCCTTCGATAAAACAGAATCATGAGTGTGAATCGCAAAAGAGGTCTAATCTCCGTTCAAATTTTATCGGACTAAAATGCGATCGCTGTTCATTTCTTCGATTTGTATACAGTTTTGCCTTCTGCGTAACCAGTAATCAAATCTCCATATGAAGCTTTCTATTTTTCGAATCGAGTGTGAAGCGTTTAGTTCTTTCTAATAAACTTGATTGTGAAGGTGTGAAGCCAGTATGGTGTGGTAGGTAGTACCTACCAATAGTTGGTAGTAAAAAAAAGTTGGTAGGTAAAAAAAATGTTGGTAGGTAAAAAACGCTGCAAATCATTGCTCACTGATCAGCTGAGTGAGCTCCGAAGCCATTTTCAATCCTATTGAATGGAAGTGCTCTCCCAGGCGTCTCCAGCATTCGAGGAGATCTTCACTCCTCAGATCACTGATCAGCTGAGTGAGCTCCGAAGCCATTTTCAATCCTATTGAATGGAAGTGCTCTTCCGGGCGTCTCCAGCATTCGAGGAGATCTTCTTCACTCTTCAGATCACTGATCAGCTGAGTGAGCTCCGAAGGCATTTTTAATCCCATTGAATGGAAGTGCTCTTCCAGGCGTCTCCAGCATTCAAGGAGATCTTCTTCACTCTTCAGATCACTGATCAGCTGAGTGAGCTCCGAAGCCATTTTCAATCCTATTGAATGGAAGTGCTCTTCCGGGCGTCTCCAGCATTCGAGGAGATCTTATTCACTCTTCAGATCACTGATCAGCTGAGTGAGCTCCAAAGCCATTTTTAATCCCATTGAATGGAAGTGCTCTTCCAGGCGTCTCCAGCATTCAAGGAGATCTTCTTCACTCTTCAGATCACTGATCAGCTGAGTGAGCTCCGAAGGCATTTTCACTCCTATTGAACGCAGGAAGCTGAAAATTGAGAGGGAAGGTCAAGGGAGAATACAGATGGTGGTAGGTGCTATTGATGGAGAACCAGTGATCTATACAGGAGGGTGATCTATACAGAAAATAATAAACCTTTGAGCAATGATTTGCAGCGTTTTTGTTTGTAATATTGCAAAGTTTTTCAAATACCGCAGCGTGTGAAAACTGAGAGTCAATTGTAGTTTGTAATACTTTCTATAAGTCCTTGAATATCATCGACGGAAATGTCTAGACATCATTAATAAAAGAGACCTTCCAGTTAGTAGTCCTCACATTATAGCTTACTTTAAGCGCCTATCAGTCGGACGTAATGTCATCTTCATGGTCCTGAGTCATTTTGGGTTTCGTATCGAAGCTGAGAATCTAATCTATTCCATATGGTGATCGTACTTGACTTCAATGCCATTATTAAACGCTCAAGGAAGCAAAATATGAGGATAATACAGTCATGTTCACTACTTGGTCATAAGAACACATCAACACATGTCAACACGCACGTAAATAAACTGCTCGATTATATCCAGAACAGGCAAGGGGGAAAAACCCTTAATTTTTTATTTAAAAAACAAAAACTTATCCATTGTTATTTTACATGATTCAAGGATGGCCCGACAATTGAAGTAACTGGACCTCCTCTCTATCGATAAACCGAAATTTCAGTCAAAACCCCATTCCCCTTAATTACTGAGAGGTACTTTTTTGTGTGTGGTTATATTAATGAATTTTTCTTTATTTTTCATCTTTCGCGGTTTGAGATCTGAGTGGGACTGACCCGGACAGTTACGAGCACTGGGTTTGTGACTGTGAGAACAAAGACGAAAGCCCAGCTGAGAACCACCGTTGGCTTTACGATCTTAGGTAGCTTATTTGTCACATTTCATATCTCGATCATATGATTACTCAATCGATATCCGGTATTCTGATATTCCATTTGTGAAACTATGAAAAACAATAAAATAATATTCTTCGAGGAATTGCTTCCTTGAAAAGTGGTATTCTCCCAGTCAATATTCAAGGTATTTAGCTCGTAAAACTAACTTTTAGTGTTGCTATGTTAATTCGCGTAGAACAGTCACAAGCGTGGACTAACACCAGGTGTTTGGATAGCGCTGCCCAAACCTGAAACCTTCAATGAACTGCTGCTCCTTGGGGGTTGAGACTCAATATTTGTCTTTTCATTTCGGTTTATTATTTTCAATAGCGAACCTTTGAAAACGACCTAGAAAAAAAATTTTCAACCCCCATCAAAATTTGTTGGTTTACGTTTCAAGGTAAGTATACGTAGAATCCGAAAATCGAATAAAAAAAATATCCGTCCGTCCACGGTTTTTTTTAGCAACCATGAACCGATTTTGATGAAATTTGGTTTATAGGCTCCATTTGGGGTCTAGTTGTGCCGCGAAGCTTTTGGTTGATGTCAGTCTCTTCTAAGGGGTGAAAATTAAAGGTTGAAATTTTCAAGAGTGCCCTAGCTCAAAAACTCTCATAATAAAGGTATTGCTTTTTTCGCCAATTTAAAATAGTATTGAATTTTAGAATTTTTTGAGACCACCCGGAGCTCTGTAGGAGTTCTGTTCGCTCCCTACGAGAACTTGAGGCTTGGAGTTACAATAAATCAGAATCTTGAGTGTGAATCACCAAAAAGGTCTAATCTCCGTTGAAATTTTAACTTAACAAAATGCGATCGCTATTCGTATACGAAATTACTGGTTGTTAAGAAGGCAAAACTGATTCGAAAACGAATTCGTTTCTCCGAGTAGCACTCAGTTTTGCCTTCTTAACAACCAGTAATCAGATTTCCATATGAAAGAACCCTCAACTCTTTATTTCTTCGAATCTAGTGAGAAGCGTTTATTTCTTCCAAATAAACTTGATTGTGAAGGTGTGTAGGCTGTATGTGTAGTAGGTAGGTAGTATCTATGGTTGGTACTACCTACCTTTGCCGTCCCTGTTGGAGTGGAAATGAACACCTGCATCATGTAGTACAGCACTGTCGACGGACTCATGGGGGCCGCATTCTTCGTTATGATGCGGTCGCCAAGCAGATATATCTGCTATAGCAGGTGCCTTGTCATCTAGCGGCTCGGATGTAGGGTTATACCACATGCAGAGTGACCAGGGTAAGAAGCCCGAAATTGTAGCCGTCAAGCCTTACAGGTCTTGCACTATCCTGGATATCCAGGTTGTCAATGGCAACTCGGACATGGAGCAGACCTGGCGGTCTTAGATAAGAAAATATGATAGAGATGATTTACGGCAAGCAGTGTCGGAGCTAAAAGAAGTGGCATCCAACAACTTCAGGGTGATGGCTGCAACCGTGTCGTGGCACGGGGTGTGGTGCGGGAAAAGTTCCTCGGAGTTGCCCGAGTTGGGCATCTCAGTAGGCGTACTCCGTGGTATCACTACCCGTGTCCTGCTCGGCTCATATTTGAACTGGTGGTCTTTTTATAGAGGCACTTCCCTTCATCCCTCTCTCCCACCCTCACCTTCCTCATCTTCCCTTATCCCTATAGGGCCGGCGTCGGGTGAGTCCTGGGCGTACTCCCCATTAATTTTTTCATTTTCCTTTATTAATTTATGGCGTGCCCCCTTTGTCACACAAAAGACAATATTTGTCTTCGAGGGGGGATATTTAAAAAAAAGAGACAAGCTATGATCTTTGCAGACGAGTGATATATACATAAAAATAATAAACCTTTGTGAAATAATTTGCAGCGTTTTTACATAGATAAAAAATAGCCAAAGGGAATGGCTGATTCAGGCTGAACTATTTATAATATCTCTATCTACCGTTATGGGCTAGACACCAAGAATGACTTCTCAAACAATGTCTCATAAATAATCATAAACATTACTGCTTCGTGTTGGTAGGCTGAGCCTACATCTCCTACATGAGTTTATTCTATACATCAGAAGCGTAACTCTAAAACGTGCTCTATCCCTGAGAATGATGAACATAAAGAGACAAATAATTCAATATAATAAACGAGGTTGAATGAACGTTAAAACAATACAGTCCACGTCAATGTCACAACGGAGCCACAACCCTCGTCACGGCCTACGGCACAATTTCCTGTGCGTAATTCAATAGGTAACCTACCTTACGTGAATAGTGAATGGGATTTGAGTAAACACATCTTCCTGGGGTATAGTGGGGTAAAAGGAATATCAAAGGACTCGGCGGCTACAAACAACAAAATTACCATACATAAGGCTCGACTCTGACTCGAAGGTGCCCGGAAAAAAGAGCTTTTTTGTTCCCCCGTCACCTTCATCCGACGGAAAGAAGCCATAACGAAGATGTCAATAACATCATGGGTAGTACAAGTTGGTTCTTTCTTCGAGCTCGGCAATATTTATTCTTCAGTAAAGACTCTTCTTTAATTCTCTGTCTACACCAGAATGTTTCGCGTTTAACCTTACGTCTCCATCCGTTTAGTTTTAAATTCTCAAATTTTCAAAAATGAAATCAGCCTTAACATTGTATGGTTTATTTTTCAAGATACCCGTAAAATGCCAAGTTCCCATGCACCGATTTTTATTAAATTTGGTAAAAATATTAAGATTCCATTTGGGATCTAGTTTTGCCCCGTAACTTTTGATTATTGTTGTAGATACGTTAACTACGGTTGATTCCCCATAGTTACCAACAGGTGGTAGCTCCATCTCCATTGTTACGTTGACGTTTACAGCAAAATGTATTATTCAATATATTGATCTTGCCACGTTATTTCAATTGCCATTCGCTTCTGAGGGGTAAAAAGTGGGAAAAATATTATCAAAACGCCTCGGCTGGAAAACTTACGACTACCAGGTATGGTTTTTTCATTGATTAAAAATAGCGACGATTTCAAAGAATTTTTTGACAAGGCCCAGAGCTTTGTGGGACCAACTGTTTGCTTATTGAGAATAATTAATTATCTAATTAGTGAATTTACAGGACATTTTTATAAATTCGACTACCACCAAGATGATCAAAAATAGTTGAATGCGCATTTATCGTGAAAGTTATCGGGACACACGTGGGCTCCAGCCAGACTAGGTCCCTAGCCTGTAGCTTCATATTACTCACTTGTGCCCCAAAGATTTTGGTTAATGTAAGTCACTTCTAAGGGTTGTAAAATAAGGGTTGAAATTTTGAAAACGCCCTAACTTAACAAATTTTGATATAAAGGTATTGTTTTTCTATCTATTTAAGATAGTATTGAATTTTTAGAGACGACGCGGAGTCCTGTAAACCGCTCACTCCCTACTCGAACTTAAGGGCAGGGCTTACGATAAATCAGAAACACGAGTGCGAATCGCAAAAGAGGCCTAATCTCCGTTAAAATTTTAGCTGGCCGAAATGCGGTCGACGTTATTCTTCATGTTGGTTGGTGGTAGCTATGGCAAAGCCTTGTTTTTTCCAGACGAGTGATCTATATAGAAAATTAAACCTTAAACCTTGAAAACCTAACTAATAAACCTTTGTGTAATAATTTGCTGTGGTTTTCAATTTCAAAATTTATATGAGTTCACCAAGCACAAATGCACACTTAATGGTTGTTCTGAGCTCTTACAATAATGGACCCAAAAAATAATTTATATACGATAGCGGCCTTAAACTTAAATGTCAAAATTTGTCCGTTCTGGAGCTGGATCCCCTACGTTTCTCGGTGGACTAAACCCTAACTTCCACTGGTGGGGTAGTAGATCCCCATCTCTCATCTGAGGGCTAGACATCGAAGTTTCCTCTGGAAGGTAGACAACTACCCTTGATGGGGAAGACCCAGTTCATTTCATAAGAAATATCCATGTTTCTATGAACTTCCATTGGGTGAGTTAGTTGTTGGTTTAGTTCCTCAATTGATTCGCATCTTTCCCCGAACATCTCTTCACGGCGACTTGATTACGATCCATTTAAATAGGGAAGACCATTATTCGTTTGAACAGGCCAATAATGCATCAACCCAACGATAGAGTAACGTTTGTAAGAATATGAGTAAGCGTGTATGTTCTCATCAATCCGGAAACGATCAAATTCATTAGGGACAATCTAGAACTCAACCTTTACAGTTTGTACAGGTGTATTCCTATAGTTTTGTTTTCTTATAAGGAACCAAGGACATGTTCAGAAAGGCTAAATACTTGAAACAAAAACACTGAAAATTATTACACAAAGGTTTATTCTTTCCTACATAGATCACCCGTCAAAAAGAACACGGCTTTGCCAATGTTACCAGCAACCAACATGAAGAAAAACATCGATCGCATTTCGGTCAGCTAAAATTTGAACGGAGATTGGGCCACGCATATACCAAATTTCATCAAAATCGATCAATGCTAAGTGAGGAAAGTGCCACGCACGGCGTACGGCGGACGGACGGCCAATTTTTTATTCGATTTTTGGATTCTACGTACCTTGAAAACGTAAACCAACAAATTTTGAGGGGGGTTAAACAATTTTTTTCTTCGTCGATTCCAAAAGTTCATTAATGAAAATAATAAACCACTAATAAAATAATGTATAAAAAAAATAATGTATAAAATACAATGAATTTTTCTTTGAAAATTTCATTTGATGGGGGTCATGAAAAAAATAACCAGGACCCTAAGTACAAATAATGACCAACAAAAATATGTTTATTTTGACCTGAATTTTTGACTTTTCTTAAAGGTAAAAATTTGACGAAGTAGTATCCCAAAATCGTATCGTGTCTCCTTTTTCCTAGTGAAATTATCATTCACACAGTAAACAAGGTACAAGATTAAATACCAGGTCTACCTCGGATATTGATTCGGTACGTCCGGAATTGATGAATCATAATATCATCATAACTACCGTTAAGGTTTCTCAGTTCATTCAAACAGCGATACAGGATGGCTAATGGAGTGAGCAGAGGCCAAAAACAATTACATGATTCAAGCTTGGGGAGTGCAGGGCTAATTTTGGATTAACTTGAAGTCTGCACTTTTGAACATTTTAGTCTCATAAAGGTTTTCCTAAAACTAACACTTCCGTTTTCTTGGGATACTAGAAAGCTAAGAAGATGTCCATGGTTTACGGACATCTTTGGTCCAAACGCCGTCTGTTTCTTCTCGGAAAATCCCATCGAGTCTACACTGTAAGTATCTTGCATAGTACAGGAAGTCACATTCGCCATACTCTTATCTTTACTTCTACCGCTAGCTTTCGGGTATGAACGGGTGCTATCGAATGAACTGTTTGCCTATCCTTGACACTCCCCTGTGTTTACGTAGTTGATCGTGTTTAAGGGCGCGTTACCCGCAGTTCGGCAGTTACTCTTCCGAGTGCAGGGGTATCACAAGTCTCTAGAGCATGTAATCGATTACCGCATTTTGGCTACAATCGCCAACTACAAAGTTTCCTCTCTGGCTCAAACACTGCAGCAAACACGCTCTGGTGGTATACCGAAAGTTAAAATACCTAATAATGTAATAAAGTACTAATAATGAGGGTCATCTATTGTACAAGGCGTCTCTTCTTCGTATACTAAATAAAGGTATTTCTAGTAGCTCTGATTATATTTATGAATCACTAGAACTCTCGAGTACCCCAAAGAAGGTGCTTGAAAAAAAAGAGGAGGAATGGGAGGTAAAACAGAGAAAAACGTGGGCTTGTAATTCGAAAGGGAACACCATCCTCGCCCTGGTACAAGTTTTATCAATACATTAATTTGCCAAACTCTCAATTTGTCGAAAACCACAGATCCTGACGTTTTCCATGGTACGGAACATGATCTGTGTGCAGCCTCATCAAAACCGACTAGTATGTTGACTTTACTCGAGTTGTATACCAAAAAGACGCACGTTAAGGAGGGTCTTTCGATCATCAACTTCAAATATTTTGCAATAAATAAGTAGTAAACATGACCGCCAACGCCTATTCAAGGTACGTATTGTTGTACTGTTTTAGTGCCATATTTACAACTGCGTGTACTCAGGTACAAAACAATAAAAATTCTGTAAACTAAATAAATCGTTTTCCCCGCATCGTAAATTGGTGCTACTACTATTGGTATTCGTATTTCGTACTAATGAAAACAAAAAAAAAACTAATTTTTGGTACTATTGAACTACACCGTGACAGGGTAGAAGTCTCTCTCCTTATTTACGTTGTAACCTATACAGATATCAACATTTAATTATTTTATAAAACCAATCTTGAAATATAATATAAGTACATGCAATGCAAGTACATACTATAAAGAAACGATTGGAAGAACCTAGCCATTTTTCAAAGTTGTTGATTCTAATATTGTTTATCTTTTGCGTTATCGATCTGGAATAAAAATGAGGGGCTGAAAATCCAAGGTAAACACAATTATGTTTTGTTGAGACTGACCCTCCTGTGTAAACCACTAACTGGCGATATTGAAATTACAACCCTGCTCTGAATGAATCATATTGTATAAATATTGACTGATTGAAACAAGGATGCTATTGACATAGAAAACAATACCTGTCATAGACACTATTCAATTTCATTCCTCATGACGCAACCAAAATCACTTGCCTCATTATTATAAACAGCTCAAGGTCATAAGGATAACTGAATCAAAGCGTTGTTTAAAAACAATAATTACAGAACTTTCATTTAGGTCAACTATATTGTAAGAACACGATTCTAAACCACATATATCGCTAAATTTCTTAGAAAATGTAACCACTCTGGCAGGGAAGGCAGAGGATAATGCCATACCGATTTGGAAACCAACATCTCTGATGATGGTGACTGCAAAAGGTATCGTCAACCAACCTTACGAGCTTGCGAAGGATAATATAATCAAAAACCACTCATGATTTTATTGTAACCACTCAGGAAGAGGAGAGAGTGAGTAATCCAAAATCACTAAGGAAGCTAGTTTCTTTAATGATAGCGTTTACTGCATCGCCCATAAACATAAGCTGGCTGAGGAGAATCCAGAAAAGTAACCAACCAGGAACCTATAGGATACCAACCAGGAATAAGAGAGAGGATAATCCAAAGC
Source organism: Apolygus lucorum (assembly GCA_009739505.2). NCBI lineage: Eukaryota > Metazoa > Arthropoda > Insecta > Hemiptera > Miridae > Apolygus > Apolygus lucorum. Next base: position 16,908,423 of record CM019179.2, read on the forward strand.
CATCACGGTTTTATGATGGTTTCATCAAGCTAATTTACTGATGTTTTTCAAGAAGCTAGTTTCTTTAATAACATTTTCCGTCATAATGTTCCAACAATCAATCCAAGATCACCATAAAAGCTAGTTCCTTTAATGGTAGCGTTTGCTGCCACATCAGAAGCACCCCCAATCGACATAAGCTGACATGGATTTTGGATAATCCAAAAGCACTTTCCATCTTTCTCCTCGACTATATTGAAACGAAAAAGAAAGTTTTCGAAGACAGAAGAGGCAAGTTTGAGATGAAACAACTACTTTTTCAGAAATTGGCAACTTTTACTGGAGGATAATTAGAAACTTGAACTACAAAGTCAAGTTTTCCTAGAGAATTCAATCGTTTTCAATCGTGGTAATGGTAAAATTGCATAGTTTTGTAGTGATTAGCAAAAAGCGAAAATAATGAGACTTTCAAATCATCCCCCCTCAACGCCCTAAAGCAAAATACTCCCGTGGAGGCTCAATGCTAAGGTGGGATTTTCATGTCTAAAAAGAAATTATTCCTACTCCAAACAACTCAAAAAAAATTAGGTTCTGGCTAATGGAGAAAAAAGTTGTCAAACCAGAACAAAATAACATTGTACAATGTTACCAAAGTTGTCAAACCAGAACAAAATAACATTGTACAATGTTGAACCAGTCTGGTCTTAAAAAGCTGAAAGGCTCAATCGAATATGCGAGAATAATGAACTAAGAAATGTGGTTAATGTTCCTGGCACTTTCGAAATTACGGTCTCCATCAAGAACTTCCGATTGCAACAGCAAACGAGGCTATTAGACCTCAAGTCTCCTCCGTCGGCCAAGATCTGACGTCGACGAGGAAGCTGGCCGTTCTCCTCGGTGCAAGTGATATCGGAAGATTAAAGCCAATCAAACCGCTTGATGTTGCTTACTATTGATGCTGAAGGAACTGAAGTAAACACGTGGCGACATGAAAACGTCTGCCAAGTGCGTGGCACATAGCTTCCTCGTAAGATGATTGGATATAATCCTTTAGGTCACCAGAACTACCAACTAACCAACTAAGATTGAGAAAAATCGGACAATAGGGTATTGAGAAAATTATGTTACGGACCTTTCAAGAATTTTAATTATCATTATATGTATAATTAGATACTAAAATCAAATGTATGTGGGGTATTCAAGAGAACCCACACCATCCTTGAACATCACAGTGAAATCAAAAAAAAGTGTGGGAACTATGAGCATGAGAAGGAATTTTTTAAAGTTTGCGCATGCGCGGAAACTACCAATCGTTCGATCACAATGCATTTTATAAAATACCATCCAGACCCTAATCAGGAGCAAATCCCTGAAAACTATCAAATTCGGATGGAAAACGTATAAGTTTTGGCTAATTCAAGATTTATAAGTTTGCGCATGCGCAGAGACTACTACCAATTCGAGGTCAATAAATTTGAAAATGGACCATCTACTCCCCAACCTTTACAACCCCAAGAAATTCCATCAAAATCGGACTATAAATCGAATTTAAAAAATCAGAAAATAAATTCGTATAGTTTTGCCCATTACAAGGATTTACTTACACATAGACAGACAAGAAACCAAAGTTATTTAGGAATATCACTGTATTTCATCGAAATTTGGAAGTAATGCCTTGTTACCACGTCTTTACGTAAAACTTTATTGTTGGGTAATCCTAAAAGTATTTTCTGTTTAGAAATGTAATTACGATTGATATAATAGAAGATGTGGAAAAGCACATTATTACAGAACGGTTCATTAACTAATAATTTATACCTACCAACTGGATAAGATACTACTTAGGTAGGAAACCAACAATTAGATTGTCTTTCAAATAAAAAGGTATCTAGGTCATTAACAAGAACAACGGTGGCCAATGACGTCACATTATATCCTATCAGTTGTTATACTAGGAAGGTTATCTTTACACTGAAAACGTATAAAGATGAACCGGTAACCACAATCTGCGTGATGGAATTCAAACGAAAGCGACCGGATAAGTCTAATGTTGATCAATGCAATCAACATTAAGTAGTGCGTTATTGGTAATAGAAGTTACGCGGGTACTTAGGTATCCTGACTTGTTATAAGAAATGAGAGAAGCTGTGAGAAAAGATTTGCACGATGAATGACTGCATCGTGTTTCTTGCGAACGACCGACCATCATTTTATGGAAAACGCGGACTTGAAATACCTTCAAGTTGCCCTTCGGGGCAAAACTAATTCCCAAATGTTCAAAACTGTAAAAGTTATTGAGTTCAACGCTGTAATAAAAGTACCTATAAACTTTGATGTAGACAATGAATATTGAATAAGTCAGGTACGCACCTTAAGTTCCGGTGAGAAGTCCTCAGTCCTTTCTCCATCTCGGTGAGCACACGAATTCAAATTTCCACGAAAAACCCGAAAAACGGTACCGGAAACGAAAAGCTGTTGAACGGACTGCCGGCAGAACTCGCGATTTAAGCAGCTCGACCTCCCAGCTGATTCATTCACATCTCTCCCGCGTGTATTTCTTCTTCTTCTTCGTGTTTCGCTCTTTTTTTAGACTAGGAGCTGACTCTGTTCTATACTGTTACTTTACTGAAAGGTACAAATTAATGCTTAATCAAATATACTCTGCATAGCAAAACGGATCTCAGTCACTTTTTTAAAAAACCTTCTTTTGAAAACGGATGTTGGAAATTAGTCAAAGTTGCGGACATTTTGACTAATTTAGTCGATAGCTTGTTAAAAATTCATTTGCAAGAACTAACTATTCATTTTATTTATATCTTATCTCCATCAGGAGAAATAGTTCAAATTTGTCGAATTTCAGCTGTTTCTTTTGTATCTCTTCTGTATGTTTCTCTCCCGCCAGATTAGGAGCCGAGGTCGAAAACAAAAACCAATTCTTAATTAAAAGTCCTCCATTTTGAATTCATTCATGGTGAATTCATAGCCGGCTATCAATCCACTCGCAAGTAGGTACAAGTTTATTATTTTAATAAATTATATTTCCGACTACGGAAATGGTCGAGCTACGGAAATTTGTCGAATTTCGGCAATTTCCTTTGTATCTCTCCCTTGTGTATTTGCTCTGTGTGTTTATCTTCTATTACAAAGACAAGGAAACGAGGCTGGAAACAGTAAGTTGAGTAAAAATTAACTAATTCTTTATAATGCCGTTCACGGTGAGTGTGAAAATAAATCTTTTTCATTTCTTTTAAAAACTGTGCCCGTTTGAAATTTGCGGACATGTTGACTCGCTTGTTTTACGGCTGGATATCAATTCACATGAAAGAACTAATTATTTAATTACATTATGCTCCCACCAGCAGAAATGTCTAAAATTTGGCGAATTTTGTCCAAGAATGGGCCTAGGTATTAGTTGGACGAAAATTACGCAAGGGGTTTTAGATTCCATCTATCCGAGTAGATCATTGAATGTGATGTTAATGACGTCGTATCAAAGTTGATAACCTACCTATTCATTTCTTTCTTCTGATAAAGTGTTTGAATTGGGTAGTTGGAGTTTGAGATGTTGAAAAAGTTCTCTCCTGTTGAACAATGAGGTATTTTCGTTGATTCATAAGTATCCGTGGTCATGTGCAACGCACGGGTAACCAACTGGTAACAGAAGGATTGTGTATAATCGTACAATGGCATAAATCTCATAAAGAATAGGTGAAATCGGTGATGCGTAGTTGAATCGAGGGAGGTCGGTGCAAGACTGCGGAAAGTAAGATGGCGGCCTTTCACTTTCTTCCCGGGAGCTCGACGGAGACTGGCATGGAATCGATTATCAACGTTTTATAATCGATTGTCTTGCTTCGATTTTTTTCCGAATTTCGATTGTAACTCACGAATGTTTGTTATTTCTTACTTTAATCGATTCTGAATTTCCGATTGTGATTAATCAATGGAAAGAGTGTTTTTTATAGTTTTACGAAGTGATTAATTTTCTCACATCGGATTAGTTTCGATCAACTTCATAATAATATTATGACACACATAAGGGTATATCGTGACATTGTTTGCCTGGTGGAAAACTATATTATAGTTTTCCACCTGGCAAACAATGTCACTATATACCCTTATGTGTGTCATTCATATCAGGGTATATCGTGACATTGTTTGCCTGGTGGAAAACTATATTATAGTTTTCCACCTGGCAAACAATGTCACTATATACCCTTATGTGTGTCATTACGGACGATAACTTGGATAATCGTTTCGCTAAAATTTCAAGTATTTGCCATGATGTTAGTAATAACAAACGAACAAAGCTCTTAGAGTTCCAAATTTCAAAAAATAGGCCAAAAAACGTTTATTTGGAGGATACTACTATCATAATTATAATTAATATAAGACATAATCGGATTCAGTACAAAATTGTTCATATAATTACAATTTAAACTAAATTTTTCAAAAAATTTTAAATAGGTATAGGTATAGATACTTAGATACCTATACGAGTATAATCAATTTATATAGGTAATAATGAAAACATAAGTATTTTAATGTTCCTACCCAAAAATGCAATAGCTGAGGAAACAAGAGAGCTGAGTGCTTGAGTTCGAAGAAACAAGTAGAACACGTATATGGACTCATAACGAATGGACTCTTAAAAATCTTCAAAACATACCCTGTGCATACAGTATGTTGGTGTAGTATTCTGTAAAACGAAAAAAACAACAATATTGTACGAGCGGACACTCTTTGAGTTTGTGGAGACGAGTAGAATATGAATATGGACTCTTAATGTCTTCAAAACATACCCTGTGCATACTGTATGTTAATATGGTATAGGTACTGAAAATCGAGAAAACTGTAAATACGTGTGGGACTGTGGGTACTCAATGAGTTCGTGGGGAAGAGTAGAACACGAATTTGGACTCCTATCATCTTCAAAACATACCCTGTACGTACAGTATGTTGGTAAGGTATATTTAAACTAGAACAAAATGCGTAGTACATGATCTCAATGTAAATTGCAGTAAACCATTTACACGCCAACTCGCACTATCCCTGTTACAAGGTTTTTACGTTTGCGTGAAGGAACGCTCACTGGCATTTTGTACAATATGTTAATACGTAAAAAGTACCTACCTTATGTCTAACCAGCTACGAATCAACGTCATTTAAAGCATTAAGCCGAGATTATGATTTATGCTTTCTCAGTACTTACAAATGTTCTTGGGAAAGAGTAGTAAAAACGGGGTTATAGTAGGTGGAGTTTCTATGATTTATCTGTCACGTCGGCGGCGAAGTAGGAAGGAAGGTGTAGGTACTTTCGGGGTCTGGAAACTCGTTGAGGACTGCGGTGGTGGGGAGAGGATGCTGGATGGTGGGATGAAAAGCCGCAATAAATTCTATCTGTCTCTCTCCTACACCCCCTCCCCTATGCCGGTAGGTATTTGCAAACACTTCTTTCCATTACCAACCGGTTTCAAACGGCGTAAATGGCCCATTCGCGGCAGACTATCAGCGCAAGCGCGGTTTTCCGATGGCGTTCTTACCCATTTTCCTCTCTGAGAGATAGGTGCAGAAAACCTGCCGACTATTAAGCAAAATCAACTCCTAAGTGACAAATATAGCCTCCCCTGGCATAAACAGCTTTCCTTCGGTGCTCTTATCAGCAACAGTCGAGGGAATGTCACCCGGAACGGGAAAGCAGTGTTGCTTCACCTCGTAGGTACCTACTAAAGATATCATTTATGTGGAGAAGCCACAATTGTAAATCTCCGTCAGAGGCGTGCATCTTCTTCAACGAACAGATTTGGAAACCAACAAGGTACTATTGTTACCATGGCAAAATTGAATCGTTCGCATATTGCCTTGCATTTTGTGGTTACTCTTATTTGACGTTGATACCTGGTTCGGCAATCATAATGACTTCCGCAATTTTTGACTGTCGAGGGACGCACTTCACCAGAAATGTTGCATTTATCAGCTGTATTAATTTCTGGAAACCTTCAGAGTTCCTTCTGGAGTTCTTTCAGGATTCTCCCTGTTAATATATCATATCCAGGGGCTTTCTTCGGACCCAGATTTCACCAAGGCTGACGAGTTTAATTTTCAAGTTATCTTGCTTTGTAACATGCAAAGCATCTTCATCACCGGTTTGCCCTGCGAAAGGAGTGAAGGTATCCTCGAGGTGATCTGCAAACAGCTCTGCTTTTTTTATGGCGCTTCTTGCCCATGTTCCGTCTTCACGTCTGATAGGTGGAACTGACTCCTTAGGCTTTTTTTAGATGTCTGGTTGCTTTATAAAATGAGGCCATGTAAATTACGAGCGAATGTCTCCTCTTCAATTTTTCTGATCATAGCTTCGAGTCCATTACAAAGTTATTTTATATTTGATCCTTTGCCAATTATTCCTAGCTTTATTTATTTTTATTTTTTGAACCTACTCTCGAACTTTGAGGGGGTAATTGATACATTACTACCTTTTGGATAGGCTTACTCTTTTTTGAAGTTGATGAGGCTTTAGAAGAGGGCCAATGGTTTAAAATTTCAATTACGACCGCTTTTCATGTACCGTGTTTTAATGTTGCTCCTAGCACATAGGTGTTGAAAAATCCTCCTGGCTATAGTGCAAAATCAACTCTTAAATAACTAATCTTAACTCCCCTGGCAATATTGGCCTAAAGGGCTTTTACCTATACATGCCTTACCTTTTTGGATAGAAGTATCCTGAAAATGCGATTACTGTTGTTTCATGTCTTCAATTTTGCTCCTCAGAGGAACGTGAAATCGAGGTAGTTGATAGAGTATCCTCCCACCCTCCCTTTTACAATATTGTGACTTACGCTGTGCCCTTGTCTGGCATACGGTGATACTAACCTGATCATACCATTACAGTTCAGATATTAGGTACCTCATTGCCTCCACTATTGCTCCCGAACTGAAGATGTACAAACCCTGGTGACATGAGCCAAATAAGTTCCCCACTGACATGTCTCATGATTGGAAGTACCTACAGTAGGTACTAGTAACTAGTCTCATTTGGTACCAGGAACCTAATTTCTCTCCTCTTCGTTTCGTCCTGTAGAGCTGACATTTTGCTTACAACTGAGAGGGGACCGAGGTGCAGGTATCTTGAAGGTGGGAAACGGTTATTGTAAAAAAATATATATAAAAATTTGGGAGGTCACAATAGACCGGATACATCATGTTTAATATTACGGCAACCTACATATTCACGCCCCATATAAGTCCGTGCAACGCAATGGTAATCAGCTAGTATAATAATAGTATCAGTTAAATTATTCCTGTTCCCTCTGTATGAGTGTCTCTACGAATATTTTTATTCCTGTTGAAGTAGAGGAAAAGTCTATTCATCAGATGATCCGATGCAAAGCAGACTGTATAATTCATAAGATTAAGCGTACCGCGATATGATTACATAGTCAAGAGTCAACATGTTGAACACAACGGTTAGCGGACAGTTCTGCTTGTAGGGCATCAATGATGATAGAAAAAAATTTTTTTACTACCTGTTCACGATGAACGCACGACAGTTGATCTCTTCAAGTTGGAGATCGTCCTGCCTACCAACCACTTCTACCTGCTAACTACCCGATTAGGTTTGACAAGGCATTGTTCATCAATGTACAAACACAGAGGAGCTTTCGGAATAGGTATGTATCCCGAACGATACATTTGTTCCTAGAGTGAATACAGCAACTCCTGCAGTAGCAGTAGCTTCATACTCGTCCCTCAATACTTCCCCTCGAGTTGAACGCTTTTGCATCCTGAGGTTGCAAACTTCATAGATAACAAATGTTTTGCGCTTTCACATGTCGAGCAGTCTCGTTTTTCCTTTCCAATCTTCTTCTCGTTGAAGTATTTGTGGAAACATAGTGACTTTTCGATTGGTAAGTAACTCCTTCCAAACCTCGATTTGACGAACTTGCATTCAGATTCATCTATTTCAAACATCGCATCCTCCAATTGAAATTTTTGACATTTTTTTGGACATCGGAATTCTGATAATGAATTAAGGAATTTGAAGAATTTCCTTACAGCAAATTTTCTCTCCTTCCTGTCTGTTCTACACTAAGTTCATCAACTCGTTGGACGGGTTTGGATTCGGCTTCACTTGAATTTCTTCCTGCAACCTTGAATTTCCTCCCTAGATACTTGGAGCCGCAATTCTTGGCAGACTCGTCGAATCTCCCGGTTTCTTCGAATTAGTAAAATCTGTCCCTTCTTGCTCCTAAGTACTGCCGATTTCTTCCTGAAAATAATTGGGAGACATCTGTCAGTTATCTTCCTAAAAGATATCAGGATCATAACAGACCCAGGACGTGGAAGGTATTTGTGAAATTCACGATATGACTTTCAATTTGGTTTGCTCTTTCTTTGCAATTCCACGAATTGTTTTTGACCCTTTAAGTGGTACATACAGATTGTATTAGGATTACTAAAACCCCGAAATAAATACCTAGCAATAACCAATTTCTCTTCAGATTACAACATGATTTCCCTTCAGAATTACAATTATTCTTTATGAAGATTCTCTCTTCGCTGCAGATACCTTTCCCGTACAGGTCAAAACCCGTGAAAACAAACAGATATTGAAGATAACTTTCCAATAACATTACAGTGAAATTCAATGAATCAAATTAAGAATGAATAACTCATTATTTTGAATAGAAATAAGCATGCGAGGTTTAACACTAAATCAGTTAATTCGTGCGACGAATAAATTAATGTATTGAGTGTATTTTATAATAATTGATGATCACCACATTTACCCTGATTAAGCTTTTCTTCTTCTGGTCAGCCAAATTATTAGGCAATTGAATAAAATTACAATTTGTATGGATGACTGTATTGAAAACAGAGGGACAACTGATGCGCTCTCAAAAGGGAATGGGGGCAATGAGTAGAACTTAATACTGGATAATACAAGACCTAATTGAATAATTTCAAAAAAGAAAAATTGAGCAGATTTTGTGATTTAAAAACAAAAATTACAACTTATTTCGAAACATTAATTTCAATTGATATCTGATATTTTCGATTAAGATTACTTGTCTTCAGCGTTAGTTCAAACCAAAACCCTTACATTTAATAACAATAGAATATGGTTAGTTTTGGAATAATCAAAGACATTTTCTCCCCATCTCTCTCGATAGCTCATGTACCGCTAATAGACTTCGGCTGTCCACCTCTTTGGCCATGCTCAGACTTCCCAACCGTCTTGGCAGCTCTTGATTCAACCCCCGCGTATTATTTCCTTATATTTTTACACAAACTAGTTCTATAATGTGACCAGTCATTGTGTGTAAAAATTATTACGTTTAAGTTAAGCAAATATGCAACATGGCCTTTACGGGATGATGTTTCCAATGTTTTCAGCTTTTTCACATCTATTGGCTTCTACCGTGATTAAATCAATGAAAAATCAACACGGAGCTTGTACCAAAGTACCCTTTCAAATTTAAGCTGAATCGATGTGATCCATTGTTGACAAAACCTGAAAATATCTTCACAGTATTTAATCGTTCACAGATTTGGTACAGTTACAGTCAGATAGTCACGGGAAAAAATCCTTATCAAGTAGCATGAGGTAGTTATTTGAGAAACCTTTTGAGAACCCAGGCCTGAAACAAACTGTCATGGCATTTCCTATTCAGATACGATCGCACTCCCAGCCATCAGATATCCTGTCATTTTGATCAAAATATTAGCTTGGCCCATAGAATGCGTTGATAGACACGAGGCCTGTATGAATGTCAGTGTAGCAATTTTCAGCCAGACACGAAACCAAAATTGTTCAAGAAGGTTTAAAATGTAAAACGCAAATAGAAATTTTGATTTCGGATAAATTTATTTATTTATTTTTGACCTGAAAAGAGAAAAAAGCTTCGTTTACTGTGGTAGACTCGGATGAAATTCAGCCCCCTATTTTCACGTTTTTCTGGTGATGGTCCAAATATCAACCCATTTAAATGGCTATCCAATTCAGGCGATGTAGGCTGTTTGACCTTAAATATTTGATTATTTAATCGAATTATTCTTTCAGCTTATTGTCTAACTATGCTGAACCACAATGGGAGGAGCACATGATAAAATATGATTGTTGTGTGATTCACAAATTTATATTGTCCTCGTCAACTAATCTCGATAATCGTCACCGTCGATACCCAAGTGGGATTAATTCGAGACGGAAGAGCCGAGCTAATCCCAAGGTAAGAGCGGGAAGCTCCTTAATAAAAGTTGCCAACCATTAGTTTTAATTACCAACCGCCCAAGTGAGAAAGACCGGGCAAGGGGAAAAAAGGCCCCTGGATAGGGTTCTAATCTCGTTAAATATGGCCGTTGGGATTAAAAAATGAAGATGACAAGAGAAAGGCGAAAAATGGATGAATGAAGAGGGACGTCCCATTCACCAAAAGGTTAGCCTCGGGCCTGCATAACTGCTTCTGGCTTCTCGTGTTTTCTTGTGCAAAAGTGTTTGCTTTTTCCCCTCCCACACGCTGCGACTACATTCATTCTACAAAGACCACGTTTAAAAGACAGTATCACGGATCAGAGGTGTTTTAACAACCCTTGAACACCAGGAATTATTATAATAATAACAACGTAACAATCATTTTCCATGAATAGCAGACTTATACAAATTATGGCATACTCGTAACAGACTACAGAGGTCAATTTCTAGTCTCGGGCAAAACTATACAAAATCTTAGAACGATAACTGTGATGTTATGTTCAGCTATTGTCAATTATGAATTTCATCGATTAGTTTGGTGCCCCGAGTTGATTTCTCATTGATTTAGTCACAGTAGATGTAAAAAAGCTATATCTCATCGTATTAATCGTGAATATCATCTCGTGAAGATCACATTTGATATTAGAGAATTTAATCTCAATCAAGTTTACACAAATATGAAGTAATAATGTAACAAAACGTTATTTCCTTGTTACCATAACGTGAGAACGCTAAATGGGGGTTGGACTGAGCTGCCAAGGTTGAAGCAGTTGAAGCCTACCAAGAGGGGTCGGAAGAATACTTCTTCGATCCTCCAAACGAAACCATCGTCTAATAATTTTCCCAGCAAAAAACATGCCATCTAAATCGAAAATACGAGGCATGTTTAGTGGCAGCAATAATACTAAAGATTTTTAATCACAAAAAAATTGAATAATATTTCTTTTTTTAATTTATTCAAGTACATATATTAACCTGTTATCCGCATTTTCTTTTGAGAATAATAAGTCGAATCAATTTCCTTTTTTTCGATTCAGTCATCCAAATGAATCGTAATTTTATTCAATTACTTACCTAATAATTTGGTGGCGAGAAGAAAAAAAGCGTATTCAAGGTGAATGCTGTTTTCATCAGTTATTATAAAACACACCTGCATAAATTTATTTATCACACAAATTAGCTGATTTAGTTTTAAATGTCAAAAGCTAATTTTTATTTAGAAGAATGAGTTATTTATTCTCCATTTGAGTTGTTAAATTTCAATGTGATATTATTGGGAAGTTAACTTTATTATCCGTTTGTTTTGATTTGTACGGTAAAGGTATTTACAGCGAAGAGTTGTAATTCTGACGAGAAACAATGTTGAACAGAAACTGGTAATTTAAAAGTGTTTACTTCGGTGTTTTGGTACTCATAGTACGATCTATATCAACTGAAGGGTCAGCAACAATATGTCGAATTGCTGAGAATACCTTAGAATGAGATGTTTCAGGAGGAAACTTCTACAGTAGATTGTACTTCCTTAGAGGTGGTCTTAGAAAAACTAACAATTCAGTAGCTTTAAGAAATGCCGACTGTGACCACATATTGGGATCAAACTATTAATATCTGGATAGAAAACTCAATAGATATTCAGTAAACTTACTTCCGTTAATTATTATTCATTTCATTTTCCACTGTTTGGTTTTATCGATTTTTATTTATTTATTTTTCTATTTACCTTCTGATATTATGTTTACATGCACGGGGAGTTATTGAGAGTTGTAACAGCGGATTATTTGGAAAATCTCAATAAAATTAGATAGGTACCAAGTGTGTAAACTTGTGTCGATAAGTAACTTCTAAATCACAGAGTAAAAGAGACAACACAATATTTATATGGTCTTCGATTTTCGGTAGATACCCTTCGTCCCTTTTATTCTTCTGAAAACGTAATTGTACTCACCGAGAAAAAGTAAATACCTAGATTATAAATCAATTGGATGTGCGAGCTAAGAATCCTGTGATCCATTCGTTCATTTGGAGAACAGAGAGAAGCAAGTGGAACCGTCATCTGTGTACATCAGGTTGGATCTGTCATAAGTAATCTGGGCTCCCTTACAAAATATACTTCGATTCGCTCCTGAAGACATCAGTATTTAGAAATGCCTCCGATCCCTCGAAAGTCGTACCAGTTATCGACGTTCGACCACCGCATTATCTTTTACAGTCAGGCTTTCCAGAGAGCTTTTGAAACGTTTAGACGCCTAAAACTGGTGTTCTGTAATGATCACAAAACTCTTCGGACCAACACACATGTGGGAATTTCCTGTAATTATTATTGCATGGTACGTTGATAGCATCTGAAAATCACGGTAATTTGAACTAAGATCATTTGATTTTTTTTTAATAGGTACCTATTACCGATTTTTGTCTTCATTTTTCCAATGGGTTCATTAAACATCTACACAATTCAATAACTTATTTGCAAAACGAAAGATGGTATCTAAATCGCAAAGCTAAAGTTTCATCTTATGGGAATCCATCAATCATTTTGCATCAACAAAATTCAAATCCACGTTGTAACAGATTTCGCGCTCCTTCATAATATGGTGTCCTAGTTTGGAACATCGAGGGACCCAATTTGGTTAAACAATATTTTACATCCTTCGCAGCTCTAACCATGTTTTACTCCTCCCTCAATCAATTATTTTTTCTGCTATAAATCACTAAAAATTATAATTATTTTGGGAGTCTAATTTGGTATATCAAAAATCACTTAGGTCCCAAAGTAGAAACAGTGCACTCACATTGAAAAAACTTGAGGACCCTGTACTAAATTAAACAGAATAACCTTTAATTGGTAAAAATCAATGAGTATATCCCATATATTCTGAAATGTATGTGCTTTTTACAGGTGAAATGCAGAAAATTTAAGGGCTAACCTTCCAAAGTGACTCATAAAATATTTTTTGTAAAACCTCGTGGTAACAAAAAATGACATCGAATGTTGTTAGGATGTGTTCGTAGGATAATACGCCAAGATCTTAATCTATCTCGTTGATAAACTATTGTATGTCAGAGGTAGTTCGTCAGATTACTCGATGTCCCAAATTAGGAGCTATGTTGGATTCTGGAGTCTTCCCTTTAGTCGACGGGATAGAGGCGATCGCTAGTCAAACCGTGTAAATCAGTCTATTGTCCAACACAATCGTTTCCACGGTTCATATTGTTATCATACCATCGGATGTGCGAACGTAGGAGATAACACGATTAGTCGGTCAAGCAATATTCCGTCCCCTAGATCGGGATAATTGAACACGCACCAACTGGGGGAGTTCCCACCGCAAATTAATTATATTTGCTGAGGAACCTCCAGCGTTTGACCGCATTTTATAATTACTCTGCACGGTTATTTACCAGCGAAATTTGTTCATTTATTTCGCGACGCCCGAAACGAGATGAAAAGAGAACAACGAGTAAACCAGGACCTTTCTTCCTCGGTCCCACTAATGGCTGATGATGTCGGGTCATAATTTATGTCATTGGAGTAAACGCTAGTGAAGTTTGAAGGACTCGCAGTGATGTACGGATTCAAGAGAGATGAAACTCATCGGAGAATAACTAGAAATCAAAATATATGTTGATGAATGTTGATGATATTTCCATTAGCGCTCTGTGATCCTTCGTATTTAGTAACTAAAGAAAATTTTATCAAATTTTGAAGACTTTATAGCCTCGATTAAGGAATGAATCTTGTGGTTAGTGGAAAGCAGGCAGCATAAAATATGAAACGGTGATGGGCAGTGTTGTGACTCCAGAATTTAGTGGGAGGTCTGTCCCCATTCAGGGAAGGTCCTCTCTTTGGGAGTCAAGGAGGGGTCATTCTATATTTTTGTGCGTTTATTAACGGAGCTAATTAACCCATTATGTCCCGGCGATACCATACGGAACACGGAGCATTAAGTATGGATTTCTACCTCAAAACCTTCGATGTCTATGTTTAATATCACGTTCCGATCTTCTACTCTGACGTGATCTATAGAATCTGAATAATTGAACTCTCAAAATTCTATATAACATTTTGAAACAAATAACATCCGGTTGCTTTGGTTATACCATAAGTATTGACGCTGAAAAGAAGGTGATCTTGAGAAGGTAACATTTATCGATTGTTCCCGCTCACAGCCGCCTTCTACCCTGTCCACTAATATTTCTGCGTGAAAGGAACCTTTCCAACTAATAGGGTGTACCTTCCAACGTCATTTTATTGGCGGGTCGGGGGTTGCTAAGGATAAACATCATCGCTTCTCTCGAGGACCTACGAGAAGTAGGAAGGAGAAGGAAGGGGATCGATCTATCAATGACATGAGCACCAACTCAGTCTGTTTCCCTCAGGTAAATAATTCGCCGTCAAACTGTCAGGGAATATTTGCCCTTCTAAGACACATTACTCATTCTTCCACCAGGAATATAACAACCTATCAATTCAGTCACGAACTAATTCCTCCACATTGTTGTTGGGGCTGTCCAATTTGGAATTGGTGGATTTCCAACCACTCAATCCCGAGTTGCTCGACTTCGCCCAATCGGATTAAACACTTTCGGGAGGGCTGAGGTTCGGTTCTCAATTCTAATTCTAGAAACTAAAAGCTCACCATAGAAGGGTTATAAATGGAACAGTGAACTTTGAGTCAGTTATATTATCGTTCAAACGATGAAGCAGGAAGTGCATTTGGTACAAACGGTGGATGCGAGTCATATGATAAGTATCCAATTACAAGAATTATACTCGTATCATATGAGTTTAATTGTTTGACATCCTAAAATTTGTATTTACCTCACACCTGAGATAAACACATTATTATTTTCTTTGAACCAACGATTTTTTCGAGAATTCTTCATCTTTTTCATATTGGTGTTCCAATACAGTTATAAATTCGCTTCGTAAATACAAACATACAAAGAACTAAACCCCCTTATAAACCCCCCCTAAACCCCCTTTTATGCATACACCCTTCCTTCTGTACGGCATTAATGACGTACAAACATGATTCCGATGATCTTGATATTAGTTTTGATGGAATACTGGCACCTAGACCAATAGAATCTTGTCTGCACATATAAAATTCTGCATATAACCTCATATTGTAACCCTAAACTTCCCAGGAGGTCAGGAGGTTTGGACGGGTCGGGTTGATGAAATGAACGGACAGAAAATTGCGGTTTACTTAACTTATAAATAATCTTAACATCTGTAAATAAATATTTATGGATGAAGAAAAATCTGACGAGAACTGTCGAACTCAGTCGTCTGAAGAGTGGAATTGTTGTTCGTTTCACTGCTCATCTTAAAGTGCTTCAGTCACTGAGTTTCAGTCATATTCATACCCTCAGCTATTAGCGTTCCTGGAACAAAAAACTAAACCTCAAATGGAACCCATATACCAAATTTCAACCAAATCGGTCCATGGTTGCTAAGAAAAGTGCCGCGTACGGCCAACGGATGGAAACGGCACTTTCGGACTCTACGTACCTTGAAACGTTAACGAACAAATTTTTAGAGGGGTTTATAAATGTCTTTTCTTGACTGATTCCAAAGGTTCATTATTGAAAATAATAAACCAAAAACTAACCTTTGATCTTTAGACGTCATCTCATCCAATGGTACCTCCGAATAAAATGTATCTGAATTTACATCCCCAGTTTTGTTCCTATCTATGTTTTTCCTCTCTTCTACATTTTTCTTTGTATCCATTATATCTTCTTCTTCTTCTATCTCCTTTATTATATATCTTCCTTTCTTTCATTTAATTTTATTTAATGTTCAGTAATTTAGATTTATTTAGTAATATTATTTTATTTTATTTTTTATTTAATGTGTTTTTACGATGGTTATTTGGTTTGAAAGCGTTTCTCACGTTAGAGCGTCATTATACCTCTTGCTGATGAATATAATTTATCCACTAGAGTGATACAAAAAAAAATCGACTAGTCAAAAACTATGACTAACGAAACCTAAGTATCTTTGATGATACAAACACATTCTGTGTTTCATAGGTTTGATCCATCATCATAACAATAACTATCCGGGGATGTGGGGATGTCCCCCAGATTTCATTATTCATTCTCATTACGTGCAATAAATGAATGCACCGTCATGAACAAATACCACTGGTAGCTGAACTCCCCCGAGCAACTTAAGTTTGTAAAAAGTTTTGTCGGTCAAGGAATATTTCAAAATATTTTTCAATGAATTTGTAACGGTTAACACACCACTTTGTAACCTCACTTAGAAGGAAGGGGGAAATAACAGCATTACAATAATGTTTCTTAATAGAAGAAGGGAGACATTTTCGCTCATGTTGTACTCGATGTTCGAAATCGTATTATTACCATACTTACGATATACCAACCTCGGACCAGTTTGTAGCAATAAACAGTAACTTACCTGAAAAAAATATGATAATTCAGTTCATCATGCAATTATACTTCAATGGATATCAAAATAATTTAGGTACAAAGGATAGGGTAGATTCAATAGTTAGAGTACCGATCATGACACTGTGGTCGGTATTTGTTACCATAAGAAGTGGGCATTCAATGCCCAAAGGTGTGGGCACGTTCTAAATGTACAACATATCCACTGCCAAACACAGACCTAGGTATCCAACTGTAGCAGATACTGATTGTGGTGTCATGAGTCTTCAAGGCTACAAGTGAAGTATTCTGATGAATGTCCAATTTATACAACCACTAGAATGCGCAAGCAATGATAGATTACTTCTGATTGCAGCTATATACGGACGAAAATCATGGAAATTATTTTGGTATCGCGGATTTTGTCACTGTTCGTCAGATTGTAACTAGCCTACATTTTATTATATTATATTTATCTTGTGAAAAATTATGTTTTCAATTGTGGATAGGTATTATATGCAGTGAGTGACCTGATTTGCTTAGTATTTACCTTTGTATGGTGACTGAGAGAAGTGGTGGAACACGCGTGTTTGAACCTGACCTACACTGAACGAAGGGGATTGAATGCTTTGTTCGAAGCGTTGATAGGTTTCCTGGATCCACGTTTGCGGAAACCAATATTTGATGAGAACTTGAACCGCCCGCACTAATGGAACGAATTATTTTCAAGGTCGAATGAATGACTACTGGAGTGAGCCTTGAGAATCTTGGAAATCGGGACACCTTCAAAAAGTCCTGCATTACAGCATCAGGAAGTTGTGTTACTTAGTCTTTACTGGTGTATAAAGATATCATAGCTCTCGGAAAATGTAACTCTTTGAACAGACAAGAAAACAACAAGACAAGACGTGACAAGATTTTCGATTGGACTTTTGGATTGGATTTTGGAACATTTGCCGGACGTATGTATCTTGGGAACTTGGCAATTGCCCTCCTACCGTGGTTTAGAACTGCCCTTTTGGCGGCTACCCGAGGACGTTTCTTCTGTGGAATAAAACGCCGTTTTTCGTCACTTATCCATAAAATTTATAATGTGTACATGAATAAAGAAAAACATGCTTTCTCACAAACTTGCTATCACCTGAAGGAACTCAGACAATCTTCTTCTTATCCACAATTGGTGAATTTTTAATTAAAAATAAATAAAATGTTCATTGTGATGGTAACTCAATTCTCTGAGTAATAAATTGCAGATATTTCTTGTCCTGGGTTCTGCAGGTATAATATCGAAGATAGTCAGGCAGACAAGAGCTAGGAGGGCAGCTGCTTCTGGCCTACAGTGGCAACTGCCTCCTTGCAACTGGAACCTCTAAATTAACACTCCAAGGTAGTGTCCCCGTACCAACTCCCGTCTGAATTTCTAAATGTTCAGAGAGAAAGACAAAAGTAGATGTGTATGCATCAAAACAATGAAATCAACTAGAAAATGAAAGGAAAACGAGAAAGGTAGGCAATCCAAAACCCTGTCAGAGTCAGGTTGAACGGCTAGAATATCGAGTCTCACTTCAAGTTTCCTAGTCACTTTAGCTTAAGATTGCTTACCGCTTGCTTTTAGATTGCTGATGTTGCCAATGTATGCCAAATTTTCCCGGAGTATGGGATTCGATTAGCAAGACAACAAAATGATCCAAGTTCCAAGTTCAAAATTGTTATCCTCATTTTGAGTTTTATAGTTTTCATCTTAATGTTGGTTCCTTACCTGTCTGTTAGACTGTCTGTGGTCAATATCTAATATTAAATCTTACTCTGATTACGCTTAAACTTGCGGAAATTATGGGGTTTGTCCACACACAGTCCTCTGTAAATTGAGATCATTGTAATAATCATCATAATCATTGTAATCATGACCATCCTAACCATGAGATAAATTGTAGTTGACGATTTAATGCTTGATTATACTCAAATTCGGATGGTGCTTTTACTAGGCAAGAGATGATTGCTTATCGAGTTTATTACGGAAATTCATCAACATGGTTGACAAAACATTTTCAGTTGTGTTGGAGAATTATTTAGTCAATTTGGAGAATTATCAGCATCATTGTAGAATAATTCATATTGCTTCAGTCAGTCATCTGCACACCAAAAAAATTATCTATACCTAGATGCCCACGTCATTTTGAGAGAGGAAGCTATATTTCCCATCAAACCTTGATAATTATTACGTATTTGGAGATAGTTAGTTAGAAATGCAAAAATGAATAAACAGAATACAGATGAACTAACCAAAGGGTTCTCTATGTTCATCAGAAGAGATAAGAGACAAATAACGGCGGAAAATATCCTCTGGAACGTCATTCGTCCACAGACAAAGTGTTCATTCCATCACCGCAGCTTCGTGTCTGCGAGACTACTGTAAAGAGGTGAAAAACACATTCATGGAGCGGTTGAAAATGCTCTCTGGAATAAGGGTCCTTCAACACGATGCAATGGGATCGATTGGCAGTTTGAGGTAGTTCTTCTGAAACACGGCTACTGAGAACCTCGTCAAACATAATGAAAACCTCTCCAGACTCTATTTTTATTGGGGAATAAGCTTTTAAAAAGGAGCGTATCGGCGTCAACATCAGAGCAGCAGCACTTTATCGTATTTTATGGCTCTTAATACGGGCTGCAGTTATGGGCAAATGGTAATGGCTCTCAAGATAAGTTTCCCAGATAAATATTGATTTTTGTCTATTCTTAGTCGCTGGAAAAATGCGAGTGCCGCAATGAACGGAACGGAGTACTGATCTCGGAGAGAAAAATCGGATTTTTTCCCTCCTGAGCGTATAAATCAACCCTTAGCCGAGCAGTCCCTAGGAAAAAGG
The DNA here is from genome assembly GCA_009739505.2 of Apolygus lucorum. Lineage (NCBI taxonomy): Eukaryota > Metazoa > Arthropoda > Insecta > Hemiptera > Miridae > Apolygus > Apolygus lucorum. Next base: position 16,927,917 of record CM019179.2, read on the forward strand.
GGTCTTTTCTGATGACTGAAAGGTCTCTCTTCTGTATAGAATTTATGCGGGGATCGGGAATGGTGTTCGATTGAAGTTATTTGAATGTCTAGCCGCGGAGTTGACCCTCTGACCTGCGTTGTTGACTTTCATTCCTGGTTAGGTACGGCTGATGCACGCTGAAATGGTTAAGTAGGTATATTCCAATGGCGTTTGGTTGATTATTCTCAATAATAAAATTTTGGAATCGAGCAAGAAAAACAATTTTGAACACCCCTCAAAAGTTTCAAGATCCTACCTACCTACGTCAAAAGTTACCTACCTACGTAAAACCTGAAAATCGAATATTAAAAAATCGGTCCGTCCGCCGTACGAGGCACTTTTTTTAGTCAACATGGACCGATTTTTATGAAATTTGGTGTATGTGCTCCATTTGGGGTCTAGTTGTCCCCCGGAGCTCTTGATTATTGTCATTCGCTCCTAAGGGGTGAAAAAGTGGGGTTGAAATTTGGAAAATGCCATATCTTGAAAACTTTCAATGTAACGGTATTGTTTTTCACATACTTAAAATATAATTTAGAATCGAATGAGGCCATCCAGAACTATGTAGGACCAACCGATCACTCCCTATGAGGACTTGGAGTTGGGACGAATTATAAATCAGAAACACGAGTGTAAATCGCAAACGAATGTTCTCAGACGGAAACAGGTCTAATCTCTGTTTAAATTTCAGGTGATCAAAAGCGTTTTTGGTTCGTCTCATTGAATAGTTTCATTCCACTCAGTTGTGAACGAGGCTCTTCTTGGCAACTTGGAGCAAGGACTTTGTATCCCCAATTGACGTGATTGGTCCAATCCGAGGATCCATTTCTAGGCCCTTATTAGGTTAATTTGACTTAAACCATCCCCTGCGCAGGTAGGGAAGGTAGTTGTTAGTGATATCAATCTGTAAGATAACAGAACATATTTGTGATTATGTGGTGGGATTATAACTGCACTTTCCTACGTTGGAACTCAGCCTGGAGCTGTTTTTCACATTACTTCAGGTTGAGTTCGTTTGCCTGTTGTGTGTGATGTTCCTCCCGTGACTGCTGCTTACTTACGAGCGCTCTTATGTACAATCTTATCCTCTCTAAAATCTTATCAATCAGCTTCTCCGGGGTCAAGAGTGCGACCACCTTCATTTCTTCAGAAATCTGTTGTCTACCATTAGGTCATTTTTCACATTTAAAGAAAGCGTGCAAGGTTCTTCCTTCAAAATCAGGACAGTGAATCCAAGCTGAGAAGCTCACTATTCATATTTTTTACAGATACTCATAGATGACCAGTAAGAAACTGTGTGAGGTAGTAATTCACTTCCCCGTGTTTCCTGCCATACCAGGTACGAGCGTTTGGTACCACCCATGCAGTTCATCTCCCTCTTGATTCTGTCATCCAGCATTCCTGCCAACATTTCAAAGTTTGTTCATGCTCCTGCTTCACTACTTGGCTTTGAGAATCATCTCTGTCCCTTTTATTTTTAGCCGCCAAAAGGTTGAATGGTATCAATCTTGTGAGGACCAACACTGCAGGTTCTGATACTGTACTACAGGCTCTCACAATGCAAAGTGTAGCCCCCATTCGGACAGCAGCAATGCAGCTGCAGTAGAGCAGTGGTTCTACATATCAGATGGCCCAACATTCGGGAACCTACCAATGAGATCCAAAATTGTATTGAATATAACATGAACTCATAAAACACAATTCTACTCGATGTTTGGAAATCAAATTGAAGCTGATTTGTCACCAAATGATTCTCTACAAATACCATCGCAATAATATGATAATATTATTGCGATATTATTAGATTTTTCGCAATATTATATTTATTATATTAATATAATAATATAATAATAATATGATTAAGTTCATCCACTATCACTTCATCGTGATCTCTTGCATACGAATCACACAGATTGAATGAGCTCTCGCGGTAATCGATTCCTTAACCGAGTGTTAATTAGGAGCTTTAAACTGCGCGCGGATTAGCACAGACTTGATGGAACACTGACCCTAATCATTCAACAATGAACTAACCTGTTACGTCTTGACCCCATGGGGTCCTCCCTGCCAGTAAATAGCTTATCAGGTAGAGCCCAGGTGTCTTCCGTTGTTGGACGGCCTCTGAACTGTAATTGATTTTCAAAGTTGATACTGACCTACCCTTGACTAGGTAGGGATGTAGATGAGTAATAAATAAATAAATTATAATAAATTACAACGACGTAGTGACTTTAAAAAATATTACCCCCCAAAAATTTTCGTTTGTTTTTTACTTTTCAAGATATGTAAAATCTAAAATTCGAATAAAATGTTTGCCGTCCACCATAAGCCGCACTTTCCTAAGTTCCCATGGACGGATTTTGAATAAATTTGGTATATGGGCTCCGTATACCCGAAGCTTTCAGTTGATTTCAATCACTTCTAAGGGTTGAAAAATATGGGCTGAAATTTTTAAAACGCCCTAGCTCAAAAACGTTTGATATAAAGGTATTGTTTTTTTTTAGATTTAAAATAGTATTGAATTTTTAGAATCGAATGAGACCACACAGAGCTCTGTAGGCCAACCGTTCGGTCTCTATGAGATCTTAAGGGTCCTTAAGGGGACTTATGATAAATCAGAAACACGGGTGTGAATCGCAAAAGAGGCCTAATCTCAGTTTAAATTTTAGCTGACTAAAGTGAATGCAATCTTTGTTTATTTCTTCGAGTGATACTCGTATTTCATTCTTAGCGACCAGTAATCAAATTTCCTAATGAAGACACCCACAACTCCCTATTTCTTTGAATGGAATTTGAAGCGTTCATTTCTTCCAAATAAACTTGATTGTAAAGTAGGTATGGGGTGGGTAGAAAGAGACAATGGCAAAGCAGTCATTGTCACTACAATGAGTGACCTTTACAGAAAAATAAGCCCTTTGTGTTTTGCAGCGTTTTTCAACAATAAATCAATAGTGGTGAGTTTGATAAATCAAACTGCAAAATTTTTATTCGATTTTCCAAAGGTCCATTATTGAAAATAATAAACCAAAAGTTAGAATAATAAAGAGAAATAAAGAATTTATATATTTTTATGAACATTCTGAGATTTCTGAGATTGTTGGAACATGAGTGTTGAGTGATTCAACAGAACAACTTATATGAATTAACAATAAAAAAACCCTTTTCAAATTCGGATCCTAAATAGAATCAAATTCTTAAGAACATTAATTAGAAATTGGTGAAAAACATAGTATGTAATTAACATATTATACTCTAGAGTTTTAGTGTGTTTGCTTTTCATTTTCATGATCTCTACACTCATGCACTTGTTTAATCCAAAAGTAAAACTCCAAAAATAAAAAAAGGAAAAAGTTGTACCTAAATTTGAAATAATCAAGAATTTTTGAAATGTATTAGTGCATCTACCTAGGGAACTTAAAAACTAAAAGTTTGCCGAAAGAATCATCAAATCGACCAATGTGAAGCACATGAAGTACGATCAAGCCGCCGAAGACTGCCGCGGGTCTTTCACACCATTGGTATGCTCATGTGATGGGGCCATGCAACAAGAATTTGCAATATTCATGAAACGGGCATCCCACTTGCTAGAAATTAAATGGAAAAAGCCGTTTTCACAACTTGTTGGTTGGGTTAAGACAAAAATCCAATTCGCCATCATTCGAGCTGTGTCTCTGCGAATACGAGGTTCCTGAAGAAAAGTGCGGCCACTTGAATTGGAGGATGGTGCAGCCATTCCACGGTTGGAAGAAAACCTATGACCCCCCCACCAAAATAAAAAAAAATCCCCTGTTGTTATTTACAAAAAGCCAGAGAAAAGGGGGAACCCCGTTTATTCACTGAATTATAGCCCCTTAAAACACATTTTTGTCCAAAATTCCTGGTTAACGAACTAGTAAAATTGTCGTTTGTTTAATGAACATTTTGAAATTGAAATTTTTGATAAATAATCAATAATATATTATTTTCCTCTATCAATTGTACTCCTGCCGATTCAAACTTTTCCATTACATATGTGGACAATGCCGTATTGCCTTTGGTAGATTCGTTGGTCAAGAATCAACTTGAAGAACCAGATGTCTTCCATATTTAGTTCAGCTATTAACAATTTTTTTTAAATAATCTGTTTGTTATTACAACTGTATACAATACATCCAGTAACTTCTCTTTAATATGTACTAAACATTTTTCTGTGGTTCATAGATCACTACCTACTTCCATATCACATTACACACTTCTGTTTTAGTGGTTGGTTACAAGGTCCGAGGGCTTGGTTCTCTTCAATCGTCGTATGTCCCGGCTGTTGTCCAACAGATTTAACACTTCGACGTATGGATGTTTGTGGAGACGAGTTTCGTGGTCCACAGCTCTTCTTTTTATGAACTCATTCACCATCTCAACTTGGAGGTCGCGGTGGAGGTCATTATTTGTTCTTATGTACCAGGGAGCATTAACTAGGCACCTGAGTGTTTTGTTCTGCACCGTTTGCATAATTTTCTCGTTGCTCTTTAGTAAATATAATAACAGATCGTAAGCAACGTATGGAGGTTCCTGGGCAGGTTCTGAGGGGCTGCACGTTTCTGTGGAATGAAAGCATTGAGTAACATCTCCGATCCGCAAACCGACGACGGACGTGATCCCGTGCTTCGGTCCGGAACAAATATACTGTGACAACCGCAAACTGCTAGATGACCAACAGGAAGCTTTGTGGTCGAGGGATACTTCACCATAATTGATTGCACTTACGTCACGACAATCGATGAGCCCTTGCATCACACGAACGTCACAACCCTTGTACCATAATAATTAATTATATGTTGTTATATTAATGTGTTGTGTTTGTTGCTTCTAGGGTTGAGTACCATAATTCAGGTTACGAGTGTAATTTCATCGGCGGACAAATTATAGTATCTTTGAACAAATCTTTCAGTCATGAGAGTTGAGTCATAATAATATGAACTTTCCTAACTGAGTCCGCGTAAGAAAATCTACTATTAATGATTGCTTTGTTCTTCAGCAGACCTGCGACGGGATAAGATACGTCTGTTGGAAGTCCGAGAGTGTTTACAATTTAATTAACAAAAAAGATTGCGTTGTTTTCACTTCTCAAGGAGAAAAAGCTGCAAGTGTTTGAACAAAGGTTTATTATGTTTCTGTATAGATCACTCGCCTGCAAAGAACACAGCTTTGCCATTGGTACTATGGTTAGTACCTACTAACCATAGGTACTACCTACATACCTATTTCACAATCAAATTTATTTTGAAGAAATAAACGCTTCACACTCAATTCGATGAAATAGGGATTTGAAGTTGCATTATTTTGTAGGAAATGTGATTACTGGTCGCTAAGGACGCAAAAATAAGTACAACTCGAAACGAACAGCGTTTGCATTTTGGTAGCAAACATTTGAACGGAGATTAGGCCTCTTTTGCGATTCACATTCGTGTTTCTAATTTATCGTAAGTCCAACCCCCAAGTTTTCATGGGGAGCGAACGGTTGGTCCTACAGAGCTCTGGTTGGTCTAATTCGATTCAAAAAATGTAATACTATTTTGAATTGATCAAAAAACAATACCTTTATACCGGAATTTTCTGAGCTAGGTCGTTTTGAAATTTTCAACCCTTTTTTTCAACCCTTAGAAGTGACTGACCTTAGCCGTACACCAAATTTCATCAATATCGGTTCATGGTAACTAACGGCGGACCGGAAAATTTTTATTCGATTTTAGGATTCTACGTACTTTGAAACGTAAACCATCAAATTTTAAGGGGAGATTAATTTTTTCTTGGTCAATTTCAAAAATTCGTTATTGAAACTAATAAACAAAAAAAAACTTCCTCCAAAATTAAAATTTCCTCTCGCGTTTTACGTTTTTGATATTCCTGAGCAGTTTGGTTTTGAATCTGTCAGCTGTCGACTTGTCCGCAAATACTTGTAACGGGTGAAACTATACGAAGTTACTGTTACTTTTCTCGCTCTGGTAAGTAAGAGACAAGTGCTGTCCCAACCAACGTATAACATCTCCTCCAGATGACACTCAGTAATGAAACCACAGGCATTCCTTCAAGTAGCTCCTCAATATCCTGCTAAACTTCCTCAGTATCTTCCATTCAGGATCTGTCAGCCAGCGATACTGGGCACTCTTCAACGAAATTGAATAACTCCAATGAGCTCTTCTCATATTTGACTGTCTGAAAGGAAAGTTCAGACCAATTTGGGTGGTTCTACGTTGTGAAGAGAACTAAGTACGATAAATCGGTTTTCGTTTTCGATTGCAGTTTCGAGATTTCCTGAGCAAGGCTCATCATATTGGGGGTGATAAAAACTAAGTCTCGCATAGGCATGTCAGATCGCCATCGCCGATCTTTCGTGGAAAAAGAAACTAAGGTTGTACTTAGTGCCCTCCACCATTAGAGGTCGGGAAAGTGGTGATTTTGTACTTAGTTCCTTGCACCAATGGAATATTCATTTATGTATGTACAATGCTTTATACTAATAAAGATAATCACCCTTCTGTTGTGAGACTATCCAGCAGGAAACCAAAAATGTCAGTTTCAGGGTGAATCATTAGATTCCCTTAGATTGTCTGTCGTTGAAATGGAAATAGAAAATTGTTTATAGGTTTTTAAAAACAGTTTTCCACGAAAATTATTTGATAAATTTTGATGAAATTTTCAAATACGCATTTTAAAAAAAAAAGTCAATTTGCCTGCTTTGCTTAGTTCTTTCCTGAAGACAGACATCGTGTTCTTCAGTGTTTTGCCTCTGACGTAGAATTTAAAGTTTGCACAGTAAAATTGCAATCTAATTGGTGGAAAATAATCATGAGTGGACCTCCTCCCTTTTGGGTTAAATTTGAAACCAGTTTGGCGTTCATACCAACAGACAGACATGAATTTAATAAAATTGCACACTTAAGTGTTAGCACATGAAAATCAAGTTGAGTGAAGACCTCACAAAAACAAGTAAATAACTTCCAGACCTCCGCGCGGGTGATCAGTTCAAAATAAATGTATTGTTTCATCAATTTGAAACAGTATTGAATCGTTAGAATCGAATGAGACCACCCAGACCATGTAAGGCAAACCGTTGGCACTCAATGGGATCTTAAGGATTGGACTCATGATAAATCAAAACACGAGTGTGAATCGCTAAACAGGCCTAATCTCCCATTCAAATTTAAGCTGACCAAAATGCGATGTTCATTTCTTTCAGTTGTACTGTTGCGTCCTTAGCAACCCCTATTTCTTTGAATTGAGCGTGAAGCGTTTATTTCTTCCAAATAAACTTGATTGTAAAGTAGGTATGTAGTAGGTAGGTAGAACCTATGATTGGTGAAAAAAAAGTCTGCCAAGTGGGTGTGGCACATAGCTTCCTCGTATCCATAACCCGATTATATAGATTATCCGATGCATAGTAGTTAATCTCAAAATACCAATCTCTAAGTACCTTCCACTACCCTCATAGGGGACCATCTACACGCTAATCTGGACAATCCT